>OZ012736.1:163368370-163968370 GCA_963859935.3 Lathyrus sativus | reverse complement strand
ATGATTTCTCCGTGTTGACGGAATGTGGAGTCCGGATGAGGACGGAATGTGGAGTCCTGATGAGGACAAGTTTTATTCCTATGATGATATGATTTTATCGTGTTGACGAAATGATTTCTCCGTGTTGACGGAATGTGGAACCCTGATGAGGACAAGTTTTACTCCTATGATGATAGGATTTCTTCGTGTTGACAAAATGATTTCTCCGTGTTGACGGAATGTGGAGTCCTGATGAGGACAAGTTTTATTCCTATGATGATAGGATTTCTTCGTGTTGACAAAATGATTTCTCCGTGTTGACGGAATGTGGAGTCCTGATGAGGACAAGTTTTACTCCTATGATGATAGGATTTCTTCGTGTTGACGAAATGATTTCTCCGTGTTGACGGAATGTGGAGTCCTGATGAGGACAAGTTTTATTCCTATGATGATAGGATTTCTTCGTGTTGACGAAATGATTTCCCCGTGTTGACGGAATGTGGAGTCCTGATGAGGACGGAATGTGGAGTCCTGATGAGGACAAGTTTTATTCCTATGATGATAGGATTTTACCGTGTTGACGAAATGATTTCTCCGTGTTGACGGAATGTGGAGTCCTGATGAGGACAAGTTTTACTCCTATGATGATAGGATTTCTTTGTGTTGACGAAATGATTTCTCCGTGTTGACGGAATGTGGAGTCTTGATGAGGACAAGTTTTATTCCTATGATGATAGGATTTCTTCGTGTTGACGGAATGTGGAGTCCTGATGAGGACATGTTTTACTCCTATGATGATAGGATTTCTTCGTGTTGACGAAATGATTTCTCCGTGTTGACGGAATGTGGAGTCCTGATGAGGACAAGTTTTACTCCTATGATGATAGGATTTCTTCGTGTTGACGTAATGATTTCTCCATGTTGACGGAATGTGGAGTCCTGATGAGAACAAGTTTTACTCCTATGATGATAGGATTTCTTCGTGTTGACGAAATGATTTCTCCGTGTTGACGGAATGTGGAGTCCGGATGAGGACGGAATGTGGAGTCCTGATGAGGACAAGTTTTATTCCTATGATGATATGATTTTATCGTGTTGACGAAATGATTTCTCCGTGTTGACGGAATGTGGAACCCTGATGAGGACAAGTTTTACTCCTATGATGATAGGATTTCTTCGTGTTGACAAAATGATTTCTCCGTGTTGACGGAATGTGGAGTCCTGATGAGGACAAGTTTTATTCCTATGATGATAGGATTTCTTCGTGTTGACAAAATGATTTCTCCGTGTTGACGGAATGTGGAGTCCTGATGAGGACAAGTTTTACTCCTATGATGATAGGATTTCTTCGTGTTGACGAAATGATTTCTCCGTGTTGACGGAATATGGAGTCCTGATGAGGACAAGTTTTACTGCTATGATGATAGGATTTCTTCGTGTTGACGAAATGATTTATCCGTGTTGACGGAATGTGGAGTCCTGATGAGGACGGAATGTGGAGTCCTGATGAGGACAAGTTTTATTCCTATGATGATAGGATTTTATCGTGTTGACGAAATGATTTCTCCGTGTCGACGAAATGTGGAGTCCTGATGAGGACAAGTTTTACTCCTATGATGATAGGATTTCTTCGTGTTGACAAAATGATTTCTCCGTGTTGACGGAATGTGGAGTCTTGATGAGGACAAGTTTTACTCCTATGATGATAGGATTTCTTCGTGTTGACGAAATGATTTCTCCGTGTTGACGGAATGTGGAGTCCTGATGAGGACAAGTTTTATTCCTATGATGATAGGATTTCTTCGTGTTGACGAAATGATTTCTCCGTGTTGACGGAATGTGGAGTCCTGATGAGGACAAGTTTTACTCCTATGATGATAGGATTTCTTCGTGTTGACGAAATGATTTCTCCGTGTTGACGGAATGTGGAGTCCTGATGAGGACAAGTTTTATTCCTATGATGATAGGATTTCTTCATGTTGACGAAATGATTTCTCCGTGTTGACGGAATGTGGAGTCCTGATGAGGACAAGTTTTACTGCTATGATGATAGGATTTCTTCGTGTTGACGAAATGATTTATCCGTGTTGACGGAATGTGGAGTCCTGATGAGGACGGAATGTGGAGTCCTGATGAGGACAAGTTTTATTCCTATGATGATAGGATTTTATCGTTTTGACGAAATGATTTCTCCGTGTCGACGAAATGTGGAGTCCTGATGAGGACAAGTTTTACTCCTATGATGATAGGATTTCTTCGTGTTGACAAAATGATTTCTCCGTGTTGACGGAATGTGGAGTCTTGATGAGGACAAGTTTTACTCCTATGATGATAGGATTTCTTCGTGTTGACGAAATGATTTCTCCGTGTTGACGGAATGTGGAGTCCTGATGAGGACGGAATGTGGAGTCCTGATGAGGACAAGTTTTATTCCTATGATGATAGGATTTTACCGTGTTGACGAAATGATTTCTCCGTGTTGACGGAATGTGGAGTCCTGATGAGGACAAGTTTTACTCCTATGATGATAGGATTTCTTTGTGTTGACGAAATGATTTCTCCTTGTTGACGGAATGTGGAGTCTTGATGAGGACAAGTTTTATTCCTATGATGATAGGATTTCTTCGTGTTGACGGAATGTGGAGTCCTGATGAGGACATGTTTTACTCCTATGATGATAGGATTTCTTCGTGTTGACGAAATGATTTCTCCGTGTTGACGGAATGTGGAGTCCTGATGAGGACAAGTTTTACTCCTATGATGATAGGATTTCTTCGTGTTGACGTAATGATTTCTCCATGTTGACGGAATGTGGAGTCCTGATGAGAACAAGTTTTACTCCTATGATGATAGGATTTCTTCGTGTTGACGAAATGATTTCTCCGTGTTGACGGAATGTGGAGTCCGGATGAGGACGGAATGTGGAGTCCTGATGAGGACAAGTTTTATTCCTATGATGATATGATTTTATCGTGTTGACGAAATGATTTCTCCGTGTTGACGGAATGTGGAACCCTGATGAGGACAAGTTTTACTCCTATGATGATAGGATTTCTTCGTGTTGACAAAATGATTTCTCCGTGTTGACGGAATGTGGAGTCCTGATGAGGACAAGTTTTATTCCTATGATGATAGGATTTCTTCGTGTTGACAAAATGATTTCTCCGTGTTGACGGAATGTGGAGTCCTGATGAGGACAAGTTTTACTCCTATGATGATAGGATTTCTTCGTGTTGACGAAATGATTTCTCCGTGTTGACGGAATGTGGAGTCCTGATGAGGACAAGTTTTATTCCTATGATGATAGGATTTCTTCGTGTTGACGAAATGATTTCTCCGTGTTGACGGAATGTGGAGTCCTGATGAGGACGGAATGTGGAGTCCTGATGAGGACAAGTTTTATTCCTATGATGATAGGATTTTACCGTGTTGACGAAATGATTTCTCCGTGTTGACGGAATGTGGAGTCCTGATGAGGACAAGTTTTACTCCTATGATGATAGGATTTCTTTGTGTTGACGAAATGATTTCTCCGTGTTGACGGAATGTGGAGTCTTGATGAGGACAAGTTTTATTCCTATGATGATAGGATTTCTTCGTGTTGACGGAATGTGGAGTCCTGATGAGGACATGTTTTACTCCTATGATGATAGGATTTCTTCGTGTTGACGAAATGATTTCTCCGTGTTGACGGAATGTGGAGTCCTGATGAGGACAAGTTTTACTCCTATGATGATAGGATTTCTTCGTGTTGACGTAATGATTTCTCCATGTTGACGGAATGTGGAGTCCTGATGAGAACAAGTTTTACTCCTATGATGATAGGATTTCTTCGTGTTGACGAAATGATTTCTCCGTGTTGACGGAATGTGGAGTCCGGATGAGGACGGAATGTGGAGTCCTGATGAGGACAAGTTTTATTCCTATGATGATATGATTTTATCGTGTTGACGAAATGATTTCTCCGTGTTGACGGAATGTGGAACCCTGATGAGGACAAGTTTTACTCCTATGATGATAGGATTTCTTCGTGTTGACAAAATGATTTCTCCGTGTTGACGGAATGTGGAGTCCTGATGAGGACAAGTTTTATTCCTATGATGATAGGATTTCTTCGTGTTGACAAAATGATTTCTCCGTGTTGACGGAATGTGGAGTCCTGATGAGGACAAGTTTTACTCCTATGATGATAGGATTTCTTCGTGTTGACGAAATGATTTCTCCGTGTTGACGGAATGTGGAGTCCTGATGAGGACAAGTTTTACTGCTATGATGATAGGATTTCTTCGTGTTGACGAAATGATTTATCCGTGTTGACGGAATGTGGAGTCCTGATGAGGACGGAATGTGGAGTCCTGATGAGGACAAGTTTTATTCCTATGATGATAGGATTTTATCGTGTTGACGAAATGATTTCTCCGTGTCGACGAAATGTGGAGTCCTGATGAGGACAAGTTTTACTCCTATGATGATAGGATTTCTTCGTGTTGACAAAATGATTTCTCCGTGTTGACGGAATGTGGAGTCTTGATGAGGACAAGTTTTACTCCTATGATGATAGGATTTCTTCGTGTTGACGAAATGATTTCTCCGTGTTGACGGAATGTGGAGTCCTGATGAGGACAAGTTTTATTCCTATGATGATAGGATTTCTTCGTGTTGACGAAATGATTTCTCCGTGTTGACGGAATGTGGAGTCCTGATGAGGACAAGTTTTACTCCTATGATGATAGGATTTCTTCGTGTTGACGAAATGATTTCTCCGTGTTGACGGAATGTGGAGTCCTGATGAGGACAAGTTTTATTCCTATGATGATAGGATTTCTTCGTGTTGATGAAATGATTTCTCCGTGTTGACGGAATGTGGAGTCCTGATGAGGACAAGTTTTACTCCTATGATGATAGGATTTCTTCGTGTTGACGAAATGATTTCTCCGTGTTGACGGAATGTGGAGTCCTGATGAGGACGGAATGTGGAGTCCTGATGAGGACAAGTTTTATTCCTATGATGATATGATTTTATCGTGTTGACGAAATGATTTCTCCGTGTTGACGGAATGTGGAGTCCTGATGAGGACAAGTTTTACTCCTATGATGATAGGATTTCTTCGTGTTGACAAAATGATTTCTCCGTGTTGACGGAATGTGGAGTCTTGATGAGGACAAGTTTTACTCCTATGATGATAGGATTTCTTCGTGTTGACGAAATGATTTCTCCGTGTTGACGGAATGTGGAGTCCTGATGAGGACAAGTTTTATTCCTATGATGATAGGATGTCTTCGTGTTGACGAAATGATTTCTCCGTGTTGACGGAATGTGGAGTCCTGATGAGGACAAGTTTTACTCCTATGATGATAGGATTTCTTCGTGGTGACGAAATGATTTCTCCGTGTTGACGGAATGTGGAGTCCTGATGAGGACAAGTTTTATTCCTATGATGATAGGATTTCTTCGTGTTGACGAAATGATTTCTCCGTGTTGACGGAATGTGGAGTCCTGATGAGGACGGAATGTGGAGTCTTGATGAGGACAAGTTTTATTCCTATGATGATAGGATTTTATCGTGTTGACGAAATGATTTCTCCGTGTTGACGGAATGTGGAGTCCTGATGAGGACAAGTTTTACTCCTATGATGATAGGATTTCTTCGTGTTGACAAAATGATTTCTCCGTGTTGACGGAATGTGGAGTCCTGATGAGGACAAGTTTTACTCCTATGATGATAGGATTTCTTCGTGTTGACGAAATGATTTCTCCGTGTTGACGGAATGTGGAGTCCTGATGAGGACAAGTTTTATTCCTATGATGATAGGATTTCTTTGTGTTGACGAAATGATTTCTCCGTGTTGACGGAATGTGGAGTCTTGATGAGGACAAGTTTTATTCCTATGATGATAGGATTTCTTCGTGTTGACGGAATGTGGAGTCCTGATGAGGACATGTTTTACTCCTATGATGATAGGATTTCTTCGTGTTGACGAAATGATTTCTCCGTGTTGACGGAATGTGGAGTCCTGATGAGGACAAGTTTTACTCCTATGATGATAGGATTTCTTCGTGTTGACGTAATGATTTCTCCGTGTTGACGGAATGTGGAGTCCTGATGAGGACAAGTTTTATTCCTATGATAATAGGATTTCTTCATGTTGACGAAATGATTTCTCCGTGTTGACGGAATGTCGAGTCCTGATGAGGACGGAATGTGGAGTCCTGGTGAGGACAAGTTTTATTCCTATGATGATAGGATTTTATCGTGTTGACGAAATGATTTCTCCGTGTTGACGGAATGCGGAGACCTGATGAGGACAAGTTTTACTCGTATGATGATAGGATTTCTTCGTGTTGACGAAATGATTTCTCCGTGTTGACGGAATGCAAGGTCCTGATGAGGACAAGTTTTACTGCTATGATGATAGGATTTCTTCGTGTTGACGAAATGATTTCTCCGTGTTGACGGAATGTAGAGTCCTGATGAGGACAAGTTTTATTCCTATGATGATAGGATTTCTTCGTGTTGACGAAATGATTTCTCCGTGTTGACGGAATGTGGAGTCCTGATGAGGACAAGTTTTACTCCTATGATGATAGGATTTCTTCGTGTTGACGAAATGATTTCTCCGTGTTGACGGAATGTGGAGTCCTGATGAGGACAAGTTTTATTCCTATGATAATAGGATTTCTTCATGTTGACGAAATGATTTCTCCGTGTTGACGGAATGTGGAGTCCTGATGAGGACGGAATGTGGAGTCCTGGTGAGGACAAGTTTTATTCCTATGATGATAGGATTTTATCGTGTTGACGAAATGATTTCTCCGTGTTGACGGAATGCGGAGACCTGATGAGGACAAGTTTTACTCGTATGATGATAGGATTTCTTCGTGTTGACGAAATGATTTCTCCGTGTTGACGGAATGCAAGGTCCTGATGAGGACAAGTTTTACTCCTATGATGATAGGATTTCTTCGTGTTGACGAAATGATTTCTCCGTGTTGACGGAATGTGGAGACCTGATGAGGACAAGTTTTATTCCTATGATGATAGGATTTCTTCGTGTTGACGGAATGTGGAGTCCTGATGAGGACATGTTTTACTCCTATGATGATAGGATTTCTTCGTGTTGACGAAATGATTTCTCCGTGTTGACGGAATGTGGAGTCCTGATGAGGACAAGTTTTACTCCTATGATGATAGGATTTCTTCATGTTGACGTAATGATTTCTCCGTGTTGACGGAATGTGGAGTCCTGATGAGGAGAAGTTTTATTCCTATGATAATAGGATTTCTTCATGTTGACGAAATGATTTCTCCGTGTTGACGGAATGTCGAGTCCTGATGAGGACGGAATGTGGAGTCCTGGTGAGGACAAGTTTTATTCCTATGATGATAGGATTTTATCGTGTTGACGAAATGATTTCTCCGTGTTGACGGAATGCGGAGACCTGATGAGGACAAGTTTTACTCGTATGATGATAGGATTTCTTCGTGTTGACGAAATGATTTCTCCGTGTTGACGGAATGCAAGGTCCTGATGAGGACAAGTTTTACTCCTATGATGATAGGATTTCTTCGTGTTGACGAAATGATTTCTCCGTGTCGACGAAATGTGGAGTCCTGATGAGGACAAGTTTTATTCCTATGATGATAGGATTTTATCGTGTTGACAAAATGATTTCTCCGTGTTGACGGAATGTGGAGTCTTGATGAGGACAAGTTTTACTCCTATGATGATAGGATTTCTTCGTGTTGACGAAATGATTTCTCCGTGTTGACGGAATATGGAGTCCTGATGAGGACAAGTTTTATTCCTATGATGATAGGATTTCTTCGTGTTGATGAAATGATTTCTCCGTGTTGACGGAATGTGGAGTCCTGATGAGGACAAGTTTTACTCCTATGATGATAGGATTTCTTCGTGTTGACGAAATGATTTCTCCGTGTTGACGGAATGTGGAGTCCTGATGAGGACAAGTTTTATTCCTATGATGATAGGATTTCTTCGTGTTGATGAAATGATTTCTCCGTGTTGACGGAATGTGGAGTCCTGATGAGGACAAGTTTTACTCCTATGATGATAGGATTTCTTCGTGTTGACGAAATGATTTCTCCGTGTTGACGGAATGTGGAGTCCTGATGAGGACGGAATGTGGAGTCCTGATGAGGACAAGTTTTATTCCTATGATGATATGATTTTATCGTGTTGACGAAATGATTTCTCCGTGTTGACGGAATGTGGAGTCCTGATGAGGACAAGTTTTACTCCTATGATGATAGGATTTCTTCGTGTTGACAAAATGATTTCTCCGTGTTGACGGAATGTGGAGTCCTGATGAGGACAAGTTTTATTCCTATGATGATAGGATTTCTTCGTGTTGACGAAATGATTTCTCCGTGTTGACGGAATGTGGAGTCCTGATGAGGACAAGTTTTATTCCTATGATGATAGGATTTCTTCATGTTGACGAAATGATTTCTCCGTGTTGACGGAATGTGGAGTCCTGATGAGGACAAGTTTTACTGCTATGATGATAGGATTTCTTCGTGTTGACGAAATGATTTATCCGTGTTGACGGAATGTGGAGTCCTGATGAGGACGGAATGTGGAGTCCTGATGAGGACAAGTTTTATTCCTATGATGATAGGATTTTATCGTGTTGACGAAATGATTTCTCCGTGTCGACGAAATGTGGAGTCCTGATGAGGACAAGTTTTACTCCTATGATGATAGGATTTCTTCGTGTTGACAAAATGATTTCTCCGTGTTGACGGAATGTGGAGTCTTGATGAGGACAAGTTTTACTCCTATGATGATAGGATTTCTTCGTGTTGACGAAATGATTTCTCCGTGTTGACGGAATGTGGAGTCCTGATGAGGACAAGTTTTATTCCTATGATGATAGGATTTCTTCGTGTTGACGAAATGATTTCTCCGTGTTGAAGGAATGTGGAGTCCTGATGAGGACAAGTTTTACTCCTATGATGATAGGATTTCTTCGTGGTGACGAAATGATTTCTCCGTGTTGACGGAATGTGGAGTCCTGATGAGGACAAGTTTTATTCCTATGATGATAGGATTTCTTCGTGTTGACGAAATGATTTCTCCGTGTTGACGGAATGTGGAGTCCTGATGAGGACGGAATGTGGAGTCTTGATGAGGACAAGTTTTATTCCTATGATGATAGGATTTTATCGTGTTGACGAAATGATTTCTCCGTGTTGACGGAATGTGGAGTCCTGATGAGGACAAGTTTTACTCCTATGATGATAGGATTTCTTCGTGTTGACAAAATGATTTCTCCGTGTTGACGGAATGTGGAGTCCTGATGAGGACAAGTTTTACTCCTATGATGATAGGATTTCTTCGTGTTGACGAAATGATTTCTCCGTGTTGACGGAATGTGGAGTCCTGATGAGGACAAGTTTTATTCCTATGATGATAGGATTTCTTTGTGTTGACGAAATGATTTCTCCGTGTTGACGGAATGTGGAGTCCTGATGAGGACAAGTTTTATTCCTATGATGATAGGATTTCTTCGTGTTGACGGAATGTGGAGTCCTGATGAGGACATGTTTTACTCCTATGATGATAGGATTTCTTCGTGTTGACGAAATGATTTCTCCGTGTTGACGGAATGTGGAGTCCTGATGAGGACAAGTTTTACTCCTATGATGATAGGATTTCTTCGTGTTGACGTAATGATTTCTCCGTGTTGACGGAATGTGGAGTCCTGATGAGGACAAGTTTTATTCCTATGATAATAGGATTTCTTCATGTTGACGAAATGATTTCTCCGTGTTGACGGAATGTCGAGTCCTGATGAGGACGGAATGTGGAGTCCTGGTGAGGACAAGTTTTATTCCTATGATGATAGGATTTTATCGTGTTGACGAAATGATTTCTCCGTGTTGACGGAATGCGGAGACCTGATGAGGACAAGTTTTACTCGTATGATGATAGGATTTCTTCGTGTTGACGAAATGATTTCTCCGTGTTGACGGAATGCAAGGTCCTGATGAGGACAAGTTTTACTGCTATGATGATAGGATTTCTTCGTGTTGACGAAATGATTTCTCCGTGTTGACGGAATGTAGAGTCCTGATGAGGACAAGTTTTATTCCTATGATGATAGGATTTCTTCGTGTTGACGAAATGATTTCTCCGTGTTGACGGAATGTGGAGTCCTGATGAGGACAAGTTTTACTCCTATGATGATAGGATTTCTTCGTGTTGACGAAATGATTTCTCCGTGTTGACGGAATGTGGAGTCCTGATGAGGACAAGTTTTATTCCAATGATGATAGGATTTCTTCGTGTTGACGAAATGATTTCTCCGTGTTGACGGAATGTGGAGTCCTGATGAGGACAAGTTTTACTCCTATGATGATAGGATTTCTTCGTGTTGACGAAATGATTTCTCCGTGTTGACGGAATGTGGAGTCCTGATGAGGACAAGTTTTATTCCTATGATAATAGGATTTCTTCATGTTGACGAAATGATTTCTCCGTGTTGACGGAATGTGGAGTCCTGATGAGGACGGAATGTGGAGTCCTGGTGAGGACAAGTTTTATTCCTATGATGATAGGATTTTATCGTGTTGACGAAATGATTTCTCCGTGTTGACGGAATGCGGAGACCTGATGAGGACAAGTTTTACTCGTATGATGATAGGATTTCTTCGTGTTGACGAAATGATTTCTCCGTGTTGACGGAATGCAAGGTCCTGATGAGGACAAGTTTTACTCCTATGATGATAGGATTTCTTCGTGTTGACGAAATGATTTCTCCGTGTTGACGGAATGTGGAGACCTGATGAGGACAAGTTTTATTCCTATGATGATAGGATTTCTTCGTGTTGACGGAATGTGGAGTCCTGATGAGGACATGTTTTACTCCTATGATGATAGGATTTCTTCGTGTTGACGAAATGATTTCTCCGTGTTGACGGAATGTGGAGTCCTGATGAGGACAAGTTTTACTCCTATGATGATAGGATTTCTTCATGTTGACGTAATGATTTCTCCGTGTTGACGGAATGTGGAGTCCTGATGAGGACAAGTTTTATTCCTATGATAATAGGATTTCTTCATGTTGACGAAATGATTTCTCCGTGTTGACGGAATGTCGAGTCCTGATGAGGACGGAATGTGGAGTCCTGGTGAGGACAAGTTTTATTCCTATGATGATAGGATTTTATCGTGTTGACGAAATGATTTCTCCGTGTTGACGGAATGCGGAGACCTGATGAGGACAAGTTTTACTCGTATGATGATAGGATTTCTTCGTGTTGACGAAATGATTTCTCCGTGTTGACGGAATGCAAGGTCCTGATGAGGACAAGTTTTACTCCTATGATGATAGGATTTCTTCGTGTTGACGAAATGATTTCTCCGTGTTGACGGAATGTGGAGTCCTGATGAGGACAAGTTTTATTCCTATGATGATAGGATTTTATCGTGTTGACGAAATGATTTCTCCGTGTTGACGGAATGTGGAGTCCTGATGAGGACAAGTTTTACTCCTATGATGATAGGATTTCTTCGTGTTGACAAAATGATTTCTCCGTGTTGACGGAATGTGGAGTCCTGATGAGGAAAAGTTTTACTCCTATGATGATAGGATTTCTTCGTGTTGACGAAATGATTTCTCCGTGTTGACGGAATGTGGAGTCCTGATGAGGACAAGTTTTATTCCTATGATGATAGGATTTCTTTGTGTTCACGAAATGATTTCTCCGTGTTGACGGAATGTGGAGTCCTGATGAGGACAAGTTTTATTCCTATGATGATAGGATTTCTTCGTGTTGACGGAATGTGGAGTCCTGTTGAGGACATGTTTTACTCCTATGATGATAGGATTTCTTCGTGTTGACGAAATGATTTCTCCGTGTTGACGGAATGTGGAGTCCTGATGAGGACAAGTTTTACTCCTATGATGATAGGATTTCTTCGTGTTGACGTAATGATTTCTCCGTGTTGACGGAATGTGGAGTTCTGATGAGGAGAAGTTTTATTCCTATGATAATAGGATTTCTTCATGTTGACGAAATGATTTCTCCGTGTTGACGGAATGTGGAGTCCTGATGAGGACGGAATGTGGAGTCCTGGTGAGGACAAGTTTTATTCCTATGATGATAGGATTTTATCGTGTTGACGAAATGATTTCTCCGTGTTGACGGAATGCGGAGACCTGATGAGGACAAGTTTTACTCGTATGATGATAGGATTTCTTCGTGTTGACGAAATGATTTCTCCGTGTTGACGGAATGCAAGGTCCTGATGAGGACAAGTTTTACTCCTATGATGATAGGATTTCTTCGTGTTGACGAAATGATTTCTCCGTGTTGACGGAATGTGGAGTCCTGATGAGGACAAGTTTTACTCCTATGATGATAGGATTTCTTCGTGTTGACGAAATGATTTCTCCGTGTTGACGGAATGTGGAGTCCTGATGAGGACAAGTTTTATTCCTATGATGATAGGATTTCTTTGTGTTGACGAAATGATTTCTCCGTGTTGACGGAATGTGGAGTCGTGATGAGGACAAGTTTTATTCCTATGATGATAGGATTTCTTCGTGTTGACGGAATGTGGAGTCCTTATGAGGACATGTTTTACTCCTATGATGATAGGATTTCTTCGTTTTGACGAAATGATTTCTCCGTGTTGACGGAATGTGGAGTCCTGATGAGGACAAGTTTTACTCCTATGATGATAGGATTTCTTCGTGTTGACGTAATGATTTCTCCGTGTTGACGGAATATGGAGTCCTGATGAGGACAAGTTTTATTCCTATGATAATAGGATTTCTTCATGTTGACGAAATGATTTCTCCGTGTTGACGGAATGTCGAGTCCTGATGAGGACGGAATGTGGAGTCCTGGTGAGGACAAGTTTTATTCCTATGATGATAGGATTTTATCGTGTTGACGAAATGATTTCTCCGTGTTGACGGAATGCGGAGACCTGATGAGGACAAGTTTTACTCGTATGATGATAGGATTTCTTCGTGTTGACGAAATGATTTCTCCGTGTTGACGGAATGCAAGGTCCTGATGAGGACAAGTTTTACTCCTATGATGATAGGATTTCTTCGTGTTGACGAAATGATTTCTCCGTGTTGACGGAATGTGGAGTCCTGATGAGGACAAGTTTTATTCCTATGATGATAGGATTTCTTCGTGTTGACGAAATGATTTCTCCGTGTTGACGAAATGTGGAGTCCTGATGAGGACAAGTTTTACTCCTATGATGATAGGATTTCTTCGTGTTGACGAAATGATTTCTCCGTGTTGACGGAATGTGGAGTCCTGATGAGGACAAGTTTTATTCCTATGATGATAGGATTTTTTCGTGTTGACGAAATGATTTCTCCGTGTTGACGGAATGTGGAGTCCTGATGAGGACAAGTTTTACTCCTATGATGATAGGATTTCTTCGTGTTGACGAAATGATTTCTCCGTGTTGACGGAATGTGGAGTCCTGATGAGGACGGAATGTGGAGTCCTGATGAGGACAAGTTTTATTCCTATGATGATAGGATTTTATCGTGTTGACGAAATGATTTCTCCGTGTTGACGGAATGTGGAGTCCTGATGAGGACAAGTTTTACTCCTATGATGATAGGATTTCTTCGTGTTGACAAAATGATTTCTCCGTGTTGACGGAATGTGGAGTCCTGATGAGGACAAGTTTTACTCCTATGATGATAGGATTTCTTCGTGTTGACGAAATGATTTCTCCGTGTTGACGGAATGTGGAGTCCTGATGAGGACAAGTTTTATTCCTATGATGATAGGATTTCTTTGTGTTGACGAAATGATTTCTCCGTGTTGACGGAATGTGGAGTCCTGATGAGGACAAGTTTTATTCCTATGATGATAGGATTTCTTCGTGTTGACGGAATGTGGAGTCCTGTTGAGGACATGTTTTACTCCTATGATGATAGGATTTCTTCGTGTTGACGAAATGATTTCTCCGTGTTGACGGAATGTGGAGTCCTGATGAGGACAAGTTTTACTCCTATGATGATAGGATTTCTTCGTGTTGACGTAATGATTTCTCCGTGTTGACGGAATGTGGAGTCCTGATGAGGACAAGTTTTATTCCTATGATAATAGGATTTCTTCATGTTGACGAAATGATTTCTCCGTGTTGACGGAATGTGGAGTCCTGATGAGGACGGAATGTGGAGTCCTGGTGAGGACAAGTTTTATTCCTATGATGATAGGATTTTATCGTGTTGACGAAATGATTTCTCCGTGTTGACGGAATGCGGAGACCTGATGAGGACAAGTTTTACTCGTATGATGATAGGATTTCTTCGTGTTGACGAAATGATTTCTCCGTGTTGACGGAATGCAAGGTCCTGATGAGGACAAGTTTTACTCCTATGATGATAGGATTTCTTCGTGTTGACGAAATGATTTCTCCGTGTTGACGGAATGTGGAGTCCTGATGAGGACAAGTTTTACTCCTATGATGATAGGATTTCTTCGTGTTGACGAAATGATTTCTCCGTGTTGACGGAATGTGGAGTCCTGATGAGGACAAGTTTTATTCCTATGATGATAGGATTTCTTCGTGTTGACGAAATGATTTCTCCGTGTTGACGGAATGTGGAGTCCTGATGAGGAAAAGTTTTACTCCTATGATGATAGGATTTCTTCGTGTTGACGAAATGATTTCTCCGTGTTGACGGAATGTGGAGTCCTGATGAGGACAAGTTTTATTCCTATGATGATAGGATTTCTTTGTGTTCACGAAATGATTTCTCCGTGTTGACGGAATGTGGAGTCCTGATGAGGACAAGTTTTATTCCTATGATGATAGGATTTCTTCGTGTTGACGGAATGTGGAGTCCTGTTGAGGACATGTTTTACTCCTATGATGATAGGATTTCTTCGTGTTGACGAAATGATTTCTCCGTGTTGACGGAATGTGGAGTCCTGATGAGGACAAGTTTTACTCCTATGATGATAGGATTTCTTCGTGTTGACGTAATGATTTCTCCGTGTTGACGGAATGTGGAGTTCTGATGAGGAGAAGTTTTATTCCTATGATAATAGGATTTCTTCATGTTGACGAAATGATTTCTCCGTGTTGACGGAATGTGGAGTCCTGATGAGGACGGAATGTGGAGTCCTGGTGAGGACAAGTTTTATTCCTATGATGACAGGATTTTATCGTGTTGACGAAATGATTTCTCCGTGTTGACGGAATGCGGAGACCTGATGAGGACAAGTTTTACTCGTATGATGATAGGATTTCTTCGTGTTGACGAAATGATTTCTCCGTGTTGACGGAATGCAAGGTCCTGATGAGGACAAGTTTTACTCCTATGATGATAGGATTTCTTCGTGTTGACGAAATGATTTCTCCGTGTTGACGGAATGTGGAGTCCTGATGAGGACAAGTTTTACTCCTATGATGATAGGATTTCTTCGTGTTGACGAAATGATTTCTCCGTGTTGACGGAATGTGGAGTCCTGATGAGGACAAGTTTTATTCCTATGATGATAGGATTTCTTTGTGTTGACGAAATGATTTCTCCGTGTTGACGGAATGTGGAGTCGTGATGAGGACAAGTTTTATTCCTATGATGATAGGATTTCTTCGTGTTGACGGAATGTGGAGTCCTTATGAGGACATGTTTTACTCCTATGATGATAGGATTTCTTCGTTTTGACGAAATGATTTCTCCGTGTTGACGGAATGTGGAGTCCTGATGAGGACAAGTTTTACTCCTATGATGATAGGATTTCTTCGTGTTGACGTAATGATTTCTCTGTGTTGACGGAATATGGAGTCCTGATGAGGACAAGTTTTATTCCTATGATAATAGGATTTCTTCATGTTGACGAAATGATTTCTCCGTGTTGACGGAATGTCGAGTCCTGATGAGGACGGAATGTGGAGTCCTGGTGAGGACAAGTTTTATTCCTATGATGATAGGATTTTATCGTGTTGACGAAATGATTTCTCCGTGTTGACGGAATGCGGAGACCTGATGAGGACAAGTTTTACTCGTATGATGATAGGATTTCTTCGTGTTGACGAAATGATTTCTCCGTGTTGACGGAATGCAAGGTCCTGATGAGGACAAGTTTTACTCCTATGATGATAGGATTTCTTCGTGTTGACGAAATGATTTCTCCGTGTTGACGGAATGTGGAGTCCTGATGAGGACAAGTTTTATTCCTATGATGATAGGATTTCTTCGTGTTGACGAAATGATTTCTCCGTGTTGACGAAATGTGGAGTCCTGATGAGGACAAGTTTTACTCCTATGATGATAGGATTTCTTCGTGTTGACGAAATGATTTCTCCGTGTTGACGGAATGTGGAGTCCTGATGAGGACAAGTTTTATTCCTATGATGATAGGATTTTTTCGTGTTGACGAAATGATTTCTCCGTGTTGACGGAATGTGGAGTCCTGATGAGGACAAGTTTTACTCCTATGATGATAGGATTTCTTCGTGTTGACGAAATGATTTCTCCGTGTTGACGGAATGTGGAGTCCTGATGAGGACGGAATGTGGAGTCCTGATGAGGACAAGTTTTATTCCTATGATGATAGGATTTTATCGTGTTGACGAAATGATTTCTCCGTGTTGACGGAATGTGGAGTCCTGATGAGGACAAGTTTTACTCCTATGATGATAGGATTTCTTCGTGTTGACAAAATGATTTCTCCGTGTTGACGGAATGTGGAGTCCTGATGAGGACAAGTTTTACTCCTATGATGATAGGATTTCTTCGTGTTGACGAAATGATTTCTCCGTGTTGACGGAATGTGGAGTCCTGATGAGGACAAGTTTTATTCCTATGATGATAGGATTTCTTTGTGTTGACGAAATGATTTCTCCGTGTTGACGGAATGTGGAGTCCTGATGAGGACAAGTTTTATTCCTATGATGATAGGATTTCTTCGTGTTGACGGAATGTGGAGTCCTGTTGAGGACATGTTTTACTCCTATGATGATAGGATTTCTTCGTGTTGACGAAATGATTTCTCCGTGTTGACGGAATGTGGAGTCCTGATGAGGACAAGTTTTACTCCTATGATGATAGGATTTCTTCGTGTTGACGTAATGATTTCTCCGTGTTGACGGAATGTGGAGTCCTGATGAGGACAAGTTTTATTCCTATGATAATAGGATTTCTTCATGTTGACGAAATGATTTCTCCGTGTTGACGGAATGTGGAGTCCTGATGAGGACGGAATGTGGAGTCCTGGTGAGGACAAGTTTTATTCCTATGATGATAGGATTTTATCGTGTTGACGAAATGATTTCTCCGTGTTGACGGAATGCGGAGACCTGATGAGGACAAGTTTTACTCGTATGATGATAGGATTTCTTCGTGTTGACGAAATGATTTCTCCGTGTTGACGGAATGCAAGGTCCTGATGAGGACAAGTTTTACTCCTATGATGATAGGATTTCTTCGTGTTGACGAAATGATTTCTCCGTGTTGACGGAATGTGGAGTCCTGATGAGGACAAGTTTTACTCCTATGATGATAGGATTTCTTCGTGTTGACGAAATGATTTCTCCGTGTTGACGGAATGTGGAGTCCTGATGAGGACAAGTTTTATTCCTATGATGATAGGATTTCTTCGTGTTGACGAAATGATTTCTCCGTGTTGACGGAATGTGGAGTCCTGATGAGGACAAGTTTTACTCCTATGATGATAGGATTTCTTCGTGTTGACGAAATGATTTCTCCGTGTTGACGGAATGTGGAGTCCTGATGAGGACGGAATGTGGAGTCCTGATGAGGACAAGTTTTATTCCTATGATGATAGGATTTCTTCGTGTTGACAAAATGATTTCTCCGTGTTGACGGAATGTGGAGTCCTGATGAGGACAAGTTTTACTCCTATGATGATAGGATTTCTTCGTGTTGACGTAATGATTTCTCCGTGTTGACGGAATGTGGAGTCCTGATGAGGACAAGTTTTACTCCTATGATGATAGGATTTCTTCGTGTTGACGAAATGATTTCTCCGTGTTGACGGAATGTGGAGTCCTGATGAGGACAAGTTTTATTCCTATGATGATAGGATTTCTTCGTGTTGACGAAATGATTTCTCCGTGTTGATGGAATGTGGAGTCCTGATGAGGACGGAATATGGAGTCCTGATGAGGACAAGTTTTATTCCTATGATGATAGGATTTTATCGTGTTGACGAAATGATTTCTCCGTGTTGACGGAATGCGGAGACCTGATGAGGACAAGTTTTACTCGTATGATGATAGGATTTCTTCGTGTTGACGAAATGATTTCTCCGTGTTGACGGAATGCAAGGTCCTGATGAGGACAAGTTTTACTCCTATGATGATAGGATTTCTTCGTGTTGACAAAATGATTTCTCCGTGTTGACGGAATTGGATTCCTGATGAGGACAAGTTTTATTCCTATGATGATAGGATTTCTTCGTGTTGACGGAATGTGGAGTCCTGATGAGGACATGTTTTACTCCTATGATGATAGGATTTTTTCGTGTTGACGAAATGATTTCTCCGTGTTGACGGAATGTGGAGTCCTGATGAGGACAAGTTTTACTCCTATGATGATAGGATTTCTTCGTGTTGACGTAATGATTTCTCCGTGTTGACAGAATGTGGAGTCCTGATGAGGACAAGTTTTATTCCTATGATAATAGGATTTCTTCATGTTGACGAAATGATTTCTCCGTGTTGACGGAATGTGGAGTCCTGATGAGGACAAGTTTTACTCCTATGATGATAGGATTTCTTCGTGTTGACGAAATGATTTATCCGTGTTGACGGAATGTGGAGTCCTGATGAGGACAAGTTTTACTCCTATGATGATAGGATTTCTTCGTGTTGACGAAATGATTTCTCTGTGTTGACGGAATGTGTTGTCCGGATGAGGACGGAATGTGGAGTCCTGATGAGGACAAGTTTTATTCCTATGATGATATGATTTTATCGTGTTGACGAAATGATTTCTCCGTGTTGACGGAATGTGGAGTCCTGATGAGGCCAAGTTTTACTCCTATGATGATAGGATTTCTTCGTGTTGACAAAATGATTTCTCCGTGTTGACGGAATGTGGAGTCCTGATGAGGACAAGTTTTACTCCTATGATGATAGGATTTCTTCGTGTTGACGAAATGATTTCTCCGTGTTGACGGAATGTGGAGTCCTGATGAGGACAAGTTTTATTCCTATGATGATAGGATTTCTTCGTGTTGACGAAATGATTTCTCCGTGTTGATGGAATGTGGAGTCCTGATGAGGACGGAATATGGAGTCCTGATGAGGACAAGTTTTATTCCTATGATGATAGGATTTTATCGTGTTGACGAAATGATTTCTCCGTGTTGACGGAATGCGGAGACCTGATGAGGACAAGTTTTACTCGTATGATGATAGGATTTCTTCGTGTTGACGAAATGATTTCTCCGTGTTGACGGAATGCAAGGTCCTGATGAGGACAAGTTTTAATCCTATAATGATAGGATTTCTTCGTGTTGACAAAATGATTTCTCCGTGTTGACGGAATTGGAGTCCTGATGAGGACAAGTTTTCTTCCTATGATGATAGGATTTCTCCGTGTTGACGGAATGTGGAGTCCTGATGAGGACAAGTTTTACTCCTATGATGATAGGATTTCTTCGTGTTGACGTAATGATTTCTCCGTGTTGACGGAATGTGGAGTCCTGATGAGGACAAGTTTTATTCCTATGATAATAGGATTTCTTCATGTTGACGAAATGATTTCTCCGTGTTGACGGAATGTGGAGTCCTGATGAGGACGGAATGTGGAGTCCTGATGAGGACAAGTTTTATTCCTATGATGATAGGATTTTATCGTGTTGACGAAATGATTTCTCCGTGTTGACGGAATGTGGAGTCCTGATGAGGACAAGTTTTATTCCTATGATGATAGGATTTCTTCGTTTTGACGGAATGTGGAGTCCTGATGAGGACATGTTTTACTCCTATGATGATAGGATTTCTTCGTGTTGACGAAATGATTTCTCCGTGTTGACGGAATGTGGAGTCCTGATGAGGACAAGTTTTACTCCTATGATGATAGGATTTCTTCGTGTTGACGTAATGATTTCTCCGTGTTGACGGAATGTGGAGTCCTGATGAGGACAAGTTTTATTCCTATGATAATAGGATTTCTTCATGTTGACGAATTGATTTCTCCGTGTTGACGGAATGTGGAGTCCTGATGAGGACAAGTTTTACTCCTATGATGATAGCATTTCTTCGTGTTGACGAAATGATTTCTCTGTGTTGACGGAATGTGGAGTCCGGATGAGGACGGAATGTGGAGTCCTGATGAGGACAAGTTTTATTCCTATGATGATATGATTTTATTGTGTTGACGAAATGATTTCTCCGTGTTGACGGAATGTGGAGTCCTGATGAGGACAAGTTTTACTCCTATGATGATAGGATTTCTTCGTGTTGACAAAATGATTTCTCCGTGTTGACGGAATGTGGAGTCCTGATGAGGACAAGTTTTACTCCTATGATGATAGGATTTCTTCGTGTTGACGAAATGATTTCTCCGTGTTGACGGAATGTGGAGTCCTGATGAGGACGGAATGTGGAGTCCTGATGAGGACAAGTTTTATTCCTATGATGATAGGATTTTATCGTGTTGACAAAATGATTTCTCCGTGTTGATGGAATGTGGAGTCCTGATGAGGACAAGTTTTACTCCTATGATGATAGGATTTCTTCGTGTTGACGAAATGATTTCTCCGTGTTGACGGAATGCAAGGTCCTGATGAGGACAAGTTTTAATCCTATGATAATAGGATTTCTTCGTGTTGACAAAATGATTTCTCCGTGTTGACGGAATTGGAGTCCTGATGAGGACAAGTTTTATTCCTATGATGATAGGATTTCTTCGTGTTGACGGAATGTGGAGTCCTGATGAGGACATGTTTTACTCCTATGATGATAGGATTTCTTCGTGTTGACGAAATGATTTCTCCGTGTTGACGGAATGTGGAGTCCTGATGAGGACAAGTTTTACTCCTATGATGATAGGATTTCTTCGTGTTGACGTAATGATTTCTCTGTGTTGACGGAATGTGGAGTCCTGATGAGGACAAGTTTTATTCCTATGATAATAGGATTTCTTCATGTTGACGAAATGATTTCTCCGTGTTGACGGAATGTGGAGTCCTGATGAGGACAAGTTTTACTCCTATGATGATAGGATTTCTTCGTGTTGACGAAATGATTTCTCCGTGTTGACGGAATGTGGAGTCCGGATGAGGACGGAATGTGGAGTTCTGATGAGGACAAGTTTTATTCCTATGATGATATGATTTTATCGTGTTGACGAAATGATTTCTCCGTGTTGACGGAATGTGGAGTCCTAATGAGGACAATTTTTACTCCTATGATGATAGGATTTCTTCGTGTTGACAAAATGATTTCACCGTGTTGACGGAATGTGGAGTCTTGATGAGGACAAGTTTTACTCCTATGATGATAGGATTTCTTCGTGTTGACGAAATGATTTCTCCGTGTTGACGGAATGTGGAGTCCTAATGAGGACAAGTTTTATTCCTATGATGATAGGATTTCTTCGTGTTGACGAAATTATTTCTCCGTGTTGACGGAATATGGAGTCCTGATGAGGACAAGTTTTACTCCTATGATGATAGGATTTCTTCGTGTTGACGAAATGATTTCTCCGTGTTGACGGAATGTGGAGTCCTGATGAGGACAAGTTTTATTCCTATGATGATAGGATTTCTTTGTGTTGACGAAATGATTTGTCCGTGTTGACGGAATGTGGAGTCCTGATGAGGACAAGTTTTACTCCTATGATGATAGGATTTCTTCGTGTTGACGAAATGATTTCTCCGTGTTGACGGAATGTGGAGTCCTGATGAGGACGGAATGTGGAGTCCTGATGAGGACAAATTTTATTCCTATGATGATAGGATTTTATCGTGTTGACGAAATGATTTCTCCGTGTTGACGGAATGTGCAGTCCTGATGAGGACAAGTTTTACTCCTATGATGATAGGATTTCTTCGTGTTGACAAAATGATTTCTCCGTGTTGACGGAATGTGGAGTCCTGATGAGGACAAGTTTTATTCCTATGATGATAGGATTTCTTTGTGTTGACGAAATGATTTCTCCGTGTTGACGGAATGTGGAGTCCTGATGAGGACAAGTTTTATTCCTATGATGATAGGATTTCTTCGTGTTGACGGAATGTGGAGTCCTGATGAGGACATGTTTTACTCCTATGATGATAGGATTTCTTCGTGTTGACGAAAAGATTTCTCCGTGTTGACGGAATGTGGAGTCCTGATGAGGACAAGTTTTACTCCTATGATGATAGGATTTCTTCGTGTTGACGTAATGATTTCTCCGTGTTGACGGAATGTGGAGTCCTGATGAGGACAAGTTTTATTCCTATGATAATAGGATTTCTTCATGTTGACGAAATGATTTCTCCGTGTTGACGGAATGTGGAGTCCTGATGAGGACAAGTTTTACTCCTATGATGATAGGATTTCTTCGTGTTGACGAAATGATTTCTCCGTGTTGACGGAATGTGGAGTCCGTATGAGGACGGAATGTGGAGTCCTGATGAGGACAAGTTTTATTCCTATGATGATATGATTTTATCGTGTTGACGAAATGATTTCTCCGTGTTGACGGAATGTGGAGTCCTGATGAGGACAATTTTTACTCCTATGATGATAGGATTTCTTCGTGTTGACAAAATGATTTCTCCGTGTTGACAGAATGTGGAGTCTTGATGAGGACAAGTTTTACTCCTATGATGATAGGATTTCTTCGTGTTGACGAAATGATTTCTCCGTGTTGACGGAATGTGGAGTCCTGATGAGGACAAGTTTTATTCCTATGATGATAGGATTTCTTCGTGTTGACGAAATGATTTCTCCGTGTTGACGGAATGTGGAGTCCTAATGAGGACAAGTTTTATTCCTATGATGATAGGATTTCTTCGTGTTGACGAAATTATTTCTCCGTGTTGACGGAATATGGAGTCCTGATGAGGACAAGTTTTACTCCTATGATGATAGGATTTCTTCGTGTTGACGAAATGATTTCTCCGTGTTGACGGAATGTGGAGTCCTGATGAGGACAAGTTTTATTCCTATGATGATAGGATTTCTTCGTGTTGACGAAATGATTTCTCCGTGTTGACGGAATGTGGAGTCCTGATGAGGAAAAGTTTTACTCCTATGATGATAGGATTTCTTCGTGTTGACGAAATGATTTCTCCGTGTTGACGGAATGTGGAGTCCTGATGAGGACGGAATGTGGAGTCCTGATGAGGACAAATTTTATTCCTATGATGGTAGGATTTTATCGTGTTGACGAAATGATTTCTCCGTGTTGACGGAATGTGCAGTCCTGATGAGGACAAGTTTTACTCCTATGATGATAGGATTTCTTCGTGTTGACAAAATGATTTCTCCGTGTTGACGGAATGTGGAGTCCTGATGAGGACAAGTTTTATTCCTATGATGATATGATTTTATCGTGTTGACGAAATGATTTCTCCGTGTTGACGGAATGTGGAGTCCTGATGAGGACAATTTTTACTCCTATGATGATAGGATTTCTTCGTGTTGACAAAATGATTTCTCCGTGTTGACAGAATGTGGAGTCTTGATGAGGACAAGTTTTACTCCTATGATGATAGGATTTCTTCGTGTTGACGAAATGATTTCTCCGTGTTGACGGAATGTGGAGTCCTGATGAGGACAAGTTTTATTCCTATGATGATAGGATTTCTTCGTGTTGACGAAATGATTTCTCCGTGTTGACGGAATGTGGAGTCCTAATGAGGACAAGTTTTATTCCTATGATGATAGGATTTCTTCGTGTTGACGAAATTATTTCTCCGTGTTGACGGAATATGGAGTCCTGATGAGGACAAGTTTTACTCCTATGATGATAGGATTTCTTCGTGTTGACGAAATGATTTCTCCGTGTTAACGGAATGTGGAGTCCTGATGAGGACAAGTTTTATTCCTATGATGATAGGATTTCTTCGTGTTGACGAAATGATTTCTCCGTGTTGACGGAATGTGGAGTCCTGATGAGGACAAGTTTTACTCCTATGATGATAGGATTTCTTCGTGTTGACGAAATGATTTCTCCGTGTTGACGGAATGTGGAGTCCTGATGAGGACGGAATGTGGAGTCCTGATGAGGACAAATTTTATTCCTATGATGATAGGATTTTATCGTGTTGACGAAATGATTTCTCCGTGTTGACGGAATGTGCAGTCCTGATGAGGACAAGTTTTACTCCTATGATGATAGGATTTCTTCGTGTTGACAAAATGATTTCTCCGTGTTGACGGAATGTGGAGTCCTGATGAGGACAAGTTTTATTCCTATGATGATAGGATTTCTTTGTGTTGACGAAATGATTTCTCCGTGTTGACGGAATGTGGAGTCCTGATGAGGACAAGTTTTATTCCTATGATGATAGGATTTCTTCGTGTTGACGGAATGTGGAGTCCTGATGAGGACATGTTTTACTCCTATGATGATAGGATTTCTTCGTGTTGACGAAAAGATTTCTCCGTGTTGACGGAATGTGGAGTCCTGATGAGGACAAGTTTTACTCCTATGATGATAGGATTTCTTCGTGTTGACGTAATGATTTCTCCGTGTTGACGGAATGTGGAGTCCTGATGAGGACAAGTTTTATTCCTATGATAATAGGATTTCTTCATGTTGACGAAATGATATCTCCGTGTTGACGGAATGTGGAGTCCTGATGAGGACAAGTTTTACTCCTATGATGATAGGATTTCTTCGTGTTGACGAAATGATTTCTCCGTGTTGACGGAATGTGGAGTCCGGATGAGGACGGAATGTGGAGTCCTGATGAGGACAAGTTTTATTCCTATGATGATATGATTTTATCGTGTTGACGAAATGATTTCTCCGTGTTGACGGAATGTGGAGTCCTGATGAGGACAATTTTTACTCCTATGATGATAGGATTTCTTCGTGTTGACAAAATGATTTCTCCGTGTTGACAGAATGTGGAGTCTTGATGAGGACAAGTTTTACTCCTATGATGATAGGATTTCTTCGTGTTGACGAAATGATTTCTCCGTGTTGACGGAATGTGGAGTCCTGATGAGGACAAGTTTTATTCCTATTATGATAGGATTTCTTCGTGTTGACGAAATGATTTCTCCGTGTTGACGGAATGTGGAGTCCTAATGAGGACAAGTTTTATTCCTATGATGATAGGATTTCTTCGTGTTGACGAAATTATTTCTCCGTGTTGACGGAATATGGAGTCCTGATGAGGACAAGTTTTACTCCTATGATGATAGGATTTCTTCGTGTTGACGAAATGATTTCTCCGTGTTGACGGAATGTGGAGTCCTGATGAGGACAAGTTTTATTCCTATGATGATAGGATTTCTTCGTGTTGACGAAATGATTTCTCCGTGTTGACGGAATGTGGAGTCCTGATGAGGACAAGTTTTACTCCTATGATGATAGGATTTCTTCGTGTTGACGAAATGATTTCTCCGTGTTGACGGAATGTGGAGTCCGGATAAGGACGGAATGTGGAGTCCTGATGAGGACAAGTTTGATTCCTATGATGATATGATTTTATCGTGTTGACGAAATGATTTCTCCGTGTTGACGGAATGTGGAGTCCTGATGAGGACAATTTTTACTCCTATGATGATAGGATTTCTTCGTGTTGACAAAATGATTTCTCCGTGTTGACAGAATGTGGAGTCTTGATGAGGACAAGTTTTACTCCTATGATGATAGGATTTCTTCGTGTTGACGAAATGATTTCTCCGTGTTGACGGAATGTGGAGTCCTGATGAGGACAAGTTTTATTCCTATTATGATAGGATTTCTTCGTGTTGACGAAATGATTTCTCCGTGTTGACGGAATGTGGAGTCCTAATGAGGACAAGTTTTATTCCTATGATGATAGGATTTCTTCGTGTTGACGAAATTATTTCTCCGTGTTGACGGAATATGGAGTCCTGATGAGGACAAGTTTTACTCCTATGATGATAGGATTTCTTCGTGTTGACGAAATGATTTCTCCGTGTTGACGGAATGTGGAGTCCTGATGAGGACAAGTTTTATTCCTATGATGATAGGATTTCTTCGTGTTGACGAAATGATTTCTCCGTGTTGACGGAATGTGGAGTCCTGATGAGGACAAGTTTTACTCCTATGATGATAGGATTTCTTCGTGTTGACGAAATGATTTCTCCGTGTTGACGGAATGTGGAGTCCTGATGAGGACGGAATGTGGAGTCCTGATGAGGACAAATTTTATTCCTATGATGATAGGATTTTATCGTGTTGACGAAATGATTTCTCCGTGTTGACGGAATGTGCAGTCCTGATGAGGACAAGTTTTACTCCTATGATGATAGGATTTCTTCGTGTTGACAAAATGATTTCTCCGTGTTGACGGAATGTGGAGTCCTGATGAGGACAAGTTTTATTCCTATGATGATAGGATTTCTTTGTGTTGACGAAATGATTTCTCCGTGTTGACGGAATGTGGAGTCCTGATGAGGACAAGTTTTATTCCTATGATGATAGGATTTCTTCGTGTTGACGGAATGTGGAGTCCTGATGAGGACATGTTTTACTCCTATGATGATAGGATTTCTTCGTGTTGACGAAAAGATTTCTCCGTGTTGACGGAATGTGGAGTCCTGATGAGGACAAGTTTTACTCCTATGATGATAGGATTTCTTCGTGTTGACGTAATGATTTCTCCGTGTTGACGGAATGTGGAGTCCTGATGAGGACAAGTTTTATTCCTATGATAATAGGATTTCTTCATGTTGACGAAATGATTTCTCCGTGTTGACGGAATGTGGAGTCCTGATGAGGACAAGTTTTACTCCTATGATGATAGGATTTCTTCGTGTTGACGAAATGATTTCTCCGTGTTGACGGAATGTGGAGTCCGGATGAGGACGGAATGTGGAGTCCTGATGAGGACAAGTTTTATTCCTATGATGATATGATTTTATCGTGTTGACGAAATGATTTCTCCGTGTTGACGGAATGTGGAGTCCTGATGAGGACAATTTTTACTCCTATGATGATAGGATTTCTTCGTGTTGACAAAATGATTTCTCCGTGTTGACAGAATGTGGAGTCTTGATGAGGACAAGTTTTACTCCTATGATGATAGGATTTCTTCGTGTTGACGAAATGATTTCTCCGTGTTGACGGAATGTGGAGTCCTGATGAGGACAAGTTTTATTCCTATTATGATAGGATTTCTTCGTGTTGACGAAATGATTTCTCCGTGTTGACGGAATGTGGAGTCCTAATGAGGACAAGTTTTATTCCTATGATGATAGGATTTCTTCGTGTTGACGAAATTATTTCTCCGTGTTGACGGAATATGGAGTCCTGATGAGGACAAGTTTTACTCCTATGATGATAGGATTTCTTCGTGTTGACGAAATGATTTCTCCGTGTTGACGGAATGTGGAGTCCTGATGAGGACAAGTTTTATTCCTATGATGATAGGATTTCTTCGTGTTGACGAAATGATTTCTCCGTGTTGACGGAATGTGGAGTCCTGATGAGGACAAGTTTTACTCCTATGATGATAGGATTTCTTCGTGTTGACGAAATGATTTCTCCGTGTTGACGGAATGTGGAGTCCGGATAAGGACGGAATGTGGAGTCCTGATGAGGACAAGTTTTATTCCTATGATGATATGATTTTATCGTGTTGACGAAATGATTTCTCCGTGTTGACGGAATGTGGAGTCCTGATGAGGACAATTTTTACTCCTATGATGATAGGATTTCTTCGTGTTGACAAAATGATTTCTCCGTGTTGACAGAATGTGGAGTCTTGATGAGGACAAGTTTTACTCCTATGATGATAGGATTTCTTCGTGTTGACGAAATGATTTCTCCGTGTTGACGGAATGTGGAGTCCTGATGAGGACAAGTTTTATTCCTATTATGATAGGATTTCTTCGTGTTGACGAAATGATTTCTCCGTGTTGACGGAATGTGGAGTCCTAATGAGGACAAGTTTTATTCCTATGATGATAGGATTTCTTCGTGTTGACGAAATTATTTCTCCGTGTTGACGGAATATGGAGTCCTGATGAGGACAAGTTTTACTCCTATGATGATATGATTTTATCGTGTTGACGAAATGATTTCTCCGTGTTGACGGAATGTGGAGTCCTGATGAGGACAAGTTTTATTCCTATGATGATAGGATTTCTTCGTGTTGACGAAATGATTTCTCCGTGTTGACGGAATGTGGAGTCCTGATGAGGACAAGTTTTACTCCTATGATGATAGGATTTCTTCGTGTTGACGAAATGATTTCTCCGTGTTGACGGAATGTGGAGTCCTGATGAGGACGGAATGTGGAGTCCTGATGAGGACAAATTTTATTCCTATGATGATAGGATTTTATCGTGTTGACGAAATGATTTCTCCGTGTTGACGGAATGTGCAGTCCTGATGAGGACAAGTTTTACTCCTATGATGATAGGATTTCTTCGTGTTGACAAAATGATTTCTCCGTGTTGACGGAATGTGGAGTCCTGATGAGGACAAGTTTTATTCCTATGATGATAGGATTTCTTTGTGTTGACGAAATGATTTCTCCGTGTTGACGGAATGTGGAGTCCTGATGAGGACAAGTTTTATTCCTATGATGATAGGATTTCTTCGTGTTGACGGAATGTGGAGTCCTGATGAGGACATGTTTTACTCCTATGATGATAGGATTTCTTCGTGTTGACGAAAAGATTTCTCCGTGTTGACGGAATGTGGAGTCCTGATGAGGACAAGTTTTACTCCTATGATGATAGGATTTCTTCGTGTTGACGTAATGATTTCTCCGTGTTGACGGAATGTGGAGTCCTGATGAGGACAAGTTTTATTCCTATGATAATAGGATTTCTTCATGTTGACGAAATGATTTCTCCGTGTTGACGGAATGTGGAGTCCTGATGAGGACAAGTTTTACTCCTATGATGATAGGATTTCTTCGTGTTGACGAAATGATTTCTCCGTGTTGACGGAATGTGGAGTCCGGATGAGGACGGAATGTGGAGTCCTGATGAGGACAAGTTTTATTCCTATGATGATATGATTTTATTGTGTTGACGAAATGATTTCTCCGTGTTGACGGAATGTGGAGTCCTGATGAGGACAATTTTTACTCCTATGTTGATAGGATTTCTTCGTGTTGACAAAATGATTTCTCCGTGTTGACAGAATGTGGAGTCTTGATGAGGACAAGTTTTACTCCTATGATGATAGGATTTCTTCGTGTTGACGAAATGATTTCTCCGTGTTGACGGAATGTGGAGTCCTGATGAGGACAAGTTTTATTCCTATGATGATAGGATTTCTTCGTGTTGACGAAATTATTTCTCCGTGTTGACGGAATGTGGAGTCCTGATGAGGACAAGTTTTACTCCTATGATGATAGGATTTCTTCGTGTTGACGAAATGATTTCTCCGTGTTGACGGAATGTGGAGTCCGGATAAGGACGGAATGTGGAGTCCTGATGAGGACAAGTTTTATTCCTATGATGATATGATTTTATCGTGTTGACGAAATGATTTCTCCGTGTTGACGGAATGTGGAGTCCTGATGAGGACAATTTTTACTCCTATGATGATAGGATTTCTTCGTGTTGACAAAATGATTTCTCCGTGTTGACAGAATGTGGAGTCTTGATGAGGACAAGTTTTACTCCTATGATGATAGGATTTCTTCGTGTTGACGAAATGATTTCTCCGTGTTGACGGAATGTGGAGTCCTGATGAGGACAAGTTTTATTCCTATTATGATAGGATTTCTTCGTGTTGACGAAATGATTTCTCCGTGTTGACGGAATGTGGAGTCCTAATGAGGACAAGTTTTATTCCTATGATGATAGGATTTCTTCGTGTTGACGAAATTATTTCTCCGTGTTGACGGAATATGGAGTCCTGATGAGGACAAGTTTTACTCCTATGATGATATGATTTTATCGTGTTGACGAAATGATTTCTCCGTGTTGACGGAATGTGGAGTCCTGATGAGGACAAGTTTTATTCCTATGATGATAGGATTTCTTCGTGTTGACGAAATGATTTCTCCGTGTTGACGGAATGTGGAGTCCTGATGAGGACAAGTTTTACTCCTATGATGATAGGATTTCTTCGTGTTGACGAAATGATTTCTCCGTGTTGACGGAATGTGGAGTCCTGATGAGGACGGAATGTGGAGTCCTGATGAGGACAAATTTTATTCCTATGATGATAGGATTTTATCGTGTTGACGAAATGATTTCTCCGTGTTGACGGAATGTGCAGTCCTGATGAGGACAAGTTTTACTCCTATGATGATAGGATTTCTTCGTGTTGACAAAATGATTTCTCCGTGTTGACGGAATGTGGAGTCCTGATGAGGACAAGTTTTATTCCTATGATGATAGGATTTCTTTGTGTTGACGAAATGATTTCTCCGTGTTGACGGAATGTGGAGTCCTGATGAGGACAAGTTTTATTCCTATGATGATAGGATTTCTTCGTGTTGACGGAATGTGGAGTCCTGATGAGGACATGTTTTACTCCTATGATGATAGGATTTCTTCGTGTTGACGAAAAGATTTCTCCGTGTTGACGGAATGTGGAGTCCTGATGAGGACAAGTTTTACTCCTATGATGATAGGATTTCTTCGTGTTGACGTAATGATTTCTCCGTGTTGACGGAATGTGGAGTCCTGATGAGGACAAGTTTTATTCCTATGATAATAGGATTTCTTCATGTTGACGAAATGATTTCTCCGTGTTGACGGAATGTGGAGTCCTGATGAGGACAAGTTTTACTCCTATGATGATAGGATTTCTTCGTGTTGACGAAATGATTTCTCCGTGTTGACGGAATGTGGAGTCCGGATGAGGACGGAATGTGGAGTCCTGATGAGGACAAGTTTTATTCCTATGATGATATGATTTTATTGTGTTGACGAAATGATTTCTCCGTGTTGACGGAATGTGGAGTCCTGATGAGGACAATTTTTACTCCTATGTTGATAGGATTTCTTCGTGTTGACAAAATGATTTCTCCGTGTTGACAGAATGTGGAGTCTTGATGAGGACAAGTTTTACTCCTATGATGATAGGATTTCTTCGTGTTGACGAAATGATTTCTCCGTGTTGACGGAATGTGGAGTCCTGATGAGGACAAGTTTTATTCCTATGATGATAGGATTTCTTCGTGTTGACGAAATTATTTCTCCGTGTTGACGGAATGTGGAGTCCTGATGAGGACAAGTTTTACTCCTATGATGATAGGATTTCTTCGTGTTGACGAAATGATTTCTCCGTGTTGACGGAATGTGGAGTCCTGATGAAGACAAGTTTTATTCCTATGATGATAGGATTTCTTCGTGTTGACGAAATGATTTCTCCGTGTTGACGGAATGTGGAGTCCTGATGAGGACAAGTTTTACTCCTATGATGATAGGATTTCTTCGTGTTGACGAAATGATTTCTCCGTGTTGACGGAATGTGGAGTCCTGATGAGGACGGAATGTAGAGTCCTGATGAGGACAAATTTTATTCCTATGATGATAGGATTTTATCGTGTTGACGAAATGATTTCTCCGTGTTGACGGAATGTGCAGTCCTGATGAGGACAAGTTTTACTCCTATGATGATAGGATTTCTTCGTGTTGACAAAATGATTTCTCCGTGTTGACGGAATGTGGAGTCCTGATGAGGACAAGTTTTATTCCTATGATGATAGGATTTCTTTGTGTTGACGAAATGATTTCTCCGTGTTGACGGAATGTGGAGTCCTGATGAGGACAAGTTTTATTCCTATGAGGATAGGATTTCTTCGTGTTGACGGAATGTGGAGTCCTGATGAGGACATGTTTTACTCCTATGATGATAGGATTTCTTCGTGTTGACGAAATGATTTCTCCGTGTTGACGGAATGTGGAGTCCTGATGAGGACAAGTTTTACTCCTATGATGATAGGATTTCTTCGTGTTGACGTAATGATTTCTCCGTGTTGACGGAATGTGGAGTCCTGATGAGGACAAGTTTTATTCCTATGATAATAGGATTTCTTCATGTTGACGAAATGATTTCTCCGTGTTGACGGAATGTGGAGTCCTGATGAGGACAAGTTTTACTCCTATGATGATAGGATTTCTTCGTGTTGACGAAATGATTTCTCCGTGTTGACGGAATGTGGAGTCCGGATGAGGATGGAATGTGGAGTCCTGATGAGGACAAGTTTAATTCCTATGATGATATGATTTTATCGTGTTGACGAAATGATTTCTCCGTGTTGACGGAATGTGGAGTCCTGATGAGGACAAGTTTTACTCCTATGATGATAGGATTTCTTCGTGTTGACAAAATGATTTCTCCGTGTTGACGGAATGTGGAGTCCTGATGAGGACAAGTTTTACTCCTATGATGATAGGATTTCTTCGTGTTGACGAAATGATTTCTCCGTGTTGACGGAATGTGGAGTCCTGATGAGGACGGAATGTGGAGTCCTGATGAGGACAAATTTTATTCCTATGATGATAGGATTTTATCGTGTTGACGAAATGATTTCTCCGTGTTGACGGAATGTGCAGTCCTGATGAGGACAAGTTTTACTCCTATGATGATAGGATTTCTTCGTGTTGACAAAATGATTTCTCCGTGTTGACGGAATGTGGAGTCCTGATGAGGACAAGTTTTATTCCTATGATGATAGGATTTCTTTGTGTTGACGAAATGATTTCTCCGTGTTGACGGAATGTGGAGTCCTGATGAGGACAAGTTTTATTCCTATGAGGATAGGATTTCTTCGTGTTGACGGAATGTGGAGTCCTGATGAGGACATGTTTTACTCCTATGATGATAGGATTTCTTCGTGTTGACGAAATGATTTCTCCGTGTTGACGGAATGTGGAGTCCTGATGAGGACAAGTTTTACTCCTATGATGATAGGATTTCTTCGTGTTGACGTAATGATTTCTCCGTGTTGACGGAATGTGGAGTCCTGATGAGGACAAGTTTTATTCCTATGATAATAGGATTTCTTCATGTTGACGAAATGATTTCTCCGTGTTGACGGAATGTGGAGTCCTGATGAGGACAAGTTTTATTCCTATGATGATAGGATTTCTTCGTGTTGACGAAATGATTTCTCCGTGTTGACGGAATGTGGAGTCCGGATGAGGATGGAATGTGGAGTCCTGATGAGGACAAGTTTAATTCCTATGATGATATGATTTTATCGTGTTGACGAAATGATTTCTCCGTGTTGACGGAATGTGGAGTCCTGATGAGGACAAGTTTTACTCCTATGATGATAGGATTTCTTCGTGTTGACAAAATGATTTCTCCGTGTTGACGGAATGTGGAGTCCTGATGAGGACAAGTTTTACTCCTATGATGATAGGATTTCTTCGTGTTGACGAAATGATTTCTCCGTGTTGACGGAATGTGGAGTCCTGATGAGGACAAGTTTTATTCCTATGATGATAGGATTTCTTTGTGTTGACGAAATGATTTCTCCGTGTTGACGGAATGTGGAGTCCTGATGAGGACAAGTTTTATTCCTATGATGATAGGATTTCTTCGTGTTGACGGAATGTGGAGTCCTGATGAGGACATGTTTTACTCCTATGATGATAGGATTTCTTCGCGTTGACGAAATGATTTCTCCGTGTTGACGGAATGTGGAGTCCTGATGAGGACAAGTTTTACTCCTATGATGATAGGATTTCTTCGTGTTGACGTAATGATTTCTCCGTGTTGACGGAATGTGGAGTCCTGATGAGGACAAGTTTTATTCCTATGATAATAGGATTTCTTCATGTTGACGAAATGATTTCTCCGTGTTGACGGAATGTGGAGTCCTGATGAGGACAAGTTTTACTCCTATGATGATAGGATTTCTTCTCGTTGACGAAATGATTTCTCCGTGTTGACGGAATGTGGAGTCCGGATGAGGACGGAATGTGGAGTCCTGATGAGGACAAGTTTAATTCCTATGATGATATGATTTTATCGTGTTGACGAAATGATTTCTCCGTGTTGACGGAATGTGGAGTCCTGATGAGGACAAGTTTTACTCCTATGATGATAGGATTTCTTCGTGTTGACAAAATGATTTCTCCATGTTGACGGAATGTGGAGTCCTGATGAGGACAAGTTTTACTCCTATGATGATAGGATTTCTTCGTGTTGACGAAATGATTTCTCCGTGTTGACGGAATGTGGAGTCCTGATGAGGACAAGTTTTATTCCTATGATGATAGGATTTCTTTGTGTTGACGAAATGATTTCTCCGTGTTGACGGAATGTGGAGTCCTGATGAGGACAAGTTTTATTCCTATGATGATAGGATTTCTTCGTGTTGAAGGAATGTGGAGTCCTGATGAGGACATGTTTTACTCCTATGATGATGGGATTTCTTCGTGTTGACGAAATGATTTCTCCGTGTTGACGGAATGTGGAGTCCTGATGAGGACAAGTTTTACTCCTATGATGATAGGATTTCTTCGTGTTGACGTAATGATTTCTCCGTGTTGACGGAATGTGGAGTCCTGATGAGGACAAGTTTTATTCCTATGATAATAGGATTTCTTCATGTTGACGAAATGATTTCTCCGTGTTGACGGAATGTGGAGTCCTGATGAGGACAAGTTTTACTCCTATGATGATAGGATTTCTTCTCGTTGACGAAATGATTTCTCCGTGTTGACGGAATGTGGAGTCCGGATGAGGACGGAATGTGGAGTCCTGATGAGGACAAGTTTAATTCCTATGATGATATGATTTTATCGTGTTGACGAAATGATTTCTCCGTGTTGACGGAATGTGGAGTCCTGATGAGGACAAGTTTTACTCCTATGATGATAGGATTTCTTCGTGTTGACAAAATGATTTCTCCGTGTTGACGGAATGTGGAGTCCTGATGAGGACAAGTTTTACTCCTATGATGATAGGATTTCTTCGTGTTGACGAAATGATTTCTCCGTGTTGACGGAATGTGGAGTCCTGATGAGGACAAGTTTTATTCCTATGATGATAGGATTTCTTTGTGTTGACGAAATGATTTCTCCGTGTTGACGGAATGTGGAGTCCTGATGAGGACAAGTTTTATTCCTATGATGATAGGATTTCTTCGTGTTGACGGAATGTGGAGTCCTGATGAGGACATGTTTTACTCCTATGATGATAGGATTTCTTCGTGTTGACGAAATGATTTCTCTGTGTTGACGGAATGTGGAGTCCTGATGAGGACAAGTTTTACTCCTATGATGATAGGATTTCTTCGTGTTGACGTAATGATTTCTCCGTGTTGACGGAATGTGGAGTCCTGATGAGGACAAGTTTTATTCCTATGATAATAGGATTTCTTCATGTTGACGAAATGATTTCTCCATGTTGACGGAATGTGGAGTCCTGATGAGGACAAGTTTTACTCCTATGATGATAGGATTTCTTCGTGTTGACGAAATGATTTCTCCGTGTTGACGGAATGTGGAGTCCGGATGAGGACGGAATGTGGAGTCCTGATGAGGACAAGTTTAATTCCTATGATGATATGATTTTATCGTGTTGACGAAATGATTTCTCCGTGTTGACGGAATGTGGAGTCCTGATGAGGACAAGTTTTACTCCTATGATGATAGGATTTCTTCGTGTTGACGAAATGATTTCTCCGTGTTGACGGAATGTGGAGTCCTGATGAGGACAAGTTTTACTCCTATGATGATAGGATTTCTTCGTGTTGACGAAATGATTTCTCCGTGTTGACGGAATGTGGAGTCCTGATGAGGACAAGTTTTATTCCTATGATGATAGGATTTCTTCGTGTTGACGAAATGATTTCTCCGTGTTGATGGAATGTGGAGTCCTGATGAGGACGAAATATGGAGTCCTGATGAGGACAAGTTTTATTCCTATGATGGTAGGATTTTATCGTGTTGACGAAATGATTTCTCCGTGTTGACGGAATGCGGAGACCTGATGAGGACAGGTTTTATTCCTATGATGATAGGATTTCTTCGTGTTGACAAAATGATTTCTCCGTGTTGACGGAATGTGGAGTCTTGATGAGGACAAGTTTTACTCCTATGATGATAGGATTTTTTCGTGTTGACGAAATGATTTCTCCGTGTTGACGGAATGCGGAGTCCTGATGAGGACAAGTTTTATTCCTATGATGATAGGATTTCTTCGTGTTGACGAAATTATTTCTCCGTGTTGACGGAATGTGGAGTCCTGATGAGGACAAGTTTTACTCCTATGATGATAGGATTTCTTCGTGTTGACGAAATGATTTCTCCATGTTGACGGAATGTGGAGTCCTGATGAGGACAAGTTTTATTCCTATGATGATAGGATTTCTTCGTGTTGACGAAATGATTTCTCCGTGTTGACGGAATGTGGAGTCCTGATGAGGACACGTTTTACTCCTATGATGATAGGATTTCTTCGTGTTGACGAAATGATTTCTCCGTGTTGACGGAATGTGGAGTCCTGATGAGGACGGAATGTGGAGTCCTGATGAGGACAAATTTTATTCCTATGATGATAGGATTTTATCGTGTTGACGAAATGATTTCTCCGTGTTGACGGAATGTGCAGTCCTGATGAGGACAAGTTTTACTCCTATGATGATAGGATTTCTTTGTGTTGACAAAATGATTTCTCCGTGTTGACGGAATGTGGAGTCCTGATGAGGACATGTTTTACTCCTATGATGATAGGATTTCTTCGTGTTGACGAAATGATTTCTCCGTGTTGACGGAATGTGGAGTCCTGATGAGGACAAGTTTTATTCCTATGATGATAGGATTTCTTCGTGTTGACGTAATGATTTCTCCGTGTTGACGGAATGTGGAGTCCTGATGAGGACAAGTTTTATTCCTATGATAATAGGATTTCTTCATGTTGACGAAATGATTTCTCCATGTTGACGGAATGTGGAGTCCTGATGAGGACAAGTTTTACTCCTATGATGATAGGATTTCTTCGTGTTGACGAAATGATTTCTCCGTGTTGACGGAATGTGGAGTCCGGATGAGGACGAAATGTGGAGTCCTGATGAGGACAAGTTTAATTCCTATGATGATATGATTTTATCGTGTTGACGAAATGATTTCTCCGTGTTGACGGAATGTGGAGTCCTGATGAGGACAAGTTTTACTCCTATGATGATAGGATTTCTTCGTGTTGACGAAATGATTTCTCCGTGTTGACGGAATGTGGAGTCCTGATGAGGACAAGTTTTACTCCTATGATGATAGGATTTCTTCGTGTTGACGAAATGATTTCTCCGTGTTGACGGAATGTGGAGTCCTGATGAGGACAAGTTTTATTCCTATGATGATAGGATTTCTTCGTGTTGACGAAATGATTTCTCCGTGTTGATGGAATGTGGAGTCCTGATGAAGATGGAATGTGGAGTCCTGATGAGGACAAGTTTTATTCCTATGATGGTAGGATTTTATCGTGTTGACGAAATGATTTCTCCGTGTTGACGGAATGCGGAGACCTGATGAGGACAAGTTTTATTCCTATGATGATAGGATTGCTTCGTGTTGACGAAATTATTTCTCCGTGTTGACGGAATGTGGAGTCCTGATGAGGACAAGTTTTACTCCTATGATGATAGGATTTCTTCGTGTTGACAAAATGATTTCTCCGTGTTGACGGAATGTGGAGTCTTGATGAGGACAAGTTTTACTCCTATGATGATAGGATTTTTTCGTGTTGACGAAATGATTTCTCCGTGTTGACGGAATGTGGAGTCCTGATGAGGACAAGTTTTATTCCTATGATGATAGGATTTCTTCGTGTTGACGAAATTATTTCTCCGTGTTGACGGAATGTGGAGTCCTGATGAGGACAAGTTTTACTCCTATGATGATAGGATTTCTTCGTGTTGACGAAATGATTTCTCCATGTTGACGGAATGTGGAGTCCTGATGAGGACAAGTTTTATTCCTATGATGATACGATTTCTTCGTGTTGACAAAATGATTTCTCCGTGTTGACGGAATGTGGAGTCCTAATGAGGACACGTTTTACTCCTATGATGATAGGATTTCTTCGTGTTGACGAAATGATTTCTCCGTGTTGACGGAATGTGGAGTCCTGATGAGGACGGAATGTGGAGTCCTGATGAGGACAAATTTTATTCCTATGATGATAGGATTTTATCGTGTTGACGAAATGATTTCTCCGTGTTGACGGAATGTGCAGTCCTGATGAGGACAAGTTTTACTCCTATGATGATAGGATTTCTTTGTGTTGACAAAATGATTTCTCCGTGTTGACGGAATGTGGAGTCCTGATGAGGACATGTTTTACTCCTATGATGATAGGATTTCTTCGTGTTGACGAAATGATTTCTCCGTGTTGACGGAATGTGGAGTCCTGATGAGGACAAGTTTTATTCCTATGATGATAGGATTTCTTCGTGTTGACGTAATGATTTCTCCGTGTTGACGGAATGTGGAGTCCTGATGAGGACAAGTTTTATTCCTATGATAATAGGATTTCTTCATGTTGACGAAATGATTTCTCCATGTTGACGGAATGTGGAGTCCTGATGAGGACAAGTTTTACTCCTATGATGATAGGATTTCTTCGTGTTGACGAAATGATTTCTCCGTGTTGACGGAATGTGGAGTCCGGATGAGGACGGAATGTGGAGTCCTAATGAGGACAAGTTTAATTCCTATGATGATATGATTTTATCGTCTTGACGAAATGATTTCTCCGTGTTGACGGAATGTGGAGTCCTGATGAGGACAAGTTTTACTCTTATGATGATAGGATTTCTTCGTGTTGACGAAATGATTTCTCCGTGTTGACGGAATGTGGAGTCCTGATGAGGACAAGTTTTACTCCTATGATGATAGGATTTCTTCGTGTTGACGAAATGATTTCTCCGTGTTGACGGAATGTGGAGTCCTGATGAGGACAAGTTTTATTCCTATGATGATAGGATTTCTTCGTGTTGACGAAATGATTTCTCCGTGTTGATGGAATGTGGAGTCCTGATGAGGACGGAATGTGGAGTCCTGATGAGGACAAGTTTTATTCCTATGATGGTAGGATTTTATCGTGTTGACGAAATGATTTCTCCGTGTTGACGGAATGCGGAGACCTGATGAGGACAAGTTTTATTCCTATGATGATAGGATTTCTTCGTGTTGACGAAATTATTTCTCCGTGTTGACGGAATGTGGAGTCCTGATGAGGACAAGTTTTACTCCTATGATGATAGGATTTCTTCGTGTTGACAAAATGATTTCTCCGTGTTGACGGAATGTGGAGTCTTGATGAGGACAAGTTTTACTCCTATGATGATAGGATTTTTTCGTGTTGACGAAATGATTTCTCCGTGTTGACGGAATGTGGAGTCCTGATGAGGACAAGTTTTATTCCTATGATGATAGGATTTCTTCGTGTTGACGAAATTATTTCTCCGTGTTGACGGAATGTGGAGTCCTGATGAGGACAAGTTTTACTCCTATGATGATAGGATTTCTTCGTGTTGACGAAATGATTTCTCCATGTTGACGGAATGTGGAGTCCTGATGAGGACAAGTTTTATTCCTATGATGATAGGATTTCTTCGTGTTGACGAAATGATTTCTCCGTGTTGACGGAATGTGGAGTCCTGATGAGGACACGTTTTACTCCTATGATGATAGGATTTCTTCGTGTTGACGAAATGATTTCTCCGTGTTGACGGAATGTGGAGTCCTGATGAGGACGGAATGTGGAGTCCTGATGAGGACAAATTTTATTCCTATGATGATAGGATTTTATCGTGTTGACGAAATGATTTCTCCGTGTTGACGGAATGTGCAGTCCTGATGAGGACAAGTTTTACTCCTATGATGATAGGATTTCTTTGTGTTGACAAAATGATTTCTCCGTGTTGACGGAATGTGGAGTCCTGATGAGGACATGTTTTACTCCTATGATGATAGGATTTCTTCGTGTTGACGAAATGATTTCTCCGTGTTGACGGAATGTGGAGTCCTGATGAGGACAAGTTTTATTCCTATGATGATAGGATTTCTTTGTGTTGACGAAATGATTTCTCCGTGTTGACGGAATGTGGAGTCCTGATGAGGACAAGTTTTATTCCTATGATGATAGGATTTCTTCGTGTTGACGGAATGTGGAGTCCTGATGAGGACATGTTTTACTCCTATGATGATAGGATTTCTTCGTGTTGACGAAATGATTTCTCCGTGTTGACGGAATGTGGAGTCCTGATGAGGACAAGTTTTACTCCTATGATGATAGGATTTCTTCGTGTTGACGGAATGTGGAGTCCAGATGAGGACAAGTTTTATTCCTATGATAATAGGATTTCTTCATGTTGACGAAATGATTTCTCCGTGTTGACGGAATGTGGAGTCCTGATGAGGACAAGTTTTACTCCTATGATGATAGGATTTCTTCGTGTTGACGAATTGATTTCTCCGTGTTGACGGAATGTGGAGTCCGGATGAGGACGGAATGTGGAGTCCTGATGAGGACAAGTTTTATTCCTATGATGATATGATTTTATCGTGTTGACGAAATGATTTCTCCGTGTTGACGGAATGTGGAGTCCTGATGAGGACAGGTTTTACTCCTATGATGATAGGATTTCTTCGTGTTGACAAAATGATTTCTCCGTGTTGACGGAATGTGGAGTCCTGATGAGGACAAGTTTTACTCCTATGATGATAGGATTTCTTCGTGTTGACGAAATGATTTCTCCGTGTTGACGGAATGTGGAGTCCTGATGAGGACAAGTTTTATTCCTATGATGATAGGATTTCTTCGTGTTGACGAAATGATTTCTCCGTGTTGACGAAATGTGGAGTCCTGATGAGGACGGAATGTGGAGTCCTGATGAGGACAAGTTTTATTCCTATGATGATAGGATTTTATCGTGTTGACGAAATGATTTCTCCGTGTTGACGGAATGTGGAGTCCTGATGAGGACAAGTTTTACTCCTATGATGATAGAATTTCTTCGTGTTGACAAAATGATTTCTCCGTGTTGACGGAATGTGGAGTCCTGATGAGGACAAGTTTTACTCCTATGATGGTAGGATTTCTTCGTGTTGACGAAATGATTTCTCCGTGTTGACGGAATGTGGAGTCCTGATGAGGACAAGTTTTATTCCTATGATGATAGGATTTCTTCATGTTGACGAAATGATTTCTCCGTGTTGACGGAATGTGGAGTCCTGATGAGGACAAGTTTTACTCCTATGATGATAGGATTTCTTCGTGTTGACGAAATGATTTATCCGTGTTGACGGAATGTGGAGTCCTGATGAGGACGGAATGTGGAGTCCTGATGAGGACAAGTTTTATTCCTATGATGATAGGATTTCTTCGTGTTGACGAAATGATTTCTCCGTGTTGACGGAATGTGGAGTCCTGATGAGGACAAGTTTTATTCCTATGATGATAGGATTTCTTCGTGTTGACGAAATGATTTCTCCGTGTTGACGGAATGTGGAGTCCTGATGAGGACAAGTTTTACTCCTATGATGATAGGATTTCTTCGTGTTGACGAAATGATTTCTCCGTGTTGACGGAATGTGGAGTCCTGATGAGGACAAGTTTTATTCCTATGATGATAGGATTTCTTCGTGTTGACGAAATGATTTCTCCGTGTTGACGGAATGTGGAGTCCTGATTAGGACAAGTTTTACTCCTATGATGATAGGATTTCTTCGTGTTGACGAAATGATTTCTCCGTGTTGACGGAATGTGGAGTCCTGATGAGGACGGAATGTGGATTCCTGATGAGGATAAGTTTTATTCCTATGATGATAGGATTTTATCGTGTTGACGAAATGATTTCTCCGTGTTGACGGAATGTGGAGTCCTGATGAGGACAAGTTTTACTCCTATGATGATAGGATTTCTTCGTGTTGACAAAATGATTTCTCCGTGTTGACGGAATGTGGAGTCCTGATGAGGACAAGTTTTACTCCTATGATGATAGGATTTCTACGTGTTGACGAAATGATTTCTCCGTGTTGACGGAATGTGGAGTCCTGATGAGGACAAGTTTTATTCCTATGATGATAGGATTTCTTTGTGTTGACGAAATGATTTCTCCGTGTTGACGGAATGTGGAGTCCTGATGAGGACAAGTTTTATTCCTATGATGATAGGATTTCTTCGTGTTGACGGAATGTGGAGTCCTGATGAGGACATGTTTTACTCCTATGATGATGGGATTTCTTCGTGTTGACGAAATGATTTCTCCGTGTTGACGGAATGTGGAGTCCTGATGAGGACAAGTTTTACTCCTATGATGATAGGATTTCTTCGTGTTGACGTAATGATTTCTCCGTGTTGACGGAATGTGGAGTCCTTATGAGGACAAGTTTTATTCCTATGATAATAGGATTTCTTCATGTTGACGAAATGATTTCTCCGTGTTGACGGAATGTGGAGTCCTGATGAGGACAAGTTTTACTCCTATGATGATAGGATTTCTTCGTGTTGACGAAATGAATTCTCCGTGTTGACGGAATGTGGAGTTCGGATGAGGACGGAATGTGGAGTCCTGATGAGGACAAGTTTTATTCCTATGATGATATGATTTTATCGTGTTGACGAAATGATTTTTCCGTGTTGACGGAATGTGGAGTCCTGATGAGGACAAGTTTTACTCCTATGATGATAGGATTTCTTCATGTTGACAAAATGATTTCTCTGTGTTGACGGAATGTGGAGTCCTGATGAGGACAAGTTTTACTCCTATGATGATAGGATTTCTTCGTGTTGACGAAATGGTTTCTCCGTGTTGATGGAATATGGAGTCCTGATGAGGAAATGGTTTCTCCGTGTTGATGGAATATGGAGTCCTGATGAGGACAAGTTTCATTCCTATGATGATAGGATTTCTTCGTGTTGACGAAATGATTTCTCCGTGTTGACGAAATGTGGAGTCCTGATGAGGACAAGTTTTATTCCTATGATGATAGGATTTCTTCGTGTTGACGAAATGATTTCTCCGTGTTGACGGAATGTGGAGTCCTGATTAGGACAAGTTTTATTCCTATGATGATAGGATTTCTTCGTGTTGACGAAATGATTTCTCCGTGTTGACGGAATGTGGAGTCCTGATGAGGACGGAATGTGGATTCCTGATGAGGACAAGTTTTATTCCTATGATGATAGGATTTTATCGTGTTGACGAAATGATTTCTCCATGTTGACGGAATGTGGAGTCCTGATGAGGACAAGTTTTACTCCTATGATGATAGGATTTCTTCGTATTGACAAAATGATTTCTCCGTGTTGACGGAATGTGGAGTCTTGATGAGGACAAGTTTTACTCCTATGATGATAGGATTTCTTCGTGTTGACGAAATGATTTCTCCGTGTTGATGGAATGTGGAGTCCTGATGAGGACAAGTTTTATTCCTATGATGATAGGATTTCTTCGTGTTGACGAAATGATTTCTCCGTGTTGACGGAATGTGGAGTCCTGATGAGGACAAGTTTTACTCCTATGATGATAGGATTTCTTCGTGTTGACGAAATGATTTCTCCGTGTTGACGGAATCTGGAGTCCTGATGAGGACAAGTTTTATTCCTATGATGATAGGATTTCTTCGTGTTGACGAAATGATTTCTCCGTGTTGACGGAATGTGGAGTCCTGATTAGGACAAGTTTTACTCCTATGATGATAGGATTTCTTCGTGTTGACGAAATGATTTCTCCGTCTTGACGGAATGTGGAGTCCTGATGAGGACGGAATGTGGATTCCTGATGAGGACAAGTTTTATTCCTATGATGATAGGATTTTATCGTGTTGACGAAATGATTTCTCCGTGTTGATGGAATATGGAGTCCTGATGAGGACAAGTTTCATTCCTATGATGATAGGATTTCTTCGTGTTGACGAAATGATTTCTCCGTGTTGACGGAATGTGGAGTCCTGATGAGGACAAGTTTTATTCCTATGATGATAGGATTTCTTCGTGTTGACGAAATGATTTCTCCGTGTTGACGGAATGTGGAGTCCTGATGAGGACGGAATGTGGATTCCTGATGAGGACATGTTTTATTCCTATGATGATAGGATTTTATCGTGTTGACGAAATGATTTCTCTGTGTTGACGGAATGTGGAGTCCTGATGAGGACAAGTTTTACTCCTATGATGATAGGATTTCTTCGTATTGACAAAATGATTTCTCCGTGTTGACGGAATGTGGAGTCTTGATGAGGACAAGTTTTACTCCTATGATGATAGGATTTCTTCGTGTTGACGAAATGATTTCTCCGTGTTGACGGAATGTGGAGTCCTGATGAGGACAAGTTTTATTCCTATGATGATTGGATTTCTTCGTGTTGACGAAATGATTTCTCCGTGTTGACGGAATGTGGAGTCCTGATGAGTACAAGTTTTACTCCTATGATGATAGGATTTCTTCGTGTTGACGAAATGATTTCTCCGTGTTGACGGAATGTGGAGTCCTGATAAGGACAAGTTTTATTCCTATGATGATAGGATTTCTTCGTGTTGACGAAATGATTTCTCCGTGTTGACGGAATGTGGAGTCCTGATTAGGACAAGTTTTACTCCTATGATGATAGGATTTCTTCGTGTTGACGAAATGATTTCTCCGTGTTGACGGAATGTGGAGTCCTGATGAGGACGGAATGTGGATTCCTGATGAGGACAAGTTTTATTCCTATGATGATAGGATTTTATCGTGTTGACGAAATGATTTCTCCGTGTTGACGGAATGTGGAGTCCTGATGAGGACAAGTTTTACTCCTATGATGATAGGATTTCTTCGTGTTGACAAAATGATTTCTCCGTGTTGACGGAATGTGGAGTCCTGATGAGGACAAGTTTTACTCCTATGATGATAGGATTTCTACGTGTTGACGAAATGATTTCTCCGTGTTGACGGAATGTGGAGTCCTGATGAGGACAAGTTTTATTCCTATGATGATAGGATTTCTTTGTGTTGACGAAATGATTTCTCCGTGTTGACGGAATGTGGAGTCCTGATGAGGACAAGTTTTATTCCTATGATGATAGGATTTCTTCGTGTTGACGGAATGTGGAGTCCTGATGAGGACATGTTTTACTCCTATGATGATGGGATTTCTTCGTGTTGACGAAATGATTTCTCCGTGTTGATGGAATGTGGAGTCCTGATGAGGACAAGTTTTACTCCTATGATGATAGGATTTCTTCGTGTTGACGTAATGATTTCTCCGTGTTGACGGAATGTGGAGTCCTGATGAGGACGGAATGTGGATTCCTGATGAGGACAAGTTTTATTCCTATGATGATAGGATTTTATCGTGTTGACGAAATGATTTCTCCGTGTTGACGGAATGTGGAGTCCTGATGAGGACAAGTTTTACTCCTATGATGATAGGATTTCTTCGTGTTGACAAAATGATTTCTCCGTGTTGACGGAATGTGGAGTCCTGATGAGGACAAGTTTTACTCCTATGATGATAGGATTTCTACGTGTTGACGAAATGATTTCTCCGTGTTGACGGAATGTGGAGTCCTGATGAGGACAAGTTTTATTCCTATGATGATAGGATTTCTTTGTGTTGACGAAATGATTTCTCCGTGTTGACGGAATGTGGAGTCCTGATGAGGACAAGATTTATTCCTATGATGATAGGATTTCTTCGTGTTGACGAAATGATTTCTCCGTGTTGACGGAATGTGGAGTCCTGATTAGGACAAGTTTTACTCCTATGATGATAGGATTTCTTCGTGTTGACGAAATGATTTCTCCGTGTTGACGGAATGTGGAGTCCTGATGAGGACGGAATGTGGATTCCTGATGAGGACAAGTTTTATTCCTATGATGATAGGATTTTATCGTGTTGACGAAATGATTTCTCCGTGTTGACGGAATGTGGAGTCCTGATGAGGACAAGTTTTACTCCTATGATGATAGGATTTCTTCGTGTTGACAAAATGATTTCTCCGTGTTGACGGAATGTGGAGTCCTGATGAGGACAAGTTTTACTCCTATGATGATAGGATTTCTACGTGTTGACGAAATGATTTCTCCGTGTTGACGGAATGTGGAGTCCTGATGAGGACAAGTTTTATTCCTATGATGATAGGATTTCTTTGTGTTGACGAAATGATTTCTCCGTGTTGACGGAATGTGGAGTCCTGATGAGGACAAGTTATATTCCTATGATGATAGGATTTCTTCGTGTTGACGGAATGTGGAGTCCTGATGAGGACATGTTTTACTCCTATGATGATGGGATTTCTTCGTGTTGACGAAATGATTTCTCCGTGTTGATGGAATGTGGAGTCCTGATGAGGACAAGTTTTACTCCTATGATGATAGGATTTCTTCGTGTTGACGTAATGATTTCTCCGTGTTGACGGAATGTGGAGTCCGGATGAGGACAAGTTTTATTCCTATGATAATAGGATTTCTTCATGTTGACGAAATGATTTCTCCGTGTTGACGGAATGTGGAGTCCTGATGAGGACAAGTTTTACTCCTATGATGATAGGATTTCTTCGTGTTGACGAAATGATTTCTCCGTGTTGACGGAATGTGGAGTTCGGATGAGGACGGAATGTGGAGTCCTGATGAGGACAAGTTTTATTCCTATGATGATATGATTTTATCGTGTTGACGAAATGATTTTTCCGTGTTGACGGAATGTGGAGTCCTGATGAGGACAAGTTTTACTCCTATGATGATAGGATTTCTTCATGTTGACAAAATGATTTCTCCGTGTTGACGGAATGTGGAGTCCTGATGAGGACAAGTTTTACTCCTATGATGATAGGATTTCTTCGTGTTGACGAAATGGTTTCTCCGTGTTGATGGAATATGGAGTCCTGATGAGGAAATGGTTTCTCCGTGTTGATGGAATATGGAGTCCTGATGAGGACAAGTTTCATTCCTATGATGATAGGATTTCTTCGTGTTGACGAAATGATTTCTCCGTGTTGACGGAATGTGGAGTCCTGATGAGGACAAGTTTTACTCCTATGATGATAGGATTTCTTCGTGTTGACGAAATGATTTCTCCGTGTTGACGGAATGTGGAGTCCTGATGAGGACAAGTTTTATTCCTATGATGATAGGATTTCTTCGTGTTGACGAAATGATTTCTCCGTGTTGACGGAATGTGGAGTCCTGATTAGGACAAGTTTTACTCCTATGATGATAGGATTTCTTCGTGTTGACGAAATGATTTCTCCGTGTTGACGGAATGTGGAGTCCTGATGAGGACGGAATGTGGATTCCTGATGAGGACAAGTTTTATTCCTATGATGATAGGATTTTATCGTGTTGACGAAATGATTTCTCCGTGTTGACGGAATGTGGAGTCCTGATGAGGACAAGTTTTACTCCTATGATGATAGGATTTCTTCGTGTTGACAAAATGATTTCTCCGTGTTGACGGAATGTGGAGTCCTGATGAGGACAAGTTTTACTCCTATGATGATAGGATTTCTACGTGTTGACGAAATGATTTCTCCGTGTTGACGGAATGTGGAGTCCTGATGAGGACAAGTTTTATTCCTATGATGATAGGATTTCTTTGTGTTGACGAAATGATTTCTCCGTGTTGACGGAATGTGGAGTCCTGATGAGGACAAGATTTATTCCTATGATGATAGGATTTCTTCGTGTTGACGAAATGATTTCTCCGTGTTGACGGAATGTGGAGTCCTGATTAGGACAAGTTTTACTCCTATGATGATAGGATTTCTTCGTGTTGACGAAATGATTTCTCCGTGTTGACGGAATGTGGAGTCCTGATGAGGACGGAATGTGGATTCCTGATGAGGACAAGTTTTATTCCTATGATGATAGGATTTTATCGTGTTGACGAAATGATTTCTCCGTGTTGACGGAATGTGGAGTCCTGATGAGGACAAGTTTTACTCCTATGATGATAGGATTTCTTCGTGTTGACAAAATGATTTCTCCGTGTTGACGGAATGTGGAGTCCTGATGAGGACAAGTTTTACTCCTATGATGATAGGATTTCTACGTGTTGACGAAATGATTTCTCCGTGTTGACGGAATGTGGAGTCCTGATGAGGACAAGTTTTATTCCTATGATGATAGGATTTCTTTGTGTTGACGAAATGATTTCTCCGTGTTGACGGAATGTGGAGTCCTGATGAGGACAAGTTATATTCCTATGATGATAGGATTTCTTCGTGTTGACGGAATGTGGAGTCCTGATGAGGACATGTTTTACTCCTATGATGATGGGATTTCTTCGTGTTGACGAAATGATTTCTCCGTGTTGATGGAATGTGGAGTCCTGATGAGGACAAGTTTTACTCCTATGATGATAGGATTTCTTCGTGTTGACGTAATGATTTCTCCGTGTTGACGGAATGTGGAGTCCGGATGAGGACAAGTTTTATTCCTATGATAATAGGATTTCTTCATGTTGACGAAATGATTTCTCCGTGTTGACGGAATGTGGAGTCCTGATGAGGACAAGTTTTACTCCTATGATGATAGGATTTCTTCGTGTTGACGAAATGATTTCTCCGTGTTGACGGAATGTGGAGTTCGGATGAGGACGGAATGTGGAGTCCTGATGAGGACAAGTTTTATTCCTATGATGATATGATTTTATCGTGTTGACGAAATGATTTTTCCGTGTTGACGGAATGTGGAGTCCTGATGAGGACAAGTTTTACTCCTATGATGATAGGATTTCTTCATGTTGACAAAATGATTTCTCCGTGTTGACGGAATGTGGAGTCCTGATGAGGACAAGTTTTACTCCTATGATGATAGGATTTCTTCGTGTTGACGAAATGGTTTCTCCGTGTTGATGGAATATGGAGTCCTGATGAGGAAATGGTTTCTCCGTGTTGATGGAATATGGAGTCCTGATGAGGACAAGTTTCATTCCTATGATGATAGGATTTCTTCGTGTTGACGAAATGATTTCTCCGTGTTGACGGAATGTGGAGTCCTGATGAGGACAAGTTTTACTCCTATGATGATAGGATTTCTTCGTGTTGACGAAATGATTTCTCCGTGTTGACGGAATGTGGAGTCCTGATGAGGACAAGTTTTATTCCTATGATGATAGGATTTCTTCGTGTTGACGAAATGATTTCTCCGTGTTGACGGAATGTGGAGTCCTGATTAGGACAAGTTTTACTCCTATGATGATAGGATTTCTTCGTGTTGACGAAATGATTTCTCCGTGTTGACGGAATGTGGAGTCCTGATGAGGACGGAATGTGGATTCCTGATGAGGACAAGTTTTATTCCTATGATGATAGGATTTTATCGTGTTGACGAAATGATTTCTCCGTGTTGACGGAATGTGGAGTCCTGATGAGGACAAGTTTTACTCCTATGATGATAGGATTTCTTCGTGTTGACAAAATGATTTCTCCGTGTTGACGGAATGTGGAGTCCTGATGAGGACAAGTTTTACTCCTATGATGATAGGATTTCTACGTGTTGACGAAATGATTTCTCCGTGTTGACGGAATGTGGAGTCCTGATGCGGACAAGTTTTATTCCTATGATGATAGGATTTCTTTGTGTTGACGAAATGATTTCTCCGTGTTGACGGAATGTGGAGTCCTGATGAGGACAAGTTTTATTCCTATGATGATAGGATTTCTTCGTGTTGACGGAATGTGGAGTCCTGATGAGGACATGTTTTACTCCTATGATGATGGGATTTCTTCGTGTTGACGAAATGATTTCTCCGTGTTGATGGAATGTGGAGTCCTGATGAGGACAAGTTTTACTCCTATGATGATAGGATTTCTTCGTGTTGACGTAATGATTTCTCCGTGTTGACGGAATGTGGAGTCCGGATGAGGACAAGTTTTATTCCTATGATAATAGGATTTCTTCATGTTGACGAAATGATTTCTCCGTGTTGACGGAATGTGGAGTCCTGATGAGGACAAGTTTTACTCCTATGATGATAGGATTTCTTCGTGTTGACGAAATGATTTCTCCGTGTTGACGGAATGTGGAGTTCGGATGAGGACGGAATGTGGAGTCCTGATGAGGACAAGTTTTATTCCTATGATGATATGATTTTATCGTGTTGACGAAATGATTTTTCCGTGTTGACGGAATGTGGAGTCCTGATGAGGACAAGTTTTACTCCTATGATGATAGGATTTCTTCATGTTGACAAAATGATTTCTCCGTGTTGACGGAATGTGGAGTCCTGATGAGGACAAGTTTTACTCCTATGATGATAGGATTTCTTCGTGTTGACGAAATGGTTTCTCCGTGTTGATGGAATATGGAGTCCTGATGAGGAAATGGTTTCTCCGTGTTGATGGAATATGGAGTCCTGATGAGGACAAGTTTCATTCCTATGATGATAGGATTTCTTCGTGTTGACGAAATGATTTCTCCGTGTTGACGAAATGTGGAGTCCTGATGAGGAAAAGTTTTATTCCTATGATGATAGGATTTCTTCGTGTTGACGAAATGATTTCTCCGTGTTGACGGAATGTGGAGTCCTGATTAGGACAAGTTTTACTCCTATGATGATAGGATTTCTTCGTGTTGACGAAATGATTTCTCCGTGTTGACGGAATGTGGAGTCCTGATGAGGACGGAATGTGGATTCCTGATGAGGACAAGTTTTATTCCTATGATGATAGGATTTTATCGTGTTGACGAAATGATTTCTCCGTGTTGACGGAATGTGGAGTCCTGATGAGGACAAGTTTTACTCCTATGATGATAGGATTTCTTCGTGTTGACAAAATGATTTCTCCGTGTTGACGGAATGTGGAGTCCTGATGAGGACAAGTTTTACTCCTATGATGATAGGATTTCTACGTGTTGACGAAATGATTTCTCCGTGTTGACGGAATGTGGAGTCCTGATGAGGACAAGTTTTATTCCTATGATGATAGGATTTCTTTGTGTTGACGAAATGATTTCTCCGTGTTGACGGAATGTGGAGTCCTGATGAGGACAAGTTTTATTCCTATGATGATAGGATTTCTTCGTGTTGACGGAATGTGGAGTCCTGATGAGGACATGTTTTACTCCTATGATGATGGGATTTCTTCGTGTTGACGAAATGATTTCTCCGTGTTGATGGAATGTGGAGTCCTGATGAGGACAAGTTTTACTCCTATGATGATAGGATTTCTTCGTGTTGACGTAATGATTTCTCCGTGTTGACGGAATGTGGAGTCCGGATGAGGACAAGTTTTATTCCTATGATAATAGGATTTCTTCATGTTGACGAAATGATTTCTCCGTGTTGACGGAATGTGGAGTCCTGATGAGGACAAGTTTTACTCCTATGATGATAGGATTTCTTCGTGTTGACGAAATGATTTCTCCGTGTTGACGGAATGTGGAGTTCGGATGAGGACGGAATGTGGAGTCCTGATGAGGACAAGTTTTATTCCTATGATGATATGATTTTATCGTGTTGACGAAATGATTTTTCCGTGTTGACGGAATGTGGAGTCCTGATGAGGACAAGTTTTACTCCTATGATGATAGGATTTCTTCGTGTTGACGAAATGATTTCTCCGTGTTGACGGAATGTGGAGTCCTGATAAGGACAAGTTTTATTCCTATGATGATAGGATTTCTTCGTGTTGACGAAATGATTTCTCCGTGTTGACGGAATGTGGAGTCCTGATTAGGACAAGTTTTACTCCTATGATGATAGGATTTCTTCGTGTTGACGAAATGATTTCTCCGTGTTGACGGAATGTGGAGTCCTGATGAGGACGGAATGTGGATTCCTGATGAGGACAAGTTTTATTCCTATGATGATAGGATTTTATCGTGTTGACGAAATGATTTCTCCGTGTTGACGGAATGTGGAGTCCTGATGAGGACAAGTTTTACTCCTATGATGATAGGATTTCTTCGTGTTGACAAAATGATTTCTCCGTGTTGACGGAATGTGGAGTCCTGATGAGGACAAGTTTTACTCCTATGATGATAGGATTTCTACGTGTTGACGAAATGATTTCTCCGTGTTGACGGAATGTGGAGTCCTGATGAGGACAAGTTTTATTCCTATGATGATAGGATTTCTTTGTGTTGACGAAATGATTTCTCCGTGTTGACGGAATGTGGAGTCCTGATGAGGACAAGTTTTATTCCTATGATGATAGGATTTCTTCGTGTTGACGGAATGTGGAGTCCTGATGAGGACATGTTTTACTCCTATGATGATGGGATTTCTTCGTGTTGACGAAATGATTTCTCCGTGTTGATGGAATGTGGAGTCCTGATGAGGACAAGTTTTACTCCTATGATGATAGGATTTCTTCGTGTTGACGTAATGATTTCTCCGTGTTGACGGAATGTGGAGTCCTGATGAGGACGGAATGTGGATTCCTGATGAGGACAAGTTTTATTCCTATGATGATAGGATTTTATCGTGTTGACGAAATGATTTCTCCGTGTTGACGGAATGTGGAGTCCTGATGAGGACAAGTTTTACTCCTATGATGATAGGATTTCTTCGTGTTGACAAAATGATTTCTCCGTGTTGACGGAATGTGGAGTCCTGATGAGGACAAGTTTTACTCCTATGATGATAGGATTTCTACGTGTTGACGAAATGATTTCTCCGTGTTGACGGAATGTGGAGTCCTGATGAGGACAAGTTTTATTCCTATGATGATAGGATTTCTTTGTGTTGACGAAATGATTTCTCCGTGTTGACGGAATGTGGAGTCCTGATGAGGACAAGTTTTATTCCTATGATGATAGGATTTCTTCGTGTTGACGGAATGTGGAGTCCTGATGAGGACATGTTTTACTCCTATGATGATGGGATTTCTTCGTGTTGACGAAATGATTTCTCCGTGTTGATGGAATGTGGAGTCCTGATGAGGACAAGTTTTACTCCTATGATGATAGGATTTCTTCGTGTTGACGTAATGATTTCTCCGTGTTGACGGAATGTGGAGTCCTGATGAGGACGGAATGTGGATTCCTGATGAGGACATGTTTTATTCCTATGATGATAGGATTTTATCGTGTTGACGAAATGATTTCTCTGTGTTGACGGAATGTGGAGTCCTGATGAGGACAAGTTTTACTCCTATGATGATAGGATTTCTTCGTATTGACAAAATGATTTCTCCGTGTTGACGGAATGTGGAGTCTTGATGAGGACAAGTTTTACTCCTATGATGATAGGATTTCTTCGTGTTGACGAAATGATTTCTCCGTGTTGACGGAATGTGGAGTCCTGATGAGGACAAGTTTTATTCCTATGATGATTGGATTTCTTCGTGTTGACGAAATGATTTCTCCGTGTTGACGGAATCTGGAGTCCTGATGAGGACAAGTTTTACTCCTATGATGATAGGATTTCTTCGTGTTGACGAAATGATTTCTCCGTGTTGACGGAATGTGGAGTCCTGATGAGGACAAGTTTTATTCCTATGATGATAGGATTTCTTCGTGTTGACGAAATGATTTCTCCGTGTTGACGGAATGTGGAGTCCTGATTAGGACAAGTTTTACTCCTATGATGATAGGATTTCTTCGTGTTGACGAAATGATTTCTCCGTGTTGACGGAATGTGGAGTCCTGATGAGGACGGAATGTGGATTCCTGATGAGGACAAGTTTTATTCCTATGATGATAGGATTTTATCGTGTTGACGAAATGATTTCTCCGTGTTGACGGAATGTGGAGTCCTGATGAGGACAAGTTTTACTCCTATGATGATAGGATTTCTTCGTGTTGACAAAATGATTTCTCCGTGTTGACGGAATGTGGAGTCCTGATGAGGACAAGTTTTACTCCTATGATGATAGGATTTCTACGTGTTGACGAAATGATTTCTCCGTGTTGACGGAATGTGGAGTCCTGATGAGGACAAGTTTTATTCCTATGATGATAGGATTTCTTTGTGTTGACGAAATGATTTCTCCGTGTTGACGGAATGTGGAGTCCTGATGAGGACAAGTTATATTCCTATGATGATAGGATTTCTTCGTGTTGACGGAATGTGGAGTCCTGATGAGGACATGTTTTACTCCTATGATGATGGGATTTCTTCGTGTTGACGAAATGATTTCTCCGTGTTGATGGAATGTGGAGTCCTGATGAGGACAAGTTTTACTCCTATGATGATAGGATTTCTTCGTGTTGACGTAATGATTTCTCCGTGTTGACGGAATGTGGAGTCCGGATGAGGACAAGTTTTATTCCTATGATAATAGGATTTCTTCATGTTGACGAAATGATTTCTCCGTGTTGACGGAATGTGGAGTCCTGATGAGGACAAGTTTTACTCCTATGATGATAGGATTTCTTCGTGTTGACGAAATGATTTCTCCGTGTTGACGGAATGTGGAGTTCGGATGAGGACGGAATGTGGAGTCCTGATGAGGACAAGTTTTATTCCTATGATGATATGATTTTATCGTGTTGACGAAATGATTTTTCCGTGTTGACGGAATGTGGAGTCCTGATGAGGACAAGTTTTACTCCTATGATGATAGGATTTCTTCATGTTGACAAAATGATTTCTCCGTGTTGACGGAATGTGGAGTCCTGATGAGGACAAGTTTTACTCCTATGATGATAGGATTTCTTCGTGTTGACGAAATGGTTTCTCCGTGTTGATGGAATATGGAGTCCTGATGAGGAAATGGTTTCTCCGTGTTGATGGAATATGGAGTCCTGATGAGGACAAGTTTCATTCCTATGATGATAGGATTTCTTCGTGTTGACGAAATGATTTCTCCGTGTTGACGGAATGTGGAGTCCTGATGAGGACAAGTTTTACTCCTATGATGATAGGATTTCTTCGTGTTGACGAAATGATTTCTCCGTGTTGACGGAATGTGGAGTCCTGATGAGGACAAGTTTTATTCCTATGATGATAGGATTTCTTCGTGTTGACGAAATGATTTCTCCGTGTTGACGGAATGTGGAGTCCTGATTAGGACAAGTTTTACTCCTATGATGATAGGATTTCTTCGTGTTGACGAAATGATTTCTCCGTGTTGACGGAATGTGGAGTCCTGATGAGGACGGAATGTGGATTCCTGATGAGGACAAGTTTTATTCCTATGATGATAGGATTTTATCGTGTTGACGAAATGATTTCTCCGTGTTGACGGAATGTGGAGTCCTGATGAGGACAAGTTTTACTCCTATGATGATAGGATTTCTTCGTGTTGACAAAATGATTTCTCCGTGTTGACGGAATGTGGAGTCCTGATGAGGACAAGTTTTACTCCTATGATGATAGGATTTCTACGTGTTGACGAAATGATTTCTCCGTGTTGACGGAATGTGGAGTCCTGATGAGGACAAGTTTTATTCCTATGATGATAGGATTTCTTTGTGTTGACGAAATGATTTCTCCGTGTTGACGGAATGTGGAGTCCTGATGAGGACAAGTTATATTCCTATGATGATAGGATTTCTTCGTGTTGACGGAATGTGGAGTCCTGATGAGGACATGTTTTACTCCTATGATGATGGGATTTCTTCGTGTTGACGAAATGATTTCTCCGTGTTGATGGAATGTGGAGTCCTGATGAGGACAAGTTTTACTCCTATGATGATAGGATTTCTTCGTGTTGACGTAATGATTTCTCCGTGTTGACGGAATGTGGAGTCCGGATGAGGACAAGTTTTATTCCTATGATAATAGGATTTCTTCATGTTGACGAAATGATTTCTCCGTGTTGACGGAATGTGGAGTCCTGATGAGGACAAGTTTTACTCCTATGATGATAGGATTTCTTCGTGTTGACGAAATGATTTCTCCGTGTTGACGGAATGTGGAGTTCGGATGAGGACGGAATGTGGAGTCCTGATGAGGACAAGTTTTATTCCTATGATGATATGATTTTATCGTGTTGACGAAATGATTTTTCCGTGTTGACGGAATGTGGAGTCCTGATGAGGACAAGTTTTACTCCTATGATGATAGGATTTCTTCATGTTGACAAAATGATTTCTCCGTGTTGACGGAATGTGGAGTCCTGATGAGGACAAGTTTTACTCCTATGATGATAGGATTTCTTCGTGTTGACGAAATGGTTTCTCCGTGTTGATGGAATATGGAGTCCTGATGAGGAAATGGTTTCTCCGTGTTGATGGAATATGGAGTCCTGATGAGGACAAGTTTCATTCCTATGATGATAGGATTTCTTCGTGTTGACGAAATGATTTCTCCGTGTTGACGGAATGTGGAGTCCTGATGAGGACAAGTTTTACTCCTATGATGATAGGATTTCTTCGTGTTGACGAAATGATTTCTCCGTGTTGACGGAATGTGGAGTCCTGATGAGGACAAGTTTTATTCCTATGATGATAGGATTTCTTCGTGTTGACGAAATGATTTCTCCGTGTTGACGGAATGTGGAGTCCTGATTAGGACAAGTTTTACTCCTATGATGATAGGATTTCTTCGTGTTGACGAAATGATTTCTCCGTGTTGACGGAATGTGGAGTCCTGATGAGGACGGAATGTGGATTCCTGATGAGGACAAGTTTTATTCCTATGATGATAGGATTTTATCGTGTTGACGAAATGATTTCTCCGTGTTGACGGAATGTGGAGTCCTGATGAGGACAAGTTTTACTCCTATGATGATAGGATTTCTTCGTGTTGACAAAATGATTTCTCCGTGTTGACGGAATGTGGAGTCCTGATGAGGACAAGTTTTACTCCTATGATGATAGGATTTCTACGTGTTGACGAAATGATTTCTCCGTGTTGACGGAATGTGGAGTCCTGATGAGGACAAGTTTTATTCCTATGATGATAGGATTTCTTTGTGTTGACGAAATGATTTCTCCGTGTTGACGGAATGTGGAGTCCTGATGAGGACAAGTTTTATTCCTATGATGATAGGATTTCTTCGTGTTGACGGAATGTGGAGTCCTGATGAGGACATGTTTTACTCCTATGATGATGGGATTTCTTCGTGTTGACGAAATGATTTCTCCGTGTTGATGGAATGTGGAGTCCTGATGAGGACAAGTTTTACTCCTATGATGATAGGATTTCTTCGTGTTGACGTAATGATTTCTCCGTGTTGACGGAATGTGGAGTCCGGATGAGGACAAGTTTTATTCCTATGATAATAGGATTTCTTCATGTTGACGAAATGATTTCTCCGTGTTGACGGAATGTGGAGTCCTGATGAGGACAAGTTTTACTCCTATGATGATAGGATTTCTTCGTGTTGACGAAATGATTTCTCCGTGTTGACGGAATGTGGAGTTCGGATGAGGACGGAATGTGGAGTCCTGATGAGGACAAGTTTTATTCCTATGATGATATGATTTTATCGTGTTGACGAAATGATTTTTCCGTGTTGACGGAATCTGGAGTCCTGATGAGGACAAGTTTTACTCCTATGATGATAGGATTTCTTCATGTTGACAAAATGATTTCTCCGTGTTGACGGAATGTGGAGTCCTGATGAGGACAAGTTTTACTCCTATGATGATAGGATTTCTTCGTGTTGACGAAATGGTTTCTCCGTGTTGATGGAATATGGAGTCCTGATGAGGAAATGGTTTCTCCGTGTTGATGGAATATGGAGTCCTGATGAGGACAAGTTTCATTCCTATGATGATTGGATTTCTTCGTGTTGACGAAATGATTTCTCCGTGTTGACGAAATGTGGAGTCCTGATGAGGAAAAGTTTTATTCCTATGATGATAGGATTTCTTCGTGTTGACGAAATGATTTCTCCGTGTTGACGGAATGTGGAGTCCTGATTAGGACAAGTTTTACTCCTATGATGATAGGATTTCTTCGTGTTGACGAAATGATTTCTCCGTGTTGACGGAATGTGGAGTCCTGATGAGGACGGAATGTGGATTCCTGATGAGGACAAGTTTTATTCCTATGATGATAGGATTTTATCGTGTTGACGAAATGATTTCTCCGTGTTGACGGAATGTGGAGTCCTGATGAGGACAAGTTTTACTCCTATGATGATAGGATTTCTTCGTGTTGACAAAATGATTTCTCCGTGTTGACGGAATGTGGAGTCCTGATGAGGACAAGTTTTACTCCTATGATGATAGGATTTCTACGTGTTGACGAAATGATTTCTCCGTGTTGACGGAATGTGGAGTCCTGATGAGGACAAGTTTTATTCCTATGATGATAGGATTTCTTTGTGTTGACGAAATGATTTCTCCGTGTTGACGGAATGTGGAGTCCTAATGAGGACAAGTTTTATTCCTATGATGATAGGATTTCTTCGTGTTGACGGAATGTGGAGTCCTGATGAGGACATGTTTTACTCCTATGATGATGGGATTTCTTCGTGTTGACGAAATGATTTCTCCGTGTTGATGGAATGTGGAGTCCTGATGAGGACAAGTTTTACTCCTATGATGATAGGATTTCTTCGTGTTGACGTAATGATTTCTCCGTGTTGACGGAATGTGGAGTCCGGATGAGGACAAGTTTTATTCCTATGATAATAGGATTTCTTCATGTTGACGAAATGATTTCTCCGTGTTGACGGAATGTGGAGTCCTGATGAGGACAAGTTTTACTCCTATGATGATAGGATTTCTTCGTGTTGACGAAATGATTTCTCCGTGTTGACGGAATGTGGAGTTCGGATGAGGACGGAATGTGGAGTCCTGATGAGGACAAGTTTTATTCCTATGATGATATGATTTTATCGTGTTGACGAAATGATTTTTCCGTGTTGACGGAATGTGGAGTCCTGATGAGGACAAGTTTTACTCCTATGATGATAGGATTTCTTCATGTTGACAAAATGATTTCTCCGTGTTGACGGAATGTGGAGTCCTGATGAGGACAAGTTTTACTCCTATGATGATAGGATTTCTTCGTGTTGACGAAATGGTTTCTCCGTGTTGATGGAATATGGAGTCCTGATGAGGAAATGGTTTCTCCGTGTTGATGGAATATGGAGTCCTGATGAGGACAAGTTTCATTCCTATGATGATAGGATTTCTTCGTGTTGACGAAATGATTTCTCCGTGTTGACGAAATGTGGAGTCCTGATGAGGAAAAGTTTTATTCCTATGATGATAGGATTTCTTCGTGTTGACGAAATGATTTCTCCGTGTTGACGGAATGTGGAGTCCTGATTAGGACAAGTTTTATTCCTATGATGATAGGATTTCTTCGTGTTGACAAAATGATTTCTCCGTGTTGACGGAATGTGGAGTCCTGATGAGGACGGAATGTGGATTCCTGATGAGGACAAGTTTTATTCCTATGATGATAGGATTTTATCGTGTTGACGAAATGATTTCTCCATTTTGACGGAATGTGGAGTCCTGATGAGGACAAGTTTTACTCCTATGATGATAGGATTTCTTCGTATTGACAAAATGATTTCTCCGTGTTGACGGAATGTGGAGTCGTGATGAGGACAAGTTTTACTCCTATGATGATAGGATTTCTTCGTGTTGACGAAATGATTTCTCCGTGTTGACGGAATGTGGAGTCCTGATGAGGACAAGTTTTATTCCTATGATGATAGGATTTCTTCGTGTTGACGAAATGATTTCTCCGTGTTGACGAAATGTGGAGTCCTGATGAGGACAAGTTTTACTCCTATGATGATAGGATTTCTTCGTGTTGACGAAATGATTTCTCCGTGTTGACGGAATCTGGAGTCCTGATGAGGACAAGTTTTATTCCTATGATGATAGGATTTCTTCGTGTTGACGAAATGATTTCTCCGTGTTGAAGGAATGTGGAGTCCTGATTAGGACAAGTTTTACTCGTATGATGATAGGATTTCTTCGTGTTGACGAAATGATTTCTCCGTGTTGACGGAATGTGGAGTCCTGATGAGGACGGAATGTGGATTCCTGATGAGGACAAGTTTTACTCCTATGATGATAGGATTTCTTCGTATTGACGAAATGATTTCTCCGTGTTGACGGAATGTGGAGTCTTGATGAGGACAAGTTTTACTCCTATGATGATAGGATTTCTTCGTGTTGACGAAATGATTTCTCCGTGTTGACGGAATGTGGAGTCCTGATGAGGACAAGTTTTATTCCTATGATGATTGGATTTCTTCGTGTTGACGAAATGATTTCTCCGTGTTGACGGAATGTGGAGTCCTGATGAGGACAAGTTTTACTCCTATGATGATAGGATTTCTTCGTGTTGACGAAATGATTTCTCCGTGTTGACGGAATGTGGAGTCCTGATGAGGACAAGTTTTATTCCTATGATGATAGGATTTCTTCGTGTTGACGAAATGATTTCTCCGTGTTGACGGAATGTGGAGTCCAAATTAGGACAAGTTTTACTCCTATGATGATAGGATTTCTTCGTGTTGACGAAATGATTTCTCCGTGTTGACGGAATGTGGAGTCCTGATGAGGACAGAATGTGGATTCCTGATGAGGACAAGTTTTATTCCTATGATGATAGGATTTTATCGTGTTGACGAAATGATTTCTCTGTGTTGACGGAATGTGGAGTCCTGATGAGGACAAGTTTTACTCCTATGATGATAGGATTTCTTCGTATTGACAAAATGATTTCTCCGTGTTGACGGAATGTGGAGTCTTGATGAGGACAAGTTTTACTCCTATGATGATAGGATTTCTTCGTGTTGACGAAATGATTTCTCCGTGTTGACGGAATGTGGAGTCCTGATGAGGACAAGTTTTATTCCTATGATGATAGGATTTCTTCGTGTTGACGAAATGATTTCTCCGTGTTGACGAAATGTGGAGTCCTGATGAGGACAAGTTTTACTCCTATGATGATAGGATTTCTTCGTGTTGACGAAATGATTTCTCCGTGTTGACGGAATCTGGAGTCCTGATGAGGACAAGTTTTATTCCTATGATGATAGGATTTCTTCGTGTTGACGAAATGATTTCTCCGTGTTGAAGGAATGTGGAGTCCTGATTAGGACAAGTTTTACTCGTATGATGATAGGATTTCTTCGTGTTGACGAAATGATTTCTCCGTGTTGACGGAATGTGGAGTCCTGATGAGGACGGAATGTGGATTCCTGATGAGGACAAGTTTTACTCCTATGATGATAGGATTTCTTCGTATTGACGAAATGATTTCTCCGTGTTGACGGAATGTGGAGTCTTGATGAGGACAAGTTTTACTCCTATGATGATAGGATTTCTTCGTGTTGACGAAATGATTTCTCCGTGTTGACGGAATGTGGAGTCCTGATGAGGACAAGTTTTATTCCTATGATGATTGGATTTCTTCGTGTTGACGAAATGATTTCTCCGTGTTGACGGAATGTGGAGTCCTGATGAGGACAAGTTTTACTCCTATGATGATAGGATTTCTTCGTGTTGACGAAATGATTTCTCCGTGTTGACGGAATGTGGAGTCCTGATGAGGACAAGTTTTATTCCTATGATGATAGGATTTCTTCGTGTTGACGAAATGATTTCTCCGTGTTGACGGAATGTGGAGTCCTGATTAGGACAAGTTTTACTCCTATGATGATAGGATTTCTTCGTGTTGACGAAATGATTTCTCCGTGTTGACGGAATGTGGAGTCCTGATGAGGACGGAATGTGGATTCCTGATGAGGACAAGTTTTATTCCTATGATGATAGGATTTTATCGTGTTGACGAAATGATTTCTCTGTGTTGACGGAATGTGGAGTCCTGATGAGGACAAGTTTTACTCCTATGATGATAGGATTTCTTCGTATTGACAAAATGATTTCTCCGTGTTGACGGAATGTGGAGTCTTGATGAGGACAAGTTTTACTCCTATGATGATAGGATTTCTTCGTGTTGACGAAATGATTTCTCCGTGTTGACGGAATGTGGAGTCCTGATGAGGACAAGTTTTATTCCTATGATGATTGGATTTCTTCGTGTTGACGAAATGATTTCTCCGTGTTGACGGAATGTGGAGTCCTGATGAGGACAAGTTTTACTCCTATGATGATAGGATTTCTTCGTGTTGACGAAATGATTTCTCCGTGTTGACGGAATGTGGAGTCCTGATGAGGACAAGTTTTATTCCTATGATGATAGGATTTCTTCGTGTTGACGAAATGATTTCTCCGTGTTGACGAAATGTGGAGTCCTGATTAGGACAAGTTTTACTCCTATGATGATAGGATTTCTTCGTGTTGACGAAATGATTTCTCCGTGTTGACGGAATGTGGAGTCCTGAGGAGGACGGAATGTGGATTCCTGATGAGGACAAGTTTTATTCCTATGATGATAGGATTTTATCGTGTTGACGAAATGATTTCTCCGTGTTGACGGAATGTGGAGTCCTGATGAGGACAAGTTTTACTCCTATGATGATAGGATTTCTTCGTGTTGACAAAATGATTTCTCCGTGTTGACGGAATGTGGAGTCCTGATGCGGACAAGTTTTACTCCTATGATGATAGGATTTCTACGTGTTGACGAAATGATTTCTCCGTGTTGACGGAATGTGGAGTCCTGATGAGGACAAGTTTTATTCCTATGATGATAGGATTTCTTTGTGTTGACGAAATGATTTCTCCGTGTTGACGGAATGTGGAGTCCTGATGAGGACAAGTTTTATTCCTATGATGATAGGATTTCTTCGTGTTGACGGAATGTGGAGTCCTGATGAGGACATGTTTTACTCCTATGATGATGGGATTTCTTCGTGTTGACGAAATGATTTCTCCGTGTTGACGGAATGTGGAGTCCTGATGAGGATAAGTTTTACTCCTATAATGATAGGATTTCTTCGTGTTGACGTAATGATTTCTCCGTGTTGACGGAATGTGGAGTCCTGATGAGGATAAGTTTTATTCCTATGATAATAGGATTTCTTCATGTTGACGAAATGATTTCTCCGTGTTGACGGAATGTGGAGTCCTGATGAGGACAAGTTTTACTCCTATGATGATAGGATTTCTTCGTGTTGACGAAATGATTTCTCCGTGTTGACGGAATGTGAAGTCCGGATGAGGACGGACTGTGGAGTCCTGATGAGGACAAGTTTTATTCCTATGATGATATGATTTTATCGTGTTGACGAAATGATTTTTCCGTGTTGACGGAATGTGGAGTCCTGATGAGGACAAGTTTTACTCCTATGATGATAGGATTTCTTCGTGTTGACAAAATGATTTCTCCGTGTTGACGAAATGTGGAGTCCTGATGAGGACAAGTTTTACTCCTATGATGATAGGATTTCTTCGTGTTGACGAAATGGTTTCTCCGTGTTGACGGAATGTGGAGTCCTGATGAGGACAAGTTTTATTCCTATGATGATAGGATTTCTTTGTGTTGACGAAATGATTTCTCCGTGTTGACGGAATGTGGAGTCCTGATGAGGACAAGTTTTATTCCTATGATGATAGGATTTCTTTGTGTTGACGGAATGTGGAGTCCTGATGAGGACAAGTTTTACTCCTATGATGATAGGATTTCTTCGTGTTGACGAAATGGTTTCTCCGTGTTGACGGAATGTGGAGTCCTGATGAGGACAAGTTTTACTCCTATGATGATAGGATTTCTTCGTATTGACAAAATGATTTCTCCGTGTTGACGGAATGTGGAGTCTTGATGAGGACAAGTTTTACTCCTATGATGATAGGATTTCTTCGTGTTGACGAAATGATTTCTCCGTGTTGACGGAATGTGGAGTCCTGATGAGGACAAGTTTTATTCCTATGATGATTGGATTTCTTCGTGTTGACGAAATGATTTCTCCGTGTTGACGGAATGTGGAGTCCTGATGAGGACAAGTTTTACTCCTATGATGATAGGATTTCTTCGTGTTGACGAAATGATTTCTCCGTGTTGACGGAATGTGGAGTCCTGATGAGGACAAGTTTTATTCCTATGATGATAGGATTTCTTCGTGTTGACGAAATGATTTCTCCGTGTTGACGGAATGTGGAGTCCTGATTAGGACAAGTTTTACTCCTATGATGATAGGATTTCTTCGTGTTGACGAAATGATTTCTCCGTGTTGACGGAATGTGGAGTCCTGATGAGGACGGAATGTGGATTCCTGATGAGGACAAGTTTTATTCCTATGATGATAGGATTTTATCGTGTTGACGAAATGATTTCTCCGTGTTGACGGAATGTGGAGTCCTGATGAGGACAAGTTTTACTCCTATGATGATAGGATTTCTTCGTATTGACAAAATGATTTCTCCGTGTTGACGGAATGTGGAGTCCTGATGCGGACAAGTTTTACTCCTATGATGATAGGATTTCTACGTGTTGACGAAATGATTTCTCCGTATTGACGGAATGTGGAGTCCTGATGAGGACAAGTTTTATTCCTATGATGATAGGATTTCTTTGTGTTGACGAAATGATTTCTCCGTGTTGACGGAATGTGAAGTCCTGATGAGGATAAGTTTTATTCCTATGATGATAGGATTTCTTCGTGTTGACGGAATGTGGAGTCCTGATGAGGACATGTTTTACTCCTATGATGATGGGATTTCTTCGTGTTGACGAAATGATTTCTCCGTGTTGACGGAATGTGGAGTCCTGATGAGGATAAGTTTTACTCCTATAATGATAGGATTTCTTCGTGTTGACGTAATGATTTCTCCGTGTTGACGGAATGTGGAGTCCTGATGAGGATAAGTTTTATTCCTATGATAATAGGATTTCTTCATGTTGACGAAATGATTTCTCCGTGTTGACGGAATGTGGAGTCCTGATGAGGACAAGTTTTACTCCTATGATGATAGGATTTCTTCGTGTTGACGAAATGATTTCTCCGTGTTGACGGAATGTGGAGTCCGGATGAGGACGGACTGTGGAGTCCTGATGAGGACAAGTTTTATTCCTATGATGATATGATTTTATCGTGTTGACGAAATGATTTTTCCGTGTTGACGGAATGTGGAGTCCTGATGAGGACAAGTTTTACTCCTATGATGATAGGATTTCTTCGTGTTGACAAAATGATTTCTCTGTGTTGACGAAATGTGGAGTCCTAATGAGGACAAGTTTTACTCTTATGATGATAGGATTTCTTCGTGTTGACGGAATGTGGAGTCCTGATGAGGACAAGTTTTATTCCTATGATGATAGGATTTCTTTGTGTTGACGAAATGATTTCTCCGTGTTGACGGAATGTGGAGTCCTGATGAGGACAAGTTTTATTCCTATGATGATAGGATTTCTTTGTGTTGACGGAATGTGGAGTCCTGATGAGGACATGTTTTACTCCTATGATGATGGGATTTCTTCGTGTTGACGAAATGATTTCTCCGTGTTGACGGAATGTGGAGTCCTGATGAGGACAAGTTTTATTCCTATTATGATAGGATTTCTTCGTGTTGACGAAATTATTTCTCCGTGTTGACGGAATGTGGAGTCCTGATGAGGACAAGTTTTACTCCTATGATGATAGGATTTCTTCGTGTTGACGAAATGATTTCTCCGTGTTGACGGAATGTGGAGTCCTGATGAGGACAAGTTTTATTCCTATGATGATAGGATTTCTTCGTGTTGACGAAATGATTTCTCCGTGTTGACGGAATGTGGAGTCCTGATGAGGACAAGTTTTACTCCTATGATGATAGGATTTCTTCGTGTTGACGAAATGATTTCTCCGTGTTGACGGAATGTGGAGTCCTTATGAGGACGGAATGTGGAGTCCTGATGAGGACAAATTTTATTCCTATGATGATAGGATTTTATCGTGTTGACGAAATGATTTCTCCGTGTTGACGGAATGTGCAGTCCTGATGAGGACAAGTTTTACTCCTATGATGATAGGATTTCTTCGTGTTGACAAAATGATTTCTCCGTGTTGACGGAATGTGGAGTCCTGATGAGGACAAGTTTTACTCCTATGATGATAGGATTTCTTCGTGTTGACGAAATGATTTCTTCGTGTTGACGGAATGTGGAGTCCTGATGAGGACAAGTTTTATTCCTATGATGATAGGATTTCTTTGTGTTGACGAAATGATTTCTCCGTGTTGACGGAATGTGGAGTCCTGATGAGGTCATGTTTTATTCCTATGATGATAGGATTTCTTCGTGTTGATGGAATGTGGAGTCCTGATGAGGACATGTTTTACTCCTATGATGATAGGATTTCTTCGTGTTGACGAAATGATTTCTCCGTGTTGACGGAATGTGGAGTCCTGATGAGGACAAGTTTTACTCCTATGATGATAGGATTTCTTCGTGTTGACGTAATGATTTCTCCGTGTTGACGGAATGTGGAGTCCATATGAGGACAAGTTTTATTCCTATGATAATAGGATTTCTTCATGTTGACGAAATGATTTCTCCGTGTTGACGGAATGTGGAGTCCTGATGAGGACAAGTTTTACTCCTATGATGATAGGATTTCTTCGTGTTGACGAAATGATTTCTCCGTGTTGACGGAATGTGGAGTCCGGATAAGGACGGAATGTGGAGTCCTGATGAGGACAAGTTTTACTCCTATGATGATATGATTTTATCGTGTTGACGAAATGATTTCTCCGTGTTGACGGAATGTGGAGTCCTGATGAGGACAAGTTTTACTCCTATGATGATAGGATTTCTTCGTGTTGACAAAATGATTTCTCCGTGTTGACGGAATGTGGAGTCCTGATGAGGACAAGTTTTACTCCTATGATGATAGGATTTCTTCGTGTTGACGAAATGATTTCTCCGTGTTGACGGAATGTGGAGTCCTGATGAGGACAAGTTTTATTCCTATGATGATAGGATTTCTTCGTGTTGACGAAATGATTTCTCCGTTTTTGCGGAAATGTGGAGTCCTGATGAGGACGGAATGTGGAGTCCTGATGAGGACAAGTTTTATTCCTATGATGATAGGATTTTATCGTGTTGACGAAATGATTTCTCCGTGTTGACGGAATGTGGAGTCCTGATGAGGACAAGTTTTACTCCTATGATGATAGGATTTCTTCGTGTTGACAAAATAATTTCTCCGTGTTGACGGAATGTGGAGTCCTGATGAGGACAAGTTTTACTCCTATGATGATAGGATTTCTTCGTGTTGACGAAATGATTTCTCCGTGTTGACGGAATGTGGAGTCCTGATGAGGACAAGTTTTATTCCTATGATGACAGGATTTCTTCGTGTTGACGAAATGATTTCTCCGTGTTAACGGAATGTGGAGTCCTGATGAGGACAAGTTTTACTCCTATGATGATAGGATTTCTTCGTGTTGACGAAATGATTTCTCCGTGTTGACGGAATGTGGAGTCCTGATGAGGACGGAATGTGGAGTCCTGATGAGGACAAATTTTATTCCTATGATGATAGGATTTTATCGTGTTGACGAAATGATTTCTCCGTGTTGACGGAATGTGCAGTCCTGATGAGGACAAGTTTTACTCCTATGATGATAGGATTTCTTCGTGTTGACAAAATGATTTCTCCGTGTTGACGGAATGTGGAGTCCTGATGAGGACAAGTTTTACTCCTATGATGATAGGATTTCTTCGTGTTGACAAAATGATTTCTCCGTGTTGACGGAATGTGGAGTCCTGATGAGGACAAGTTTTATTCCTATGATGATAGGATTTCTTTGTGTTGACGAAATGATTTCTCCGTGTTGACGGAATGTGGAGTCCTGATGAGGACAAGTTTTATTCCTATGATGATAGGATTTCTTCGTGTTGATGGAATGTGGAGTCCTGATGAGGACACGTTTTACTCCTATGATGATAGGATTTCTTCGTGTTGACGAAATGATTTCTCCGTGTTGACGGAATGTGGAGTCCTGATGAGGACAAGTTTTACTCCTATGATGATAGGATTTCTTCGTGTTGACGTAATGATTTCTCCGTGTTGACGGAATGTGGAGTCCAGATGAGGACAAGTTTTATTCCTATGATAATAGGATTTCTTCATGTTGACGAAATGATTTCTCCGTGTTGACGGAATGTGGAGTCCTGATGAGGACAAGTTTTACTCCTATGATGATAGGATTTCTTCGTGTTGACGAAATGATTTCTCCGTGTTGACGGAATGTGGAGTCCGGATGAGGACGGAATGTGGAGTCCTGATGAGGACAAGTTTTACTCCTATGATGATATGATTTTATCGTGTTGACGAAATGATTTCTCCGTGTTGACGAAATGTGGAGTCCTGATGAGGACAAGTTTTACTCCTATGATGATAGGATTTCTTCGTGTTGACAAAATGATTTCTCCGTGTTGACGGAATGTGGAGTCCTGATGAGGACAAGTTTTACTCCTATGATGATAGGATTTCTTCGTGTTGACGAAATGATTTCTCCGTGTTGACGGAATGTGGAGTCCTGATGAGGACAAGTTTTATTCCTATGATGATAGGATTTCTTCGTGTTGACGAAATGATTTCTCCGTGTTGACGAAATGTGGAGTCCTGATGAGGACGGAATGTGGAGTCCTGATGAGGACAAGTTTTATTCCTATGATGATAGGATTTTATCGTGTTGACGAAATGATTTCTCCGTGTTGACGGAATGTGGAGTCCTGATGAGGACAAGTTTTACTCCTATGATGATAGGATTTCTTCGTGTTGACAAAATAATTTCTCCGTGTTGACGGAATGTGGAGTCCTGATGAGGACAAGTTTTACTCCTATGATGATAGGATTTCTTCGTGTTGACGAAATGATTTCTCCGTGTTGACGGAATGTGGAGTCCTGATGAGGACAAGTTTTATTCCTATGATGACAGGATTTCTTCGTGTTGACGAAATGATTTCTCCGTGTTAACGGAATGTGGAGTCCTGATGAGGACAAGTTTTACTCCTATGATGATAGGATTTCTTCGTGTTGACGAAATGATTTCTCCGTGTTGACGGAATGTGGAGTCCTGATGAGGACGGAATGTGGAGTCCTGATGAGGACAAATTTTATTCCTATGATGATAGGATTTTATCGTGTTGACGAAATGATTTCTCCGTGTTGACGGAATGTGCAGTCCTGATGAGGACAAGTTTTACTCCTATGATGATAGGATTTCTTCGTGTTGACAAAATGATTTCTCCGTGTTGACGGAATGTGGAGTCCTGATGAGGACAAGTTTTACTCCTATGATGATAGGATTTCTTCGTGTTGACGGAATGTGGAGTCCTGATGAGGACAAGTTTTATTCCTATGATGATAGGATTTCTTCGTGTTGACGGAATGTGGAGTCCTGATGAGGACATGTTTTACTCCTATGATGATAGGATTTCTTCGTGTTGACGAAATGATTTCTCCGTGTTGACGAAATGTGGAGTCCTGATGAGGACAAGTTTTACTCCTATGATGATAGGATTTCTTCGTGTTGACGTAATGATTTCTCCGTGTTGACGGAATGTGGAGTCCAGATGAGGACAAGTTTTATTCCTACGATAATAGGATTTCTTCATGTTGACGAAATGATTTCTCCGTGTTGACGGAATGTGGAGTCCTGATGAGGACAAGTTTTACTCCTATGATGATAGGATTTCTTCGTGTTGACAAAATAATTTCTCCGTGTTGACGGAATGTGGAGTCCTGATGAGGACAAGTTTTACTCCTATGATGATAGGATTTCTTCGTGTTGACGAAATGATTTCTCCGTGTTGACGGAATGTGGAGTCCTGATGAGGACAAGTTTTATTCCTATGATGACAGGATTTCTTCGTGTTGACGAAATGATTTCTCCGTGTTAACGGAATGTGGAGTCCTGATGAGGACAAGTTTTACTCCTATGATGATAGGATTTCTTCGTGTTGACGAAATGATTTCTCCGTGTTGACGGAATGTGGAGTCCTGATGAGGACGGAATGTGGAGTCCTGATGAGGACAAATTTTATTCCTATGATGATAGGATTTTATCGTGTTGACGAAATGATTTCTCCGTGTTGACGGAATGTGCAGTCCTGATGAGGACAAGTTTTACTCCTATGATGATAGGATTTCTTCGTGTTGACAAAATGATTTCTCCGTGTTGACGGAATGTGGAGTCCTGATGAGGACAAGTTTTACTCCTATGATGATAGGATTTCTTCGTGTTGACGGAATGTGGAGTCCTGATGAGGACAAGTTTTATTCCTATGATGATAGGATTTCTTCGTGTTGACGGAATGTGGAGTCCTGATGAGGACATGTTTTACTCCTATGATGATAGGATTTCTTCGTGTTGACGAAATGATTTCTCCGTGTTGACGAAATGTGGAGTCCTGATGAGGACAAGTTTTACTCCTATGATGATAGGATTTCTTCGTGTTGACGTAATGATTTCTCCGTGTTGACGGAATGTGGAGTCCAGATGAGGACAAGTTTTATTCCTACGATAATAGGATTTCTTCATGTTGACGAAATGATTTCTCCGTGTTGACGGAATGTGGAGTCCTGATGAGGACAAGTTTTACTCCTATGATGATAGGATTTCTTCGTGTTGACGAAATGATTTCTCCGTGTTGACGGAATGTGGAGTCCGGATGAGGACGGAATGTGGAGTCCTGATGAGGACAAGTTTTATTCCTATGATGATATGATTTTATCGTGTTGACGAAATGATTTCTCCGTGTTGACGGAATATGGAGTCCTGATGAGGACAAGTTTTACTCCTATAATGATAGGATTTCTTCGTGTTGACAAAATGATTTCTCCGTGTTGACGGAATGTGGAGTCCTGATGAGGACAAGTTTTACTCCTATGATGATAGGATTTCTTCGTGTTGACGAAATGATTTCTCCGTGTTGACGGAATGTGGAGTCCTGATGAGGACAAGTTTTATTCCTATGATGATAGGATTTCTTCGTGTTGACGAAATGATTTCTCCGTGTTGACGAAATGTGGAGTCCTGATGAGGACGGAATGTGGAGTCCTGATGAGGACAAGTTTTATTCCTATGATGATAGGATTTTATCGTGTTGACGAAACGATTTCTCCGTGTTGACGGAATGTGGAGTCCTGATGAGGACAAGTTTTACTCCTATGATGATAGGATTTCTTCGTGTTGACAAAATGATTTCTCCGTGTTGACGGAATGTGGAGTCCTGATGAGGACAAGTTTTACTCCTATGATGATAGGATTTCTTCGTGTTGACGAAATGATTTCTCCGTGTTGACGGAATGTGGAGTCCTGATGAGGACAAGTTTTATTCCTATGATGATAGGATTTCTTCATGTTGACGAAATGATTTCTCCGTGTTGACGGAATGTGGAGTCCTGATGAGGACAAGTTTTACTCCTATGATGATAGGATTTCTTCGTGTTGACGAAATGATTTATCCGTGTTGACGGAATGTGGAGTCCTGATGAGGACGGAATGTGGAGTCCTGATGAGGACAAGTTTTATTCCTATGATGATAGTATTTCTTCGTGTTGACGAAATGATTTCTCCGTGTTGACGGAATGTGGAGTCCTGATGAGGACAAGTTTTATTCCTATGATGATAGGATTTCTTCGTGTTGACGAAATGATTTCTTCGTGTTGACGGAATGTGGAGTCTTGATGAGGACAAGTTTTACTCCTATGATGATAGGATTTCTTCGTGTTGACGAAATGATTTCTCCGTGTTGACGGAATGTGGAGTCCTGATGAGGACAAGTTTTATTCCTATGATGATAGGATTTCTTCGTGTTGACGAAATGATTTCTCCGTGTTGACGGAATGTGGAGTCCTGATTAGGACAAGTTTTACTCCTATGATGATAGGATTTCTTCGTGTTGACGAAATGATTTCTCCGTGTTGACGGAATGGGGAGTCCTGATGAGGACGAAATGTGGATTCCTGATGAGGACAAGTTTTATTCCTATGATGATAGGATTTTATCGTGTTGACGAAATGATTTCTCCGTGTTGACGGAATGTGGAGTCCTGATGAGGACAAGTTTTACTCCTATGATGATAGGATTTCTTCGTGTTGACAAAATGATTTCTCCGTGTTGACGGAATGTGGAGTCCTGATGAGGACAAGTTTTACTCCTATGATGATAGGATTTCTACGTGTTGACGAAATGATTTCTCCGTGTTGACGGAATGCGAAGTCCTGATGAGGACAAGTTTTATTCCTATGATGATAGGATTTCTTTGTGTTGACGAAATGATTTCTCCGTGTTGACGGAATGTGGAGTCCTGATGAGGACAAGTTTTATTCCTATGATGATAGGATTTCTTCGTGTTGACGGAATGTGGAGTCTTGATGAGGACATGTTTTACTCCTATGATGATGGGATTTCTTCGTGTTGACGAAATGATTTCTCCGTGTTGACGGAATGTGGAGTCCTGATGAGGACAAGTTTTACTCCTATGATGATAGGATTTCTTCGTGTTGACAAAATGATTTCTCCGTTTTGACGGACTGTGGAGTCCTGATGAGGACAAGTTTTACTCCTATGATGATAGGATTTCTACGTGTTGACGAAATGATTTCTCCGTGTTGACGGAATGCGAAGTCCTGATGAGGACAAGTTTTATTCCTATGATGATAGGATTTCGTTGTGTTGACGAAATGATTTCTCCGTGTTGACGGAATGTGGAGTCCTGATGAGGACAAGTTTTATTCCTATGATGATAGGATTTCTTCGTGTTGACGGAATGTGGAGTCCTGATGAGGACATGTTTTACTCCTATGATGATGGGATTTCTTCGTGTTGACGAAATGATTTCTCCGTGTTGACGGAATGTGGAGTCCTGATGAGGACAAGTTTTACTCCTATGATGATAGGATTTCTTCGTGTTGACGAAATGATTTCTCCGTGTTGACGGAATGTGGAGTTCGGATGAGGACGGAATGTGGAGTCCTGATGAGGACAAGTTTTATTCCTATGATGATGTGATTTTATCGTGTTGACGAAATGATTTTTCCGTGTTGACGGAATGTGGAGTCCTGATGAGGACAAGTTTTACTCCTATGATGATAGGATTTCTTCGTGTTGACGAAATGGTTTCTCCGTGTTGATGGAATATGGAGTCCTGATGAGGACAAGTTTCATTCCTATGATGATAGGATTTCTTCGTGTTGACGAAATGATTTCTCCGTGTTGACGGAATGTGGAGTCCTGATGAGGACAAGTTTTATTCCTATGATGATAGGATTTCTTCGTGTTGACGAAATGATTTCTCCGTGTTGACGGAATGTGGAGTCCTGATTAGGACAAGTTTTATTCCTATGATGATAGGATTTCTTCGTGTTGACGAAATGATTTCTCCGTGTTGACGGAATGTGGAGTCCTGATGAGGACGGAATGTGGATTCCTGATGAGGTCAAGTTTTATTCCTATGATGATAGGATTTTATCGTGTTGACGAAATGATTTCTCCGTGTTGACGGAATGTGGAGTCCTGATGAGGACAAGTTTTACTCCTATGATGATAGGATTTCTTCGTATTGACAAAATGATTTCTCCGTGTTGACGGAATATGGAGTCTTGATGAGGACAAGTTTTACTCCTATGATGATAGGATTTCTTCGTGTTGACGAAATGATTTCTCCGTGTTGACGGAATGTGGAGTCCTGATGAGGACAAGTTTTATTCCTATGATGATAGGATTTCTTCGTGTTGACGAAATGATTTCTCCGTGTTGACGGAATGTGGAGTCCTGATGAGGACAAGTTTTACTCCTATGATGATAGGATTTCTTCGTGTTGACGAAATGATTTCTCCGTGTTGACGGAATGTGGAGTCCTGATGAGGACAAGTTTTATTCCTATGATGATAGGATTTCTTCGTGTTGACGAAATGATTTCTCCGTGTTGACGGAATGTGGAGTCCTGATTAGGACAAGTTTTACTCCTATGATGATAGGATTTCTTCGTGTTGACGAAATGATTTCTCCGTGTTGACGGAATGTGGAGTCCTGATGAGGACGGAATGTGGATTCCTGATGAGGACAAGTTTTATTCCTATGATGATAGGATTTTATCGTGTTGACGAAATGATTTCTCCGTGTTGACGGAATGTGGAGTCCTGATGAGGACAAGTTTTACTCCTATGATGATAGGATTTCTTCGTGTTGACAAAATGATTTCTCCGTGTTGACGGAATGTGGAGTCCTGATGCAGACAAGTTTTACTCCTATGATGATAGGATTTCTACGTGTTGACGAAATGATTTCTCCGTGTTGACGGAATGTGGAGTCCTGATGAGGACAAGTTTTATTCCTATGATGATAGGATTTCTTTGTGTTGACGAAATGATTTCTCCGTGTTGACGGAATGTGGAGTCCTGATGAGGACAAGTTTTATTCCTATGATGATAGGATTTCTTCGTGTTGACGGAATGTGGAGTCCTGATGAGGACATGTTTTACTCCTATGATGATGGGATTTCTTCGTGTTGACGAAATGATTTCTCCGTGTTGACGGAATGTGGAGTCCTGATTAGGACAAGTTTTATTCCTATGATGATAGGATTTCTTCGTGTTGACGAAATGATTTCTCCGTGTTGACGGAATGTGGAGTCCTGATGAGGACGGAATGTGGATTCCTGATGAGGACAAGTTTTATTCCTATGATGATAGGATTTTATCGTGTTGACGAAATGATTTCTCCGTGTTGACGGAATGTGGAGTTCTGATGAGGACAAGTTTTACTCCTATGATGATAGGATTTCTTCGTGTTGACAAAATGATTTCTCCGTGTTGACGGAATGTGGAGTCTTGATGAGGACAAGTTTTACTCCTATGATGATAGGATTTCTTTGTGTTGACGAAATGATTTCTCCGTGTTGACGGAATGTGGAGTCCTGATGAGGACAAGTTTTATTCCTAAGATGATAGGATTTCTTCGTGTTGACGAAATGATTTCTCTGTGTTGACGGAATGTGGAGTCCTGATGAGGACAAGTTTTACTCCTATGATGATAGGATTTCTTCGTGTTGACGAAATGATTTCTCCGTGTTGACGGAATGTGGAGTCCTGATGAGGACAAGTTTTATTCCTATGATGATAGGATTTCTTCGTGTTTACGAAATGATTTCTCCGTGTTGACGGAATGTGGAGTCCTGATGAGGACAAGTTTTACTCCTATGATGATAGGATTTCTTCGTGTTGACGAAATGATTTCTCCGTGTTGACGGAATGTGGAGTCCTGATGAGGACGGAATGTGGAGTCCTGATGAGGACAAGTTTTATTCCTATGATGATAGGATTTTATCGTGTTGACGAAATGATTTCTCCGTGTTGACGGAATGTGGAGTCCTTATGAGGACAAGTTTTACTCCTATGATGATAGGATTTCTTCGTGTTGACAAAATGATTTTTCCGTGTTGACGGAATGTGGAGTCCTGATGAGGACAAGTTTTACTCCTATGATGATAGGATTTCTTCGTGTTGACGAAATGATTTCTCCGTGTTGACGGAATGTGGAGTCCTGATGAGGACAAGTTTTATTCCTATGATGATAGGATTTCTTTGTGTTGACGAAATGATTTCTCGGTGTTGACAGAATGTGGAGTCCTGATGAGGACAAGTTTTATTCCTATGATGATAGGATTTCTTCGTGTTGACGGAATGTGGAGTCCTAATGAGGACGAAATGTGGAGTCCTGATGAGGACAAGTTTTATTCCTATGATGATAGGATTTTATCGTGTTGACGAAATGATTTCTCCGTGTTGACGGAATGTGGAGTCCTGATGAGGACAAGTTTTACTTCTATGATGATAGGATTTCTTCGTGTTGACAAAATGATTTTTCCGTGTTGACGGAATGTGGAGTCCTGATGAGGACAAGTTTTACTCCTTTGATGATAGGATTTCTTCGTGTTGACGAAATGATTTCTCCGTGTTGACGGAATGTGGAGTCCTGATGAGGACAAGTTTTATTCCTATGATGATAGGATTTCTTTGTGTTGATGAAATGATTTCTCCGTGTTGACGGAATGTGGAGTCCTGATGAGGACAAGTTTTATTCCTATGATGATAGGATTTCTTCGTGTTGACGGAATGTGGAGTCCTAATGAGGACGAAATGTGGAGTCCTGATGAGGACAAGTTTTATTCCTATGATGATAGGATTTTATCGTGTTGACGAAATGATTTCTCCGTGTTGACGGAATGTGGAGTCCTGATGAGGACAAGTTTTACTCCTATGATGATAGGATTTCTTCGTGTTGACAAAATGATTTCTCCGTGTTGACGGAATGTGGAGTCTTGATGAGGACAAGTTTTACTCCTATGATGATAAGATTTCTTCGTGTTGACGAAATGATTTCTCCGTGTTGACGGAATGTGGAGTCCTGATGAGGACAAGTTTTATTCCTATAATTATAGGATTTCTTCGTGTTGACGAAATGATTTCTCCGTGTTGATGGAATGTGGAGTCCTGATGAGGACAAGTTTTACTCCTATGATGATAGGATTTCTTCGTGTTGACGAAATGATTTCTCCGTGTTGACGGAATGTGGAGTCCTGATGAGGACAAGTTTTATTCCTATGATGATAGGATTTCTTCGTGTTTACGAAATGATTTCTGAGACAGCCTATGTCCCATTAGTGGAATTCTAATGAAACCTTATAAAAATACAGAAAAATTTGAAATTTTTAAAGGACAATACTTAATTATTTAAAAACATACTGTTTCACATACATATGCTTCAAATATATTTTACAGAGTTTGACACCGTTAAGACTAGCGGCCTTGCCACATAGATAAAACATAAAATAAAAGTACAGAAAGGAAACCAAAAAGAAAGCATACCAAAAGGGACCTCCTAAGTCCAACAAGACTGACACTTATACTGACTGTAGTAGTAGGGATGTGATTAGCGTTTGACAAAACACTAACAGCTCCCAATCTAGATGTTATAGTAACACATCTCCACGTCACTTCATATCCTTTCCTTCTGAGTTGTCGGGAAGTACGCAAGATTCGAGCTCATCGTCTGATCGTCATAAAATAATCCAAAATGCAAAACAAAAATGACACAGGGCTAAGATTCATGTACAAGTTTAAAAGTGGGAATGAATGTGTAAAATAATAATATATATGGAAACCATATTTATACAAACAAGCGTATCTTATACCCACAATTACATATACTTTATTTATTCTAATGCATCCCTGAACTATATGCTGACTCAGGCCACTAAACGCTGTCAATGATATCTATCCCATTTACCAAGATCAGATATCACTAGACCACATGCCACCAACGTACTCCCAATTACCAAGAGCTACGCCACCTAACTTCACATGGAGCCTAGGTGTTATAAGTCGATCGTCCCTGAGAATTCAGGCCAAGAACCTTGTCTTGCCTAGCATGCATAGATAATAATCCCCGTCGGGATTGCAGGCGACTGATCAACCTCGTGCGTCCCATACCGCACGGCGGTGGACTTACACATTCCTTAATGCAAGTCTATATGATCACTCACTCATCTTGTGGCAACTCTTAGCCATAAGTATTAAGTTAATAATGGGGAATTATCGTATCAACTTTTCAAGTTATACTTATTATCTAGATACTTAGGTTGAGTACCAAATCCATCCAATGTCTTGCCATATTTGATCTTTGTCCTTACATAATAAGTTCAGTTTGTATAATGGGTAATTGTATGGTTAACTTCCCAGGTAAGAGAGGTGGACTGTAAACGGCATAGTCGACCAAGTCTTTCCTTAGCCAGAACCCAACCAAATATAACTACTCATTGTATCCAACTTTCCTTATGTTAATGGGGATCAATTACTTAATATCTAGCAATGTTTTTCTCTCATTAACCGATTATTTCCTTAATCTATCAATCACAATCATTCAAGTATAAATAAAATAAACAATTATAAAATTAACCGAATAATGCAAGCACAATACAATACCAAATTGTCAAAGATTATTCCTATGATAATTAATTAAGGCCGGCGTAACCTCGCCTAGTGATTTGTGAAAATCATTATTTGAGAATAGGCTCTCCTTAATTATTTATCGCTAGTAGGGCTTAGGTCACCACTACACACATATATATTAAGTTATTTTACGCTAACCGTCCCAATCGTATACGAAATCTTGCCCCCACCTTTTGTTGAGTGTTGTTGAAAGTCCACAAGTGTTGTCTTCGATCTTTGCCAAGAACCTAATTTACGATAACCGTTGGATTGTACGAAATTTATGAAATAATTAGAATATAATTTATGGTTAATTGAACATAATCCCGTTATAACTTGAAATATTTATTTATTTAAATATATCATAATAACCTCCAAAATAATTATTAAATTCAAATATAAATTATATTATACCTCCTTTTGAATTTGTTTGTTTTAGAAAATTGTCAAGAGTATATTTCTAATAACATTTAAATTATAATAAAATTTGGGCATTATAACGACTTAAAATGGTAAAATTTATTTTGGACTTTATAAGTTCAATATATCGACGTCTGAACGGAATTTGCATAGAAAATTTAAAATAACCTTTATATAAATAACATAATTAAAATAATATAATTAAAATAAAATGGACATTATAACGGCTTACCGATTACTTATGAAAATGATTTGGGCAGAACTTTGACGTATAAAACTCCCTTGAAACTTTAGAAGAACTTTTACCACAAAATACTCTAAAGGTTACGAACCGATATCGTGGGAACTTCGATAACTAAAACTAATATTGCTATATGAAGAAATTAGAGAAGGAAAGAAGTAAAGAAGTAAGAAAGATGATTTGTGAATGAATGAATGAAAATGGGGTGGAAGAGACCCCTATTTATACTAGTTGTAAAATATTAAAATAACATAATTTATCATCTTTTGCCCATACCTTCCAACTTTTCAACTCTTGCTAGTAAATATGTCTCTATCAAATATTTACTAATCTTTCATCAATAGTGCTTTAGGTGTTCTAGTATGACTTTGTGAAAATAATTTATGACAAAGGTATGGGAGCTTGATTTCATGACATAATATTATGTAGGATATTAATAGAAAATGAGATATATATTTCTTTTATAAAAAGTAAAATGTTAATAATATTAATAATAATAAAAATAGTAAAAAGGATAGTTATTTGATATTTTTATTGTCTTAAGATTATTTTATTTATTAATTGGTTTATAGAGTAAAATGATAATATTCAAATAAAATAAAATCAATTAATAATAACAAAACAAGAACAACAATAATGATAATAATAATATGAATAATTAATTAACTTAAAGTTAAGGGTTTTAAGTACCAATTTAAATTTCAAAGTTTAGTTTATAAAATGAAACGATGATATTCAAATTGAAGAATAAAAGTAATAAATATAAAAAGTAATTAATTAATAAATTAATTATTATAAGTGTTAGTTTCAACATTTAATTTTTAATAACTAGCATTGTTAAAATCTCAAATCTAACTAGATATATTATTTAGTGTATGGAAAAATTAGGATGTTACATTACCACCCCCCTTAAAAGAAATTTCGTCCTCGAAATTTAGCGTACCTAAAACATATGTGGATACTTCTGACGCATGTCTTCTTCTCTTTCCCAAGTAGAATCACCAGTTACATCATCCCACACGACTCTAACCAATGGTATTTGCTTTCCACGAAGTTCTTTAATACGATGATCTAAGATCTTGACAGGTATAGCCTCATATTCCAAATTATCTCTAAGTTCCACAGTTTCAGGCTCAATGACATGTGAAGGGTCCGGATAATACTTCCTCAGTTGTGATACATGAAATACATCATGAAGATTAGACAAGTTTGGCGGCAAAGCAATGTGATACGCTACAGGTCCAATCCGCCGTAGAATTTGAAAAGGCCCGATAAACCTTGGTGTTAACTTCCTAGTTTTGATTGCTCGTGCAATTCCCGCCCTAGGAGTTACCCTAATGAACACGTGATCTCCTGCCTCGAACTCCAAAGGTCTTCTCCTCTTATCATTATAACTCTTTTGACGGTCCTGTGCTGCCTTCATTTTTTCTCTAATAAGTTTAACCTGATCTGTCGTTTGTTGCACGAATTCTGAACCCAATATTTTATTTTCTCCAACCTCATACCAACATAAAGGTGTACGACACTTTCTTCCGTATAATGCTTCATATGGAGCCATGCCGATACTTGAGTGAAAACTATTGTTGTAAGTAAACTCAATCAATGGTAAGAACTCGTCCCAACTTCCTTTGTGTTCAAGAGCACAAGCTCTCAACAAATCCTCTAACGATTGAATCGTCCTCTCAGACTGGCCATCCGTTTGGGGATGATAAGCTGAACTTAACCTCAGTTTTGTTCCTAACTCTAAATGCAACTGATGCCAAAAATTTGATGTGAATCTGGGATCTCTATCACTGACTATACTTGAAGGTATTCCATGCAATCTAACAATCTCCTTTACATATACCTGAGCTAGTCTCTCTAATTTAAACGTCTGGTTGATGGGAATGAAATGTGCACTCTTTGTCAACCTATCAATGATCACCCAAATTGCATCATGTTGTTTCTGAGTCTTAGGCAAAGCGGTTACAAAATCCATGGCTATTCCGTCCCACTTCCACTCTGGAATATCTAAAGGTTGTAGCAATCCGGCTGGCTTCTGATGTTCAATCTTTGCCTTCTGACATACCAAGCAACTTTGAACATATTCTGCTATATGTCTCTTCATTCCAACCCACCAAAACATTTTCTTCAAGTCTTGATACATCTTTGTGGCTCCTGGATGAAAACTCAACTTACTTTTGTGGCCCTCTTCCAAAATCAACTTTTGAATATCCTGATTTTGAGGTACACACAACCTTTCTTTAAACCTTAGGATTCCATCACTCCTTATGTTAAACTCTCCATTTTGACCATTTCTTATATTTTCCTTTATGCTCACTAGACGGTCATCAAGTTGTTGTTCATCTTTGATCCATTTCAGAAATTCATTAGACACGACAATAGCGCCTATGAATATACTTCCTTCATTGTGATGTACTCCTAAGTTTAAATCCACGAATTTGTCAATCAACTCTTCTTCCTTCAACATCATTGCAGATACATGAAGTTTCTTTCGACTCAAAGCGTCTGCTACAACATTGGCCTTTCCGGGATGATATTGCAACTCAAAATCATAGTCCTTCAAGAATTCCATCCAGCGCCTTTGTCTCATGTTTAAATCTTTCTGATCAAATAAATGCTTCAGGCTTTTGTGATCACTTAACACAGTGAACTTTGATCCATAAAGATAATGCCTCCAAATCTTTAAGGCAAACACAATTGCCGCTAACTCTAGGTCGTGAGTTGGGTAGTTCCTCTCATGCACCTTCAATTGTCTTGATGCATAAGCTATCACTTTCCTTTCTTGCATCAACACACACCCAAGACCTTGATATGACGCATCACAATACACATCAAAATTTCCTAATGGGTCTGGTAAGATGAGTATTGGTGATGAAGTCAATCTTTCCTTTAGCTTCTGAAAACTTTCTTCACACTCTTTAGTCCATTCAAAGTTTTTACCTTTCCTCGTTAACTGAGTCATGGGCAAAGCGATCTTTGAAAATCCTTCAATGAACCTCCGATAATATCCAGCTAGTCCAAGAAAACTTCGAATCTCGCCAACATTCTTTGGACTCTCCCACTTTGTTATTGCTTCGACTTTACTTGGGTCTACTGCAATACCTTCTTTACTAATTACATGACCAAGAAATTGTACCTCCTTCAACCAAAATTCACATTTCGAGAATTTCGCGTACAATTGAAGGTCCTTTAATATCTGTAGCACAATTCTCAAATGTTCTCTGTGCTCTACCTCATTCTTGGAATAAATCAGAATGTCATCAATGAAAACTACAACAAATTGATCTAAGTATGACCTAAAGATCCTATTCATGTAATCCATGAATACTGCTGGAGCATTAGTCAAACCAAATGGCATAACTAAGTACTCATAGTGTCCATAACGGGATCTAAAAGCTGTTTTTGGAATATCATCTTCCTTCACCCTGATCTGATGATATCCAGACTTCAAGTCAATCTTTGAGAATACTGATGCTCCTTTTAACTGATCCATCAAGTCGTCGATTCTAGGCAAAGGATACTTGTTTTTCACAGTGGCTTTATTGAGTTGTCTGTAATCCACACAAAGTCTAGAAGAACCATCCTTCTTCTTCACAAACAAGATTGGAGCTCCCCATGGCGATACACTTGGTCTAATAAATTCTTTCTCTAACATCTCGTCTAATTGTTTCTTTAACTCCGCAAGCTCTGAGGGTGACATTCGATAAGGAGATATAGAAATTGGTCCAGTTCCTGGAACCAAGTCTATAGAAAATTCCACTTCCCTAACCGGTGGTAAACCTGGAACTTCTTCTGGAAAGACTTCCGGGAATTCACAGACTACGGGAAAATTTTCCACACTAGGGGTTTCTCCTACTGACATGGAGAATAGCATCATAAAACTTTGAGTGAGGGTTTCAGCTTTGCTGATTTCTCCACTATCTTCTCCAAATGTAAAAATTTTCTCCTTGCATCTCAAGTTGACATCGTTGGCTGATAACCAATCCATTCCTAAGATGACATCTAGGTCTTGTAGCGGGAGTACCACAAGATCTACTAAGAATCTTCTATTTTCTAAGATTATTGGACAGTCTACACAGACTGAATAAGTTACCATTCTTTCTCCCGAGGGAGTTGTGATAGTCAACTTATAATCGTGATCAACAATTTCGAATCCCAAAAATTCAGCACAAGAGGTAGATATAAAAGAATGTGTAGCTCCTGAATCGAATAAAACTGATACCAACTTATCTCCAATTAAACACATACCTTGAATTAACCCAGCTGACTTTGAGATCTCAGCTCCTCTAATTGTAAATACTCTTCCTGTGGTTGGCTTATTTTGATTCTGAGGTCTCTGACCAACACTTGGGCCTCCATTTCTTGCTCTCCCTATGTTGTTATTGTTTATTAGGCCGCTCCTCTGGCCTGTTGGTTGACTTTGTCCTTGGGGACAATCTTTGAGAAAGTGGCCTTTCTGACCACAGCGAAAACAAGTTCCAATATTTCTATTTGGACAATCTTTGTTAAGATGTGCCCCTCCACAGCTGTAACACTTGAACATTAACCTTCTAGAATCCTGGTTATGATAAGGTGTAGGCCTTTGATATGGCCTACCCCCTCGTTGGATTCTTCCTCCGTGGCCTCGGTTAAAGTGGCCCTTGTGATTGTTGTTTTGGGTTGATCCTCCTGATCCATATTGATTCTTCCTATTGTCAATCCCTTCCAACTCCAGACACCTTTCTACTAGCTCACCAAAGCGCATAATATGCAGAGGTAAAACTGCCCTCTGGATATCATATTTCAATCCATCTTGATACTTTTCACACATCCATTCTTCCCTTGGATGCAAGCGGTAAAACTCAGAATACTTTAGCAAGGATTCAAACTTCCTAGTATATTCTCCCACCGTCATCACACCTTGACGTAGATTCTGAAATTCTCTCTCCTTCTCTTTCCTACATAACTTTGGAAAATACTTCCCCAAAAATTCTTCTTTGAACAAGGTCCAATTGATTTCTCTTCCTTCCTCTTCCAATAATCTATACTTTCCTCTCCACCAAGCTTCAGCATCGCCTGTCAGCATGAATGTTGCATAACCAACCCTTCTATTCTCTCTACAGTGAGTGAAAGAAAATATCTTCTCCATTTCTTGCAACCATTTCTCAGCACCCTCCGGATTAAAGTCACCACCAAACTGTGGTGGTTTTCCTTTCAGAAACGAGTTCAATCCTGTATCCTCATGCACCATTTCCCTTTGTTGTTGCTGAAAGAGTTGATGATCTCGAGTGATTTGCAGGATTTGAGCATTTTGTTGTGTTTGAACTAACACAGCTGCAGCAAGTTCACGAACATCTCGAGTGTCAGCTTGAGAGTTCGTTCCAGTTTGGGAATGATCTTCTCGTCCAATGGGAATGGTAGGTGCTCCTTCAGGAGTAACTTCATCACTCGCATTCCTACGTATACCTCTAGTAGTGCCTCTAGCAGCACTCCTACCACGCCTCGCACCTCTGACGTTCTGAACCATAACTTCCTGAAAAGGAATAGTTATTAGGTTCAATCATTCACAAGACATAAAGAACATAACAATTATGTATATTTATATCCCAATGAATGATTCATCGATAAGGATTTTTATCAAGTCTCCCACAGGCAAGGGATAATTGTGTCTAAAATGTTGAATTAATATCTTAAATATAACTAGAATTCAGGAAAACATAATCAACATTTAATGTATAAACAAAAATGTATCAATTTATTTAATAACAACGATTACAAAAATCGTGACCATGTCTCATTCAAAAACCTCTACTTGTAAACCAAGCTAAGACTAATAGTGGTAAAACTATAATTATCATTATTGCTACGAAATCTTTACCTAATTCTTCATGCTTGATGATACCAATAACAAACAAAATAATGACAAGAAGAGTGATGAATAAAAGAAAGGATTTAGCCATTTGAAAGGTATAGATAAATATTTAGGAATTGATATGAAAATAATGGATGGGTGTGAAGTATTTATAAAGTGAATTTTGTGAAGTGTCCGTTACGTTACCGTTGGGTTTGTGACCGTTGGGGAGGAAAAATAAAGTGTGCTAAATAAGTTTCCTAGACCATTATACTAGAAGGCTCTCAAGATGAAGACTCAATGCACAGAAGAAAAGTTATCATCCAGTTTGGAATCCAACTTGATACAGTCAGTATAATTCTAGACACTTACGGTCCGAGCTGAATCGACCAGCTCTGATACCATTAAATGAGACAGCCTATGTCCCATTAGTGGAATTCTAATGAAACCTTATAAAAATACAGAAAAATTTGAAATTTTTAAAGGACAATACTTAATTATTTAAAAACATACTGTTTCACATACATATGCTTCAAATATATTTTACAGAGTTTGACACCGTTAAGACTAGCGGCCTTGCCACATAGATAAAACATAAAATAAAAGTACAGAAAGGAAACCAAAAAGAAAGCATACCAAAAGGGACCTCCTAAGTCCAACAAGACTGACACTTATACTGACTGTAGTAGTAGGGATGTGATTAGCGTTTGACAAAACACTAACAGCTCCCAATCTAGATGTTATAGTAACACATCTCCACGTCACTTCATATCCTTTCCTTCTGAGTTGTCGGGAAGTACGCAAGATTCGAGCTCATCGTCTGATCGTCATAAAATAATCCAAAATGCAAAACAAAAATGACACAGGGCTAAGATTCATGTACAAGTTTAAAAGTGGGAATGAATGTGTAAAATAATAATATATATGGAAACCATATTTATACAAACAAGCGTATCTTATACCCACAATTACATATACTTTATTTATTCTAATGCATCCCTGAACTATATGCTGACTCAGGCCACTAAACGCTGTCAATGATATCTATCCCATTTACCAAGATCAGATATCACTAGACCACATGCCACCAACGTACTCCCAATTACCAAGAGCTACGCCACCTAACTTCACATGGAGCCTAGGTGTTATAAGTCGATCGTCCCTGAGAATTCAGGCCAAGAACCTTGTCTTGCCTAGCATGCATAGATAATAATCCCCGTCGGGATTGCAGGCGACTGATCAACCTCGTGCGTCCCATACCGCACGGCGGTGGACTTACACATTCCTTAATGCAAGTCTATATGATCACTCACTCATCTTGTGGCAACTCTTAGCCATAAGTATTAAGTTAATAATGGGGAATTATCGTATCAACTTTTCAAGTTATACTTATTATCTAGATACTTAGGTTGAGTACCAAATCCATCCAATGTCTTGCCATATTTGATCTTTGTCCTTACATAATAAGTTCAGTTTGTATAATGGGTAATTGTATGGTTAACTTCCCAGGTAAGAGAGGTGGACTGTAAACGGCATAGTCGACCAAGTCTTTCCTTAGCCAGAACCCAACCAAATATAACTACTCATTGTATCCAACTTTCCTTATGTTAATGGGGATCAATTACTTAATATCTAGCAATGTTTTTCTCTCATTAACCGATTATTTCCTTAATCTATCAATCACAATCATTCAAGTATAAATAAAATAAACAATTATAAAATTAACCGAATAATGCAAGCACAATACAATACCAAATTGTCAAAGATTATTCCTATGATAATTAATTAAGGCCGGCGTAACCTCGCCTAGTGATTTGTGAAAATCATTATTTGAGAATAGGCTCTCCTTAATTATTTATCGCTAGTAGGGCTTAGGTCACCACTACACACATATATATTAAGTTATTTTACGCTAACCGTCCCAATCGTATACGAAATCTTGCCCCCACCTTTTGTTGAGTGTTGTTGAAAGTCCACAAGTGTTGTCTTCGATCTTTGCCAAGAACCTAATTTACGATAACCGTTGGATTGTACGAAATTTATGAAATAATTAGAATATAATTTATGGTTAATTGAACATAATCCCGTTATAACTTGAAATATTTATTTATTTAAATATATCATAATAACCTCCAAAATAATTATTAAATTCAAATATAAATTATATTATACCTCCTTTTGAATTTGTTTGTTTTAGAAAATTGTCAAGAGTATATTTCTAATAACATTTAAATTATAATAAAATTTGGGCATTATAACGACTTAAAATGGTAAAATTTATTTTGGACTTTATAAGTTCAATATATCGACGTCTGAACGGAATTTGCATAGAAAATTTAAAATAACCTTTATATAAATAACATAATTAAAATAATATAATTAAAATAAAATGGACATTATAACGGCTTACCGATTACTTATGAAAATGATTTGGGCAGAACTTTGACGTATAAAACTCCCTTGAAACTTTAGAAGAACTTTTACCACAAAATACTCTAAAGGTTACGAACCGATATCGTGGGAACTTCGATAACTAAAACTAATATTGCTATATGAAGAAATTAGAGAAGGAAAGAAGTAAAGAAGTAAGAAAGATGATTTGTGAATGAATGAATGAAAATGGGGTGGAAGAGACCCCTATTTATACTAGTTGTAAAATATTAAAATAACATAATTTATCATCTTTTGCCCATACCTTCCAACTTTTCAACTCTTGCTAGTAAATATGTCTCTATCAAATATTTACTAATCTTTCATCAATAGTGCTTTAGGTGTTCTAGTATGACTTTGTGAAAATAATTTATGACAAAGGTATGGGAGCTTGATTTCATGACATAATATTATGTAGGATATTAATAGAAAATGAGATATATATTTCTTTTATAAAAAGTAAAATGTTAATAATATTAATAATAATAAAAATAGTAAAAAGGATAGTTATTTGATATTTTTATTGTCTTAAGATTATTTTATTTATTAATTGGTTTATAGAGTAAAATGATAATATTCAAATAAAATAAAATCAATTAATAATAACAAAACAAGAACAACAATAATGATAATAATAATATGAATAATTAATTAACTTAAAGTTAAGGGTTTTAAGTACCAATTTAAATTTCAAAGTTTAGTTTATAAAATGAAACGATGATATTCAAATTGAAGAATAAAAGTAATAAATATAAAAAGTAATTAATTAATAAATTAATTATTATAAGTGTTAGTTTCAACATTTAATTTTTAATAACTAGCATTGTTAAAATCTCAAATCTAACTAGATATATTATTTAGTGTATGGAAAAATTAGGATGTTACAATTTCTCCGTGTTGACGGAATGTGGAGTCCTGATGAGGACAAGTTTTACTCCTATGATGATAGGATTTCTTCGTGTTGACGAAATGATTTCTCCGTGTTGACGGAATGTGGAGTCCTCATGAGGACGGAATGTGGAGTCCTGATGAGGACAAGTTTTATTCCTATGATGATAGGATTTTATCGTGTTGACGAAATGATTTCTCCGTGTTGACGGAATGTGGAGTCCTGATGAGGACAAGTTTTACTCCTATGATGATAGGATTTCTTCGTGTTGACAAAATGATTTCTCCGTGTTGACGGAATGTGGAGTCCTGATGAGGACAAGTTTTACTCCTATGATGATAGGATTTCTTCGTGTTGACGAAATGATTTCTCCATGTTGACGGAATGTGGAGTCCTGATGAGGACAAGTTTTATTCCTATGATGATAGGATTTCTTTGTGTTGACGAAATGATTTCTCCGTGTTGACGGAATGTGGAGTCCTGATGAGGACAAGTTTTATTCCTATGATGATAGGATTTCTTCGTGTTGACGGAATGTGGAGTCCTGATGAGGACATGTTTTACTCCTATGATGATAGGATTTCTTCGTGTTGACGAAATGATTTCTCCGTGTTGACGGAATGTGGAGTCCTGATGAGGACAAGTTTTACTCCTATGATGATAGGATTTCTTCGTGTTGACGAAATGATTTCTCCGTGTTGACGGAATGTGGAGTCCTGATGAGGACAAGTTTTACTCCTATGATGATAGGATTTCTTCGTGTTGACGAAATGATTTCTCCGTGTTGACGGAATGTGGAGTCCGGATGAGGACGGAATGTGGAGTCCTGATGAGGACAAGTTTTATTCCTATGATGATATGATTTTATCGTGTTGACGAAATGATTTCTCCGTGTTGACGGAATGTGGAGTCCTGATGAGGACACGTTTTACTCCTATGATGATAGGATTTCTTCGTGTTGACAAAATGATTTCTCCGTGTTGACGGAATGTGGAGTCCTGATGAGGACAAGTTTTATTCCTATGATGATAGGATTTCTTCGTGTTTACGAAATGATTTCTCCGTGTTGACGGAATGTGGAGTCCTGATGAGGACATGTTTTACTCCTATGATGATAGGATTTCTTCGTGTTGACGAAATGATTTCTCCGTGTTGACGAAATGTGGAGTCCTGATGAGGACAAGTTTTATTCCTATGATGATAGGATTTCTTCGTGTTGACGAAATGATTTCTCCATGTTGACGGAATGTGGAGTCCTGATGAGGACAAGTTTTATTCCTATAATGATAGGATTTCTTCGTGTTGATGAAATGATTTCTCCGTGTTGACGGAATGTGGAGTCCTGATGAGGACAAGTTTTACTCCTATGATGATAGGATTTCTTCGTGTTGATGAAATGATTTCTCCGTGTTGACGGAATGTGGAGTCTTGATGAGGACAAGTTTTATTCCTATGATGATAGGATTTCTTCGTGTTGACGAAATGATTTCTCCGTGTTGACAGAATGTGGAGTCCTGATGAGGACAAGTTTTATTCCTATGATGATAGGATTTCTTTGTGTTGACGAAATGATTTCTCCGTGTTGACGGAATGTGGAGTCCTGATGAGGACAAGTTTTATTCCTATAATAATAGGATTTCTTCGTGTTGACGGAATGTGGAGTCCTGATGAGGACATGTTTTACTCCTATGATGATAGGATTTCTTCGTGTTGACGAAATGATTTCTCCGTGTTGACGGAATGTGGAGTCCTGATGAGGACAAGTTTTACTCCTATGATGATAGGATTTCTTCGTGTTGACGTAATGATTTCTCCGTGTTGACGGAATGTGGAGTCCTGATGAGGACAAGTTTTATTCCTATGATAATATGATTTCTTCATGTTGACGAAATGATTTCTCCGTGTTGACGGAATGTGGATTCCTGATGAGGACAAGTTTTACTCCTATGATGATAGGATTTCTTCGTGTTGACGAAATGATTTCTCCGTGTTGACGGAATGTGGAGTCCGGATGAGGACGGAATGTGGAGTCCTGATGAGGACATGTTTTATTCCTATGATGATATGATTTTATCGTGTTGACGAAATGATTTCTCCGTGTTGACGGAATGTGGAGTCCTGATGAGGACACGTTTTACTCCTATGATGATAGGATTTCTTCGTGTTGACAAAATGATTTCTCCGTGTTGACGGAATGTGGAGTCCTGATGAGGACAAGTTTTACTCCTATGATGATAGGATTTCTTCGTGTTGACGAAATGATTTCTCCGTGTTGACGGAATGTGGAGTCCTGATGAGGACAAGTTTTATTCCTATGATGATAGGATTTCTTCGTGTTGACGAAATGATTTCTCCGTGTTGACGGAATGTGGAGTCCTGATGAGGACATGTTTTACTCCTATGATGATAGGATTTCTTCGTGTTGACGAAATGATTTCTCCGTGTTGACGAAATGTGGAGTCCTGATGAGGACAAGTTTTATTCCTATGATGATAGGATTTCTTCGTGTTGACGAAATGATTTCTCCATGTTGACGGAATGTGGAGTCCTGATGAGGACAAGTTTTATTCCTATAATGATAGGATTTCTTCGGGTTGACGAAATGATTTCTCCGTGTTGACGGAATGTGGAGTCCTGATGAGGACAAGTTTTACTCCTATGATGATAGCATTTCTTCGTGTTGATGAAATGATTTCTCCGTGTTGACGGAATGTGGAGTCCTGATGAGGACAAGTTTTATTCCTATGATGATAGGATTTCTTCGTGTTGACGAAATGATTTCTCCGTGTTGACAGAATGTGGAGTCCTGATGAGGACAAGTTTTATTCCTATGATGATAGGATTTCTTTGTGTTGACAAAATGATTTCTCCGTGTTGACGGAATGTGGAGTCCTGATGAGGACAAGTTTTATTCCTATAATGATAGGATTTCTTCGTGTTGACGGAATGTGGAGTCCTGATGAGGACATGTTTTACTCCTATGATGATAGGATTTCTTCGTGTTGACAAAATGATTTCTCCGTGTTGACGGAATGTGGAGTCCTGATGAGGACAAGTTTTACTCCTATGATGATAGGATTTCTTCGTGTTGACGTAATGATTTCTCCGTGTTGACGGAATGTGGAGTCCTGATGAGGAAAAGTTTTATTCCTATGATAATACGATTTCTTCATGTTGACGAAATGATTTCTCCGTGTTGACGGAATGTGGAGTCCTGATGAGGACAAGTTTTACTCCTATGATGATAGGATTTCTTCGTGTTGACGAAATGATTTCTCCGTGTTGACGGAATGTGGAGTCCGGATGAGGACGGAATGTGGAGTCCTGATGAGGACAAGTTTTATTCCTATGATGATATGATTTTATCGTGTTGACGAAATGATTTCTCCGTGTTGACGGAATGTGGAGTCCTGATGAGGACAAGTTTTACTCCTATGATGATAGGATTTCTTCGTGTTGACAAAATGATTTCTCCGTGTTGACGGAATGTGGAGTCCGGATGAGGACAAGTTTTACTCCTATGATGATAGGATTTCTTCGTGTTGACGAAATGATTTCTCTGTGTTGACCGAATGTGGAGTCCTGATGAGGACAAGTATTATTCCTATGATGATAGGATTTCTTCGTGTTGACGAAATGATTTCTCCGTGTTGACGGAATGTGGAGTCCTGATGAGGACATGTTTTACTCCTATGATGATAGGATTTCTTCGTGTTGACGAAATGATTTCTCCGTGTTGACGGAATGTGGAGTCCTGATGAGGAAAAGTTTTATTCCTATGATGATAGGATTTCTTCGTGTTGACGAAATGATTTCTCCATGTTGACGGAATGTGGAGTCCTGATGAGGACAAGTTTTATTCCTATAATGATAGGATTTCTTCGTGTTGACGGAATGTGGAGTCCTGATGAGGACAAGTTTTACTCCTATGATGATAGGATTTCTTCGTGTTGACGAAATGATTTCTCCGTGTTGACGGAATGTGGAGTCCTGATGAGGACAAGTTTTATTCCTATGATGATAGGATTTCTTCGTGTTGACGAAATGATTTCTCCGTGTTGACAGGATGTGGAGTCCTGATGAGGACAAGTTTTATTCCTATGATGATAGGATTTCTTTGTGTTGACGGAATGTGGAGTCATGATGAGGACAAGTTTTATTCCTATAATGATAGGATTTCTTCGTGTTGACGAAATGATTTCTCCGTGTTGACGGAATGTGGAGTCCTGATGAGGACAAGTTTTACTCCTATGATGATAGGATTTCTTCGTGTTGACGGAATGTGGAGTCCTGATGAGGACATGTTTTACTCCTATGATGATAGGATTTCTTCGTGTTGACGAAATGATTTCTCCGTGTTGACGGAATGTGGAGTCCTGATGAGGACAAGTTTTACTCCTATGATGATAGGATTTCTTCGTGTTGACGTAATGATTTCTCCGTGTTGACGGAATGTGGAGTCCTGATGAGGACAAGTTTTATTCCTATGATAATATGATTTCTTCATGTTGACGAAATGATTTCTCCGTGTTGACGGAATGTGGAGTCCTGATGAGGACAAGTTTTACTCCTATGATGATAGGATTTCTTTGTGTTGACGAAATGATTTCTCCGTGTTGACGGAATGTGGAGTCCGGATGAGGACGGAATGTGGAGTCCTGATGAGGACATGTTTTATTCCTATGATGATATGATTTTATCGTGTTGACGAAATGATTTCTCCGTGTTGACGGAATGTGGAGTCCTGATGAGGACACGTTTTACTCCTATGATGATAGGATTTCTTCGTGTTGACAAAATGATTTCTCCGTGTTGACGGAATGTGGAGTCCTGATGAGGACAAGTTTTACTCCTATGATGATAGGATTTCTTCGTGTTGACGAAATGATTTCTCCGTGTTGACGGAATGTGGAGTCCTGATGAGGACAAGTTTTATTCCTATGATGATAGGATTTCTTCGTGTTGACGAAATGATTTCTCCGTGTTGACGGAATGTGGAGTCCTGATGAGGACATGTTTTACTCCTATGATGATAGGATTTCTTCGTGTTGACGAAATGATTTCTCCGTGTTGACGAAATGTGGAGTCCTGATGAGGACAAGTTTTATTCCTATGATGATAGGATTTCTTCGTGTTGACGAAATGATTTCTCCATGTTGACGGAATGTGGAGTCCTGATGAGGACAAGTTTTATTCCTATAATGATAGGATTTCTTCGGGTTGACGAAATGATTTCTCCGTGTTGACGGAATGTGGAGTCCTGATGAGGACAAGTTTTACTCCTATGATGATAGCATTTCTTCGTGTTGATGAAATGATTTCTCCGTGTTGACGGAATGTGGAGTCCTGATGAGGACAAGTTTTATTCCTATGATGATAGGATTTCTTCGTGTTGACGAAATGATTTCTCCGTGTTGACAGAATGTGGAGTCCTGATGAGGACAAGTTTTATTCCTATGATGATAGGATTTCTTTGTGTTGACAAAATGATTTCTCCGTGTTGACGGAATGTGGAGTCCTGATGAGGACAAGTTTTATTCCTATAATGATAGGATTTCTTCGTGTTGACGGAATGTGGAGTCCTGATGAGGACATGTTTTACTCCTATGATGATAGGATTTCTTCGTGTTGACAAAATGATTTCTCCGTGTTGACGGAATGTGGAGTCCTGATGAGGACAAGTTTTACTCCTATGATGATAGGATTTCTTCGTGTTGACGTAATGATTTCTCCGTGTTGACGGAATGTGGAGTCCTGATGAGGAAAAGTTTTATTCCTATGATAATATGATTTCTTCATGTTGACGAAATGATTTCTCCGTGTTGACGGAATGTGGAGTCCTGATGAGGACAAGTTTTACTCCTATGATGATAGGATTTCTTCGTGTTGACGAAATGATTTCTCCGTGTTGACGGAATGTGGAGTCCGGATGAGGACGGAATGTGGAGTCCTGATGAGGACAAGTTTTATTCCTATGATGATATGATTTTATCGTGTTGACGAAATGATTTCTCCGTGTTGACGGAATGTGGAGTCCTGATGAGGACAAGTTTTACTCCTATGATGATAGGATTTCTTCGTGTTGACAAAATGATTTCTCCGTGTTGACGGAATGTGGAGTCCTGATGAGGACAAGTTTTACTCCTATGATGATAGGATTTCTTCGTGTTGACGAAATGATTTCTCTGTGTTGACCGAATGTGGAGTCCTGATGAGGACAAGTATTATTCCTATGATGATAGGATTTCTTCGTGTTGACGAAATGATTTCTCCGTGTTGACGGAATGTGGAGTCCTGATGAGGACATGTTTTACTCCTATGATGATAGGATTTCTTCGTGTTGACGAAATGATTTCTCCGTGTTGACGGAATGTGGAGTCCTGATGAGGAAAAGTTTTATTCCTATGATGATAGGATTTCTTCGTGTTGACGAAATGATTTCTCCATGTTGACGGAATGTGGAGTCCTGATGAGGACAAGTTTTAATCCTATAATGATAGGATTTCTTCGTGTTGACGGAATGTGGAGTCCTGATGGGGACAAGTTTTACTCCTATGATGATAGGATTTCTTCGTGTTGACGAAATGATTTCTCCGTGTTGACGGAATGTGTAGTCCTGATGAGGACAAGTTTTATTCCTATGATGATAGGATTTCTTCGTGTTGACGAAATGATTTCTCCGTGTTGACAGGATGTGGAGTCCTGATGAGGACAAGTTTTATTCCTATGATGATAGGATTTCTTTGTGTTGACGGAATGTGGAGTCATGATGAGGACAAGTTTTATTCCTATAATGATAGGATTTCTTCGTGTTGACGAAATGATTTCTCCGTGTTGACGGAATGTGGAGTCCTGATGAGGACAAGTTTTACTCCTATGATGATAGGATTTCTTCGTGTTGACGAAATGATTTCTCCGTGTTGACGGAATGTGGAGTCCTGATGAGGACAAGTTTTATTCCTATGATGATAGGATTTCTTTGTGTTGACGAAATGATTTCTCCGTGTTGACGGAATGTGGAGTCCTGATGAGGACAAGTTTTATTCCTATGATGATAGGATTTCTTCGTGTTGACAAAATGATTTCTCCGTGTTGACGGAATGTGGAGTCTTGATGAGGACATGTTTTACTCCTATGATGATAGGATTTCTTCGTGTTGACGAAATGATTTCTCCGTGTTGACGGAATGTGGAGTCCTGATGAGGACAAGTTTTATTCCTATGATGATAGGATTTCTTCGTGTTAACAAAATGATTTCTCCGTGTTGACGGAATGTGGAGTCCTGATGAGTACATGTTTTACTCCTATGATGATAGGATTTCTTTGTGTTGACGAAATGATTTCTCCGTGTTGACGGAATGTGGAGTCCTGATGAGGACAAGTTTTATTCCTATGATGATAGGATTTCTTCGTGTTGACAAAATGATTTCTCCGTGTTGACGGAATGTGGAGTCCTAATGAGGACATGTTTTACTCCTATAATGATAGGATTTCTTCGTGTTGACGAAATGATTTCTCCGTGTTGACGGAATGTGGAGTCCTGATGAGGAAAAGTTTTATTCCTATGATAATATGATTTCTTCATGTTGACGAAATGATTTCTCCGTGTTGACGGAATGTGGAGTCCTGATGAGGACAAGTTTTACTCCTATGATGATAGGATTTCTTCGTGTTGACGAAATGATTTCTCCGTGTTGACGGAATGTGGAGTCCGGATGAGGACGGAATGTGGAGTCCTGATGAGGACAAGTTTTATTCCTATGATGATATGATTTTATCGTGTTGACGAAATGATTTCTCCGTGTTGACGGAATGTGGAGTCCTGATGAGGACAAGTTTTACTCCTATGATGATAGGATTTCTTCGTGTTGACAAAATGATTTCTCCGTGTTGACGGAATGTGGAGTCCTGATGAGGACAAGTTTTACTCCTATGATGATAGGATTTCTTCGTGTTGACGAAATGATTTCTCTGTGTTGACCGAATGTGGAGTCCTGATGAGGACAAGTATTATTCCTATGATGATAGGATTTCTTCGTGTTGACGAAATGATTTCTCCGTGTTGACGGAATGTGGAGTCCTGATGAGGACATGTTTTACTCCTATGATGATAGGATTTCTTCGTGTTGACGAAATGATTTCTCCGTGTTGACGGAATGTGGAGTCCTGATGAGGAAAAGTTTTATTCCTATGATGATAGGATTTCTTCGTGTTGACGAAATGATTTCTCCATGTTGACGGAATGTGGAGTCCTGATGAGGACAAGTTTTATTCCTTTAATGATAGGATTTCTTCGTGTTGACGGAATGTGGAGTCCTGATGAGGACAAGTTTTACTCCTATGATGATAGGATTTCTTCGTGTTGACGAAATGATTTCTCCGTGTTGACGGAATGTGGAGTCCTGATGAGGACAAGTTTTATTCCTATGATGATAGGATTTCTTCGTGTTGACGAAATGATTTCTCCGTGTTGACAGGATGTGGAGTCCTGATGAGGACAAGTTTTATTCCTATGATGATAGGATTTCTTTGTGTTGACGGAATGTGGAGTCATGATGAGGACAAGTTTTATTCCTATAATGATAGGATTTCTTCGTGTTGACGAAATGATTTCTCCGTGTTGACGGAATGTGGAGTCCTGATGAGGACAAGTTTTACTCCTATGATGATAGGATTTCTTCGTGTTGACGAAATGATTTCTCCGTGTTGACGGAATGTGGAGTCCTGATGAGGACAAGTTTTATTCCTATGATGATAGGATTTCTTTGTGTTGACGAAATGATTTCTCCGTGTTGACGGAATGTGGAGTCCTGATGAGGACAAGTTTTATTCCTATGATGATAGGATTTCTTCGTGTTGACAAAATGATTTCTCCGTGTTGACGGAATGTGGAGTCCTGATGAGGACATGTTTTACTCCTATGATGATAGGATTTCTTCGTGTTGACGAAATGATTTCTCCGTGTTGACGGAATGTGTAGTCCTGATGAGGACAAGTTTTATTCCTATGATGATAGGATTTCTTCGTGTTAACAAAATGATTTCTGCGTGTTGACGGAATGTGGAGTCCTGATGAGTACATGTTTTACTCCTATGATGATAGGATTTCTTTGTGTTGACGAAATGATTTCTCCGTGTTGACGGAATGTGGAGTCCTGATGAGGACATGTTTTACTCCTATAATGATAGGATTTCTTCGTGTTGACGAAATGATTTCTCCGTGTTGACGGAATGTGGAGTCCTGATGAGGACAAGTTTTATTCCTATGATGATAGGATTTCTTCGTGTTGACAAAATGATTTCTCCGTGTTGACGGAATGTGGAGTCCTGATGAGGACATGTTTTACTCCTATGATGATAGGATTTCTTCGTGTTGACGAAATGATTTCTCCGTGTTGACGGAATGTGGAGTCCTGATGAGGACAAGTTTTACTCCTATGATGATAGGATTTCTTCGTGTTGACGAAATGATTTCTCCGTGTTGACGGAATGTGGAGTCCTGATGAGGACAAGTTTTACTCCTATGATGATAGGATTTCTTCGTGTTGACGAAATGATTTCTCCGTGTTGACGAAATGTGGAGTCCTGATGAGGACATGTTTTACTCCTATGATGATAGGATTTCTTCGTGTTGACGAAATGATTTCTCCGTGTTGACGGAATGTGGAGTCCTGATGAGGACAAGTTTTATTCCTATGATGATAGGATTTCTTCGTGTTGACGAAATGATTTCTCCATGTTGACGGAATGTGGAGTCCTGATGAGGACAAGTTTTATTCCTATAATGATAGGATTTCTTCGTGTTGACGAAATGATTTCTCCGTGTTGACGGAATGTGGAGTCCTGATGAGGACAAGTTTTACTCTTATGATGATAGGATTTCTTCGTGTTGACGAAATGATTTCTCCGTGTTGACGGAATGTGGAGTCCTGATGAGGACAAGTTTTATTCCTATGATGATAGGATTTCTTCGTGTTGACAAAATGATTTCTCCGTGTTGACGGAATGTGGAGTCCTGATGAGGACATGTTTTACTCCTATGATGATAGGATTTCTTCGTGTTGACGAAATGATTTCTCCGTGTTGACGAAATGTGGAGTCCTGATGAGGACAAGTTTTATTCCTATGATGATAGGATTTCTTCGTGTTGACGAAATGATTTCTCCATGTTGACGGAATGTGGAGTCCTGATGAGGACAAGTTTTATTCCTATAATGATAGGATTTCTTCGTGTTGACAAAATGATTTCTCCGTGTTGACGGAATGTGGAGTCCTGATGAGGACATGTTTTACTCCTATGATGATAGGATTTCTTCGTGTTGACGAAATGATTTCTCCGTGTTGACGGAATGTGGAGTGCTGATGAGGACAAGTTTTACTCCTATGATGATAGGATTTCTTCGTGTTGAAGAAATGATTTCTCCGTGTTGACGGAATGTGGAGTGCTGATGAGGACAAGTTTTACTCCTATGATGATAGGATTTCTTCGTGTTGACGAAATGATTTCTCCGTGTTGACGGAATGTGGAGTCCTGATGAGGACATGTTTTACTCCTATGATGATAGGATTTCTTCGTGTTGACGAAATGATTTCTCCGTGTTGACGGAATGTGGAGTCCTGATGAGGACAAGTTTTACTCCTATGATGATAGGATTTCTTCGTGTTGACGAAATGATTTCTCCGTGTTGACGGAATGTGGAGTGCTGATGAGGACAAGTTTTACTCCTATGATGATAGGATTTCTTCGTGTTGACGAAATGATTTCTCCGTGTTGACGGAATGTGGAGTCCTGATGAGGACATGTTTTACTCCTATGATGATAGGATTTCTTCGTGTTGACGAAATGATTTCTCCGTGTTGACGGAATGTGGAGTCCTGATGAGGACAAGTTTTATTCCTATGATGATAGGATTTCTTCGTGTTGACGAAATGATTTCTCCGTGTTGACGGAATGTGGAGTCCTGATGAGGACAAGTTTTACTCCTATGATGATAGGATTTCTTCGTGTTGACGAAATGATTTCTCCGTGTTGACGGAATGTGGAGTCCTGATGAGGACAAGTTTTATTCCTATGATGATAGGATTTCTTCGTGTTGACAAAATGATTTCTCCGTGTTGACGGAATGTGGAGTCCTGATGAGGACATGTTTTACTCCTATGATGATAGGATTTCTTCGTGTTGACGAAATGATTTCTCCGTGTTGACGGAATGTGGAGTCCTGATGAGGACAAGTTTTACTCCTATGATGATAGGATTACTTCGTGTTGACGAAATGATTTCTCCGTGTTGACGGAATGTGGAGTCCTGATGAGGACAAGTTTTACTCCTATGATGATAGGATTTCTTCGTGTTGACGAAATGATTTCTCCGTGTTGATGGAATGTGGAGTCCTGATGAGGACATGTTTTACTCCTATGATGATAGGATTTCTTCGTGTTGACGAAATGATTTCTCCGTGTTGACGGAATGTGGAGTCCTGATGAGGACAAGTTTTATTCCTATGATGATAGGATTTCTTCGTGTTGACGAAATGATTTCTCCATGTTGACGGAATCTGGAGTCCTGATGAGGACAAGTTTTATTCCTATAATGATAGGATTTCTTCGTGTTGACGAAATGATTTCTCCGTGTTGACGGAATGTGGAGTCCTGATGAGGACAAGTTTTACTCCTATGATGATAGGATTTCTTCGTGTTGACGAAATGATTTCTCCGTGTTGACGGAATATGGAGTCCTGATGAGGACAAGTTTTATTCCTATGATGATAGGATTTCTTTCTGTTGACGAAATGATTTCTCCGTGTTGACGGAATGTGGAGTCCTGATGAGGACAAGTTTTATTCCTATGATGATAGGATTTCTTCGTGTTGACAAAATGATTTCTCCGTGTTGACGGAATGTGGAGTCCTGATGAGGACATGTTTTACTCCTATGATGATAGGATTTCTTCGTGTTGACGAAATGATTTCTCCGTGTTGACGGAATGTGGAGTTATGATGAGGACAAGTTTTACTCCTATGATGATAGGATTTCTTCGTGTTGACGAAATGATTTCTCCGTGTTGACGGAATGTGGAGTCCTGATGAGGACAAGTTTTATTCCTATGATGATAGGATTTCTTCATGTTGAAGAAATGATTTCTCCGTGTTGACGGAATGTGGAGTCCTGATGAGGACAAGTTTTACTCCTATGATGATAGGATTTCTTCGTGTTGACGAAATGATTTATCCGTGTTGACGGAATGTGGAGCCCTGATGAGGACGGAATGTGGAGTCCTGATGAGGACAAGTTTTATTCCTATGATGATAGGATTTTATCGTGTTGACGAAATGATTTCTCCGTGTTGACGGAATGTGGAGTCCTGATGAGGATAAGTTTTACTCCTATGATGATAGGATTTCTTCGTGTTGACAAAATGATTTCTCCATGTTGACGGAATGTGGAGTCTTGATGAGGAAAAGTTTTACTCATATGATGATAGGATTTCTTCGTGTTGACGAAATGATTTCTCCGTGTTGACGGAATGTGGAGTCCTGATGAGGACAAGTTTTATTCCTATGATGATAGGATTTCTTCGTGTTGACGAAATGATTTCTCCGTGTTGACGGAATGTGGAGTGCTGATGAGGACAAGTTTTACTCCTATGATGATAGGATTTCTTCGTGTTGAAGAAATGATTTCTCCGTGTTGACGGAATGTGGAGTGCTGATGAGGACAAGTTTTACTCCTATGATGATAGGATTTCTTCGTGTTGACGAAATGATTTCTCCGTGTTGACGGAATGTGGAGTCCTGATGAGGACATGTTTTACTCCTATGATGATAGGATTTCTTCGTGTTGACGAAATGATTTCTCCGTGTTGACGGAATGTGGAGTCCTGATGAGGACAAGTTTTACTCCTATGATGATAGGATTTCTTCGTGTTGACGAAATGATTTCTCCGTGTTGACGGAATGTGGAGTGCTGATGAGGACAAGTTTTACTCCTATGATGATAGGATTTCTTCGTGTTGACGAAATGATTTCTCCGTGTTGACGGAATGTGGAGTCCTGATGAGGACATGTTTTACTCCTATGATGATAGGATTTCTTCGTGTTGACGAAATGATTTCTCCGTGTTGACGGAATGTGGAGTCCTGATGAGGACAAGTTTTATTCCTATGATGATAGGATTTCTTCGTGTTGACGAAATGATTTCTCCGTGTTGACGGAATGTGGAGTCCTGATGAGGACAAGTTTTACTCCTATGATGATAGGATTTCTTCGTGTTGACGAAATGATTTCTCCGTGTTGACGGAATGTGGAGTCCTGATGAGGACAAGTTTTATTCCTATGATGATAGGATTTCTTCGTGTTGACAAAATGATTTCTCCGTGTTGACGGAATGTGGAGTCCTGATGAGGACATGTTTTACTCCTATGATGATAGGATTTCTTCGTGTTGACGAAATGATTTCTCCGTGTTGACGGAATGTGGAGTCCTGATGAGGACAAGTTTTACTCCTATGATGATAGGATTACTTCGTGTTGACGAAATGATTTCTCCGTGTTGACGGAATGTGGAGTCCTGATGAGGACAAGTTTTACTCCTATGATGATAGGATTTCTTTGTGTTGACGAAATGATTTCTCCGTGTTGATGGAATGTGGAGTCCTGATGAGGACATGTTTTACTCCTATGATGATAGGATTTCTTCGTGTTGACGAAATGATTTCTCCGTGTTGACGGAATGTGGAGTCCTGATGAGGACAAGTTTTATTCCTATGATGATAGGATTTCTTCGTGTTGACGAAATGATTTCTCCATGTTGACGGAATCTGGAGTCCTGATGAGGACAAGTTTTATTCCTATAATGATAGGATTTCTTCGTGTTGACGAAATGATTTCTCCGTGTTGACGGAATGTGGAGTCCTGATGAGGACAAGTTTTACTCCTATGATGATAGGATTTCTTCGTGTTGACGAAATGATTTCTCCGTGTTGACGGAATATGGAGTCCTGATGAGGACAAGTTTTATTCCTATAATGATAGGATTTCTTCGTGTTGACAAAATGATTTCTCCGTGTTGACGGAATGTGGAGTCCTGATGAGGACATGTTTTACTCCTATGATGATAGGATTTCTTCGTGTTGACGAAATGATTTCTCCGTGTTGACGGAATGTGGAGTGCTGATGAGGACAAGTTTTACTCCTATGATGATAGGATTTCTTCGTGTTGAAGAAATGATTTCTCCGTGTTGACGGAATGTGGAGTGCTGATGAGGACAAGTTTTACTCCTATGATGATAGGATTTCTTCGTGTTGACGAAATGATTTCTCCGTGTTGACGGAATGTGGAGTCCTGATGAGGACATGTTTTACTCCTATGATGATAGGATTTCTTCGTGTTGACGAAATGATTTCTCCGTGTTGACGGAATGTGGAGTCCTGATGAGGACAAGTTTTACTCCTATGATGATAGGATTTCTTCGTGTTGACGAAATGATTTCTCCGTGTTGACGGAATGTGGAGTGCTGATGAGGACAAGTTTTACTCCTATGATGATAGGATTTCTTCGTGTTGACGAAATGATTTCTCCGTGTTGACGGAATGTGGAGTCCTGATGAGGACATGTTTTACTCTTATGATGATAGGATTTCTTCGTGTTGACGAAATGATTTCTCCGTGTTGACGGAATGTGGAGTCCTGATGAGGACAAGTTTTATTCCTATGATGATAGGATTTCTTCGTGTTGACGAAATGATTTCTCCGTGTTGACGGAATGTGGAGTCCTGATGAGGACAAGTTTTACTCCTATGATGATAGGATTTCTTCGTGTTGACGAAATGATTTCTCCGTGTTGACGGAATGTGGAGTCCTGATGAGGACAAGTTTTATTCCTATGATGATAGGATTTCTTCGTGTTGACAAAATGATTTCTCCGTGTTGACGGAATGTGGAGTCCTGATGAGGACATGTTTTACTCCTATGATGATAGGATTTCTTCGTGTTGACGAAATGATTTCTCCGTGTTGACGGAATGTGGAGTCCTGATGAGGACAAGTTTTACTCCTATGATGATAGGATTACTTCGTGTTGACGAAATGATTTCTCCGTGTTGACGGAATGTGGAGTCCTGATGAGGACAAGTTTTACTCCTATGATGATAGGATTTCTTCGTGTTGACGAAATGATTTCTCCGTGTTGATGGAATGTGGAGTCCTGATGAGGACATGTTTTACTCCTATGATGATAGGATTTCTTCGTGTTGACGAAATGATTTCTCCGTGTTGACGGAATATGGAGTCCTGATGAGGACAAGTTTTATTCCTATGATGATAGGATTTCTTTCTGTTGACGAAATGATTTCTCCGTGTTGACGGAATGTGGAGTCCTGATGAGGACAAGTTTTATTCCTATGATGATAGGATTTCTTCGTGTTGACAAAATGATTTCTCCGTGTTGACGGAATGTGGAGTCCTGATGAGGACATGTTTTACTCCTATGATGATAGGATTTCTTCGTGTTGACGAAATGATTTCTCCGTGTTGACGGAATGTGGAGTTATGATGAGGACAAGTTTTACTCCTATGATGATAGGATTTCTTCGTGTTGACGAAATGATTTCTCCGTGTTGACGGAATGTGGAGTCCTGATGAGGACAAGTTTTATTCCTATGATGATAGGATTTCTTCATGTTGACGAAATGATTTCTCCGTGTTGACGGAATGTGGAGTCCTGATGAGGACAAGTTTTACTCCTATGATGATAGGATTTCTTCGTGTTGACGAAATGATTTATCCGTGTTGACGGAATGTGGAGCCCTGATGAGGACGGAATGTGGAGTCCTGATGAGGACAAGTTTTATTCCTATGATGATAGGATTTTATCGTGTTGACGAAATGATTTCTCCGTGTTGACGGAATGTGGAGTCCTGATGAGGATAAGTTTTACTCCTATGATGATAGGATTTCTTCGTGTTGACAAAATGATTTCTCCATGTTGACGGAATGTGGAGTCTTGATGAGGAAAAGTTTTACTCATATGATGATAGGATTTCTTCGTGTTGACGAAATGATTTCTCCGTGTTGACGGAATGTGGAGTCCTGATGAGGACAAGTTTTATTCCTATGATGATAGGATTTCTTCGTGTTGACGAAATGATTTCTCCGTGTTGACGGAATGTGGAGTCCTGATGAGGACAAGTTTTATTCCTATGATGATAGGATTTCTTCGTGTTGACAAAATGATTTCTCCGTGTTGACGGAATGTGGAGTCCTGATGAGGACATGTTTTACTCCTATGATGATAGGATTTCTTCGTGTTGACGAAATGATTTCTCCGTGTTGACGGAATGTGGAGTCCTGATGAGGACAAGTTTTACTCCTATGATGATAGGATTACTTTGTGTTGACGAAATGATTTCTCCGTGTTGACGGAATGTGGAGTCCTGATGAGGACAAGTTTTACTCCTATGATGATAGGATTTCTTCGTGTTGACGAAATGATTTCTCCGTGTTGATGGAATGTGGAGTCCTGATGAGGACATGTTTTACTCCTATGATGATAGGATTTCTTCGTGTTGACGAAATGATTTCTCCGTGTTGACGGAATGTGGAGTCCTGATGAGGACAAGTTTTATTCCTATGATGATAGGATTTCTTCGTGTTGACGAAATGATTTCTCCATGTTGACGGAATCTGGAGTCCTGATGAGGACAAGTTTTATTCCTATAATGATAGGATTTCTTCGTGTTGACGAAATGATTTCTCCGTGTTGACGGAATGTGGAGTCCTGATGAGGACAAGTTTTACTCCTATGATGATAGGATTTCTTCGTGTTGACGAAATGATTTCTCCGTGTTGACGGAATATGGAGTCCTGATGAGGACAAGTTTTATTCCTATGATGATAGGATTTCTTTCTGTTGACGAAATGATTTCTCCGTGTTGACGGAATGTGGAGTCCTGATGAGGACAAGTTTTATTCCTATGATGATAGGATTTCTTCGTGTTGACAAAATGATTTCTCCGTGTTGACGGAATGTGGAGTCCTGATGAGGACATGTTTTACTCCTATGATGATAGGATTTCTTCGTGTTGACGAAATGATTTCTCCGTGTTGACGGAATGTGGAGTTATGATGAGGACAAGTTTTACTCCTATGATGATAGGATTTCTTCGTGTTGACGAAATGATTTCTCCGTGTTGACGGAATGTGGAGTCCTGATGAGGACAAGTTTTATTCCTATGATGATAGGATTTCTTCATGTTGACGAAATGATTTCTCCGTGTTGACGGAATGTGGAGTCCTGATGAGGACAAGTTTTACTCCTATGATGATAGGATTTCTTCGTGTTGACGAAATGATTTATCCGTGTTGACGGAATGTGGAGCCCTGATGAGGACGGAATGTGGAGTCCTGATGAGGACAAGTTTTATTCCTATGATGATAGGATTTTATCGTGTTGACGAAATGATTTCTCCGTGTTGACGGAATGTGGAGTCCTGATGAGGATAAGTTTTACTCCTATGATGATAGGATTTCTTCGTGTTGACAAAATGATTTCTCCATGTTGACGGAATGTGGAGTCTTGATGAGGAAAAGTTTTACTCATATGATGATAGGATTTCTTCGTGTTGACGAAATGATTTCTCCGTGTTGACGGAATGTGGAGTCCTGATGAGGACAAGTTTTATTCCTATGATGATAGGATTTCTTCGTGTTGACGAAATGATTTCTCCGTGTTGACGGAATGTGGAGTCCTGATGAGGACAAGTTTTATTCCTATGATGATAGGATTTCTTCGTGTTGACAAAATGATTTCTCCGTGTTGACGGAATGTGGAGTCCTGATGAGGACATGTTTTACTCCTATGATGATAGGATTTCTTCGTGTTGACGAAATGATTTCTCCGTGTTGACGGAATGTGGAGTCCTGATGAGGACAAGTTTTACTCCTATGATGATAGGATTACTTCGTGTTAACGAAATGATTTCTCCGTGTTGACGGAATGTGGAGTCCTGATGAGGACAAGTTTTACTCCTATGATGATAGGATTTCTTCGTGTTGACGAAATGATTTCTCCGTGTTGATGGAATGTGGAGTCCTGATGAGGACATGTTTTACTCCTATGATGATAGGATTTCTTCGTGTTGACGAAATGATTTCTCCGTGTTGACGGAATGTGGAGTCCTGATGAGGACAAGTTTTATTCCTATGATGATAGGATTTCTTCGTGTTGACGAAATGATTTCTCCATGTTGACGGAATCTGGAGTCCTGATGAGGACAAGTTTTATTCCTATAATGATAGGATTTCTTCGTGTTGACGAAATGATTTCTCCGTGTTGACGGAATGTGGAGTCCTGATGAGGACAAGTTTTACTCCTATGATGATAGGATTTCTTCGTTTTGACGAAATGATTTCTCCGTGTTGACGGAATATGGAGTCCTGATGAGGACAAGTTTTATTCCTATGATGATAGGATTTCTTTCTGTTGACGAAATGATTTCTCCGTGTTGACGGAATGTGGAGTCCTGATGAGGACAAGTTTTATTCCTATGATGATAGGATTTCTTCGTGTTGACAAAATGATTTCTCCGTGTTGACGGAATGTGGAGTCCTGATGAGGACATGTTTTACTCCTATGATGATAGGATTTCTTCGTGTTGACGAAATGATTTCTCCGTGTTGACGGAATGTGGAGTTCTGATGAGGACAAGTTTTACTCCTATGATGATAGGATTTCTTCGTGTTGACGAAATGATTTCTCCGTGTTGACGGAATATGGAGTCCTGATGAGGACAAGTTTTATTCCTATGATGATAGGATTTCTTTCTGTTGACGAAATGATTTCTCCGTGTTGACGGAATGTGGAGTCCTGATGAGGACAAGTTTTATTCCTATGATGATAGGATTTCTTCGTGTTGACAAAATGATTTCTCCGTGTTGACGGAATGTGGAGTCCTGATGAGGACATGTTTTACTCCTATGATGATAGGATTTCTTCGTGTTGACGAAATGATTTCTCCGTGTTGACGGAATGTGGAGTTCTGATGAGGACAAGTTTTACTCCTATGATGATAGGATTTCTTCGTGTTGACGAAATGATTTCTCCGTGTTGACGGAATGTGGAGTCCTGATGAGGACAAGTTTTATTCCTATGATGATAGGATTTCTTCATGTTGACGAAATGATTTCTCCGTGTTGACGGAATGTGGAGTCCTGATGAGGACAAGTTTTACTCCTATGATGATAGGATTTCTTCGTGTTGACGAAATGATTTATCCGTGTTGACGGAATGTGGAGCCCTGATGAGGACGGAATGTGGAGTCCTGATGAGGACAAGTTTTATTCCTATGATGATAGGATTTTATCGTGTTGACGAAATGATTTCTCCGTGTTGACGGAATGTGGAGTCCTGATGAGGATAAGTTTTACTCCTATGATGATAGGATTTCTTCGTGTTGACAAAATGATTTCTCCGTGTTGACGGAATGTGGAGTCTTGATGAGGACAAGTTTTACTCATATGATGATAGGATTTCTTCGTGTTGACGAAATGATTTCTCCGTGTTGACGGAATGTGGAGTCCTGATGAGGACAAGTTTTATTCCTATGATGATAGGATTTCTTCGTGTTGACGAAATGATTTCTCCGTGTTGACGGAATGTGGAGTCCTGATGAGGACAAGTTTTACTCCTATGATGATAGGATTTCTTCGTGTTGACGAAATGATTTCTCCGTGTTGACGGAATGTGGAGTCCTGATGAGGACAAGTTTTATTCCTATGATGATAGGATTTCTTCGTGTTGAGGAAATGATTTCTCCGTGTTGACGGAATGTGGAGTCCTGATGAGGACAAGTTTTACTCCTATGATGATAGGATTTCTTCGTGTTGACGAAATGATTTCTCCGTGTTGACGGAATGTGGAGTCCTGATGAGGACGGAATGTGGAGTCCTGATGAGGACAAGTTTTATTCCTATGATGATAGGATTTTATCGTGTTGACGAAATGATTTCTCCGTGTTGACGGAATGTGGAGTCCTGATGAGGACAAGTTTTACTCCTATGATGATAGGATTTCTTCGTGTTGACAAAATGATTTCTCCGTGTTGACGGAATGTGGAGTCCTGATGAGGACAAGTTTTACTCCTATGATGATAGGATTTCTTCGTGTTGACGAAATGATTTCTCTGTGTTGACGGAATGTGGAGTCCTGATGAGGACAAGTTTTATTCCTTGATTATAGGATTTCTTCATGTTGACGAAATGATTTCTCCGTGTTGAAGGAATGTGGAGTCCTGATGAGGACAAGTTTTACTCCTATGATGATAGGATTTCTTCGTGTTGACGAAATGATTTATCCGTGTTGACGGAATGTGGAGTCCTGATGAGGACGGAATGTGGAGTCCTGATGAGGACAAGTTTTATTCCTATGATGATAGGATTTTATCGTGTTGACGAAATAATTTCTCCGTGTTGACGGAATGTGGAGTCCTGATGAGGACAAGTTTTACTTCTATGATGATAGGATTTCTTCGTGTTGACAAAATGATTTCTCCGTGTTGACGGAATGTGGAGTCTTGATGAGGACAAGTCTTACTCCTATGATGATAGGATTTCTTCGTGTTGACGAAATGATTTCTCCGTGTTGACGGAATGTGGAGTCCTGATGAGGACAAGTTTTATTCCTATGATGATAGGATTTCTTCGTGTTGACGAAATGATTTCTCCGTGTTGACGGAATGTGGAGTCCTGATGAGGACAAGTTTTACTCCTATGATGATAGGATTTCTTTGTGTTGACTAAATGATTTCTCCGTGTTGACGGAATGTGGAGTCCTGAGGAGGACGGAATGTGGAGTCCTGATGAGGACAAGTTTTAGTCCTATGATGATAGGATTTTATCGTGTTGACGAAATGATTTCTCCGTGTTGACGGAATGTGGAGTCCTGATGAGGACAAGTTTTACTCCTATGATGATAGGATTTCTTCGTGTTGACAAAATGATTTCTCCGTGTTGACGGAATGTGGAGTCCTGATGAGGACAAGTTTTACTCCTATGATGATAGGATTTCTTCGTGTTGACGAAATGATTTCTCTGTGTTGACGGAATGTGGAGTCCTGATGAGGACAAGTTTTATTCCTATGATGATAGGATTTCTTCGTGTTGACGGAATGTGGAGTCCTGATGAGGACATGTTTTACTCCTATGATGACAGGATTTCTTCGTGTTGACGAAATGATTTCTCCGTGTTGACGGAATGTGGAGTCCTGATGAGGACAAGTTTTACTCCTATGATGATAGGATTTCTTCGTGTTGACGTAATGATTTCTCCGTGTTGACGGAATGTGGAGTCCTGATGAGGACAAGTTTTATTCCTATGATAATAGGATTTCTTCATGTTGACGAAATGATTTCTCCGTGTTGACGGAATGTGGAGTCCTGATGAGGACAAGTTTTACTCCTATGATGATAGGATTTCTTCGTGTTGACGAAATGATTTCTCCGTGTTGACGGAATGTGGAGTCCTGATGAGGACGGAATGTGGAGTCCTGATGAGGACAAGTTTTATTCCTATGATGATAGGATTTCATCGTGTTGACGAAATGATTACTCCGTGTTGACAGAATGTGGAGTCCTGATGAGGACAAGTTTTACTCCTATGATGATAGGATTTCTTCGTGTTGACGAAATGATTTCTCCGTGTTGACGGAATGTGGAGTCCTGATGAGGACAAGTTTTACTCCTATGATGATAGGATTTCTTCGTGTTGACGAAATGATTTCTCTGTGTTGACGGAATGTGGAGTCCTGATGAGGACAAGTTTTATTCCTTGATTATAGGATTTCTTCATGTTGACGAAATGATTTCTCCGTGTTGAAGGAATGTGGAGTCCTGATGAGGACAAGTTTTACTCCTATGATGATAGGATTTCTTCGTGTTGACGAAATGATTTATCCGTGTTGACGGAATGTGGAGTCCTGATGAGGACGGAATGTGGAGTCCTGATGAGGACAAGTTTTATTCCTATGATGATAGGATTTTATCGTGTTGACGAAATAATTTCTCCGTGTTGACGGAATGTGGAGTCCTGATGAGGACAAGTTTTACTTCTATGATGATAGGATTTCTTCGTGTTGACAAAATGATTTCTCCGTGTTGACGGAATGTGGAGTCTTGATGAGGACAAGTCTTACTCCTATGATGATAGGATTTCTTCGTGTTGACGAAATGATTTCTCCGTGTTGACGGAATGTGGAGTCCTGATGAGGACAAGTTTTATTCCTATGATGATAGGATTTCTTCGTGTTGACGAAATGATTTCTCCGTGTTGACGGAATGTGGAGTCCTGATGAGGACAAGTTTTACTCCTATGATGATAGGATTTCTTTGTGTTGACTAAATGATTTCTCCGTGTTGACGGAATGTGGAGTCCTGAGGAGGACGGAATGTGGAGTCCTGATGAGGACAAGTTTTATTCCTATGATGATAGGATTTTATCGTGTTGACGAAATGATTTCTCCGTGTTGACGGAATGTGGAGTCCTGATGAGGACAAGTTTTACTCCTATGATGATAGGATTTCTTCGTGTTGACAAAATGATTTCTCCGTGTTGACGGAATGTGGAGTCCTGATGAGGACAAGTTTTACTCCTATGATGATAGGATTTCTTCGTGTTGACGAAATGATTTCTCTGTGTTGACGGAATGTGGAGTCCTGATGAGGACAAGTTTTATTCCTATGATGATACGATTTCTTTGTGTTGACGAAATGATTTCTCCGTGTTGACGGAATGTGGAGTCCTGATGAGGATAAGTTTTATTCCTATGATGATAGGATTTCTTCGTGTTGACGGAATGTGGAGTCCTGATGAGGACATGTTTTACTCCTATGATGATAGGATTTCTTCGTGTTGACGAAATGATTTCTCCGTGTTGACGGAATGTGGAGTCCTGATGAGGACAAGTTTTACTCCTATGATGATAGGATTTCTTCTTGTTGACGTAATGATTTCTCCGTGTTGACGGAATGTGGAGTCCTGATGAGGACAAGTTTTATTCCTATGATAATAGGATTTCTTCATGTTGACGAAATGATTTCTCCGTGTTGACGGAATGTGGAGTCCTGATGAGGACAAGTTTTACTCCTATGATGATAGGATTTCTTCGTGTTGACGAAATGATTTCTCCGTGTTGACGGAATGTGGAGTCCGGATGAGGACGGAATGTGGAGTCCTGATGAGGACAAGTTTTATTCCTATGATGATATGATTTTATCGTGTTGACGAAATGATTTCTCCGTGTTGACGGAATGTGGAGTCCTGATGAGGACAAGTTTTACTCCTATGATGATAGGATTTCTTCGTGTTGACAAAATGATTTCTCCGTGTTGACGGAATGTGGAGTCCTGATGAGGACAAGTTTTACTCCTATGATGATAGGATTTCTTCGTGTTGACGAAATGATTTCTCCGTGTTGACGGAATGTGGAGTCCTGATGAGGACAAGTTTTATTCCTATGATGATAGGATTTCTTTGTGTTGACGAAATGATTTCTCCGTGTTGACGGAATGTGGAGTCCTGATGAGGACAAGTTTTATTCCTATGATGATAGGATTTCTTCGTGTTGACGGAATGTGGAGTCCTGATGAGGACATGTTTTACTCCTATGATGACAGGATTTCTTCGTGTTGACGAAATGATTTCTCCTTGTTGACGGAATGTGGAGTCCTGATGAGGACAAGTTTTACTCCTATGATGATAGGATTTCTTCGTGTTGACGTAATGATTTCTCCGTGTTGACGGAATGTGGAGTCCTGATGAGGACAAGTTTTATTCCTATGATAATAGGATTTCTTCATGTTGACGAAATGATTTCTCCGTGTTGACGGAATGTGGAGTCCTGATGAGGACAAGTTTTACTCCTATGATGATAGGATTTCTTCGTGTTGACGAAATGATTTCTCCGTGTTGACGGAATGTGGAGTCCGGATGAGGACGGAATGTGGAGTCCTGATGAGGACAAGTTTTATTCCTATGATGATATGATTTTATCGTGTCGACGAAATGATTTCTCCTTGTTGACGGAATGTGGAGTCCTGATGAGGACAAGTTTTACTCCTATGATGATAGGATTTCTTCGTGTTCACAAAATGATTTCTCCGTGTTGACGGAATGTGGAGTCCTGATGAGGACAAGTTTTACTCCTATGATGATAGGATTTCTTCATGTTGACGAAATGATTTCTCTGTGTTGACGGAATGTGGAGTCCTGATGAGGACAAGTTTTATTCCTATGATGATAGGATTTCTTCGTGTTGACGAAATGATTTCTCCGTGTTGACGGAATGTGGAGTCCTGATGAGGACAAGTTTTACTCCTATGATGATAGGATTTCTTCGTGTTGACGAAATGATTTCTCCGTGTTGACGGAATGTGGAGTCCTGATGAGGACAAGTTTTATTCCTATGATGATAGGATTTTTTCGTGTTGACGAAATGATTTCTCCGTGTTGACGGAATGTGGAGTCCTGATGAGGACAAGTTTTACTCCTATGATGATAGGATTTCTTCGTGTTGACAAAATGATTTCTCTGTGTTGACGGAATGTGGAGTCCTGATGAGGACACGTTTTACTCCTATGATGATAGGATTTCTTCGTGTTGACGTAATGATTTCTCCGTGTTGACGGAATGTGGAGTCCTGATGAGGACAAGTTTTATTCCTATGATAATAGGATTTCTTCATGTTGACGAAATGATTTCTCCGTGTTGACGGAATGTGGAGTCCTGATGAGGACAAGTTTTACTCCTATGATGATAGGATTTCTTCGTGTTGACGAAATGATTTCTCCGTGTTGACGGAATGTGGAGTCCTGATGAGGACGGAATGTGGAGTCCTGATGAGGACAAGTTTTATTCCTATGATGATAGGATTTCATCGTGTTGACGAAATGATTACTCCGTGTTGACAGAATGTGGAGTCCTGATGAGGACAAGTTTTACTCCTATGATGATAGGATTTCTTCGTGTTGACGAAATGATTTCTCCGTGTTGACGGAATGTGGAGTCCTGATGAGGACAAGTTTTACTCCTATGATGATAGGATTTCTTCGTGTTGACGAAATGATTTCTCTGTGTTGACGGAATGTGGAGTCCTGATGAGGACAAGTTTTATTCCTTGATTATAGGATTTCTTCATGTTGACGAAATGATTTCTCCGTGTTGAAGGAATGTGGAGTCCTGATGAGGACAAGTTTTACTCCTATGATGATAGGATTTCTTCGTGTTGACGAAATGATTTATCCGTGTTGACGGAATGTGGAGTCCTGATGAGGACGGAATGTGGAGTCCTGATGAGGACAAGTTTTATTCCTATGATGATAGGATTTTATCGTGTTGACGAAATAATTTCTCCGTGTTGACGGAATGTGGAGTCCTGATGAGGACAAGTTTTACTTCTATGATGATAGGATTTCTTCGTGTTGACAAAATGATTTCTCCGTGTTGACGGAATGTGGAGTCTTGATGAGGACAAGTCTTACTCCTATGATGATAGGATTTCTTCGTGTTGACGAAATGATTTCTCCGTGTTGACGGAATGTGGAGTCCTGATGAGGACAAGTTTTATTCCTATGATGATAGGATTTCTTCGTGTTGACGAAATGATTTCTCCGTGTTGACGGAATGTGGAGTCCTGATGAGGACAAGTTTTACTCCTATGATGATAGGATTTCTTTGTGTTGACTAAATGATTTCTCCGTGTTGACGGAATGTGGAGTCCTGAGGAGGACGGAATGTGGAGTCCTGATGAGGACAAGTTTTATTCCTATGATGATAGGATTTTATCGTGTTGACGAAATGATTTCTCCGTGTTGACGGAATGTGGAGTCCTGATGAGGACAAGTTTTACTCCTATGATGATAGGATTTCTTCGTGTTGACAAAATGATTTCTCCGTGTTGACGGAATGTGGAGTCCTGATGAGGACAAGTTTTACTCCTATGATGATAGGATTTCTTCGTGTTGACGAAATGATTTCTCTGTGTTGACGGAATGTGGAGTCCTGATGAGGACAAGTTTTATTCCTATGATGATACGATTTCTTTGTGTTGACGAAATGATTTCTCCGTGTTGACGGAATGTGGAGTCCTGATGAGGATAAGTTTTATTCCTATGATGATAGGATTTCTTCGTGTTGACGGAATGTGGAGTCCTGATGAGGACATGTTTTACTCCTATGATGATAGGATTTCTTCGTGTTGACGAAATGATTTCTCCGTGTTGACGGAATGTGGAGTCCTGATGAGGACAAGTTTTACTCCTATGATGATAGGATTTCTTCTTGTTGACGTAATGATTTCTCCGTGTTGACGGAATGTGGAGTCCTGATGAGGACAAGTTTTATTCCTATGATAATAGGATTTCTTCATGTTGACGAAATGATTTCTCCGTGTTGACGGAATGTGGAGTCCTGATGAGGACAAGTTTTACTCCTATGATGATAGGATTTCTTCGTGTTGACGAAATGATTTCTCCGTGTTGACGGAATGTGGAGTCCGGATGAGGACGGAATGTGGAGTCCTGATGAGGACAAGTTTTATTCCTATGATGATATGATTTTATCGTGTTGACGAAATGATTTCTCCGTGTTGACGGAATGTGGAGTCCTGATGAGGACAAGTTTTACTCCTATGATGATAGGATTTCTTCGTGTTGACAAAATGATTTCTCCGTGTTGACGGAATGTGGAGTCCTGATGAGGACAAGTTTTACTCCTATGATGATAGGATTTCTTCGTGTTGACGAAATGATTTCTCCGTGTTGACGGAATGTGGAGTCCTGATGAGGACAAGTTTTATTCCTATGATGATAGGATTTCTTTGTGTTGACGAAATGATTTCTCCGTGTTGACGGAATGTGGAGTCCTGATGAGGACAAGTTTTATTCCTATGATGATAGGATTTCTTCGTGTTGACGGAATGTGGAGTCCTGATGAGGACATGTTTTACTCCTATGATGACAGGATTTCTTCGTGTTGACGAAATGATTTCTCCTTGTTGACGGAATGTGGAGTCCTGATGAGGACAAGTTTTACTCCTATGATGATAGGATTTCTTCGTGTTGACGTAATGATTTCTCCGTGTTGACGGAATGTGGAGTCCTGATGAGGACAAGTTTTATTCCTATGATAATAGGATTTCTTCATGTTGACGAAATGATTTCTCCGTGTTGACGGAATGTGGAGTCCTGATGAGGACAAGTTTTACTCCTATGATGATAGGATTTCTTCGTGTTGACGAAATGATTTCTCCGTGTTGACGGAATGTGGAGTCCGGATGAGGACGGAATGTGGAGTCCTGATGAGGACAAGTTTTATTCCTATGATGATATGATTTTATCGTGTCGACGAAATGATTTCTCCTTGTTGACGGAATGTGGAGTCCTGATGAGGACAAGTTTTACTCCTATGATGATAGGATTTCTTCGTGTTCACAAAATGATTTCTCCGTGTTGACGGAATGTGGAGTCCTGATGAGGACAAGTTTTACTCCTATGATGATAGGATTTCTTCATGTTGACGAAATGATTTCTCTGTGTTGACGGAATGTGGAGTCCTGATGAGGACAAGTTTTATTCCTATGATGATAGGATTTCTTCGTGTTGACGAAATGATTTCTCCGTGTTGACGGAATGTGGAGTCCTGATGAGGACAAGTTTTACTCCTATGATGATAGGATTTCTTCGTGTTGACGAAATGATTTCTCCGTGTTGACGGAATGTGGAGTCCTGATGAGGACAAGTTTTATTCCTATGATGATAGGATTTTTTCGTGTTGACGAAATGATTTCTCCGTGTTGACGGAATGTGGAGTCCTGATGAGGACAAGTTTTACTCCTATGATGATAGGATTTCTTCGTGTTGACAAAATGATTTCTCTGTGTTGACGGAATGTGGAGTCCTGATGAGGACACGTTTTACTCCTATGATGATAGGATTTCTTTGTGTTGACAAAATGATTTCTCCGTGTTGACGGAATGTGGAGTCCTCATGAGGACAAGTTTTATTCCTATGATGATAGGATTTCTTCGTGTTGACGAAATGATTTCTCCGTGTTGACGGAATGTGGAGTCCTGATGAGGACAAGTTTTATTCCTATGATGATAGGATTTCTTCGTGTTGACGAAATGATTTCTCCGTGTTGACGGAATGTGTAGTCCTGATGAGGACATGTTTTACTCCTATGATGATAGGATTTCTTCGTGTTGACCAAATGATTTCTCCGTGTTGACGAAATGTGGAGTCCTGATGAGGACAAGTTTTACTCCTATGATGATAGGATTTCTTCGTGTTGACGAAATGATTTCTCCGTGTTGACGGAATGTGGAGTCCTGATGAGGACAAGTTTTATTCCTATGATGATAGGATTTCTTCGTGTTGACGAAATAATTTTTGTCGTGTTGACGAAATGATTTCTCCGTGTTGACGGAATGTGGAGTCCTGAGGAGGACAAGTTTTACTCCTATGATGATAGGATTTCTTCGTGTTGACGAAATGATTTTTCCGTGTTGACGGAATGTGGAGTCCTGATGAGGACATGTTTTACTCCTATGATGACAGGATTTCTTCGTGTTGACGAAATGATTTCTCCGTGTTGACGGAATGTGGAGTCCTGATGAGGACAAGTTTTACTCCTATGATGATAGGATTTCTTCGTGTTGACGTAATAATTTCTCCGTGTTGACGGAATGTGGAGTCCTGATGAGGACAAGTTTTATTCCTATGATAATAGGATTTCTTCATGTTGACGAAATGATTTCTCCGTGTTGACGGAATGTGGAGTCCTGATGCGAACAAGTTTTACTCCTATGATGATAGGATTTCTTCGTGTTGACGGAATGTGGAGTCCGGATGAGGACGGAATGTGGAGTCCGGATGAGGACGGAATGTGGAGTCCTGATGAGGACAAGTTTTATTCCTATGATGATAGGATTTTATCGTGTTGACGAAATGATTTCTCCGTGTTGACGGAATGTGGAGTCCTGATGAGGACAAGTTTTACTCCTATGATGATAGGATTTCTTCGTGTTGACAAAATGATTTCTCCGTGTTGACGGAATGTGGAGTCCTGATGAGGACAAGTTTTACTCCTATGATGATAGGATTTCTTCGTGTTGACGAAATGATTTCTCCGTGTTGACGGAATGTGGAGTCCTGATGAGGACAAGTTTTATTCCTATGATGATAGGATTTCTTTGTGTTGACGAAATGATTTCTCCGTGTTGACGGAATGTGGAGTCCTGATGAGGACAAGTTTTATTCCTATGATGATAGGATTTCTTCGTGTTGACGGAATGTGGAGTCCTGATGAGGACATGTTTTACTCCTATGATGACAGGATTTCTTCGTGTTGACGAAATGATTTCTCTGTGTTGACGGAATGTGGAGTCCTGATGAGGACAAGTTTTACTCCTATGATGATAGGATTTCTTCGTGTTGACGTAATGATTTCTCCGTGTTGACGGAATGTGGAGTCCTGATGAGGACAAGTTTTATTCCTATGATAATAGGATTTCTTCATGTTGACGAAATGATTTCTCCGTGTTGACGGAATGTGGAGTCCTGATGCGGACAAGTTTTACTCCTATGATGATAGGATTTCTTCGTGTTGACGAAATGATTTCTCCGTGTTGACGGAATGTGGAGTCCGGATGAGGACGGAATGTGGAGTCCTGATGAGGACAAGTTTTATTCCTATGATGATAGGATTTTATCGTGTTGACGAAATGATTTCTCCGTGTTGACGGAATGTGGAGTCCTGATGAGGACAAGTTTTACTCCTATGATGATAGGATTTCTTCGTGTTCACAAAATGATTTCTCCGTGTTGACGGAATGTGGAGTCCTGATGAGGACAAGTTTTACTCCTATGATGATAGGATTTCTTCATGTTGACGAAATGATTTCTCTGTGTTGACGGAATGTGGAGTCCTGATGAGGACAAGTTTTATTCCTATGATGATAGGATTTCTTCGTGTTGACGAAATGATTTCTCCGTGTTGACGGAATGTGGAGTCCTGATGAGGACAAGTTTTACTCCTATGATGATAGGATTTCTTCGTGTTGACGAAATGATTTCTCCGTGTTGACGGAATGTGGAGTCCTGATGAGGACAAGTTTTATTCCTATGATGATAGGATTTTTTCGTGTTGACGAAATGATTTCTCCGTGTTGACGGAATGTGGAGTCCTGATGAGGACAAGTTTTACTCCTATGATGATAGGATTTCTTCGTGTTGACGAAATGATTTCTCCGTGTTGACAGAATGTGGAGTCCTGATGAGGACAAGTTTTATTCCTATGATGATAGGATTTCTTCGTGTTGACGAAATGATTTCTCCGTGTTGACGGAATGTGGAGTCCTGATGAGGACATGTTTTACTCCTATGATGGTAGGATTTCTTCGTGTTGACGAAATGATTTCTCCGTGTTGACGGAATGTGGAGTCCTGATGAGGACAAGTTTTATTCCTATGATGATAGGATTTCTTCGTGTTGACGAAATGATTTCTCCGTGTTGACGGAATGTGGAGTCCTGATGAGGACAAGTTTTATTCCTATGATGATAGGATTTCTTCGTGTTGACGAAATGATTTTCGTCGTGTTGACGAAATGATTTCTCCGTGTTGACGGAATGTGGAGTCCTGATGAGGACAAGTTTTATTCCTATGATGATAGGATTTCTTCGTGTTGACGAAATGATTTCTCCGTGTTGACGGAATGTGGAGTCTTGATGCGGACAAGTTTTATTCCTATGATGATAGGATTTCTTCGTGTTGACGAAATGATTTCTCCGTGTTGACGGAATGTGGAGTCTTGATGAGGACATGTTTTACTCCTATGATGATAAGATTTCTTCGTGTTGACGAAATGATTTCTCCGTGTTGACGGAATGTGGAGTCCTGATGAGGACAAGTTTTATTCCTATGATGATAGGATTTATTCGTGTTGATGAAATGATTTCTCCGTGTTGACGGAATGTGGAGTCCTGATGAGGACGTGTTTTACTCTTATGATGATAGGATTTCTTCGTGTTGACGAAATGATTTCTCCGTGTTGACGGAATGTGCAGTCCATATGAGGACAAGTTCGATTCCTATGATGATAGGATTTATTCGTGTTGACGAAATGATTTCTCCGTGTTGACGGAATGTGGAGTCCTGATGAGGACAAGTTTTATTCCTATGATGATAGGATTTCTTCGTGTTGACGAAATGATTTCTCCGTGTTGACAGAATGTGGAGTCCTGATGAGGACAAGTTTTATTCCTATGATGATAGGATTTCTTCATGTTGACGAAATGATTTCTCCGTGTTGACGGAATGTGGAGTCCTGATGAGGACAAGTTTTATTCCTATGATGATTGGATTTCATCGTGTTGACGAAATGATTTCTCCGTGTTGACGGAATGTGGAGTCCTGATGAGGACAAGTTTTACTCCTATGATGATAGGATTTCTTCGTGTTGACGTAATGATTTCTCCGTGTTGACGGAATGTGGAGTCCTGATGAGGACAAGTTTTATTCCTATGATGATAGGATTTCTTCGTGTTGACAAAATGATTTGTCCGTGTTGACGGAATGTGGAGTCCTGATGAGGACAAGTTTTATTCTTATGATGATAGGATTTCATCGTGTTGACGAAATGATTTCTCCGTGTTGACGGAATATGGAGTCCTGATGAGGACGGAATGTGGAGTCCTGATGAGGACAAGTTTTATTCCTATGATGATAGGATTTTATCGTGTTGACGAAATGATTTCTCCGTGTTGACGGAATGTGGAGTCCTGATGAGGACAAGTTTTACTCCTATGATGATAGGATTTCTTCGTGTTGACAAAATGATTTCTCCGTGTTGACGGAATGTGGAGTCCTGATGAGGACAAGTTTTACTCCTATGATGATAGGATTTCTTCGTGTTGACGAAATGATTTCTCCGTGTTGACGGAATGTGGAGTCCTGATGAGGACAAGTTTTATTCCTATGATGATAGGATTTCTTTGTGTTGACGAAATGATTTCTCCGTGTTGACGGAATGTGGAGTCCTGATGAGGACAAGTTTTATTCCTATGATGATAGGATTTCTTCGTGTTGACGGAATGTGGAGTCCTGATGAGGACATGTTTTACTCCTATGATGACAGGATTTCTTCGTGTTGACGAAATGATTTCTCTGTGTTGACGGAATGTGGAGTCCTGATGAGGACAAGTTTTACTCCTATGATGATAGGATTTCTTCGTGTTGACGAAATGATTTCTCCGTGTTGACGGAATGTGGAGTCCTGATGAGGACAAGTTTTATTCCTATGATGATAGGATTTTTTCGTGTTGACGAAATGATTTCTCCGTGTTGACGGAATGTGGAGTCCTGATGAGGACAAGTTTTACTCCTATGATGATAGGATTTCTTCGTGTTGACGAAATGATTTCTCCGTGTTGACAGAATGTGGAGTCCTGATGAGGACAAGTTTTATTCCTATGATGATAGGATTTCTTCGTGTTGACGAAATGATTTCTCCGTGTTGACGGAATGTGGAGTCCTGATGAGGACATGTTTTACTCCTATGATGGTAGGATTTCTTCGTGTTGACGAAATGATTTCTCCGTGTTGACGGAATGTGGAGTCCTGATGAGGACAAGTTTTATTCCTATGATGATAGGATTTCTTCGTGTTGACGAAATGATTTCTCCGTGTTGACGGAATGTGGAGTCCTGATGAGGACAAGTTTTATTCCTATGATGATAGGATTTCTTCGTGTTGACGAAATGATTTTCGTCGTGTTGACGAAATGATTTCTCCGTGTTGACGGAATGTGGAGTCCTGATGAGGACAAGTTTTATTCCTATGATGATAGGATTTCTTCGTGTTGACGAAATGATTTCTCCGTGTTGACGGAATGTGGAGTCTTGATGCGGACAAGTTTTATTCCTATGATGATAGGATTTCTTCGTGTTGACGAAATGATTTCTCCGTGTTGACGGAATGTGGAGTCTTGATGAGGACATGTTTTACTCCTATGATGATAAGATTTCTTCGTGTTGACGAAATGATTTCTCCGTGTTGACGGAATGTGGAGTCCTGATGAGGACAAGTTTTATTCCTATGATGATAGGATTTATTCGTGTTGATGAAATGATTTCTCCGTGTTGACGGAATGTGGAGTCCTGATGAGGACGTGTTTTACTCTTATGATGATAGGATTTCTTCGTGTTGACGAAATGATTTCTCCGTGTTGACGGAATGTGCAGTCCATATGAGGACAAGTTCGATTCCTATGATGATAGGATTTATTCGTGTTGACGAAATGATTTCTCCGTGTTGACGGAATGTGGAGTCCTGATGAGGACAAGTTTTATTCCTATGATGATAGGATTTCTTCGTGTTGACGAAATGATTTCTCCGTGTTGACAGAATGTGGAGTCCTGATGAGGACAAGTTTTATTCCTATGATGATAGGATTTCTTCATGTTGACGAAATGATTTCTCCGTGTTGACGGAATGTGGAGTCCTGATGAGGACAAGTTTTATTCCTATGATGATTGGATTTCATCGTGTTGACGAAATGATTTCTCCGTGTTGACGGAATGTGGAGTCCTGATGAGGACAAGTTTTACTCCTATGATGATAGGATTTCTTCGTGTTGACGTAATGATTTCTCCGTGTTGACGGAATGTGGAGTCCTGATGAGGACAAGTTTTATTCCTATGATGATAGGATTTCTTCGTGTTGACAAAATGATTTGTCCGTGTTGACGGAATGTGGAGTCCTGATGAGGACAAGTTTTATTCTTATGATGATAGGATTTCATCGTGTTGACGAAATGATTTCTCCGTGTTGACGGAATATGGAGTCCTGATGAGGACGGAATGTGGAGTCCTGATGAGGACAAGTTTTATTCCTATGATGATAGGATTTTATCGTGTTGACGAAATGATTTCTCCGTGTTGACGGAATGTGGAGTCCTGATGAGGACAAGTTTTACTCCTATGATGATAGGATTTCTTCGTGTTGACAAAATGATTTCTCCGTGTTGACGGAATGTGGAGTCCTGATGAGGACAAGTTTTACTCCTATGATGATAGGATTTCTTCGTGTTGACGAAATGATTTCTCCGTGTTGACGGAATGTGGAGTCCTGATGAGGACAAGTTTTATTCCTATGATGATAGGATTTCTTTGTGTTGACGAAATGATTTCTCCGTGTTGACGGAATGTGGAGTCCTGATGAGGACAAGTTTTATTCCTATGATGATAGGATTTCTTCGTGTTGACGGAATGTGGAGTCCTGATGAGGACATGTTTTACTCCTATGATGACAGGATTTCTTCGTGTTGACGAAATGATTTCTCTGTGTTGACGGAATGTGGAGTCCTGATGAGGACAAGTTTTACTCCTATGATGATAGGATTTCTTCGTGTTGACGTAATGATTTCTCCGTGTTGACGGAATGTGGAGTCCTGATGAGGACAAGTTTTATTCCTATGATAATAGGATTTCTTCATGTTGACGAAATGATTTCTCCGTGTTGACGGAATGTGGAGTCCTGATGCGGACAAGTTTTACTCCTATGATGATAGGATTTCTTCGTGTTGACGAAATGATTTCTCCGTGTTGACGGAATGTGGAGTCCGGATGAGGACGGAATGTGGAGTCCTGATGAGGACAAGTTTTATTCCTATGATGATAGGATTTTATCGTGTTGACGAAATGATTTCTCCGTGTTGACGGAATGTGGAGTCCTGATGAGGACAAGTTTTACTCCTATGATGATAGGATTTCTTCGTGTTCACAAAATGATTTCTCCGTGTTGACGGAATGTGGAGTCCTGATGAGGACAAGTTTTACTCCTATGATGATAGGATTTCTTCATGTTGACGAAATGATTTCTCTGTGTTGACGGAATGTGGAGTCCTGATGAGGACAAGTTTTATTCCTATGATGATAGGATTTCTTCGTGTTGACGAAATGATTTCTCCGTGTTGACGGAATGTGGAGTCCTGATGAGGACAAGTTTTACTCCTATGATGATAGGATTTCTTCGTGTTGACGAAATGATTTCTCCGTGTTGACGGAATGTGGAGTCCTGATGAGGACAAGTTTTATTCCTATGATGATAGGATTTTTTCGTGTTGACGAAATGATTTCTCCGTGTTGACGGAATGTGGAGTCCTGATGAGGACAAGTTTTACTCCTATGATGATAGGATTTCTTCGTGTTGACGAAATGATTTCTCCGTGTTGACAGAATGTGGAGTCCTGATGAGGACAAGTTTTATTCCTATGATGATAGGATTTCTTCGTGTTGACGAAATGATTTCTCCGTGTTGACGAAATGTGGAGTCCTGATGAGGACATGTTTTACTCCTATGATGGTAGGATTTCTTCGTGTTGACGAAATGATTTCTCCGTGTTGACGGAATGTGGAGTCCTGATGAGGACAAGTTTTATTCCTATGATGATAGGATTTCTTCGTGTTGACGAAATGATTTCTCCGTGTTGACGGAATGTGGAGTCCTGATGAGGACAAGTTTTATTCCTATGATGATAGGATTTCTTCGTGTTGACGAAATGATTTCTCCATGTTGACGGAATGTGGAGTCCTGATGAGGACGTGTTTTACTCTTATGATGATAGGATTTCTTCGTGTTGACGAAATGATTTCTCCGTGTTGACGGAATGTGCAGTCCATATGAGGACAAGTTCGATTCCTATGATGATAGGATTTATTCGTGTTGACGAAATGATTTCTCCGTGTTGACGGAATGTGGAGTCCTGATGAGGACAAGTTTTATTCCTATGATGATAGGATTTCTTCGTGTTGACGAAATGATTTCTCCGTGTTGACAGAATGTGGAGTCCTGATGAGGACAAGTTTTATTCCTATGATGATAGGATTTCTTCATGTTGACGAAATGATTTCTCCGTGTTGACGGAATGTGGAGTCCTGATGAGGACAAGTTTTATTCCTATGATGATTGGATTTCATCGTGTTGACGAAATGATTTCTCCGTGTTGACGGAATGTGGAGTCCTGATGAGGACAAGTTTTACTCCTATGATGATAGGATTTCTTCGTGTTGACGAAATGATTTCTCCGTGTTGACGGAATGTGGAGTCCTGATGAGGACAAGTTTTATTCCTATGATGATAGGATTTTTTCGTGTTGACGAAATGATTTCTCCGTGTTGACGGAATGTGGAGTCCTGATGAGGACAAGTTTTACTCCTATGATGATAGGATTTCTTCGTGTTGACGGAATGTGGAGTCCTGATGAGGACATGTTTTACTCCTATGATGATAGGATTTCTTCGTGTTGACGAAATGATTTCTCCGTGTTGACGGAATGTGGAGTCTTGATGCGGACAAGTTTTATTCCTATGATGATAGGATTTCTTCGTGTTGACGAAATGATTTCTCCGTGTTGACGGAATGTGGAGTCCTGATGAGGACATGTTTTACTCCTATGATGATAGGATTTCTTCGTGTTGACGAAATGATTTCTCCGTGTTGACGGAATGTGGAGTCCTGATGAGGACGTGTTTTACTCTTATGATGATAGGATTTCTTCGTGTTGACGAAATGATTTCTCCGTGTTGACGGAATGTGCAGTCCATATGAGGACATGTTCGATTCCTATGATGATAGGATTTATTCGTGTTGACGAAATGATTTCTCCGTGTTGACGAAATGTGGAGTCCTGATGAGGACAAGTTTTATTCCTATGATGATAGGATTTCTTCGTGTTGACGAAATGATTTCTCCGTGTTGACAGAATGTGGAGTCTTGATGAGGACAAGTTTTATTCCTATGATGATAGGATTTCTTCGTGTTGAAGAAATGATTTCTCCGTGTTGACGGAATGTGGAGTCCTGATGAGGACAAGTTTTATTCCTATGATGATAGGATTTCATCGTGTTGACGAAATGATTTCTCCGTGTTGACGGAATGTGGAGTCCTGATGAGGACAAGTTTTACTCCTATGATGATAGGATTTCTTCGTGTTGACGAAATGATTTCTCCGTGTTGACGAAATGTGGAGTCCTGATGAGGACAAGTTTTATTCCTATGATGATAGGATTTTTTCGTGTTGACGAAATGGTTTCTCCGTGTTGACGGAATGTGGAGTCCTGATGAGGACAAGTTTTACTCCTATGATGATAGGATTTCTTCGTGTTGACGGAATGTGGAGTCCTGATGAGGACATGTTTTACTCCTATGATGATAGGATTTCTTCGTGTTGACGAAATGATTTCTCCGTGTTGACGGAATGTGGAGTCTTGATGCGGACAAGTTTTATTCCTATGATGATAGGATTTCTTCGTGTTGACGAAATGATTTCTCCGTGTTGACGGAATGTGGAGTCCTGATGAGGACATGTTTTACTCCTATGATGATAGGATTTCTTCGTGTTGACGAAATGATTTCTCCGTGTTGACGGAATGTGGAGTCCTGATGAGGACAAGTTTTATTCCTATGATGATAGGATTTATTCGTGTTGATGAAATGATTTCTCCGTGTTGACGGAATGTGGAGTCCTGATGAGGACGTGTTTTACTCTTATGATGATAGGATTTCTTCGTGTTGACGAAATGATTTCTCCGTGTTGACGGAATGTGGAGTCCATATGAGGACAAGTTCGATTCCTATGATGATAGGATTTATTCGTGTTGACGAAATGATTTCTCCGTGTTGACGGAATGTGGAGTCCTGATGAGGACAAGTTTTATTCCTATGATGATAGGATTTCTTCGTGTTGACGAAATGATTTCTCCGTGTTGACAGAATGTGGAGTCCTGATGAGGACAAGTTTTATTCCTATGATGATAGGATTTCTTCGTGTTGACGAAATGATTTCTCCGTGTTGACGGAATGTGGAGTCCTGATGAGGACAAGTTTTATTCCTATGATGATAGGATTTCATCGTGTTGACGAAATGATTTCTCCGTGTTGACGGAATGTGGAGTCCTGATGAGGACAAGTTTTACTCCTATGATGATAGGATTTCTTCGTGTTGACGAAATGATTTCTCCGTGTTGACGGAATGTGGAGTCCTGATGAGGACAAGTTTTATTCCTATGATGATAGGATTTTTTCGTGTTGACGAAATGATTTCTCCGTGTTGACGGAATGTGGAGTCCTGATGAGGACAAGTTTTACTCCTATGATGATAGGATTTCTTCGTGTTGACGGAATGTGGAGTCCTGATGAGGACATGTTTTACTCCTATGATGATAGGATTTCTTCGTGTTGACGAAATGATTTCTCCGTGTTGACGGAATGTGGAGTCTTGATGCGGACAAGTTTTATTCCTATGATGATAGGATTTCTTCGTGTTGACGAAATGATTTCTCCGTGTTGACGGAATGTGGAGTCCTGATGAGGACATGTTTTACTCCTATGATGATAGGATTTCTTCGTGTTGACGAAATGATTTCTCCGTGTTGACGGAATGTGGAGTCCTGATGAGGACAAGTTTTATTCCTATGATGATAGGATTTATTCGTGTTGATGAAATGATTTCTCCGTGTTGACGGAATGTGGAGTCCTGATGAGGACATGTTTTACTCTTATGATGATAGGATTTCTTCGTGTTGACGAAATGATTTCTCCGTGTTGACAGAATGTGGAGTCCATATGAGGACAAGTTTGATTCCTATGATGATAGGATTTATTCGTGTTGACGAAATGATTTCTCCGTGTTGACGGAATGTGGAGTCCTTATGAGAACAAGTTTTATTCCTATGATGATAGGATTTCTTCGTGCTGACGAAATGATTTCTCCGTGTTGACAGAATGTGGAGTCCTGATGAGGACAAGTTTTATTCCTATGATGATAGGATTTCTTCGTGTTGACGAAATGATTTCTCCGTGTTGACGGAATGTGGAGTCCTGATGAGGACAAGTTTTATTCCTATGATGATAGGATTTCTTCGTGTTGACGAAATGATTTGTCCGTGTTGACGGAATGTGGAGTCTTGATGAGGACAAGTTTTATTCCTATGATGATAGGATTTCATCGTGTTGACGAAATGATTTCTCCGTGTTGACGGAATGTGGAGTCCTGATGAGGACAAGTTTTACTCCTATGATGATAGGATTTCTTCGTGTTGACGAAATGATTTCTCCGTGTTGATGGAATGTGGAGTCCTGATGAGGACATGTTTTACTCCTATGATGATAGGATTTCTTCGTGTTGACGGAATGTGGAGTCCTGATGAGGACATGTTTTACTCCTATGATGATAGGATTTCTTCGTGTTGACGAAATGATTTCTCCGTGTTGACGGAATGTGGAGTCCTGATAAGGACAAGTTTTACTCCTATGATGATAGGATTTCTTCGTGTTGACGTAATGATTTCTCCGTGTTGACGGAATGTGGAGTCCTGATGAGGACAAGTTTTATTCCTATGATAATAGGATTTCTTCATGTTGACGAAATGATTTCTCCGTGTTGACGGAATGTGGAGTCCTGATGAGGACAAGTTTTACTCCTATGATGATAGGATTTCTTCGTGTTGACGAAATGATTTCTCCGTGTTGACGGAATGTGGAGTCCGGATGAGGACGGAATGTGGAGTCCTGATGAGGACAAGTTTTATTCCTATGATGGTAGGATTTTATCGTGTTGACGAAATGATTTCTCCGTGTTGACGGAATGTGGAGTCCTGATGAGGAAAAGTTTTACTCCTATGATGATAGGATTTCTTCGTGTTGACAAAATGATTTCTCCGTGTTGACGGAATGTGGAGTCCTGATGAGGACAAGTTTTACTCCTATGATGATAGGATTTCTTCGTGTTGACGAAATGATTTCTCCGTGTTGACGGAATGTGGAGTCCTGATGAGGATAAGTTTTATTCCTATGATGATAGGATTTCTTCGTGTTGACGAAATGATTTCTCCGTGTTGACGGAATGTGGAGTCCTGATGAGGACAAGTTTTACTCCTATGATGATAGGATTTCTTCGTGTTGACGAAATGATTTATCCGTGTTGACGGAATGTGGAGTCCTGATGAGGACAAGTTTTATTCCTATGATGATAGGATTTTTTCGTGTTGACGAAATGATTTCTCCGTGTTGACAGAATGTGGAGTCCTGATGAGGACAAGTTTTACTCCTATGATGATAGGATTTCTTCGTGTTGACAAAATGATTTCTCTGTGTTGACGGAATGTGGAGTCCTGATGAGGACAAGTTTTACTCCTATGATGATAGGATTTCTTCGTGTTGACGAAATGATTTCTCCGTGTTGACGGAATGTGGAGTCCTGATGAGGACAAGTTTTATTCCTATGATGATAGGATTTCTTCGTGTTGATGAAATGATTTCTCCGTGTTGACGGAATGTGGAGTCCTGATGAGGACAAGTTTTATTCCTATGATGATAGGATTTCTTCGTGTTGACGAAATGATTTCTCCGTGTTGACGGAATGTGGAGTCCTGATGAGGACATGTTTTACTCCTATGATGATAGGATTTCTTCGTGTTGACGAAATGATTTCTCCGTGTTGACGGAATGTGGAGTCCTGATGAGGACAAGTTTTATTCCTATGATGATAGGATTTCTTCGTGTTGATGAAATGATTTCTCCGTGTTGACGGAATGTGGAGTCCTGATGAGGACAAGTTTTATTCCTATGATGATAGGATTTCTTCGTGTTGACGAAATGATTTCTCCGTGTTGACGGAATGTGGAGTCCTGATGAGGACATGTTTTACTCCTATGATGATAGGATTTCTTCGTGTTGACGAAATGATTTCTCCGTGTTGACGGAATGTGGAGTCCTGATGAGGAAAAGTTTTATTCCTATGATGATAGGATTTCTTCGTATTGACGAAATGATTTCTCCGTGTTTACGGAATGTCGAGTCCTGATGAGGACAAGTTTTACTCCTATGATGATAGGATTTCTTCGTGTTGACGAAATGATTTTCGTCGTGTTGACGGAATGTGGAGTCCTGATGAGGACAAGTTTTACTCCTATGATGATAGGATTTCTTCGTGTTGACGAAATGATTTCTCCGTGTTGACGGAATGTGGAGTCCTGATGAGGACATGTTTTACTCCTATGATGATAGGATTTCTTCGTGTTGACGGAATGTGGAGTCCTGATGAGGACATGTTTTACTCCTATGATGATAGGATTTCTTCGTGTTGACGAAATGATTTCTCCGTGTTGACGGAATGTGGAGTCCTGATAAGGACAAGTTTTACTCCTATGATGATAGGATTTCTTCGTGTTGACGTAATGATTTCTCCGTGTTGACGGAATGTGGAGTCCTGATGAGGACAAGTTTTATTCCTATGATAATAGGATTTCTTCATGTTGACGAAATGATTTCTCCGTGTTGACGGAATGTGGAGTCCTGATGAGGACAAGTTTTACTCCTATGATGATAGGATTTCTTCGTGTTGACGAAATGATTTCTCCGTGTTGACGGAATGTGGAGTCCGGATGAGGACGGAATGTGGAGTCCTGATGAGGACAAGTTTTATTCCTATGATGATAGGATTTTATCGTGTTGACGAAATGATTTCTCCGTGTTGACGGAATGTGGAGTCCTGATGAGGAAAAGTTTTACTCCTATGATGATAGGATTTCTTCGTGTTGACAAAATGATTACTCCGTGTTGACGGAATGTGGAGTCCTGATGAGGACAAGTTTTACTCCTATGATGATAGGATTTCTTCGTGTTGACGAAATGATTTCTCCGTGTTGACGGAATGTGGAGTCCTGATGAGGACAAGTTTTATTCCTATGATGATAGGATTTCTTCGTGTTGACGAAATGATTTCTCCGTGTTGACGGAATGTGGAGTCCTGATGAGGACAAGTTTTACTCCTATGATGATAGGATTTCTTCGTGTTGACGAAATGATTTATCCGTGTTGACGGAATGTGGAGTTCTGATGAGGACAAGTTTTATTCCTATGATGATAGGATTTTTTCGTGTTGACGAAATGATTTCTCCGTGTTGACGGAATGTGGAGTCCTGATGAGGACAAGTTTTACTCCTATGATGATAGGATTTCTTCGTGTTGACAAAATGATTTCTCTGTGTTGACGGAATGTGGAGTCCTGATGAGGACAAGTTTTACTCCTATGATGATAGGATTTCTTCGTGTTGACGAAATGATTTCTCCGTGTTGACGGAATGTGGAGTCCTGATGAGGACAAGTTTTATTCCTATGATGATAGGATTTCTTCGTGTTGATGAAATGATTTCTCCGTGTTGACGGAATGTGGAGTCCTGATGAGGACAAGTTTTATTCCTATGATGATAGGATTTCTTCGTGTTGACGAAATGATTTCTCCGTGTTGACGGAATGTGGAGTCCTGATGAGGACATGTTTTACTCCTATGATGATAGGATTTCTTCGTGTTGACGAAATGATTTCTCCGTGTTGACGGAATGTGGAGTCCTGATGAGGACAAGTTTTATTCCTATGATGATAGGATTTCTTCGTGTTGATGAAATGATTTCTCCGTGTTGACGGAATGTGGAGTCCTGATGAGGACAAGTTTTATTCCTATGATGATAGGATTTCTTCGTGTTGACGAAATGATTTCTCCGTGTTGACGGAATGTGGAGTCCTGATGAGGACATGTTTTACTCCTATGATGATAGGATTTCTTCGTGTTGACGAAATGATTTCTCCGTGTTGACGGAATGTGGAGTCCTGATGAGGAAAAGTTTTATTCCTATGATGATAGGATTTCTTCGTGTTGACGAAATGATTTCTCCGTGTTTACGAAATGTGGAGTCCTGATGAGGACAAGTTTTACTCCTATGATGATAGGATTTCTTCGTGTTGACGAAATGATTTTCGTCGTGTTGACGGAATGTGGAGTCCTGATGAGGACAAGTTTTACTCCTATGATGATAGGATTTCTTCGTGTTGACGAAATGATTTCTCCGTGTTGACGGAATGTGGAGTCCTGATGAGGACATGTTTTACTCCTATGATGATAGGATTTCTTCGTGTTGACGGAATGTGGAGTCCTGATGAGGACATGTTTTACTCCTATGATGATAGGATTTCTTCGTGTTGACGAAATGATTTCTCCGTGTTGACGGAATGTGGAGTCCTGATGAGGACAAGTTTTATTCCTATGATGATAGGATTTCTTCGTGTTGACGAAATGATTTCTCCGTGTTTACGGAATGTGGAGTCCTGATGAGGACAAGTTTTACTCCTATGATGATAGGATTTCTTCGTGTTGACGAAATGATTTTCGTCGTGTTGACGGAATGTGGAGTCCTGATGAGGACAAGTTTTACTCCTATGATGATAGGATTTCTTCGTGTTGACGAAATTATTTCTCCGTGTTGACGGAATGTGGAGTCCTGATGAGGACAAGTTTTATTCCTATGATGATAGGATTTATTCGTGTTGATGAAATGATTTCTCCGTGTTGACGGAATGTGGAGTCCTGATGAGGACAAGTTTTACTCTTATGATGATAGGATTTCTTCGTGTTGACGAAATGATTTCTCCGTGTTGACGGAATTTGGAGTCCTGATGAGGACAAGTTTTATTCCTATGATGATAGGATTTATTCGTGTTGACAAAATGATTTCTCCGTGTTGACAGAATGTGGAGTCCTGATGAGAATAAGTTTTATTCCTATGATGATAGGATTTCTTCGTGTTGACGAAATGATTTCTCCGTGTTGACGGAATGTGGAGTCCTGATGAGGACATGTTTTACTCCTATGATGATAGGATTTCTTCGTGTTGACGGAATGTGGAGTCCTGATGAGGACATGTTTTACTCCTATGATGATAGGATTTCTTCGTGTTGACGAAATGATTTCTCCGTGTTGACGGAATGTGGAGTCCTGATGAGGACAAGTTTTATTCCTATGATGATAGGATTTCTTCGTTTTGACGAAATGATTTCTCCGTGTTTACGGAATGTGGAGTCCTGATGAGGACAAGTTTTACTCCTATGATGATAGGATTTCTTCGTGTTGACGAAATGATTTTTCCGTGTTGACGAAATGTGGAGTCCTGATGAGGACAAGTTTTATTCCTATGATGATAGGATTTCTTCGTGTTGAAGAAATGATTTCTCCGTGTTGGCGGAATGTGGAGTCCTGATGAGGACAAGTTTTATTCCTATGAGGATAGGATTTCTTCGTGTTGACGAAATGATTTCTCCGTGTTGACGGAATGTGGAGTCTTGATGAGGACAAGTTTTACTCTTATGATGATAGGATTTCTTCGTGTTGACGAAATGATTTCTCCGTGTTGACGGAATTTGGAGTCCTGATGAGGACAAGTTTTATTCCTATGATGATAGGATTTATTCGTGTTGACAAAATGATTTCTCCGTGTTGACAGAATGTGGAGTCCTGATGAGAATAAGTTTTATTCCTATGATGATAGGATTTCTTCGTGTTGACGAAATGATTTCTCCGTGTTGACGGAATGTGGAGTCCTGATGAGGACAAGTTTTATTCCTATGATGATAGGATTTCTTCGTGTTGACGAAATGATTTCTCCGTGTTGACGGAATGTGGAGTCCTGATGAGGACAAGTTTTATTCCTATGATGATAGGATTTCTTCGTGTTGACGAAATGATTTGTCCGTGTTGACGGAATGTGGAGTCCTGATGAGGACAAGTTTTATTCCTATGATGATAGGATTTCATCGTGTTGACGAAATGATTTCTCCGTGTTGACGGAATGTGGAGTCCTGATGAGGACAAGTTTTACTCCTATGATGATAGGATTTCTTCGTGTTGACGAAATGATTTTTCCGTGTTGACGAAATGTGGAGTCCTGATGAGGACAAGTTTTATTCCTATGATGATAGGATTTCTTCGTGTTGAAGAAATGATTTCTCCGTGTTGGCGGAATGTGGAGTCCTGATGAGGACAAGTTTTATTCCTATGAGGATAGGATTTCTTCGTGTTGACGAAATGATTTCTCCGTGTTGACGGAATTTGGAGTCCTGATGAGGACAAGTTTTATTCCTATGAGGATAGGATTTCTTTGTGTTGACGAAATGATTTCTCGGTGTTGACGGAATGTGGAGTCCTGATGAGGACAAGTTTTACTCCTATGATGATAGGATTTCTTCGTGTTGACGAAATGATTTCTCCGTGTTGACGGAATGTGGAGTCCTGATGAGGACAACTTTTATTCCTATGATGATAGGATTTCTTCGTGTTGACGAAATGATTTCTCCGTGTTGACGGAATGTGGAGTCCTGATGAGGACATGTTTTACTCCTATGATGATAGGATTTCTTCGTGTTGACAAAATGATTTTCTTCGTGTTGACGAAATGATTTCTCCGTGTTGACGGAATGTGGTGTCCTGATGAGGACAAGTTTTACTCCTATGATGATAGGATTTCTTCGTGTTGACGAAATGATTTCTCCGTGTTGACGGAATGTGGAGTCCTGATGAGGACAAGTTTTATTCCTATGATGATAGGATTTCTTCGTGTTGACGAAATGATTTCTCCGTGTTGACTGAATGTGGAGTCCTGATGAGGACAAGTTTTATTCCTATGATGATAGGATTTCTTCGTGTTGACGAAATGATTTCTCCGTGTTGACGGAATGTGGAGTCTTGATGAGGACATGTTTTACTCCTAGGATGATAGGATTTCTTCGTGTTGACGAAATGATTTCTCCGTGTTGACGGAATATGGAGTCCTGATGAGGACAAGTTTTATTCCTATGATGATAGGATTTCTTCGTGTTGACGAAATGATTTCTCCGTGTTGACGGAATGTGGAGTCCTGATGAGGACAAGTTTTACTCCTATGATGATAGGATTTCTTCGTGTTGACGAAATGATTTTCGTCGTGTTGACGGAATGTGGAGTCCTGATGAGGACAAGTTTTACTCCTATGATGATAGGATTTCTTCGTGTTGACGAAATTATTTCTCCGTGTTGACGGAATGTGGAGTCCTGATGAGGACAAGTTTTATTCCTATGATGATAGGATTTATTCGTGTTGATGAAATGATTTCTCCGTGTTGACGGAATGTGGAGTCCTGATGAGGACATGTTTTACTCTTATGATGATAGGATTTCTTCGTGTTGACGAAATGATTTCTCCGTGTTGAAGGAATTTGGAGTCCTGATGAGGACAAGTTTTATTCCTATGATGATAGGATTTATTCGTGTTGACGAAATGATTTCTCCGTGTTGACGGAATGTGGAGTCCTGATGAGGACAAGTTTTATTCCTATGATGATAGGATTTCTTCGTGTTGACGAAATGATTTCTCCGTGTTGACGGAATGTGGAGTCCTGATGAGGACAAGTTTTATACCTATGATGATAGGATTTCTTCGTGTTGACGAAATGATTTGTCCGTGTTGACGGAATGTGGAGTCCTGATGAGGACAAGTTTTATTCCTATGATGATAGGATTTCATCGTGTTGACGAAATGATTTCTCCGTGTTGACGGAATGTGGAGTCCTGAGGAGGACAAGTTTTACTCCTATGATGATAGGATTTCTTCGTGTTGACGAAATGATTTTTCCGTGTTGACGGAATGTGGAGTCCTGATGAGGACAAGTTTTATTCCTATGATGATAGGATTTCTTCGTGTTGAAGAAATGATTTCTCCGTGTTGGCGGAATGTGGAGTCCTGATGAGGACAAGTTTTATTCCTATGAGGATAGGATTTCTTTGTGTTGACGAAATGATTTCTCCGTGTTGACGGAATGTGGAGTCCTGATGAGGACAAGTTTTACTCCTATGATGATAGGATTTCTTCGTGTTGACGAAATGATTTCTCCGTGTTGACGGAATGTGGAGTCCTGATGAGGACAAGTTTTATTCCTATGATGATAGGATTTCTTCGTGTTGACGAAATGATTTCTCCGTGTTGACGGAATGTGGAGTCCTGATGAGGACATGTTTTACTCCTATGATGATAGGATTTCTTCGTGTTGACAAAATGATTTTCTTCGTGTTGACGAAATGATTTCTCCGTGTTGACGGAATGTGGTGTCCTGATGAGGACAAGTTTTACTCCTATGATGATAGGATTTCTTCGTGTTGACGAAATGATTTCTCCGTGTTGACGGAATGTGGAGTCCTGATGAGGACAAGTTTTATTCCTATGATGATAGGATTTCTTCGTGTTGACGAAATGATTTCTCCGTGTTGACTGAATGTGGAGTCCTGATGAGGACAAGTTTTATTCCTATGATGATAGGATTTCTTCGTGTTGACGAAATGATTTCTCCGTGTTGACGGAATGTGGAGTCTTGATGAGGACATGTTTTACTCCTAGGATGATAGGATTTCTTCGTGTTGACGAAATGATTTCTCCGTGTTGACGGAATGTGGAGTCCTGATGAGGACAAGTTTTATTCCTATGATGAAAGGATTTCTTCGTGTTGACGAAATGATTTCTCCGTGTTGACGGAATGTGGAGTTCTGATGAGGACAAGTTTTATTCCTCTGATGATAGGATTTCTTCGTGTTGACGAAATGATTTTCTTCGTGTTGACGAAATGATTTGTCCGTGTTGACGGAATGTGGAGTCCTGATGAGCACAAGTTTTATTCCTATGATGATAGGATTTCTTCGTGTTGACGAAATGATTTCTCCGTGTTGACGGAATGTGGAGTCCTGATGCGGACAAGTTTTATTCCTATGATGATAGGATTTCTTCGTGTTGACGAAATGATTTCTCCGTGTTGACGGAATGTGGAGTCTTGATGAGGACATGTTTTACTCCTTGGATGATAGGATTTCTTCGTGTTGACGAAATGATTTCTCCGTGTTGACGGAATGTGGAGTCCTGATGAGGACATGTTTTACTCCTATGATGATAGGATTTCTTCGTGTTGACGAAATGATTTCTCCCTGTTGACGGAATGTGGAGTCCTGATGAGGACAAGTTTTATTCCTATGATGATAGGATTTCTTCGTGTTGACGAAATGATTTCTCCGTGTTGACGGAATGCGGAGTCTTGATGAGGACAAGTTTTATTCCTTTGATGATAGGATTTCTTCGTGTTGACGAAATGATTTTCTTCGTGTTGACGAAATGGTTTCTCCGTGTTGACGGAATGTGGAGTCCTGATGAGGACAAGTTTTATTCCTATGATGATAGGATTTCTTCGTGTTGACGAAATGATTTCTCCGTGTTGACGGAATGTGGAGTCCTGATGCGGACAAGTTTTATTCCTATGATGATAGGATTTCTTCGTGTTGACGAAATAATTTCTCCGTGTTGACGGAATGTGGAGTCCTGATGAGGACAAGTTTTACTCCTATGATGATAGGATTTCTTCGTGTTGACGAAATGATTTCTCCGTGTTGACGGAATGTGGAGTCCTGATGAGGACAAGTTTTATTCCTACGATGATAGGATTTATTCGTGTTGACGAAATGATTTCTCCGTGTTGACGGAATGTGGAGTCCTGATGAGGACATGTTTTACTCTTATGATGATAGGATTTCTTCGTGTTGGCGAAATGATTTCTCCGTGTTGACGGAATGTGGAGTCCTGATGAGGACAAGTTTTATTCCTATGATGATAGGATTTATTCGTGTTGACAAAATGATTTCTCCGTGTTGACGGAATGTGGAGTCCTGATGAGGACAAGTTTTATTCCTATGATGATAGGATTTCTTCGTGTTGACGAAATGATTTCTCCGTTTTGACGGAATGTGGAGTCCTGATGAGGACAAGTTTTATTCCTATGATGATAGGATTTCTTCGTGTTGACAAAATGATTTCTCCGTGTTGACGGAATGCGGAGTCCTGATGAGGACAAGTTTTATTCCTTTGATGATAGAATTTCTTCGTGTTGACGAAATGATTTGTCCGTGTTGACGGAATGTGGAGTCCTGATGAGGACAAGTTTTATTCCTATGATGATAGGATTTCTTCGTGTTGACGAAATGATTTCTCCGTGTTGACGGAATGTGGAGTCCTGATGAGGACAAGTTTTATTCCTATGATGATAGGATTTCATCGTGTTGACGAAATGATTACTCCGTGTTGACAGAATGTGGAGTCCTGATGAGGACAAGTTTTACTCCTATGATGATAGGATTTCTTCGTGTTGACGAAATGATTTCTCCGTGTTGACGGAATGTGGAGTCCTGATGAGGACAAGTTTTATTCCTATGATGATAGGATTTCTTCGTGTTGACGAAATGATTTCTCCGTGTTGACGGAATGTGGAGTCCTGATGAGGACAAGTTTTATTCCTATGATGATAGGATTTCTTCGTGTTGACGAAATGATTTCTCCGTGTTGACGGAATGTGGAGTCCTGATGAGGACAAGTTTTATTCCTATGATGATAGGATTTCTTCGTGTTGACGAAATGATTTGTCCGTGTTGACGGAATGTGGAGTCCTGATGAGGACAAGTTTTATTCCTATGATGATAGGATTTCATCGTGTTGACGAAATGATTTCTCCGTGTTGACGGAATGTGGAGTCCTGATGAGGACAAGTTTTACTCCTATGATGATAGGATTTCTTCGTGTTGACGAAATGATTTTTCCGTGTTGACGAAATGTGGAGTCCTGATGAGGACAAGTTTTATTCCTATGATGATAGGATTTCTTCGTGTTGAAGAAATGATTTCTCCGTGTTGGCGGAATGTGGAGTCCTGATGAGGACAAGTTTTATTCCTATGAGGATAGGATTTCTTTGTGTTGACGAAATGATTTCTCCGTGTTGACGGAATGTGGAGTCCTGATGAGGACAAGTTTTACTCCTATGATGATAGGATTTCTTCGTGTTGACGAAATGATTTCTCCGTGTTGACGGAATGTGGAGTCCTGATGAGGACAACTTTTATTCCTATGATGATAGGATTTCTTCATGTTGACGAAATGATTTCTCCGTGTTGACGGAATGTGGAGTCCTGATGAGGACATGTTTTACTCCTATGATGATAGGATTTCTTCGTGTTGACAAAATGATTTTCTTCGTGTTGACGAAATGATTTCTCCGTGTTGACGGAATGTGGTGTCCTGATGAGGACAAGTTTTACTCCTATGATGATAGGATTTCTTCGTGTTGACGAAATGATTTCTCCGTGTTGACGGAATGTGGAGTCCTGATGAGGACAAGTTTTATTCCTATGATGATAGGATTTCTTCATGTTGACGAAATGATTTCTCCGTGTTGACTGAATGTGGAGTCCTGATGAGGACAAGTTTTATTCCTATGATGATAGGATTTCTTCGTGTTGACGAAATGATTTCTCCGTGTTGACGGAATGTGGAGTCTTGATGAGGACATGTTTTACTCCTAGGATGATAGGATTTCTTCGTGTTGACGAAATGATTTCTCCGTGTTGACGGAATATGGAGTCCTGATGAGGACAAGTTTTATTCCTATGATGATAGGATTTCTTCGTGTTGACGAAATGATTTCTCCGTGTTGACGGAATGTGGAGTCCTGATGAGGACAAGTTTTACTCCTATGATGATAGGATTTCTTCGTGTTGACGAAATGATTTTCGTCGTGTTGACGGAATGTGGAGTCCTGATGAGGACAAGTTTTACTCCTATGATGATAGGATTTCTTCGTGTTGACGAAATTATTTCTCCGTGTTGACGGAATGTGGAGTCCTGATGAGGACAAGTTTTATTCCTATGATGATAGGATTTATTCGTGTTGATGAAATGATTTCTCCGTGTTGACGGAATGTGGAGTCCTGATGAGGACATGTTTTACTCTTATGATGATAGGATTTCTTCGTGTTGACGAAATGATTTCTCCGTGTTGAAGGAATTTGGAGTCCTGATGAGGACAAGTTTTATTCCTATGATGATAGGATTTATTCGTGTTGACGAAATGATTTCTCCGTGTTGACGGAATGTGGAGTCCTGATGAGGACAAGTTTTATTCCTATGATGATAGGATTTCTTCGTGTTGACGAAATGATTTCTCCGTGTTGACGGAATGTGGAGTCCTGATGAGGACAAGTTTTATACCTATGATGATAGGATTTCTTCGTGTTGACGAAATGATTTGTCCGTGTTGACGGAATGTGGAGTCCTGATGAGGACAAGTTTTATTCCTATGATGATAGGATTTCATCGTGTTGACGAAATGATTTCTCCGTGTTGACGGAATGTGGAGTCCTGATGAGGACAAGTTTTATTCCTATGATGATAGGATTTCTTCGTGTTGACGAAATGATTTCTCCGTGTTGACGGAATGTGGAGTCCTGATGAGGACAAGTTTTACTCCTATGATGATAGGATTTCTTCGTGTTGACGAAATGATTTTCGTCGTGTTGACGGAATGTGGAGTCCTGATGAGGACAAGTTTTACTCCTATGATGATAGGATTTCTTCGTGTTGACGAAATTATTTCTCCGTGTTGACGGAATGTGGAGTCCTGATGAGGACAAGTTTTATTCCTATGATGATAGGATTTATTCGTGTTGATGAAATGATTTCTCCGTGTTGACGGAATGTGGAGTCCTGATGAGGACATGTTTTACTCTTATGATGATAGGATTTCTTCGTGTTGACGAAATGATTTCTCCGTGTTGAAGGAATTTGGAGTCCTGATGAGGACAAGTTTTATTCCTATGATGATAGGATTTATTCGTGTTGACGAAATGATTTCTCCGTGTTGACGGAATGTGGAGTCCTGATGAGGACAAGTTTTATTCCTATGATGATAGGATTTCTTCGTGTTGACGAAATGATTTCTCCGTGTTGACGGAATGTGGAGTCCTGATGAGGACAAGTTTTATACCTATGATGATAGGATTTCTTCGTGTTGACGAAATGATTTGTCCGTGTTGACGGAATGTGGAGTCCTGATGAGGACAAGTTTTATTCCTATGATGATAGGATTTCATCGTGTTGACGAAATGATTTCTCCGTGTTGACGGAATGTGGAGTCCTGAGGAGGACAAGTTTTACTCCTATGATGATAGGATTTCTTCGTGTTGACGAAATGATTTTTCCGTGTTGACGGAATGTGGAGTCCTGATGAGGACAAGTTTTATTCCTATGATGATAGGATTTCTTCGTGTTGAAGAAATGATTTCTCCGTGTTGGCGGAATGTGGAGTCCTGATGAGGACAAGTTTTATTCCTATGAGGATAGGATTTCTTTGTGTTGACGAAATGATTTCTCCGTGTTGACGGAATGTGGAGTCCTGATGAGGACAAGTTTTACTCCTATGATGATAGGATTTCTTCGTGTTGACGAAATGATTTCTCCGTGTTGACGGAATGTGGAGTCCTGATGAGGACAAGTTTTATTCCTATGATGATAGGATTTCTTCGTGTTGACGAAATGATTTCTCCGTGTTGACGGAATGTGGAGTCCTGATGAGGACATGTTTTACTCCTATGATGATAGGATTTCTTCGTGTTGACAAAATGATTTTCTTCGTGTTGACGAAATGATTTCTCCGTGTTGACGGAATGTGGTGTCCTGATGAGGACAAGTTTTACTCCTATGATGATAGGATTTCTTCGTGTTGACGAAATGATTTCTCCGTGTTGACGGAATGTGGAGTCCTGATGAGGACAAGTTTTATTCCTATGATGATAGGATTTCTTCGTGTTGACGAAATGATTTCTCCGTGTTGACTGAATGTGGAGTCCTGATGAGGACAAGTTTTATTCCTATGATGATAGGATTTCTTCGTGTTGACGAAATGATTTCTCCGTGTTGACGGAATGTGGAGTCTTGATGAGGACATGTTTTACTCCTAGGATGATAGGATTTCTTCGTGTTGACGAAATGATTTCTCCGTGTTGACGGAATGTGGAGTCCTGATGAGGACAAGTTTTATTCCTATGATGAAAGGATTTCTTCGTGTTGACGAAATGATTACTCCGTGTTGACGGAATGTGGAGTTCTGATGAGGACAAGTTTTATTCCTCTGATGATAGGATTTCTTCGTGTTGACGAAATGATTTTCTTCGTGTTGACGAAATGATTTGTCCGTGTTGACGGAATGTGGAGTCCTGATGAGCACAAGTTTTATTCCTATGATGATAGGATTTCTTCGTGTTGACGAAATGATTTCTCCGTGTTGACGGAATGTGGAGTCCTGATGCGGACAAGTTTTATTCCTATGATGATAGGATTTCTTCGTGTTGACGAAATGATTTCTCCGTGTTGACGGAATGTGGAGTCTTGATGAGGACATGTTTTACTCCTTGGATGATAGGATTTCTTCGTGTTGACGAAATGATTTCTCCGTGTTGACGGAATGTGGAGTCCTGATGAGGACATGTTTTACTCCTATGATGATAGGATTTCTTCGTGTTGACGAAATGATTTCTCCCTGTTGACGGAATGTGGAGTCCTGATGAGGACAAGTTTTATTCCTATGATGATAGGATTTCTTCGTGTTGACGAAATGATTTCTCCGTGTTGACGGAATGCGGAGTCTTGATGAGGACAAGTTTTATTCCTTTGATGATAGGATTTCTTCGTGTTGACGAAATGATTTTCTTCGTGTTGACGAAATGGTTTCTCCGTGTTGACGGAATGTGGAGTCCTGATGAGGACAAGTTTTATTCCTATGATGATAGGATTTCTTCGTGTTGACGAAATGATTTCTCCGTGTTGACGGAATGTGGAGTCCTGATGCGGACAAGTTTTATTCCTATGATGATAGGATTTCTTCGTGTTGACGAAATAATTTCTCCGTGTTGACGGAATGTGGAGTCCTGATGAGGACAAGTTTTACTCCTATGATGATAGGATTTCTTCGTGTTGACGAAATGATTTCTCCGTGTTGACGGAATGTGGAGTCCTGATGAGGACAAGTTTTATTCCTACGATGATAGGATTTATTCGTGTTGACGAAATGATTTCTCCGTGTTGACGGAATGTGGAGTCCTGATGAGGACATGTTTTACTCTTATGATGATAGGATTTCTTCGTGTTGGCGAAATGATTTCTCCGTGTTGACGGAATGTGGAGTCCTGATGAGGACAAGTTTTATTCCTATGATGATAGGATTTATTCGTGTTGACAAAATGATTTCTCCGTGTTGACGGAATGTGGAGTCCTGATGAGGACAAGTTTTATTCCTATGATGATAGGATTTCTTCGTGTTGACGAAATGATTTCTCCGTTTTGACGGAATGTGGAGTCCTGATGAGGACAAGTTTTATTCCTATGATGATAGGATTTCTTCGTGTTGACAAAATGATTTCTCCGTGTTGACGGAATGCGGAGTCCTGATGAGGACAAGTTTTATTCCTTTGATGATAGAATTTCTTCGTGTTGACGAAATGATTTGTCCGTGTTGACGGAATGTGGAGTCCTGATGAGGACAAGTTTTATTCCTATGATGATAGGATTTCTTCGTGTTGACGAAATGATTTCTCCGTGTTGACGGAATGTGGAGTCCTGATGAGGACAAGTTTTATTCCTATGATGATAGGATTTCATCGTGTTGACGAAATGATTACTCCGTGTTGACAGAATGTGGAGTCCTGATGAGGACAAGTTTTACTCCTATGATGATAGGATTTCTTCGTGTTGACGAAATGATTTCTCCGTGTTGGCGGAATGTGGAGTCCTGATGAGGACAAGTTTTATTCCTATGATGATAGGATTTCTTCGTGTTGACGAAATGATTTCTCCGTGTTGCCGGAATGTGGAGTCCTGATGAGGACAAGTTTTATTCCTATGATGATAGGATTTCTTCGTGTTGACGAAATGATTTCTCCGTGTTGACGGACTGTGGAGTCCTGATGAGGACAAGTTTTATTCCTATGATGATAGGATTTCTTCATGTTGACGAAATGATTTCTCCGTGTTGACGGAATGTGGAGTCCTGATGAGGACATGTTTTACTCCTATGATGATAGGATTTCTTCGTGTTGACGAAATGATTTCTCCGTGTTGACGGAATGTGGAGTCCTTATGAGGACAAGTTTTATTCCTATGATGATAGGATTTCTTCGTGTTGAAGAAATGATTTCTCCGTGTTGACGGAATGTGGAGTCCTGATGAGGACAAGTTTTATTCCTATGATGATAGGATTTCTTCGTGTTGACAAAATGATTTTCTTCGTGTTGACGAAATGATTTCTCCGTGTTGACGGAATGTGGAGTCCTGATGAAGACAAGTTTTATTCTTATGATGATAGGATTTCTTCGTGTTGACGAAATGATTTCTCCGTGTTGACGGAATGCGGAGTCCTGATGAGGACAAGTTTTATTCCTTTGATGATAGAATTTCTTCGTGTTGACGAAATGATTTGTCCGTGTTGACGGAATGTGGAGTCCTGATGAGGACAAGTTTTATTCCTATGATGATAGGATTTCTTCGTGTTGACGAAATGATTTCTCCGTGTTGACGGAATGTGGAGTCCTGATGAGGACAAGTTTTATTCCTATGATGATAGGATTTCATCGTGTTGACGAAATGATTACTCCGTGTTGACAGAATGTGGAGTCCTGATGAGGACAAGTTTTACTCCTATGATGATAGGATTTCTTCGTGTTGACGAAATGATTTCTCCGTGTTGGCGGAATGTGGAGTCCTGATGAGGACAAGTTTTATTCCTATGATGATAGGATTTCTTCGTGTTGACGAAATGATTTCTCCGTGTTGCCGGAATGTGGAGTCCTGATGAGGACAAGTTTTATTCCTATGATGATAGGATTTCTTCGTGTTGACGAAATGATTTCTCCGTGTTGACGGACTGTGGAGTCCTGATGAGGACAAGTTTTACTCCTATGATGATAGGATTTCTTCATGTTGACGAAATGATTTCTCCGTGTTGACGGAATGTGGAGTCCTGATGAGGACATGTTTTACTCCTATGATGATAGGATTTCTTCGTGTTGACGAAATGATTTCTCCGTGTTGACGGAATGTGGAGTCCTTATGAGGACAAGTTTTATTCCTATGATGATAGGATTTCTTCGTGTTGAAGAAATGATTTCTCCGTGTTGACGGAATGTGGAGTCCTGATGAGGACAAGTTTTATTCCTATGATGATAGGATTTCTTCGTGTTGACAAAATGATTTTCTTCGTGTTGACGAAATGATTTCTCCGTGTTGACGGAATGTGGAGTCCTGATGAAGACAAGTTTTATTCTTATGATGATAGGATTTCTTCGTGTTGACGAAATGATTTCTCCGTGTTGACGGAATGTGGAGTCCTGATGAGGACAAGTTTTATTCCTATGATGATAGGATTTCTTCGTGTTGAAGAAATGATTTCTCCGTGTTGACGGAATGTGGAGTCCTGATGAGGACAAGTTTTATTCCTATGATGATAGGATTTCATCGTGTTGACGAAATGATTTCTCCGTGTTGACGGAATGCGGAGACCTGATGAGGACAAGTTTTACTCCTATGATGATAGAATTTCTTCGTGTTGACGAAATGATTTCTCCAGGTTGACGGAATGTGGAGTCCTGAGGAGGACATGTTTTACTCCTATGATGATAGGATTTCTTCGTGTTGACGAAATGATTTTCTTAGTGTTGACGAAATGATTTCTCCGTGTTGACGGAATGTGGAGTCCTGATGAGGACAATTTTTATTCCTATGATGATAGGATTTCTTCGTGTTGACGAAATGATTTCTCCCTGTTGACGGACTGTGGAGTCCTGATGAGGACAAGTTTTACTCCTATGATGATAGGATTTCTCCGTGTTGACGAAATGATTTCTCCGTGTTGACGGAATGTGGAGTCCTGATGAGGACATGTTTTACTCCTATGATGATAGGATTTCTTCGTGTTGACGAAATGATTTCTCCGTGTTGACGGAATGTGGAGTCCTTATGAGGACAAGTTTTATTCCTATGATGATAGGATTTCTTCGTGTTGAAGAAATGATTTCTCCGTGTTGACGGAATGTGGAGTCCTGATGAGGACAAGTTTTATTCCTATGATGATAGGATTTCTTCGTGTTGACGAAATGATTTTCTTCGTGTTGACGAAATGATTTCTCCGTGTTGACGGAATGTGGAGTCCTGATGAAGACAAGTTTTATTCTTATGATGATAGGATTTCTTCGTGTTGACGAAATGATTTCTCCGTGTTGACGGAATTTGGAGTCCTGATGAGGACAAGTTTTATTCCTATGATGATAGGATTTCTTCGTGTTGACGAAATGATTTCTCCGTGTTGACGGAATGTGGAGTCCTGATGAGGACAAGTTTTATTCCTATGATGATAGGATTTCATCGTGTTGACGAAATGATTTCTCCGTGTTGACGGAATGCGGAGACCTGATGAGGACAAGTTTTACTCCTATGATGATAGAATTTCTTCGTGTTGACGAAATGATTTCTCCGGGTTGACGGAATGTGGAGTCCTGAGGAGGACATGTTTTACTCCTATGATAATAAGATTTCTTCGTGTTGACGAAATGATTTTCTTCGTGCTGACGAAATGATTTCTCCGTGTTGACGGAATGTGGTGTCCTGATGAGGACAATTTTTATTCCTATGATGATAGGATTTCTTCGTGTTGACGAAATGATTTCTCCCTGTTGATGGAATGTGGAGTCCTGATGAGGACAAGTTTTGATCCTATGATGATAGGATTTCTCCGTGTTGACGAAATGATTTCTCCGTGTTGACGGAATGCGGAGTCCCGATGAGGACAAGTTTTACTCCTATGATGATAGGATTTCTCCGTGTTGACGGAATGCGGAGTCCCGATGAGGACAAGTTTTACTCCTATGATGATAGGATTTCTCCGTGTTGACGAAATGATTTCTCCGTGTTGACGGAATGCGGAGTCCTGATGAGGACAAGTTTTACTCCTATGATGATAGGATTTCTTCGTGTTGACGAAATGATTTCTCCGTGTTGACAGAATGCGGAGTCCTGATGAGGACAAGTTTTATTCCTTTGATGATAGGATTTCTTCGTGTTGACGAAATGATTTTCTTCGTGTTGACGAAATGGTTTCTCCGTGTTGACGGAATGTGGAGTCCTGATGAGGACAAGTTTTATTCCTATGATGATAGGATTTCTTCGTGTTGACGAAATGATTTCTCCGTGTTGACGGAATGTGGAGTCCTGATGCGGACAAGTTTTATTCCTATGATGATAGGACTTCTTCGTGTTGACGAAATAATTTCTCCGTGTTGACGGAATGTGGAGTCCTGATGAGGACAAGTTTTACTCCTATGATGATAGGATTTCTTCGTGTTGACGAAATGATTTCTCCGTGTTGACGGAATGTGGAGTCCTGATGAGGACAAGTTTTATTCCTACGATGATAGGATTTATTCGTGTTGACGAAATGATTTCTCCGTGTTGACGGAATGTGGAGTCCTGATGAGGACATGTTTTACTCTTATGATGATAGGATTTCTTCGTGTTGGCGAAATGATTTCTCCGTGTTGACGGAATGTGGAGTCCTGATGAGGACAAGTTTTATTCCTATGATGATAGGATTTATTCGTGTTGACAAAATGATTTCTCCGTGTTGACGGAATGTGGAGTCCTGATTAGGACAAGTTTTATTCCTATGATGATAGGATTTATTCGTGTTGACAAAATGATTTCTCCGTGTTGACGGAATGTGGAGTCCTGATGAGGACAAGTTTTATTCCTATGATGATAGGATTTCTTCGTGTTGACGAAATGATTTCTCTGTGTTGACGGACTGTGGAGTCCTGATGAGGACAAGTTTTACTCCTATGATGATAGGATTTCTTCATGTTGACGAAATGATTTCTCCGTGTTGACGGAATGTGGAGTCCTGATGAGGACATGTTTTACTCCTATGATGATAGGATTTCTTCGTGTTGACGAAATGATTTCTCCGTGTTGACGGAATGTGGAGTCCTTATGAGGACAAGTTTTATTCCTATGATGATAGGATTTCTTCGTGTTGAAGAAATGATTTCTCCGTGTTGACGGAATGTGGAGTCCTGATGAGGACAAGTTTTATTCCTATGATGATAGGATTTCTTCGTGTTGACAAAATGATTTTCTTCGTGTTGACGAAATGATTTCTCCGTGTTGACGGAATGTGGAGTCCTGATGAAGACAAGTTTTATTCTTATGATGATAGGATTTCTTCGTGTTGACGAAATGATTTCTCCGTGTTGACGGAATGCGGAGACCTGATGAGGACAAGTTTTACTCCTATGATGATAGAATTTCTTCGTGTTGACGAAATGATTTCTCCGGGTTGACGGAATGTGGAGTCCTGAGGAGGACATGTTTTACTCCTATGATGATAGGATTTCTTCGTGTTGACGAAATGATTTTCTTCGTGTTGACGAAATGATTTCTCCGTGTTGACGGAATGTGGTGTCCTGATGAGGACAATTTTTATTCCTATGATGATAGGATTTCTTCGTGTTGACGAAATGATTTCTCCCTGTTGACGGAATGTGGAGTCCTGATGAGGACAAGTTTTACTCCTATGATGATAGGATTTCTCCGTGTTGACGAAATGATTTCTCCGTGTTGACGGAATGTGGAGTCCTGATGAGGACATGTTTTACTCCTATGATGATAGGATTTCTTCGTGTTGACGAAATGATTTCTCCGTGTTGACGGAATGTGGAGTCCTTATGAGGACAAGTTTTATTCCTATGATGATAGGATTTCTTCGTGTTGAAGAAATGATTTCTCCGTGTTGACGGAATGTGGAGTCCTGATGAGGACAAGTTTTATTCCTATGATGATAGGATTTCATCGTGTTGACGAAATGATTTCTCCGTGTTGACGGAATGCGGAGACCTGATGAGGACAAGTTTTACTCCTATGATGATAGAATTTCTTCGTGTTGACGAAATGATTTCTCCGGGTTGACGGAATGTGGAGTCCTGAGGAGGACATGTTTTACTCCTATGATAATAAGATTTCTTCGTGTTGACGAAATGATTTTCTTCGTGTTGACGAAATGATTTCTCCGTGTTGACGGAATGTGGTGTCCTGATGAGGACAATTTTTATTCCTATGATGATAGGATTTCTTCGTGTTGACGAAATGATTTCTCCCTGTTGACGGAATGTGGAGTCCTGATGAGGACAAGTTTTGATCCTATGATGATAGGATTTCTCCGTGTTGACGAAATGATTTCTCCGTGTTGACGGAATGCGGAGTCCCGATGAGGACAAGTTTTACTCCTATGATGATAGGATTTCTCCGTGTTGACGGAATGCGGAGTCCCGATGAGGACAAGTTTTACTCCTATGATGATAGGATTTCTCCGTGTTGACGAAATGATTTCTCCGTGTTGACGGAATGCGGAGTCCTGATGAGGACAAGTTTTACTCCTATGATGATAGGATTTCTTCGTGTTGACGAAATGATTTCTCCGTGTTGACGGAATGCGGAGTCCTGATGAGGACAAGTTTTATTCCCTTGATGATAGGATTTCTTCGTGTTGACGAAATGATTTTCTTCGTGTTGACGAAATGGTTTCTCCGTGTTGACGGAATGTGGAGTCCTGATGAGGACAAGTTTTATTCCTATGATGATAGGATTTCTTCGTGTTGAGGAAATGATTTCTCCGTGTTGACGGAATGTGGAGTCCTGATGCGGACAAGTTTTATTCCTATGATGATAGGATTTCTTCGTGTTGACGAAATAATTTCTCCGTGTTGACGGAATGTGGAGTCCTGATGAGGACAAGTTTTACTCCTATGATGATAGGATTTCTTCGTGTTGACGAAATGATTTCTCCGTGTTGACGGAATGTGGAGTCCTGATGAGGACAAGTTTTATTCCTACGATGATAGGATTTATTCGTGTTGACGAAATGATTTCTCCGTGTTGACGGAATGTGGAGTCCTGATGAGGACATGTTTTACTCTTATGATGATAGGATTTCTTCGTGTTGGCGAAATGATTTCTCCGTGTTGACGGAATGTGGAGTCCTGATGAGGACAAGTTTTATTCCTATGATGATAGGATTTATTCGTGTTGACAAAATGATTTCTCCGTGTTGACGGAATGTGGAGTCCTAATGAGGACAAGTTTTATTCCTATGATGATAGGATTTCTTCGTGTTGACGAAATGATTTCTCCGTTTTGACGGAATGTGGAGTCCTGATGAGGACAAGTTTTATTCCTATGATGATAGGATTTCTTCGTGTTGACGAAATGATTTCTCCGTGTTGACGGAATGCGGAGTCCTGATGAGGACAAGTTTTATTCCTTTGATGATAGGATTTCTTCGTGTTGACGAAATGATTTGTCCGTGTTGACGGAATGCGGAGTCCTGATGAGGACAAGTTTTATTCCTATGATGATAGGATTTCTTCGTGTTGACGAAATGATTTCTCCGTGTTGACGGAATGTGGATTCCTGATGAGGACAAGTTTTATTCCTATGATGATAGGATTTCATCGTGTTGACGAAATAATTACTCCGTGTTGACAGAATGTGGAGTCCTGATGAGGACAAGTTTTACTCCTATGATGATAGGATTTCTTCGTGTTGACGAAATGATTTCTCCGTGTTGGCGGAATGTGGAGTCCTGATGAGGACAAGTTTTATTCCTATGATGATAGGATTTCTTCGTGTTGACGAAATGATTTCTCCGTGTTGCCGGAATGTGGAGTCCTAATGAGGACAAGTTTTATTCCTATGATGATAGGATTTCTTCGTGTTGACGAAATGATTTCTCCGTGTTGACGGAATGTGGAGTCCTGATGAGGACAAGTTTTACTCCTATGATGATAGGATTTCTTTATGTTGACGAAATGATTTCTCCGTGTTGACGGAATGTGGAGTCCTGATGAGGACATGTTTTACTCCTATGATGATAGGATTTCTTCGTGTTGACGAAATGATTTCTCCGTGTTGACGGAATGTGGAGTCCTTATGAGGACAAGTTTTATTCCTATGATGATAGGATTTCTTCGTGTTGAAGAAATGATTTCTCCGTGTTGACGGAATGTGGAGTCCTGATGAGGACAAGTTTTACTCCTATGATGATAGGATTTCTTCGTGTTGACGAAATGATTTTCTTCGTGTTGACGAAATGATTTCTCCGTGTTGACGGAATGTGGAGTCCTGATGAAGACAAGTTTTATTCTTATGATGATAGGATTTCTTCGTGTTGACGAAATGATTTCTCCGTGTTGACGGAATGTGGAGTCCTGATGAGGACAAGTTTTATTCCTATGATGATAGGATTTCTCCGTGTTGACGAAATGATTTCTCCGTGTTGACGGAATGCGGAGTCCTGATGAGGACAAGTTTTACTCCTATGATGATAGGATTTCTCCGTGTTGACGAAATGATTTCTCCGTGTTGACGGAATGCGGAGTCCTGATGAGGACAAGTTTTACTCCTATGATGATAGGATTTCTTCGTGTTGGTGAAATGATTTCTCCGTGTTGACGGAATGTGGAGTCCTGAAGAGGACAAGTTTTATTCCTATGATGATAGGATTTCTTCGTGTTGACGAAATGATTTTCTTCGTGTTAACGAAATGATTTCTCCGTGTTGACGGAATGTGGTGTCCTGATGAGGACAAGTTTTATTCCTATGATGATAGGATTTCTTCGTGTTGACGAAATGATTTCTCCCTGTTGACGGAATGTGGAGTCCTGATGAGGACAAGTTTTGATCCTATGATGATAGGATTTCTTCGTGTTGACGAAATGATTTCTCCGTGTTGACGGAATGCGGAGTCCTGATGAGGACAAGTTTTACTCCTATGATGATAGGATTTCTCCGTGTTGACGAAATGATTTCTCCGTGTTGACGGAATGTGGAGTCCTGATGAGGACAAGTTTTAATCCTATGATGATAGGATTTCTTCGTGTTGACGAAATGATTTCTCCGTGTTGACGGAATGTGGAGTCCTGATGAGGACAAGTTTTATTCCTATGATGATAGGATTTATTTGTGTTGACGGAATGTGGAGTCCGGATGAGGACAAGTTTTATTCCTATGATGATAGGATATCTTCGTGTTGACGAAATGATTTCTCCGTGTTGACGGAATGCGGAGTCCTGATGAGGACAAGTTTTACTCCTATGATGATAGGATTTCTTCGTGTTGACGAAATGATTTCTCCGTGTTGACGGAATGTGGAGTCCTGATGAGGACATGTTTTACTCCTATGATGATAGGATTTCTTCGTGTTGACGAAATGATTTTCTTCGTGTTGACGAAATGATTTCTCCGTGTTGACGGAATGTGGAGTCCTGATGAGGACAAGTTTTATTCCTATGATGATAGGATTTCTTCGTGTTGACGAAATGATTTCTCCGTGTTGACGGAATATGGAGTCCTGATGAGGACAAGTTTTATTCCTATGATGATAGGATTTCTTCGTGTTGACGAAATGATTTCTCCGTGTTGACAGAATGCGGAGTCTTGATGAGGACAAGTTTTACTCCTATGATGATAGGATTTCTTCGTGTTGACGAAATGATTTTCTTCGTGTTCACTAAATGATTTCTCCGTGTTGACGGAATGTGGAGTCCTGATGAGGACAAGTTTTATTCCTATGATGATAGGATTTCTTCGTGTTGACGAAATGATTTCTCCGTGTTGACGGAATGTGGAGTCCTGATGACGACATGTTTTACTCCTATGATGATAGGATTTCTTCGTGTTGACGAAATGATTTCTCCGTGTTGACGGAATATGGAGTCCTGATGAGGACAAGTTTTATTCCTATGATGATAGGATTTCTTCGTGTTGACGAAATGATTTCTCTGTGTTGACGGAATGCGGAGTCCTGATGAGGACAAGTTTTAATCCTATGATGATAGGATTTCTTCGTGTTGACGAAATGATTTCTCCGTGTTGACGGAATGTGGAGTCCTGATGACGACATGTTTTACTCCTATGATGATAGGATTTCTTCGTGTTGACGAAATGATTTCTCCGTGTTGACGGAATATGGAGTCCTGATGAGGACAAGTTTTATTCCTATGATGATAGGATTTCTTCGTCTTGACGAAATGATTTCTCCGTGTTGACGGAATGCGGAGTCCTGATGAGGACAAGTTTTATTCCTATGATGATAGGATTTATTCGTGTTGACGAAATGATTTCTCCGTGTTGACGGAATGTGGAGTCCTGATGAGGGCAAGTTTTATTCCTATGATGATAGGATTTCTTCGTGTTGACGAAATGATTTCTTCGTGTTGACGGAATGCGGAGTCCTGATGAGGACAAGTTTTATTCCTATGATGATAGGATTTCTTCGTGTTGACGAAATGATTTCTCCGTGTTGACGGAATGCGGAGTCCTGATGAGGACAAATTTTATTCCTATGATGATAGGATTTCTTCGTGTTGACGAAATGATTTGTCCGTGTTGACGGAATGTGGAGTCCTGATGAGGACAAGTTTTATTCCTATGATGATAGGATTTCTTCGTGTTGACGAAATGATTTCTCCGTGTTGACGGAATGTGGAGTCCTGATGAGGACAAGTTTTACTCCTATGATGATAGGATTTCTTCGTGTTGACGAAATGATTTCTCCGTGTTGACGGAATGTGGAGTCCTGATGAGGATAAGTTTTATTCCTATGATGATAGGATTTCTTCGTGTTGACGAAATGATTTCTCCGTGTTGCCGGAATGTGGAGTCCTGATGAGGACAAGTTTTATTCCTATGATGATAGGATTTCTTCGTGTTGACGAAATGATTTCTCCGTGTTGACGGAATGTGGAGTCCTGATGAGGACAAGTTTTACTCCTATGATGATAGGATTTCTTCGTGTTGACGAAATGATTTCTCCGTGTTGACGGAATGCGGAGTCCTGATGAGGACAAGTTTTATTCCTATGATGATAGGATTTATTCGTGTTGACGAAATGATTTCTCCGTGTTGACGGAATGTGGAGTCCTGATGAGGGCAAGTTTTATTCCTATGATGATAGGATTTCTTCGTGTTGACGAAATGATTTCTCCGTGTTGACGGAATGCGGAGTCCTGATGAGGACAAGTTTTATTCCTATGATGATAGGATTTCTTCGTGTTGACGAAATGATTTCTCCGTGTTGACGGAATGTGGAGTCCTGATGAGGGCAAGTTTTATTCCTATGATGATAGGATTTCTTCGTGTTGAAGAAATGATTTCTCCGTGTTGACGGAATGCGGAGTCCTGATGAGGACAAGTTTTATTCCTATGATGATAGGATTTCTTCGTGTTGACGAAATGATTTCTCCGTGTTGACGGAATGCGGAGTCCTGATGAGGACAAGTTTTAATCCTATGATGATAGGATTTCTTCGTGTTGACGAAATGATTTCTCCGTGTTGACGGAATGTGGAGTCCTGATGAGGACATGTTTTACTCCTATGATGATAGGATTTCTTCGTGTTGACGAAATGATTTCTCCGTGTTGACGGAATATGGAGTCCTGATGAGGACAAGTTTTATTCCTATGATGATAGGATTTCTTCGTGTTGACGAAATGATTTCTCCGTGTTGACGAAAGCGGAGTCCTGATGAGGACAAGTTTTATTCCTATGATGATAGGATTTATTCGTGTTGACGAAATGATTTCTCCGTGTTGACGGAATGTGGAGTCCTGATGAGGGCAAGTTTTATTCCTATGATGATAGGATTTCTTCGTGTTGACGAAATGATTTCTCCGTGTTGACGGAATGCGGAGTCCTGATGAGGACAAGTTTTATTCCTATGATGATAGGATTTCTTCGTGTTGACGAAATGATTTCTCCGTGTTGACGGAATGCGGAATCCTGATGAGGACAAGTTTTATTCCTATGATGATAGGATTTATTCGTGTTGACGAAATGATTTCTCCGTGTTGACGGAATGTGGAGTCCTGATGAGGGCAAGTTTTATTCCTATGATGATAGGATTTCTTCGTGTTGACGAAATGATTTCTCCGTGTTGACGGAATGCGGAGTCCTGATGAGGACAAGTTTTATTCCTATGATGATAGGATTTCTTCGTGTTGACGAAATGATTTCTCCGTGTTGACGGAATGCGGAGTCCTGATGAGGACAAATTTTATTCCTATGATGATAGGATTTCTTCGTGTTGACGAAATGATTTGTCCGTGTTGACGGAATGTGGAGTCCTGATGAGGACAAGTTTTATTCCTATGATGATAGGATTTCTTCGTGTTGACGAAATGATTTCTCCGTGTTGACGGAATGTGGAGTCCTGATGAGGACAAGTTTTACTCCTATGATGATAGGATTTCTTCGTGTTGACGAAATGATTTCTCCGTGTTGACGGAATGTGGAGTCCTGATGAGGATAAGTTTTATTCCTATGATGATAGGATTTCTTCGTGTTGACGAAATGATTTCTCCGTGTTGCCGGAATGTGGAGTCCTGATGAGGACAAGTTTTATTCCTATGATGATAGGATTTCTTCGTGTTGACGAAATGATTTCTCCGTGTTGACGGAATGTGGAGTCCTGATGAGGACAAGTTTTACTCCTATGATGATAGGATTTCTTTATGTTGACGAAATGATTTCTCCGTGTTGACGGAATGTGGAGTCCTGATGAGGACATGTTTTACTCCTATGATGATAGGATTTCTTCGTGTTGACGAAATGATTTCTCCGTGTTGACGGAATGTGGAGTCCTTATGAGGACAAGTTTTATTCCTATGATGATAGGATTTCTTCGTGTTGAAGAAATGATTTCTCCGTGTTGATGGAATGTGGAGTCCTGATGAGGACAAGTTTTATTCCTATGATGATAGGATTTCTTCGTGTTGACGAAATGATTTTCTTCGTGTTGACGAAATGATTTCTCCGTTTTGACGGAATGTGGAGTCCTGATGAAGACAAGTTTTATTCTTATGATGATAGGATTTCTTCGTGTTGACGAAATGATTTCTCCGTGTTGATGGAATGTGGAGTCCTGATGAGGACAAGTTTTATTCCTATGATGATAGGATTTCTTCGTGTTGACGAAATGATTTCTCCGTGTTGACGGAATGTGGAGTCCTGATGAGGAAAAGTTTTATTCCTCTGATGATAGGATTTCATCGTGTTGACGAAATGATTTCTCCGTGTTGACGGAATGCGGAGACCTGATGAGGACAAGTTTTACTCCTATGATGATAGGATTTCTTTGTGTTGACGAAATGATTTCTCCGTGTTGACGGAATGTGGAGTCCTGATGAGGACATGTTTTAATCCTATGATGATAGGATTTCTTCGTGTTGACGAAATGATTTTCTTCGTGTTGACGAAATGATTTCTCCGTGTTGACGGAATGTGGTGTCCTGATGAGGACAAGTTTTATTCCTATGATGATAGGATTTCTTCGTGTTGACGAAATGATTTCTCCCTGTTGACGGAATGTGGAGTCCTGATGAGGACATGTTTTGATCCTATGATGATAGGATTTCTTCGTGTTGACGAAATGATTTCTCCGTGTTGACGGAATGCGGAGTCCTGATGAGGACAAGTTTTACTCCTATGATGATAGGATTTCTTCGTGTTGACGAAATGATTTCTCCGTGTTGACGGAATGCGGAGTCCTGATGAGGACAAATTTTATTCCTATGATGATAGGATTTCTTCGTGTTGACGAAATGATTTGTCCGTGTTGACGGAATGTGGAGTCCTGATGAGGACAAGTTTTATTCCTATGATGATAGGATTTCTTCGTGTTGACGAAATGATTTCTCCGTGTTGACGGAATGTGGAGTCCTGATGAGGACAAGTTTTACTCCTATGATGATAGGATTTCTTCGTGTTGACGAAATGATTTCTCCGTGTTGACGGAATGTGGAGTCCTGATGAGGATAAGTTTTATTCCTATGATGATAGGATTTCTTCGTGTTGACGAAATGATTTCTCCGTGTTGCCGGAATGTGGAGTCCTGATGAGGACAAGTTTTATTCCTATGATGATAGGATTTCTTCGTGTTGACGAAATGATTTCTCCGTGTTGACGGAATGTGGAGTCCTGATGAGGACAAGTTTTACTCCTATGATGATAGGATTTCTTTATGTTGACGAAATGATTTCTCCGTGTTGACGGAATGTGGAGTCCTGATGAGGACATGTTTTACTCCTATGATGATAGGATTTCTTCGTGTTGACGAAATGATTTCTCCGTGTTGACGGAATGTGGAGTCCTTATGAGGACAAGTTTTATTCCTATGATGATAGGATTTCTTCGTGTTGAAGAAATGATTTCTCCGTGTTGATGGAATGTGGAGTCCTGATGAGGACAAGTTTTATTCCTATGATGATAGGATTTCTTCGTGTTGACGAAATGATTTTCTTCGTGTTGACGAAATGATTTCTCCGTTTTGACGGAATGTGGAGTCCTGATGAAGACAAGTTTTATTCTTATGATGATAGGATTTCTTCGTGTTGACGAAATGATTTCTCCGTGTTGACGGAATGTGGAGTCCTGATGAGGACAAGTTTTATTCCTATGATGATAGGATTTCTTCGTGTTGACGAAATGATTTCTCCGTGTTGACGGAATGTGGAGTCCTGATGAGGAAAAGTTTTATTCCTCTGATGATAGGATTTCATCGTGTTGACGAAATGATTTCTCCGTGTTGACGGAATGCGGAGACCTGATGAGGACAAGTTTTACTCCTATGATGATAGGATTTCTTTGTGTTGACGAAATGATTTCTCCGTGTTGACGGAATGTGGAGTCCTGATGAGGACATGTTTTAATCCTATGATGATAGGATTTCTTCGTGTTGACGAAATGATTTTCTTCGTGTTGACGAAATGATTTCTCCGTGTTGACGGAATGTGGTGTCCTGATGAGGACAAGTTTTATTCCTATGATGATAGGATTTCTTCGTGTTGACGAAATGATTTCTCCCTGTTGACGGAATGTGGAGTCCTGATGAGGACATGTTTTGATCCTATGATGATAGGATTTCTTCGTGTTGACGAAATGATTTCTCCGTGTTGACGGAATGCGGAGTCCTGATGAGGACAAGTTTTACTCCTATGATGATAGGATTTCTTCGTGTTGACGAAATGATTTCTCCGTGTTGACGGAATGTGGAGTCCTGATGAGGAAAAATTTTACTCCTATGATGATAGGATTTCTTCGTGTTGACGAAATGATTTCTACGTGTTGACGGAATGTGGAGTCCTGAAGAGGACAAGTTTTATTCCTATGATGATAGGATTTCTTCGTGTTGACGAAATGATTTTCTTCGTGTTGACGAAATGATTTCTCCGTGTTGACGGAATGTGGAGTCCTGATGAGGACAATTTTTAATCCTATGATGATAGGATTTCTTCGTGTTGACGAAATTATTTCTCCGTGTTGACGGAATGTGGGGTCCTGATGCGGACAACTTTTATTCCTATGATGATAGGATTTCTTCGTGTTGACGAAATGATTTCTCCGTGTTGACGGAATGTGGAGTCCTGATGAGGACAAGTTTTACTCCTATGATGATAGGATTTCTTCGTGTTGACGAAATGATTTCTCCGTGTTGACAGAATGTGGAGTCCTGATGAGGACAAGGTTTATTCCTATGATGATAGGATTTTTTCGTGTTGACGAAATGATTTCTCCGTGTTGACGGAATGTGGAGTCCTGATGAGGACATGTTTTACTCTTATGATGATAGAATTTCTTCGTGTTGACGAAATGATTTCTCCGTGTTGACGGAATGTGGAGTCCTGATGAGGACATGTTTTATTCCTATGATGATAGGATTTATTCGTGTTGACGAAATGATTTCTCCGTGTTGACGGAATGTGGAGTCCTGATGAGGACAAGTTTTACTCCTATGATGATAGGATTTCTTTATGTTGACGAAATGATTTCTCCGTGTTGACGGAATGTGGAGTCCTGATGAGGACATGTTTTACTCCTATGATGATAGGATTTCTTCGTGTTGACGAAATGATTTCTCCGTGTTGACGGAATGTGGAGTCCTTATGAGGACAAGTTTTATTCCTATGATGATAGGATTTCTTCGTGTTGAAGAAATGATTTCTCCGTGTTGATGGAATGTGGAGTCCTGATGAGGACAAGTTTTATTCCTATGATGATAGGATTTCTTCGTGTTGACGAAATGATTTTCTTCGTGTTGACGAAATGATTTCTCCGTTTTGACGGAATGTGGAGTCCTGATGAAGACAAGTTTTATTCTTATGATGATAGGATTTCTTCGTGTTGACGAAATGATTTCTCCGTGTTGACGGAATGTGGAGTCCTGATGAGGACAAGTTTTATTCCTATGATGATAGGATTTCTTCGTGTTGACGAAATGATTTCTCCGTGTTGACGGAATGTGGAGTCCTGATGAGGAAAAGTTTTATTCCTCTGATGATAGGATTTCTTCGTGTTGACGAAATGATTTCTCCGTGTTGACGGAATGTGGAGTCCTGATGAGGACAAGTTTTACTCCTATGATGATAGGATTTCTTTATGTTGACGAAATGATTTCTCCGTGTTGACGGAATGTGGAGTCCTGATGAGGACATGTTTTACTCCTATGATGATAGGATTTCTTCGTGTTGACGAAATGATTTCTCCGTGTTGACGGAATGTGGAGTCCTTATGAGGACAAGTTTTATTCCTATGATGATAGGATTTCTTCGTGTTGAAGAAATGATTTCTCCGTGTTGATGGAATGTGGAGTCCTGATGAGGACAAGTTTTATTCCTATGATGATAGGATTTCTTCGTGTTGACGAAATGATTTTCTTCGTGTTGACGAAATGATTTCTCCGTTTTGACGGAATGTGGAGTCCTGATGAAGACAAGTTTTATTCTTATGATGATAGGATTTCTTCGTGTTGACGAAATGATTTCTCCGTGTTGACGGAATGTGGAGTCCTGATGAGGACAAGTTTTATTCCTATGATGATAGGATTTCTTCGTGTTGACGAAATGATTTCTCCGTGTTGACGGAATGTGGAGTCCTGATGAGGAAAAGTTTTATTCCTCTGATGATAGGATTTCATCGTGTTGACGAAATGATTTCTCCGTGTTGACGGAATGCGGAGACCTGATGAGGACAAGTTTTACTCCTATGATGATAGGATTTCTTTGTGTTGACGAAATGATTTCTCCGTGTTGACGGAATGTGGAGTCCTGATGAGGACATGTTTTAATCCTATGATGATAGGATTTCTTCGTGTTGACGAAATGATTTTCTTCGTGTTGACGAAATGATTTCTCCGTGTTGACGGAATGTGGTGTCCTGATGAGGACAAGTTTTATTCCTATGATGATAGGATTTCTTCGTGTTGACGAAATGATTTCTCCCTGTTGACGGAATGTGGAGTCCTGATGAGGACATGTTTTGATCCTATGATGATAGGATTTCTTCGTGTTGACGAAATGATTTCTCCGTGTTGACGGAATGCGGAGTCCTGATGAGGACAAGTTTTACTCCTATGATGATAGGATTTCTTCGTGTTGACGAAATGATTTCTCCGTGTTGACGGAATGTGGAGTCCTGATGAGGAAAAATTTTACTCCTATGATGATAGGATTTCTTCGTGTTGACGAAATGATTTCTACGTGTTGACGGAATGTGGAGTCCTGAAGAGGACAAGTTTTATTCCTATGATGATAGGATTTCTTCGTGTTGACGAAATGATTTTCTTCGTGTTGACGAAATGATTTCTCCGTGTTGACGGAATGTGGAGTCCTGATGAGGACAATTTTTAATCCTATGATGATAGGATTTCTTCGTGTTGACGAAATTATTTCTCCGTGTTGACGGAATGTGGGGTCCTGATGCGGACAACTTTTATTCCTATGATGATAGGATTTCTTCGTGTTGACGAAATGATTTCTCCGTGTTGACGGAATGTGGAGTCCTGATGAGGACAAGTTTTACTCCTATGATGATAGGATTTCTTCGTGTTGACGAAATGATTTCTCCGTGTTGACAGAATGTGGAGTCCTGATGAGGACAAGGTTTATTCCTATGATGATAGGATTTTTTCGTGTTGACGAAATGATTTCTCCGTGTTGACGGAATGTGGAGTCCTGATGAGGACATGTTTTACTCTTATGATGATAGAATTTCTTCGTGTTGACGAAATGATTTCTCCGTGTTGACGGAATGTGGAGTCCTGATGAGGACATGTTTTATTCCTATGATGATAGGATTTATTCGTGTTGACGAAATGATTTCTCCGTGTTGACGGAATGTGGAGTCCTGATGAGGACAAGTTTTATTCCTATGATGATAGGATTTTATCGTGTTGACGAAATGATTTCTCCGTGTTGACGGAATGCGGAGTCCTGATGAGGACAAGTTTTACTCCTATGATGATAGGATTTCTTCGTGTTGACGAAATGATTTCTCCGTGTTGACGGAATGTGGAGTCCTGATGAGGACATGTTTTACTCCTATGATGATAGGATTTCTTCGTGTTGACGAAATGATTTTCTTCGTGTTGACAAAATGATTTCTCCGTGATGACGGAATGTGGAGTCCTGATGAGGACAAGTTTTATTCCTATGATGATAGGATTTCTTCGTGTTGACGAAATGATTTCTCCGTGTTGACGAATATGGAGTCCTGATGAGGACAAGTTTTATTCCTATGATGATAGGATTTCTTCGTGTTGACGAAATGATTTCTCCGTGTTGACGGAATGCGGAGTCCTGATGAGTACAATATTTACTCCTATGATGATATGATTTCTTCGTGTTGACGAAATGATTTTCTTCGTGTTGACGAAATGATTTCTCCGTGTTGACGGAATGTGGAGTCCTGATGAGGACAAGTTTTACTCCTATGATGATAGGATTTCTTCGTGTTGACGAAATGATTTCTCCGTGTTGACGGAATGTGGAGTCCTGATGAGGACAAGTTTTACTCCTATGATGATAGGATTTCTTCGTGTTGACGAAATGATTTCTCCCTGTTGACGTAATGTGGAGTCCTGATGAGGACAAGTTTTATTCCTATGATGATAGGATTTCTTCGTGTTGACGAAATGATTTCTCCGTGTTGACGGAATGTGGAGTCCTAATGAGGACAGGTTTTATTCCTATGATGTTAGGATTTCTTCGTGTTGACGAAATGATTTCTCCGTGTTGACGGAATGTGGAGTCCTGATGAGGACAGGTTTTATTCCTATGATGATAGGATTTCTTCGTGTTGACGAAATGATTTCTCCGTGTTGACGGAATGTGGAGTCCTGATGAGGACATGTTTTACTCCTATGATGATAGGATTTCTTCGTGTTGACGAAATGATTTCTCCGTGTTGACGGAATGTGGAGTCCTGATGAGGACAAGTTTTACTCCTATGATGATAGGATTTATTCGTGTTGACGAAATGATTTCTCCGTGTTGACGGAATGTGGAGTCCTGATGAGGACAAGTTTTACTCCTATGATGATAGGATTTCTTCTTGTTGAAGAAATGATTTCTCCGTGTTGACGGAATGTGGAGTCCTGATGAGGACAAGTTTTACTCCTATGATGATAGGATTTCTTCGTGTTGACGAAATGATTTCTCCGTGTTGACGGAATGTGGAGTCCTGATTAGGACAAGTTTTATTCCGATGATGATAGGATTTCTTCTTGTTGACGAAATGATTTCTCCGTGTTGACGGAATGTGGAGTCCTGATGAGGACAAGTTTTATTCCTATGATGATATGATTTCTTCGTGTTGACGAAATGATTTCTCCGTGTTGACGGAATGTGGAGTCCAGATGAGGACAAGTTTTATTCCTATGATGATAGGATTTCTTCGTGTTGACGAAATGATTTCTCCGTGTTGACGAAATGTGGAGTCTGATGAGGACAAGTTTTATTCCTATGATGATAGGATTTCTTCGTGTTGACGAATTGAATTCTCCATGTTGACGGAATGTGGAGTCTGATGAGGACAGGTTTTATTCCTATGATGATAGGATTTCTTCGTGTTGACGAAATGAATTCTCCGTGTTGACGGAATGTGGAGTCCTGATGAGGACAAGTTTTATTCCTACGATGATAGGATTTCTTCGTGTTGACGAAATGATTTCTCCGTGTTGACGGAATGTGGAGTCCTGATGAGGACAAGTTTTATTCCTATGATGATAGAATTTCTTCGTGTTGACGAAATGATTTCTCCGTGTTGACGGAATGTGGAGTCCTGATGAGGACATGTTTTACTCCTATGATGATAGGATTTCTTCGTGTTGACGAAATGATTTCTCCGTGTTGACGAAATGTGGAGTCTGATGAGGACAAGTTTTATTCCTATGATGATAGGATTTCTTCGTGTTGACGAATTGAATTCTCCGTGTTGACGGAATGTGGAGTCTGATGAGGACAGGTTTTATTCCTATGATGATAGGATTTCTTCGTGTTGACGAAATGATTTCTCCGTGTTGACGGAATGTGGAGTCCTGATGAGGACAAGTTTTATTCCTACGATGATAGGATTTCTTCGTGTTGACGAAATGATTTCTCCGTGTTGACGGAATGTGGAGTCCTGATGAGGACAAGTTTTATTCCTATGATGATAGAATTTCTTCGTGTTGACGAAATGATTTCTCCGTGTTGACGGAATGTGGAGTCCTGATGAGGACATGTTTTACTCCTATGATGATAGGATTTCTTCGTGTTGACGAAATGATTTCTCCGTGTTGACGGAATGTGGAGTCCTGATTAGGACAAGTTTTATTCCGATGATGATAGGATTTCTTCTTGTTGACGAAATGATTTCTCCGTGTTGACGGAATGTGGAGTCCTGATGAGGACAAGTTTTATTCCTATGATGATATGATTTCTTCATGTTGACGAAATGATTTCTCCGTGTTGACGGAATGTGGAGTCCAGATGAGGACAAGTTTTATTCCTATGATGATAGGATTTCTTCGTGTTGACGAAATGATTTCTCCGTGTTGACGAAATGTGGAGTCTGATGAGGACAAGTTTTATTCCTATGATGATAGGATTTCTTCGTGTTGACGAATTGAATTCTCCATGATGACGGAATGTGGAGTCTGATGAGGACAGGTTTTATTCCTATGATGATAGGATTTCTTCGTGTTGACGAAATGAATTCTCCGTGTTGACGGAATGTGGAGTCCTGATGAGGACAAGTTTTATTCCTACGATGATAGGATTTCTTCGTGTTGACGAAATGATTTCTCCGTGTTGACGGAATGTGGAGTCCTGATGAGGACAAGTTTTATTCCTATGATGATAGAATTTCTTCGTGTTGACGAAATGATTTCTCCGTGTTGACGGAATGTGGAGTCCTGATGAGGACATGTTTTACTCCTATGATGATAGGATTTCTTCGTGTTGACGAAATGATTTCTCCGTGTTGACGAAATGTGGAGTCTGATGAGGACAAGTTTTATTCCTATGATGATAGGATTTCTTCGTGTTGACGAATTGAATTCTCCGTGTTGACGGAATGTGGAGTCTGATGAGGACAGGTTTTATTCCTATGATGATAGGATTTCTTCGTGTTGACGAAATGATTTCTCCGTGTTGACGGAATGTGGAGTCCTGATGAGGACAAGTTTTATTCCTACGATGATAGGATTTCTTCGTGTTGACGAAATGATTTCTCCGTGTTGACGGAATGTGGAGTCCTGATGAGGACAAGTTTTATTCCTATGATGATAGAATTTCTTCGTGTTGACGAAATGATTTCTCCGTGTTGACGGAATGTGGAGTCCTGATGAGGACATGTTTTACTCCTATGATGATAGGATTTCTTCGTGTTGACGAAATGATTTCTCCGTGTTGACGGAATGTGGAGTCCTGATGAGGACAAGTTTTACTCCTATGATGATAGGATTTCTTCGTGTTGACGAAATGATTTCTCCGTGTTGACGGAATGTGGAGTCCTGATGAGGACAAGTTTTATTCCTATGATGATAGGATTTCTTCGTGTTGACGAAATGATTTCTCCGTGTTGACGGAATGTGGAGTCCTGACGAGGACAAGTTTTATTCCTATGATGATAGGATTTCTTCGTGTTTACGAAATGATTTCTCCGTGTTGACGGAATGTGGAGTCCTGATGAGGACAAGTTTTATTCCTATGATGATAGGATTTCATCGTGTTGATGGAATGTGGAGTCCTGATGAGGACAAGTTTTATTCCTATGATGATCGGATTTCTTCGTGTTGACGAAATGATTTCTCCATGTTGACGGAATGTGGAGTCCTGATGAGGACAAGTTTTACTCCTATGATGATAGGATTTCTTCGTGTTGACGAAATGATTTCTCCATGTTGACGGAATGTGGAGTCCTGATGAGGACAAGTTTTACTCCTATGATGATAGGATTTCTTCTTGTTGACGAAATGATTTCTCCGTGTTGATGGAATGTGGAGTCCTGATGAGGACAAGTTTTATTCCTATGATGATAGGATTTCTTCTTGTTGACGAAATGATTTCTCCGTGTTGACAGAATGTGGAGTCCTGATGAGGACAAGTTTTATTCCTATGATGATAGGATTTCTTCGTGTTGACGAAATGATTTCTCCGTGTTGACGGAATGTGGAGTCCTGATGAGGACATGTTTTACTCCTATGATGATAGGATTTCTTCGTGTTGACGAAATGATTTCTCCGTGTTGACGGAATGTGGAGTCCTGATGAGGACAAGTTTTATTCCTATGATGATAGGATTTCTTCGTGTTGACGAAATGATTTCTCCGTGTTGACGGAATGTGGAGTCCTGACGAGGACAAGTTTTATTCCTATGATGATAGGATTTCTTCGTGTTTACGAAATGATTTCTCCGTGTTGACGGAATGTGGAGTCCTGATGAGGACAAGTTTTATTCCTATGATGATAGGATTTCATCGTGTTGATGGAATGTGGAGTCCTGATGAGGACAAGTTTTATTCCTATGATGATAGGATTTCTTCATGTTGACGAAATGATTTCTCCATGTTGACGGAATGTGGAGTCCTGATGAGGACAAGTTTTACTCCTATGATGATAGGATTTCTTCGTGTTGACGAAATGATTTCTCCATGTTGACGGAATGTGGAGTCCTGATGAGGACAAGTTTTACTCCTATGATGATAGGATTTCTTCTTGTTGACGAAATGATTTCTCCGTGTTGATGGAATGTGGAGTCCTGATGAGGACAAGTTTTATTCCTATGATGATAGGATTTCTTCTTGTTGACGAAATGATTTCTCCGTGTTGACAGAATGTGGAGTCCTGATGAGGACAAGTTTTATTCCTATGATGATAGGATTTCTTCGTGTTGACGAAATGATTTCTCCGTGTTGACGGAATGTGGAGTCCTGATGAGGACATGTTTTACTCCTATGATGATAGGATTTCTTCGTGTTGACGAAATGATTTCTCCGTGTTGACGGAATGTGGAGTCCTGATGAGGACAAGTTTTATTCCTATGATGATAGGATTTCTTCGTGTTGACGAAATGATTTCTCCGTGTTGACGGAATGTGGAGTCCTGATGAGGACAAGTTTTATTCCTATGATGATAGGATTTCTTCGTGTTGACGAAATGATTTCTCCGTGTTGACGGAATGTGGAGTCCTGATGAGGACAAGTTTTATACCTATGATGATAGGATTTCTTCGTGTTGACGAAATGATTTCTCCGTGTTGACGAAATGTGGAGTCCTGATGAGGCCAAGTTTTATTCCTATGATGATAGGATTTCTTCGTGTTGACGAAATGATTTCTCCGTGTTGACGGAATGTGGAGTCCTGATGAGGACAAGTTTTATTCCTATGATGATAGGATTTCTTCGTGTTGACGAAATGATTTCTCCGTGTTGACGGAATGTGGAATTCTGATGAGGACAAGTTTTATTCCTATGATGATAGGATTTCTTCGTGATGACGAAATGATTTCTCCGTGTTGACGGAATGTGGAGTCCTGATGAGGACAAGTTGTATTCCTATGATGATAGGATTTCTTCATGATGACGAAATGATTTCTCCGTGTTGACGGAATGTGGAGTCCTGATGAGGACAAGTTTTATTCCTATGATGATAGGATTTCTTCGTGTTGACGAAATGATTTCTCCGTGTTGACGGAATGTGGAGTCCTGATGAGGACAAGTTTTACTCCTATGATGATAGGATTTCTTCTTGTTGACGAAATGATTTCTCCGTGTTGACGGTATGTGGAGTCCTGATGAGGACAAGTTTTACTCCTATGATGATAGGATTTCTTCGTGTTGACGAAATGATTTCTCCGTGTTGACGGTATGTGGAGTCCTGATGAGGACAAGTTTTATTTCTACGATGATAGGATTTCTTCGTGTTGACGAAATGATTTCTCCTTGTTGACGGAATGTGGAGTCCTGATGAGGACAAGTTTTATTCCTACGATGATAGGATTTCTTCGTGTTGACGAAATGATTTCTCCGTGTTGACGGAATGTGGAGTCCTGATGAGGACAAGTTTTATTCCTATGATGATAGAATTTCTTCGTGTTGACGAAATGATTTCTCCGTGTTGACGGAATGTGGAGTCCTGATGAGGACATGTTTTACTCCTATGATGATAGGATTTCTTCGTGTTGACGAAATGATTTCTCCGTGTTGACGGAATGTGGAGTCCTGATGAGGACATGTTTTACTCCTATGATGATAGGATTTCTTCGTGTTGACGAAATGATTTCTCCGTGTTGACGGAATGTGGAGTCCTGATGAGGACAAGTTTTATTCCTATGATGATAGGATTTCTTCGTGTTGACGAAATGATTTCTCCGTGTTGACGGAATGTGGAGTCCTGATGAGGACAAGTTTTATTCCTATGATGATAGGATTTCTTCGTGTTGACAAAATGATTTCTCCGTGTTGACGGAATGTGGAGTCCTGATGAGGACAAGTTTTATTCCTATGATGATAGGATTTCTTCGTGTTGACGAAATGATTTCTCCGTGTTGATGGAATGTGGAGTCCTGATGAGGACAAGTTTTATTCCTATGATGATAGGATTTCTTCGTGTTGACGAAATGATTTCTCCGTGTTGACGGAATGTGGAGTCCTGATGAGGACAGGTTTTATTCCTATGATGATAGGATTTCTTCGTGTTGACGAAATGATTTCTCCGTGTTTACGGAATGTGGAGTCCTGATGAGGACAAGTTTTATTCCTATGATGATAGGATTTCTTCGTGTTGACGAAATGATTTCTCCGTGTTTACGGAATGTGGAGTCCTGATGAGGACAAGTTTTATTCCTATGATTATAAGATTTCTACGTGTTGACGAAATGATTTCTCCGTGTTGACGGAATGTGGAGTCCTGATGAGGACAAGTTTTATACCTATGATGATAGGATTTCTTCGTGTTGACGAAATGATTTCTCCGTGTTGACGGAATGTGGAGTCCTGATGAGGCCAAGTTTTATTCCTATGATGATAGGATTTCTTCCTGTTGACGAAATGATTTCTCCGTGTTGACGGAATGTGGAGTCCTGATGAGGACAAGTTTTATTCCTATGATGATAGGATTTCTTCGTGTTGACGAAATGATTTCTCCGTGTTGACGGAATGTGGAATTCTAATGAGGACAAGTTTTATTCCTATGATGATAGGATTTCTTCGTGATGACGGAATGATTTCTCCGTGTTGACGGAATGTGGAGTCCTGATGAGGACAAGTTGTATTCCTACGATGATAGGATTTCTTCATGATGACGAAATGATTTCTCCGTGTTGACGGAATGTGGAGTCCTGATGAGGACAAGTTTTATTCCTATGATGATAGGATTTCTTCGTGTTGACGAAATGATTTCTCCGTGTTGACGGAATGTGGAGTCCTGATGAGGACAAGTTTTACTCCTATGATGATAGGATTTCTTCCTGTTGACGAAATGATTTCTCCGTGTTGACGGAATGTGGAGTCCTGATGAGGACAAGTTTTATTCCTATGATGATAGGATTTCTTCGTGTTGACGAAATGATTTCTCCGTGTTGACGGAATGTGGAATTCTAATGAGGACAAGTTTTATTCCTATGATGATAGGATTTCTTCGTGATGACGGAATGATTTCTCCGTGTTGACGGAATGTGGAGTCCTGATGAGGACAAGTTGTATTCCTACGATGATAGGATTTCTTCATGATGACGAAATGATTTCTCCGTGTTGACGGAATGTGGAGTCCTGATGAGGACAAGTTTTATTCCTATGATGATAGGATTTCTTCGTGTTGACGAAATGATTTCTCCGTGTTGACGGAATGTGGAGTCCTGATGAGGACAAGTTTTACTCCTATGATGATAGGATTTCTTCTTGTTGACGAAATGATTTCTCCGTGTTGACGGAATGTGGAGTCCTGATGAGGACAAGTTTTATTCCTATGATGATAGGATTTCTTCGTGTTGACGAAATGATTTCTCCGTGTTGACGGAATGTGGAGTCCTGATGAGGACAAGTTTTATTTCTATGATGATAGGATTTCTTCGTGTTGACGAAATGATTTCTCCGTGTTGACGGAATGTGGAGTCCTGATGAGGACAAGTTTTATTCCTATGATGATAGAATTTCTTCGTGTTGACGAAATGATTTCTCCGTGTTGACGGAATGTGGAGTCCTGATGAGGACATGTTTTACTCCTATGATGATAGGATTTCTTCGTGTTGACGAAATGATTTCTCCGTGTTGATGGAATGTGGAGTCCTGATGAGGACAAGTTTTACTCCTATGATGATAGGATTTCTTCGTGTTGACGAAATGATTTCTCCGTATTGACGGAATGTGGAGTCCTGATGAGGACAAGTTTTATTCATATGATGATAGGATTTCTTCGTGTTGACGAAATGATTTTCTTCGTGTTTACGGAATGTGGAGTCCTAATGAGGACAAGTTTTATTCCTATGATGATAGGATTTCATCGTGTTGATGGAATGTGGAGTCCTGATGAGGAGAAGTTTTATTCCTATGATGATAGGATTTCTTCGTGTTGACGAAATGATTTCTCCATGTTGACGGAATGTGGAGTCCTGATGAGGACAAGTTTTACTCCTATGATGATAGGATTTCTTCGTGTTGACGAAATGATTTCTCCATGTTGACGGAATGTGGAGTCCTGATGAGGACAAGTTTTAATCCTATGATGATAGGATTTCTTCTTGTTGACGAAATGATTTCTCCGTGTTGACGGAATGTGGAGTCCTGATGAGGACAAGTTTTATTCCTATGATGATAGGATTTCTTCTTGTTGACGAAATGATTTCTCCGTGTTGACGGAATGTGGAGTCCTGATGAGGACAAGTTTTATTCCTACGATGATAGGATTTCTTCGTGTTGACGAAATGATTTCTCCGTGTTGACGGAATGTGGAGTCCTGATGAGGACATGTTTTACTCCTATGATGATAGGATTTCTTCGTGTTGACGAAATGATTTCTCCGTGTTGACGGAATGTGGAGTCCTGATGAGGACAAGTTTTATTCCTATGATGATAGGATTTCTTCGTGTTGACGAAATGATTTCTCCGTGTTGACGGAATGTGGAGTCCTGATGAGGACAAGTTTTATTCCTATGATGATAGGATTTCTTCGTGTTGACGAAATGATTTCTCCGTGTTGACGGAATGTGGAGTCCTGATGAGGACAAGTTTTATTCCTATGATGATAGGATTTCTTCGTGTTGACGAAATGATTTCTCCGTGTTGACGGAATGTGGAGTCCTGATGAGGACAAGTTTTATTCCTATGTTTCTCCGTGTTGACGGAATGTGGAGTCCTGATGAGGACAAGTTTTATTCCTATGATGATAGGATTTCTTCGTGTTGACGAAATGATTTCTCCGTGTTGACGGAATGTGGAGTCCTGATGAGGACAAGTTTTATTCCTATGATGATAGGATTTCTTCGTGTTGACGAAATGATTTCTCCGTGTTTACGGAATGTGGAGTCCTGATGAGGACAAGTTTTATTCCTATGATTATAAGATTTCTTCGTGTTGACGAAATGATTTCTCCGTGTTGACGGAATGTGGAGTCCTGATGAGGACAAGTTTTATACCTATGATGATAGGATTTCTTCGTGTTGACGAAATGATTTCTCCGTGTTGACGGAATGTGGAGTCCTGATGAGGCCAAGTTTTATTCCTATGATGATAGGATTTCTTCGTGTTGACGAAATAATTTCTCCGTGTTGACGGAATGTGGAGTCCTGATGAGGACAAGTTTTATTCCTATGATGATAGGATTTCTTCGTGTTGACGAAATGATTTCTCCGTGTTGACGGAATGTGGAATTCTGATGAGGACAAGTTTTATTCCTATGATGATAGGATTTCTTCGTGATGACGAAATGATTTCTCCGTGTTGACGGAATGTGGAGTCCTGATGAGGACAAGTTGTATTCCTATGATGATAGGATTTCTTCATGATGACGAAATGATTTCTCCGTGTTGACGGAATGTGGAGTCCTGATGAGGACAAGTTTTATTCCTATGATGATAGGATTTCTTCGTGTTGACGAAATGATTTCTCCGTGTTTACGGAATGTGGAGTCCTAATGAGGACAAGTTTTATTCCTATGATGATAGGATTTCTTCGTGTTGACGAAATGATTTCTCCGTGTTGACGGAATGTGGAATTCTGATGAGGACAAGTTTTATTCCTATGATTATAGGATTTCTTCGTGATGGCGAAATGATTTCTCCGTGTTGACGGAATGTGGAGTCCTGATGAGGACAGGTTTTATTCCTATGATGATAGGATTTCTTCGTGTTGACGAAATGATTTCTCCGTGTTGACGGAATGTGGAGTCCTGATGAGGACAAGTTTTATTCCTATGATGATAGGATTTCTTCGTGTTGACGAAATGATTTCTCCGTGTTGACGGAATGTGGAGTCCTAATGAGGACAAGTTTTATTCCTATGATGATAGGATTTCTTCGTGTTGACGAAATGATTTCTCCGTGTTGACGGAATGTGGAATTCTGATGAGGACAAGTTTTATTCCTATGATTATAGGATTTCTTCGTGATGGCGAAATGATTTCTCCGTGTTGACGGAATGTGGAGTCCTGATGAGGACAGGTTTTATTCCTATGATGATAGGATTTCTTCGTGTTGACGAAATGATTTCTCCGTGTTGACGGAATGTGGAGTCCTGATGAGGAGAAGTCTTATTCCTATGATGATAGGATTTCTTCGTGTTGACGAAATGATTTCTCCGTGTTGACGGAATGTGGAGTCCTGATGAGGACAAGTTTTATTCCTATGACGATAGGATTTCTTCGGGTTGACGAAATGATTTCTGCTTGTTGACGGAATGTGGAGTCCTGATGAGGACAAGTTTTATTCTTCGTGTTGACGAAATGATTTCTCCGTGTTGACGGAATGTGGAGTCCTGATGAGGACAAGTTTTATTCCTATGACGATAGGATTTTTTCAGGTTGACGAAATGTGAGTCCTGACGTGGACAAATTTGTATTTATTCGTGATTTGATGAAATTTGAGTCCAGATGTGGACAAGGTTACTCCTGTGACGACAGAATCTCTATTCGTGTTGACGGATTTGTTTCTCTTCTTGTGTTGACAAGGTTAGTCCAGTTGTGGACAGAGGTGTTTTTGCAAAAAATTGTTCAGTACCTGTGGCGTTACATAGGTGGTTGAAGTTGAAATCAGAATTATTATCAGACGTTGCTGTAACAACCGGATTCAGATAGGGGATGTTGCTCCCCAAGCAGTGCAGTTTATTTCTGCGGTTGGCAAATTTTCGGGTTCCTTGGTATTCAACTGTCTCGTACCTTGATTGTTTGAAGGTGTCGCTACCGCGAAAATAAGGTGCCGACAAAACAGAAGAGTCGCCACCTTTCGTTATTTATCCCTCAGAACGGGAAAGGAAACGATCGGAAAAACCTGACGAAAAGGTATAAGACAAGGTCATCGCAACCATTGTCTGGGTTCGGGAGTCAGTTACGCAAGGGAAAGGTATTAGCACCCCTCACGTCCATCGTACTCGATGGAATCCACGCTTGTTATGTTCATCTGACGGGTCGGTTTCACTATCTACCTATCAAGGATGGCTCAAAAAGAAAAGAAAATGACTCGGCAAAGCGTCACACTTTATGCCTAAGTATTCTCATCAGAGAATGAGAAATCAGAGTCAACGTAGTTCGGCTGACTACGGGTTACGGGGAAGGTGGCTCGCCAATATGTCAGTATTGTGCCTACGTACTCTCAACAGGTATGAGAGATCACAGCTTACGTAGTTCGGGATAATACGGATTGGGGAATTCAGATTCACCTGTTTTATCGAGCAGGGTTAACAAACAGTTCTAGCAGTTGGATGTACGCAGCTCGACCCTTGGAGACTTAGGCGTTACCGTTTGCGGTAGAACTGAGAGTTAACGACACTCTTTTCTTCAGAAAAGCTTCCTTTGAATTATGGGCCCACGGGGCAAAAAGATTTGAAGTTTGTTTTCTGTCTTTTACGGAAGAACTGTTTTTTATGGATGTTTGCAACCAATATCGCAATAGAGACTACGACCTGAGAGTAAATGTGTCGCATGTAACCCAAAGGGTGCCATATTAAACATCCAGACTGTTCAAAAGAAACTCTCCAACAATCCTTTCTCAGATAGCTTAAGGCTCGTAACGTACGACGTAAGTTAGCCTTTATTACTGTATTTTAATTTGTTTGAAGATAAGAAGAGAGAACGAACAGGTTCAACTAAGGGGAGACTATCAAGTCCTAATGTTGTCATGCCAAGGATTCATCCTATGGTGGAGGTTTTAAACAGGGAACTCCTAGAAGTTATCATGCATAGGTTTCAACCTAAAGTTCTAATCATCACTTCCTTATCAAAGGAAGTGAGATTCCTAGGGGATCATGTCAATGAGATACAGAAACAGATAAAGCATCAGCTTAAACAGTAAACAGATAAATAGTACAGGGAATAACAGTAAAATGCGTGCAATGCAAGTGAGGGAGGAAATGTGTATGGGGCAACAGCCTCCACAAGCTCATCTCAACCCCAATCCAGATATGAATAACTGCAATCATACAGAAGAAATAACATGCTATCAAGCAAACACAATAACTGCAATCATACAACAGAGGTAAAATGACATCAAGCAAATAACAAACCACATAGGCAAGGGAGCTGGGCTCTACCGAATACCCGCAAGCAAAGCCACACAGTAAAAATACAAGCAGAGGGAGCAACTCAACCTCTAGTGCAATCCTGCTCCTAGCTTAACACAATCTAAACATGAACTTATTCTAATGCATAAAGAAAATCAAACGAGTCACAACAATACAATTGCGCAGAAAGAAAACAGACAGGAAGGAAAATAGATCAACAACTTCCACAACTTCACATCAAAGCTCCTCTGACAGCAGCTTAGTCCTCAGTCTTCAACTGTTCTTCAAGACCATCCTCTTCAATGGCAAGTGTCAACCTGCTTCTCCAAGCTTTCAGTACATCCAACATGAGTATCAACTTATCCCTCTTCAAGCCTCAGCTCCAAAGTAGACTCCACCATCAGACTTCAATCCCAATTGCAAGTATCAACTTGTTCCTTCAGGCACTCAATGCACTAAACACACAAGTATCAACTTGTTCTCCAACTTCAAGCTTCAGCTTCTTCATCTGATCCCAACTGGATTCCCTTCACAAGTGTCAACTTGTATTCACTGGTCTTCAAGCTTCAGCTGCAATGGCAGTCTTCAATAGCAAGTGTCAACTTCTATCATCTTGAATCTTCTAGCAGGGAACTCCATCCTCTAGCAAGGGAGAAAGATTCATCTAACAAGAGCAGGGTTTGGATAGTAGACAACATAGTGAAGGCCAAAGGTCACCACTAAGCACTCCATCATCAAAGAAAGGAACCCTCAAAGGTTCTACCAACTTGTGAAGAGCCACACATCCTACCAAAGTAGGGATGAGGCCTTTACATGGGGACCTTATATCATAGGGAGGAATGGAAGTGATCAACACTTTCCATGTTTATGAAAGAAGAGAATCTATCTAGAAGCTCTGCCTACAAACCCTAATCTTAACACCTAAACAACAGTCAAACCAAAAGAAGGGAAATCTTCACATCCAAGCTTCTTCAAGCATTCCTCAGTAACCCAAGCTTGTCTTCAATATCAACCAATAGCAAGCAAAGCAAAACCCTAATCTAAGGGAACTAAAGAAATCATTCTAGTTAAGTTAGCAAATTAGGATCACCTAAAACCTAGTACTAAAGTTAGTCCTAACTAAAATACTAAAACCAATTGTAAAATCCTACAAAAATAACTATGGTAACTTAATTCAATCATGAATCTTCCATATAAAATCCAGGGGTTGAATCATCCGCCAAGTCCTAGAAATAAAACCTACATCACAAGGTATTAAGCCTAAACCCTAAAACTAGAGCACCTAAAGTTTCAACTTAAAACTACCACCTAACTTCATCACAAAAATGTGAGAAAAATCTAAGGGGAACATGAATATCTATGCTAGCTATACACAAAAATTCAAGGCAAGAATCATCACCAAATGCCCAAAAAAAATTCACCAAAACAAGGTATCAACCATGGCCATTTTAATATCAATTAATATTCAAAAAATGCAAATAAAATCACAAATGCATGAATTCCTAATATTTTTAATCTATAAAATTCTAGATTCAATCATGAATCAGGGGAAAAGAGTTTAGAATTAATTGAGTTAATCTCCTATTTTTTTTGAATTATTTTCTAAGTCATATGAAATAATGAAAAATAAAAGAAAATAAAAGAAATTAATAAAAACGCGTGGTGAATAGCAATCCAAGACAGTTTATTTTCTAATTCCTTCTACATTTTCAAACCCGATAGCATTTTCAGAATCCATCCAAATCTTGATTTTCACCATTCTTCAAATTAAAGGTCTTAAGTTAATCCTCACTCTTCACTGATCAATTTCCACTATCCCATTGTGATTAATCCTCCAAGAATCTTGAGATATCAACCTCAACAGAAAATGATCACACCCCTATTTTGTCTCTAATTCCCCAATTTCGGATCCTAAATCCAACTACAAGTTGCAAGGATCCTAACCACATATGAATTGCTAAGCATCTCCTCCTAAATCATGCATAAGAATGAAATGTACAAACCTGGTTTCAGAGAGGTAACATAGATGGTTTTTTGTCACTTCAACTGCCAAGATGATGTAGACACACTCCAAATTCACTCCCAAAGCCTTTGCACACCTTGATTTTGGCTTGATTCTCCCTTGAATTGAAAACCCGATTCTCACTCAAACCTTCAAAAATTCAATGGCTCTTTCTGCAACCAACTTTAATTCCTTCCAAAAAATGGCTGAGTTCATTCAATGACTTATATAGAAGTGATTGGGATTGTCTAGAAACTTCTGGATTCATCCAAATGAGATTTTGGATTTTCAAAATCTCTTCAAAATCTCATCCATGGCAGTCACTATTCTGACTCCCTTTGGGCATGGCTATGCTTGTAATTAACTTCTCATGAGATATAGCATGAGTTTAATGTGTTACTTTCCTTGTTTGCAAGCCAAAGGTATGAATTGGATATGTTGCTTCATCATGAAGAAATGAAATGGAATTTTATGCAAATGACCTCAAATCAAAATTCTAACATTGCCATTGTTTCTAAAATCTTTTTTACAATCAATTTGACCTATAATTTTGTTTCATTTGGTCACAAAATGAATTTTTTGAATTTTTTGCCATTAAATCCTTTTAATTCTTTATTTTTTCAAAATTTCTTGAACCAAGTCTCTCCTTGAGCCATTTAAATGCCTCCTTGATGCATGGTCAAGGTTAAAACCCCATTTTGAGCAACTTTCTAGTTGAACAAAATTTCATTTGAAGCATCTAAGTTGGTGAAAATGGCCTATGATCACAAATGACCTATAATCACCAAATGTCCAAAATACCCTTGACTTGTCAAAGCCATAAGTTGAGTTCTACAAATCCTATCAAGGACTTCTAGTACTCTCTATAAAGCTAATATAATAAGGAATAACATTCATGTTTACCAAAAGTTCATAGGAATCATCCTTCTAGGGCAAAAGTTTCATGCAAGTTGGGTAACTTTCAAGCTCCAAATTCACATTCCTCAGATGACTTGTAACTTGTCAAAGCCATAACTTGAGTCCTACAACTCCTATCAAGGACTTTTAGAACTCAAATTAAATCTAAGGTCATGCTTTACAACAATCATGTTAGGGGCAAGATGAGATGACAATCACATCCTGAGCTAAATTGCCTTGAAGATAGGGGTCAAACTAGAGGATTTTACACTGTCAAGTCTTAGAAACCCTAGCCTGAAACTTCTCAAACTCTTCAATCATGATGAGTTAGCCTTGGAATCATCCTTAGAAAATATAAATGTATTAATCCATGATCACATGGCTCTTGGATTAGGCCTCAACCTTCTTCAAATCATCAGTTGACTTAGGGTTGACCCAGTCAAACCCTAATTGCACCAATCATAGCTGAGGCTTCTTAATATTGCACCATGACCTGTCTAGGCCTCAAAGTGATCTTCCACACTTCACATGAGCTCTCTTAAGACCTCAAGTCCATCTTCATGGCCTCAGAATCATCTGAAGGCTTTCCACAACTTTCAAGTTAGGAGACACACATACTTGGTTTCAATCACTCTCTCTGAGGACCTTTTAACTTCTCTGACAAGGATATCAACCCTTGAACACCTGAATAAGCCTCCTTAGCTAGATTCAAAGTCTTGTGTAGCCCTTGATTGGTAATCATACCTCTTGATCTCCTGCATAGATGTCAATGAAATGCAAATGATAATGCTAATGTGAATGAAATGAAACATAAGCTAGGTAAAGAAAAGTTGGGCAAATTTTGGGGTGCAACAGCTGCCCCTATTCAAACAGCTTGGACCTGACTGGGTGAGAAGCGAACGACTCTCAAACAATCAAGGTAAAAGACGGTTGAATACCAATAAACCCAGAAATTTGCCAACTGCACAAGTACACGGTACTCTGATGGGGACAAATCTTCGGAAACTGAAATAATGGTTGCACGACAACTAGCTGGGGAATTGGTCACACGGTGACCGGTGAAATGTCTAATCTCAAATCTCCGCCAGGATAATCATCTGATTTTGCTGTAGACATTCGTCCTCAAGTCATCAAGGGATCACTGGTCACTCGGTAACCGGCGATACATAGCTGATATTGCCGTCAGGAATTCTGCGACACTGCGGCAGAAGAATTCCTCGGGACTCATCAGGTCATTAGGAACTTTTTAACAATCAAGTTAATCATGTCGTCGGGAATTCAAAGGAATTTTCGGGCGTCAGCCGGACTTCGTTAGTAAGTCAGGAATAGAATCCTTGGTCAATCATGAACCAAATAAGGATGTACAATCTTTTGCCGTCAGGCACTCCGCATCAGCTGAGAGAACTGCTTCGTTAATACAGTTGGACTTCCTCAGTAAGTCTTCAGAGGAAACATCAGCTTCTCTGCTCAATAACCTGCTGGGGATGAAACATCTCTGCTGGGGATTCTGGAGAACTATCAAGTAACTCTGCTTCGGGGATCCAGAAATCATTCTGGGTGAATCAACTATGCTGAGGACTTCAAGAATCATCTTGGACAAATAACTCCGCCGGAGACTTCAAGAATCATCCTGAACCAATAACTCTGCTGGAGATTTCAGGAATCATCCTGAGCAAACACTCTGCCGAGGACTCTAAGCATCAACTTGAGCAACCAACTCTGGCGAATTCACTGGGGATTTTAAAAATCATCTTAAGCACACAACTTCGCTGGGGAATTCAAGAATCATCTTGAGCAAACCATTCTGCGGAGGAACACCTGCAAAACAAGAATGGTAACGACCTAGCTCATGTTTCGTATGCATATGCTTTGACAATGGCGCAATGCTCCACACGGTGGAAATGCTACGCGTTTAGGGTAAATGATATGCAATCATGCAAAATGCTATGACCCTATCAGCAAAATAAATGCTGAAGGGAAAATCCTCCTGTCAAGGAGAAAGGACCACTCTGGTGGAGGAAGGAATCATCCCGCCGAGGAGAAGAAGTCACACCAATATCAATTGGTCTTCGCCTAGGGAAATGAACTTCAGTCGACTGCTGTAGGGGAACAAAGTTCTACGAGAACCTGGCCCTGCTCATCTGGGTATTCAAACCACAAACTGTCGAGGAAACGACATCAATAGCATAAATAAACTGCACGGCATTCGCAGCAAATATTTCCTGGAGATAACGACTCCGATGGGGAAAACCAACATCAGTTATTCAACACTCTACCGGGGAAAACCGATCATGGCCTGAACGCTTCCAAGGACTCGGCTTTCTTGGGGGTTTGCCAGCTCGGCTGGGGAAGAAGGAATCATCCTGCTTACTGGGGAGAGTACAACTCTGTGGGGAATCTCAATTCAGCTGGAGACTTCAGTCTGCTCTATCAAAAGCTGAACGCTTGCGAGTAGTCTTACACGAAAACTGCACATTGACCCGGTGCTGGGGAATGAGCGCCCACTTCAGCGCAAGACTCAGCTGAGGAGATGATGATCCTTTAGGATACATCTGATTGGGGAGAGAATCTTCTCTGGATGGGGAGACATATCAATGCTTACGATTTTATGTTCAGACTCTGCGGGGAGATACTGCTACATTTTCTGGGGTATAAGGAATCATCCTGCTTGGGGACGCATACGGCGTACTGCCTAGAATATGCCCTACCTGTAACAATACAAACAAACAGACAAGATACCCTTCTCAAAGGGGCCTATCAAGGTTATCATCTTGTGACAATATTCAAGCAATTCATTGTTTCAACAATCAATGGCCTAGGCCAGTAAGTTTATGTATGCGCATTTTATCAAAAACACCGGCGTTCTCTTTCGCAAACAAAACAGATAAATGCTAAACAAACAAACAGAATTGCTGAATAGTAGACATTTTATTGATAACGAACCCCTGAATGGGCAAAAATGTTTTACAACAGATGCAAGCTCCTGGAATGAGGAAGCTGCACAAATATAAAAACATAAATATACATCAGTATATACAAATGTCGGCAATGAGGCGTAGACGAACACCATGAGTTGATCCCTCTATGACCCACTCGACTTCGATACTTCTCCGACGCTTCAGCTTCAGAAGAGATTGATTCAGATAAACGGCCCTCAGGTCTTCCAAATCACTAAACAATGAAAGTCCGCACGCGGAACGCAGTCATTTGCTTTTTCAAATCCCTAACTTTTTCCTGAATCGCCCTTTCGGGTTTTCAATTCACAGGGATACCCTTTTTTGCCAAAGTCGCCCTTCCGGGTTTTCGACTTTGCGGGCGTACATTCTTTTCTTTTATATCCCTAATTTTTGCCCGAACCTTTTTCCTTTTTTATGGTTCGCCGGGATGCCCCATTTTTGCCTGGATATTCTTTTTCTTTCCAGCGGGTCATTCTTTTAAGCAAAGTATTTTTTAACTGCGTCCGTGTTCACCGGGGATGCAAAATCTTCGCCATCCATCGTGGATAACAACAAGGCTCCTCCCGAGAAGACCTTGCTGACGACGTACGGACCTTCGTAATTGGTAGTCCACTTGCCCCGGTGATCAGAGTGTGGAGGAAGAATCTTCTTCAGGACGAGATCACCCATCTGAAAGCTTCTAGGATGCACCTTCTTATCATATGCTTTCTTCATTCGGCTTTGGTACAGACGACCATATGCAATCAATGCTAACCTCTTCTCGTCCATCAGGCTGAGTTGGTTTAGTCGGTTCTTAATCCATTCTGCCTCATCGAGTTTCACGTCAACCAAAACTCGTAAAGAAGGGATCTCCACTTCTAACGGTAGGACAACTTCCATACCGTACACCAGTGAGAAAGGAGTTGCCCCGGTTGATGTACGCATCGTTGTACAATAACTGCGCAGTGCGAATGGCAGCATCCCGTGCCAATCCTTATAGGTCACAACCATCTTCTGCACAATCTTCTTGATGTTTTTATTGGCCACTTCAACGGCGCCATTCATCTTCGGCCGGTAAGGAGATGAGTTGTGGTGTTCAATCTTGAAACTCTGGCATAACTCCTTCATCATCTTGTTATTCAGATTCGAACCATTATCATTAATGATCCGCTCGGGAATTCCGTATCGACAGATGATGTCCGTCTTTATGAATTTAGCCACCACCTGCTTGGTCACATTAGCATATGAGGCTGCCTCCACCACTTGGTGAAGTAGTCGATAGCTACTAGAATGAAGCGATGACCGTTAGATGCAGTGGGCTCGATCTTGCCTATCATGTCGATGCCCCACATGGAGAACGGCCATGGGGATGACATGACATTTAACGGGCACGGCGACACATGAATCTTATCAACATAAATCTGGCATTTATGACATCTCTTCGCGAATTTGAAGCAATCCGATTCCATCGTCAGCCAGTAGTATCCTGCTCTCAGGATCTTTCTTGTCATAGCATGCCCGCCGGAGTGCGTACCAAATGTGCCTTCATGGACTTCTTCCATGAGCATACTCGCTTCTTTCTCATCTACACATCTGAGTAGCACGAGATCGTGGTTTCTTTTATACAACACTCCATCAGGATTGAGATAGAAATTTCCAGACAGCCTCCTCAGAGTCTTTTTATCCTGGGTTGACGCTCCCGCAGGATATTCCTTAGTCATAAGGAAGGTCTGGATGTCATGGAACCATGGCTTTTCGTCGGAGGCTCCCTCGATCGCAAAGACGAATGCAGGTCTATCAAGACGAGAAAGGACAATTCTTGGAGCTTCATTCCAAAAATTGACTTTATACATCGAAGCCAACGTGGCTAAGGCATCAACCATCTAATTTTCAGCTCTGGGCACATGATGGAGTTCCACTCGATCAAAGAACGGAAGCAGCCTTCTGGCATAATTCATGTACGGCACCAAATTCGATTGACGAGTCTCCCACCCCCCTTTAATCTGGTTAATCACAAGTGTCGGGTCACCATATACATCTAGGTTCTTGATTCTCAAATCAATTGCTTCTTCTAGACCCATGATGCATGCTTCATACTCCTCTTCGTTGTTGGTGACCGAAAACGTCAGACTCGCAGTGAACGGGATATGGGATCCATGGGGAGTCGTGATGATCGCCCCAATGCCACTTTCGTAAGAATTAACCGCCCCGTCAAATATCAATTTCCACTGGGATTTCCTGTCTGGACTCTCGTCGTGCAACGGTTCATCGCAATCCTTTACTTTGAGAAACATGATATCCTCATCAGGGAATTCAAATTTCATCGGCTGATAATCTTTGATCGGCTGTTCGGTAAGGTATTCAGACAATACGCTCCCCTTGATGGCCTTCTGGGAAACATACTGAATGTCATATTCCGTCAACACCATTTTCCATCAAGCAATCCTGCCCGAAAGCGCTTGTTTCTCGAAGACGTACTTGATCGGATCCATCTTCGAAATTAGCAGGGTTGTGTGATTGAGCATGTACTTTCGTAAACGTTTGGCAGCCCAGGCTAGTGCACAACACGTTTTCTCCAGCATCGAGTAACGAGATTCACATTCTGTGAAGTTTTTACTCAAATAATAGATGGCATGCTCCTTTCTGCCCGTCTCGTCTTGCTGACCGAGAACACACCCCATACTATTCTCAAGAACTGTCAAGTACATGATTAAGGGTCTTCCAGCCACTGGGGGTATCAAGATCGGAGGTTCCTGTAGATACTGTTTTATCTTATCAAATGCCTTCTGGCAATCCTCGTTCCAGAAAATCGCCTGATCTTTCTTTAGTAGTTTGAACATCGGTTCACACGTGGCTGTGAGCTGAGAGATAAACCTTGCAATGTAGTTTATTCTGCCCAGGAAACCACGAACTTCTTTTTCTGTTTTTGGCGCTGGCATTTCTTGTATTGCTTTTATCTTCACAGGATCAACCTCAATGCCTTTTTCACTCACAATAAACCCCAGTAGTTTTCCAGACCGTACTCTGAAAGTACACTTGTTAGGATTCAGCCTCAACCTGAACTTCCTAAGCCTCTCAAAAAGCTTCAGCAAATTGACCAGATGTCCTTCCTCCGTTTGGGACTTCGCAATCATGTCATCAACATAGACTTCAATCTCATGATGAATCATGTCATGAAACAAAGTGACCATTGCTCGTTGGTAAGTGGCCCCTGCGTTCTTCAGACTGAAAGGCATTACCTTGTAGCAAAATGTTCCCCAAGGAGTGAGAAACGTAGTTTTCTCTATGTCCTCCGGTGCCATCTTGATCTGATTGTAACCGGAGAAGCCATCCATTAATGAACATACGGAGAACTGAGCTGTATTGTCGACCAACACATCAATATGAGGGAGCGGGAAATCATCTTTAGGGCTCGCCCTATTCAAATCCCTGTAATCGACGCACATTCGCACCTTGCCTTCTTTCTTCGGTACAGGTACTATGTTGGCGACCCACGGAGGGTAAGTAGTGACCTCTAAGAAGCCAGCATCAAGCTGCTTCTGCACTTCTTCTTTGATTTTAACGGCCATATCTGGTCGTGTCCTTCTAAGCTTCTGCTTAACGGGAGGACAATCTTCTCGCAGCGGCAAGTGGTGGACCACAATGTCACTATCAAGTCCGGGCATATCTTCGTATGACCAAGCAAAGATGTCACTATACTCTCTCAGCATCTCGACCAATCTCTGCTTGACATCACTCTACAATGCGGCCCCTATCCTGACGTTCCTGACCAGTTCTTCAGAACCTAGATTCACAATCTCAATCTTTTCCTCGTGAGGAAGAATAACTTTTTCTTCTTGTCTCAACAAGCGGGCCAACTCTTCGGGAAGGTCTTCGTCTTCATCAATCTCTTCATCGGCTTGATAAATCGGGCAATCGAAGTCGAAGTGAGTCGTAGAAGGTCCAGAGTCGATGTCATCTGTTATGTGGATCCTGCCATAACAAGGGTTAAGCTTAAAAGAAGGAAATGCAGGTTAGCACAAACCCTATTTCCATTTTATTGTTTTTCAAAACAAATATAAAACAGGAATAACAAAGATCACAACTTTTGAATGCGAAGAAAAACGCCTTTTGATTTATTGATAAAATGCATGTACATAATCAAACAAGGCCCTGACAGTAAAACCACTATGCCGCGGGTAGGACATAGGGTTGTACAACAATTGGAGAAAGTAAATCATTACTCTTTGCTTGTCACTTGGATGGTATCCCTGATGGACCAGTTGTTGAGGCTCTCGGCTGGTTTGCTTGGCTGGATCCAAGAGTCTAGGTCGCAATCGCTGTCTTCGCCGTCTTCAGACACTACGTTGACACTTTCAAATATCACCCCGCCACTCGTAAACTGGATCGGCCCTTTACCTCGCGACGCACTGTGAGAAGAGGAGGCTTCAGCCGCAGGAGAGTATCCTAACACAAACTTGTCCTGTTTGTTAGGTATTTCTAGAATTCGCCCCCAACCTGGGGTAGATCCGGCTTGAACAACGGCTCGGGCTTCCCTGAAGGAAGAGAGAGTCATCTCTGGTTTTTCAGTAATTATAGGAGCCATGTTCTTGACTTTAACAGCTTCGAACGCCTGACATAGGGTTTCGTGGATTTCCCCATCCATCTCAACATATTTGAAGGACGACAAATGGCTCACCATTATATCCTCCTCGCCACATACGGTTACAATGCTGCCTCTGACGGCATACTTGAGCTTCTGGTGCAACGTGGAGGTCACAGCGCCAGCGGAATGGATCCATGGTCGGCCTAAGAGACAGTTGTAGGCTGGCATGATGTCCATAATGTAAAAGACTGCGTCGAAAGTTTCCGGCCCGACCTGGATTAGCAACGTTACCTCTCCAAAGACATGACGCTTGGTTCCATCGAAAGCCTTCACAACCAGATCACTGGGTGTGCAAATCAATCCGCGAGTATCTAACTTCATCAATGCTTTCTTCGGAAGAACATTGAGCGATGACCCTGTGTCTACCAACACATGAGACATAATCGTTCCCCTACACTCTATCGAGATGTGCAGGGCACTATTGTGGTTTCTTCCCTTCGGTGTCAGCTCCAGATCAGTGAACCCTAACCCGTTTCCAGCATTCACGTGGGCTACTACCCCTTCCAACTGGTTGACCGATATTTCATGCGGTACATACGTGGCATTCAAAACCTTTAACAGCGCGTTGCGATGTGACTCCGAACAGAGCAACAAATTCAGGATGGAAATTTTCGAGGGTGTTTGATGGAGGTGATCCACGATCTTGTAATCACTCTTCTTGATCAGCCTCATGGACTCTTCAGCGTCCTTAACAAGTAAGTCCTTCTCTACCCCACGAGGGGTTTCCTCAACGACTTTACTCTTTCCCTTATTGGTTACTTCAGCTTTATCCGCTTTGTCTGCCACGATCTCAGGTGGAGCAAATATCCTTCCGTTGCGCGTGATTCCGCCAATTCCCACTAGGTTATCCACAGACCGCCCAGATGGTTCCAGTTCCAACTTCTGCCCGTTGTAGTAAACGTCGGCCCCATAATGCCATGGGACAGCATTGGTGCTTTCAAAAGGTATCGGCCCAGCCTTGGTGATGGTAATCGTGGGCGGTCTGGGTGTAGAAATAGTGATCGTCCGGCGAGGGATGGTGATGGTAGCAACCTCATCATCTTGCTTCAGCATTACCTCTCCAGCTCCATATTCGGCCCTTCGGCTAAACTGCAAGAGTCCTTCGGTCATCAGACTCTGAATCCCCTCTATCAACTGTTCACATCCATCAGGACGAGTTGCACAACCCATACACAGTTCTCCACAGCCTGGAAAGAAGCCTCTCTTCATCAGCTTGGCTTTGACGAAGCTGAGCGGTGTCTTCAAATCTCTGACGTCAGTCAACACATCCAAATTCTCGGCTTCAATAATGGCATTCACCCCACCTCCCCTATGATTCGGAATAGGGTTCTCCGTGACATTTGGCACATTATCTGAGAAATTGATGATCTTAGCATCCACCATATCCTGCACCTTGTGCTTGAAGGCTTTGCAATTTTCTATCGTGTGGCCTGGTGCCCCCGAGTGAAACTCACAAGATGCATTCGCATCATAACCTGGCGAAGGTGCCCCTGTCAAGGGAGCTAGGGTTCTCTTATGGATTAGCTGTAACTGAAATAGAGTCTGTAACAGCTGAGCATAAGACATGGGCGGTGTCTCGAGGTGACGGCTTGACAGAGGTGCCCTGTTCTGATACTTTCTGTACCCTTGCTGATTCGGCTGCTGCTGTGGCTGGGGTTGTTGGACTGCAGGGATGGTTATGCTAGCCACCTGCTGGTGCTGGCCCTTGCCTTTCCTTCGAGCGTTAGACACGACGCTCGTCTCTCCTTCCCGCCTTTTTCCACCATACGGTTTCTTTCCTCCTCCCGCTGAGGATAGATCACCTTGAATTTTTCCCAATTTGATCCCATTTTCAACATGCTCGCCAGTGATGATGAGATCTGAGAAACTTCCAGACATACTGCTGACCAATTTCTCGTAATAAACCCCTGGGAGGGTGGCTACAAACATTTCAACAAGCTCCCGTTCAACCATTTGCGGTTGAACTCTAGCTGCCAATTCACGCCACTGCTGGGCGTATTCTTTGAACCCTTCGTTGTTCCTCTGTGACAAATTTTGCAGTTGAACTCGGTTCGGAGCCAAGTCACTGTTATACTGGTAATGGTGCACGAATGCCTCAACAAGTTCCTTCCACGTGCGCACACTAGTAGGTTCCAAACTCATGTACCATTCCAAGGATGGCCCGGACAAGCTATCCTGAAAGAAGTGCATCAGCAGCTTCTCGTCTTTAGAGTGAGCGGACATTTTCCGGTAGTATGACCTTAGGTGGACGCGAGGGCAGGCGGTACCCTTGTACTTTTCAAAGTCGGGTACCTTGAATTTAGGAGGCACCTTGAAGTCAGCAATCAATCCCAATTTGGACATGTCGACACCCATAGTGTTCAGGTTCTCGAAATTCCTCATCTTGTCCTCGAGTGCCTTAAACCTCAGACGTGCTTCAGCGGCCAGCTCTCCTTCAGCACCCTTCTGTGAGAACAAATCTTCTTGACGGTCTTCTAACCATGGCTGAGGCCCATACAGATTTCCAACACCTGTGTTGCCGTTGCCCAGTCCAACATTGACATTAGCTTCAAAATTTCCATTACCGACGCCAGTCGTATTACCATTGAGCCCCATGTTAGCGATCACATTGCCGTTGCCACTGCCATTCCCCCCGGTCACGGGGATGCCGTTCTGAGGAGTTTCAACAGGTGGAGGGGTTGGAACGCTCCCACCGTGGAGTACCCCATTGCCATCTACCCTTGAGATCAGAGGCTGGACCAATGTTCTGAGCTGGTCTTGGCCGTTGGCAACCACTTGCATGAGCTCCATGAAGCGGTCCATCCTCTCTCGGAGCTCTTGAACGTCAGTCTGCACTTGCTCCATTGCTCTGGCTTGATTTGCTCTGGTCGGATAACAGTGGATTGGTCTTTGATCAATCCTGGAACAACCTGAAACAACCTGTATACACAAAAGGGTTAGAAAAAATTACAAAGTGCTCATTATGCAGATGCTTCATGCAAATGCCAACGTGTGTCTGTGCATTAGGGAGATTTTCCCCCAATCCTAATGCCTGAGTGCCAGTGCTGATAATAAGAAGTCTGAGTCCAGTCATGGAAATAACATCTCATATATAAAGAAAGCCCATCAAGGCAATACACAACGTCACTGAGTACAAGAAGAATCAATAGCATGACCTCGACCAACAAGCCTGGTGATGGTCAGCACACAACAATGATAAACACAAAAGGATTACAAATATAGTCAAGCACGTCCACGGGCGCGGAACTCTTCTAACAGATTCCTCGTTTCTAGATGATCAGGCCGAGTGAGCAACCCTTTGACGAGTAACTCCCTCTGCATAATAGTGTATTGAAGACCTTCAACTGAGTCTTCCCAGGCTCCTTCGCCGAAACAATCTTCTAACTTCCGCTTCTTGGATTCAAACGTCAGTTTGCGCTCCTTCAGGTTAGCAAGAGCCTTGTTGAGCAGACCTTTAGCGACATATCTGCGAGCGGTTTCTTCATTAAACCTCTTATCACTAGCCTTCACCTGGGCTTTCAACTTGGAGATCTGCTGTTTTAGTTTATCCTCTCGTTCCTTGCCGTTGGCTAGGGTGGCCTTCCAATGCTGATTAAACTTGGATATTCTCCGGTACGCTTCATCCAAGTGCTGCTTCTTAGTGGCCAGTACGTCATTTACAGCTTTGAAGTCCTGACCCAAACGCTCGCGCTCAGCTATCTGCTTAGTCAAATCTGTCCCTAACTGATTCACCAGCTCTGCCTGCCTCTTGAAGGAATGGACGACTTCGCTTCTCTCACTTCTGAGTTGAGCCAATTCTTTCTCCAGTTCTTCATTTGCCTTCTTCATCTCATCTCTCTTAGCTAACGCCTGATTGTACTGCTGAATAGGCACGGTGGTAGGCTCTTTAATCACTGGAGGGCTTTCTAGCTGGGCAGGTGGAAACGGCATCCCTATAATATTTGCTCTGGCTCAGATCCAGGTCACATACAGAGCATAGGCTTGGCTATTACTCTTCCCCAGCAACGGTTTTCCCCGCTTACTGATACCATTCCAAGCGTGCTGAAGCTTAGATAACATATCCCCCTCTAGAAGACCAGTGAGGTACAGAGATTCCTGCACCTCTTCATCCTTCGGCGGAGCTCTCAAAACATAAGCAAATTGTCGGACCAGCAGAGATGGATTATAGTTGATACAGCCCTTCCTGCCTATCAAAGGCACATTCGGAAACCCACTGCAGCTGAAGATAATCTCAGTACCCAACGTATCTCTATCAAACTAGGCAATATCCTTCGCTGACAGACTCATCAGGCGCTCAGACCACTCAGTTGTGGCTGCAGACGAAGCAAAGGGACCCTTCTTGGGTAGGTGACTATCAAGCCATCTATAGAGTAGGGGCACACAGCACAAGACATTCTTGCCCCTTCTGTTCTCGTTTTTGTAGTGGACGGAATGGTAAACATCTCCAATTAGGGTAGGGACTGGATTCCCTGATGCAAAGATGTGAAATGCGTCGAAGTCTACAAAGTCGGGCATATTGGGGAACAGAATGATGCCATATATGCACAGAGCAAGGATGGCGTTGAACACGATCCAACATCCGTCTTTGGCACACTGCTGGGCCTTTCCCACCAAGAACTGCAAGGGGAAACCGGGAACCCTGTTCCAACTAGACAAGACCAACTCGGAGGCATCCAGATGAAGTGAAGGAGCTAGGCTAGCCAGATTAGGCTCAGCATCCATGTGAACAAAGGGCATCTGACTCTTGGTAGGCACATCTAACAAATCAGCATACTCCTCTAATGTGGGTGCGAGAATAAAGTCCTGGAAAGTAAAGCATCTCAAAGGAGGATCGTAGAACTGCAGCAAGGCGTGCAACCCATTCAACTCAAACACAGAAGGTTTACGAACCAAGCTGAGCAGTTTCCCATAAGACTTTCTGAATTCACCTCTCACAGAATCATCTGCCTGTTGCACCCCTAAATTTGACCAACATTTATTTACCCATCAAGAGTTGTATGAGACTTTGAATCTAGCCAAGAAGGTAATTCAAAGGTTCAAAGGTTGATATCCTTGTCAGAGAACCCAAGAGATCCTCAGAGAGATTGGTTGAAACCAAGGTTGTGTGCCTCATAACTTGAGAGTTATAGGAGCTCCTCAGATGATTATGAGACTATGAGGATGGACTTGAAGCTTTGAGAAAGCTTATGAGATGTCTTGAAAGCCATCATGAAGCCTAGAGAGGTCATTATACAAGAATTCAGAAGATTCAACCATGAGTGGTGGAATTAGGGTTTGACTGGGTCAACCCTAGGTTAACTGATGATTTGGAGAGGGTTGAGACCTAATCCAAGAGCCATGTGATCATGGAATGATGCATTGAAGTATTATAAGGATGATTCCTAGACCAACTCATCATGATTGAAGAGTTTGAGAAGTTTTAAGCTAGGGTTTCTAAGGCTCGACAGTGTAAAATCCCCTAGTTTTATCCCTATCTTCAAGGCAGTTTAGCTCAAGATGTGATTGTCATCTCATCTTCCCCACAACATGAATGTTGTATAAATTGTTCTTAGATTTAATTTGAGTACTAGAAGTCCTTGATAGGATTTGTAGAGCTCAAGTTATGACTTTGACAAATTACAGGTCATCTGAGGTATGTGAATCTGGGTCCTTGAAAGTCACCCAACTTGCATCCAACTTTTTCCCTAGTAGGATGATTCCTATGGATTCTTAGTCAACATGAATGTTGTAGAGAATCTTCTTAGCTTTCTATAGAGTACTAGAAGTCCTTGATAGGATTTGTAGAACTCAACTTATGGCTTTGACAAGTCAAGGGCATTTTGGTCATTTGGAGGTTATAGGTCATTTCAAGCACAAGGCCATATCTCCTATTTCCAAGCTTCAAATGGAAAAATCTTCAACGTCAAAATTGCTTAGAATGATGTTTTAAGGCTAGTAGGGAGATCATGAGATGTTGAAAAGGCTTGTATCAAAAAGTGATAAAAATGGCCTAAAATGGAAGCATAAGTTAATTAAGGTGAAATTGAAAATTGTAAATCACAAGCTATAAATCCAAACCATGTCATATTATAGCTCATTTTGACTCCAAATGACATTCTAAGAACAATGGTTCAGCCACAATTTTGATTTGGGGCTTAGATCATAGGGCTGCTTTGGAATTGGCTTACTTGCATATTAAGGTACCAAAGCAAAACTCAACAAAACTCAATAAACAAGTTGGTTATGCATTGTAACTCATCATGAATCTCATATGGGGAGAATTTCAAGTGAGAATCAAAGGTTACAAGAAGCTTGGCATGAAATAGCACATAAGGGGAATTGAAATCAAAATGTCATGACATGAGATTTCCATATACTCATTGGATGTTCCTAGATGGTTCTAGATGATTCTAAACCACTCTATATAACATGTATAACTTGCTCAGATGCAAGGTTGGTGAGAATTGGTGCAGAGAAGAGAGAGTGAGATCAAGAATCTTCCATTGCAAGTCAAGTTTCAATTTCACATTCTTCTTCCTTTCCATTCATTCTTTCCATTCAAACACATTCCATACATCATAGTGAAGCTGTGCAGATTGAATTGAGATCAAATCCATGGAGAATTGAAGAGTTGGTGATTGAAATTTCAAGGTGGCAAGTCAGAATCGAATCATGAAATTGAGGTTTCCTCCATCAAAATTGTTGCAAACAGTAGCAAGATTGGCATCTAGGGAAACTTTCTGAAGAGTTTCAAGGTCTGAATTGGAGGATTTCATCATCTGTTCATCAAGATTAACCAGGTTTTCAAATTCTTCCCTACACCATGTTTTAGGCATAATTAGGTTAATTTGTTAGTGTAGAAATGTTAGAGACCAATAAGAGATGGATTTTGGAGAGTTAGGGATCAATTGGTGAAGATTGGATAGTGGACACCATTTCTGTTTGGCCTTGTATCTTGCTGAATATTGAGAGATAGGCTTAGTTTAATAGCAAGAAATGTTCAGGGAAGCATGAGGATGAGATTAGGACCATTAATTTTGAGAATTGTCAAGATTGGTTCTTGATCAATAATTTGAAGTTGCTATCGGGTTTCGTGTTAGAGGAAGTTTCAATGGAATTTGAGATTATGATTGTGTTCAGCATGAAAAATGGAGCGTGTTAATGTTTTAAACTTTGAGTTTTTATGTAGAAATGAGAGAGCACGAGTTGAGGAAGATGAAGCTTCATGTTCTGCATTTCCATGGAGTTTCAGCAAACCCTGGTTGACCTGAGAAGCAATCCAATGGCCTGTGTTTAATTTCATTTTGGAGGGAATCTGAACTACAATGAAACGCGGCGTTTCATTAAAGGAGTTTTGGGCTTAAGTGGATCCAATGACTATACACACCCCAGTCAAGGCCCATCCAAGTTTTACACTGAAAACCATTGCTATTCTCACCGTGGTTTTTCCTTTTTCTTTTATTTTTGTTAATTGATTTTCTGATTAATATGGGCCCAGCGCGCGTTACTTCCTGCACCCCTACTCTGAGCCCATTAATAAATTGAACTGGATCTGTTTGCTACCTGCACCCCATCCCTTCATATTTTCATTTTCATTTTCTCCATTTTCTTTCAAACTTTGAAAAATCATAACAATTTGAAAAATAATCATTTTTTGATGGGAGTTTTTTCTCCTATTTCATATTTTTTTGTCAAGAAAAATATAAAATAAAAATATTTTCCTTTCATGCATTTTTAGTATTTTTTGTATATTTTCTATTTTTATTGCATTTTATTTCTTTTATGTTGATACATGAATTTGTAGAATTTTGTTTAGGTCGCTCCCTTAACATTTTTAGGCCATTCTTTTTAGGATAGTTAGATATAAGCTTTAGCTTCCCCCTGGATTTATTCCATAATTTTGGGATGAAATTTAGGATAGTTTTGATTAGATGACATTAGGTTGTGTAGAATTAGGTCAAACTTCAACATAGGTGCACAATGACCTTAGATTTTTGGGTTTCTAGGTCAAATTAGACTATGGGACATATAGGGCATTAAGGGTAGGTATGTAGGATCCCTTAGAAATTATATTAGGATTTAATATAGTAGTATACTATTTTTAGATGATTTTTGTAGTTGATGATTGTTTGTGTTGCCCTTGTGGGCTTGAATTTTTGTTTGCTTTGCTTTGTGGGCTTGGAGAGCTTGGTCTTGTTCTAAGGAGCATTGAGGAGCATAGTAGAAGACTTGGAGATTGAAGAAGGAGCTTGAGAGCTTGATCTTATTTGTTTTGTCATTGTTTTAGGGTTAGGGATTAGGAAGAGTTTAGACTTAGATAACTCCTTTCTTAAACATGGATGGTATCTTTCACCTCCATTCCTCCCTATGATTCAAAGTCCTTCCATGGTATACACCTCTCTCCTTTGGAGGGATAAGTGATGTACCTAGGGAGTAGAACTTTTGAGGGAACCATTCCTTTGATGTTGAACCCTTATAGGTCACCTTTGGTGGTCAATAAGCAGTTCAATATCCCCAGCATATCCAGTAAGTGATTTCATCTGGTTTGATTATCTTTAGAGATGTTGAGCTTGAGTTTGAAGGTGAAGACTTCAATGAAGAGTGTTGAAGAGGATGAATCCTTGAGCAGTGCCATTCCAGCTGAAGCTTGAAGAGCAACAAGAGCAAGTTGATACTTGAAGATCCCTGAAGATTAGGTGAAGCCTGAAGGTGGAGCTGATCAAGAAGATGAAGCTTAAAAGAGAGGATAAGTTGAAACTTATGTTGAAAGGTTGAAACCTGGAAAAGCAAATTGATATTTGTCAAGAGTAATTGAAGTCTGAAGACTGAGTTGCTGTTGGAAAAGCTGAAGCTTGAAGTTGAGAGAAGTTGTTCTGCTTTCCTTTTCTTTTCTGTATTGCTTGATAGCATGTTTTACTTTTCAGTATGATTACTGTTATCCATTCTGGCTTGAGGTTGAGATGAGCTTGTGGAGGCTGAAGCCCCACACACATTTCCTCCCTCACTTGCATTGCATGCATTTTACTGTTAAGCTGATGCTTTATCTGTTTTGGTGTATCATTGACATGATCCCTTAGGACTCTCAGTTCCTTTGATAAGGAATTGATGATAGAACTTTAGGTTGAAACCTATGCATGACAACTTCTAGGAGTTCCCTGTTCAAACCTCAACCATAGGATGAATCCATGGCATGACAACAGTAGGACTTGATAGTCTCCCTCCTAGTTGGGCATGTTCTCTTCTCATCTCAAAACAGTTTAAGATACAGTAATCATGAAAGATTTCTTTCGTACATTACGAGTCTTAAGCTATCTGAGAAAGGATTGTGGGAGAGTTTCTTTTCCACAGTCTGGATGTTTAGTATGGTACCCTTTGGGTGACATGCGACGCATTCACTCTCAGGTCATAGTCTCTAGTGCGATTGAAATCGCAAACACAATAAAAAACACTTCTTTCGTAAAAGACAGGAAATAAACCGTAGTTTCCCGAACTACGTGAGCTCTGATCTCTCGTACCTGTTGAGAGTACGTAGGCACGGGATGGCGATGTCTTGGCGAGCTACCTTCCCCCATAACCCATCGTAGGCCGAACTACATTGACTCTGATTTCTCGTTCTCTGAAGAGAATACGTAGGCATAGAGTGCGACGCTCTATCGAGTCATTTTTCTTTTCTGTTTTAAACCAGCCTTGATAGGTAGATAGATAAAACCAACCCGTCCAAGTAAACACAACAAGCAAGGATCCCGTCGAGTACGACGGACGTGAGGGGTGCTAATACCTTCCCCTTGCGTAACCGACTCCCGAACCCAGACAACGGTCGCGATGACCTTGTCTTACCCTTTTTCGTCAGGTTTTTCCGATCGTTTCCTTTCCCGCTCTGATGGATAAATAACGAAAGGTGGCGACTCTTCTGTTGTGTCGACACCTTATTTTCGCGCAAGCGACAGCTGGCGACTCTGTTGGGGACTCCAACGGTTCCCTGCGAGAGTCAATCCTAACGCTTGTATGTTTACTTGTTGGGTTGCGTTTATTTATCGCATTTTACTTCTCGCACTTTATTTCCCGCATTTTATTTCCAGTTTGATATGATTATCTGTGCTGTTGTGGGATGGGAGTTCTGATGAGTGAGAAGCCAGACCCAAGCTTGAGTGCACTATAGACTTAGAGTGGAAATTAGTGGGCGCGTGCTTGCTTTGCAGGCACTAGTGTCTCATGAAATCCACACTCAGACGAGGTTCATCCGGTTGGCTTCTCTTTCAACCCTTTGGGTTGAGACGGTTGCTGGTTTGGTGGATTGTCGACTCTGGGGACCGATCATTTGTGATTCAGCCGAGTGAGGCCGCTTCATGAGCTGGTGATGCCACACCTTCTGGGTATCGTATCACCCATCTTGAATGTCTGTGACGCTGATTAACGCATAGGATGCCGAACTTGAGTCAGTTTAGGGACATACCTGTGAGCAGGGTTGGGTTTATTGCAGAAACTTTGACCTTCAGACTACCTGGTTTTCTTGACAGTGAATCAGTTTTGTTGGTACCAGGGTTTCTCAGTTGCAGATTTGTCTGTTCTTGATAGAGCAGGTTTTGATCAAAGGATCTTATCATCATGTGTATGGCTGTTCTTGATAGAGCAGAGTATTGTCATCAGTTGTTTGTTCTTGATAGAACAAAGTTTTGGGGTCTGAAGATCTCATCAGCAGATGTTGTTTGTTCTTGATAGTGCAAAGTTTTGGGGTCTGAAGATCTCATCAGCAGCTGTATGTTTGGTCTTGATAGAGCAGATTTTTGATTTGGGGTCTGCGAACCTCATCAGCAGATATTTCTTGATCATACATCAGAGGTCCTTATTATCATACATTTGTTCTTGACAGAGCAGAATTATGATCCTATGTATATGGCCCTATCAGATGGTTGTTCTTGGCAGATCAGATTTATGGTCCTACACCGGGGTTTTCTTTTTATCAGTGGTTGTTGATACAGAATCTCCACAGCACCAGTTGCCCTGACCTCTTATTGCATGATTGCATTTTGCATTAGTTTGCATACTCATTTGCATTTCACTAACGTGTGTCTGTGTTGCAGGTACCGTTTTCCCCGATCCAGGATTTCTTGCCTCCTATTGTATTGTTATAGGCTCTCTGAGGAAGACCGTGGCTTACAAGTTCCCTACCCCTGATGTGGTTAAGCTGACTGGTTTGATAGCTCTAGCAGGTGATTATGTGAGGGATGAGTTCAGGAAATCTTACGGCAGGTTGCTCAGTTTGGTTCATAAGCCTTCTGTGTTCGAGTTGAATGGGTTGCATGCTCTGCTACAGTTCTACGACCCTCCACTGAGATGTTTCACTTTTCAGGACTTCGTTCTCGCGCCTACACTGGAAGAGTATGCTGATTTGCTAGGTGTGCCTATCAAGAGGCAGATGCCTTTTGTTCATATGGATGCTGAGCCTGATCTGGCTGGTTTAGCTCCTTCACTTCACCTGGACGCCTCCGAGTTAGTATTGACTAGTTGGAACAAGGTTCCTAGGTTCTCCTTGCAGTTTCTGGTGGGTAAGGCTCAGCAGTGTGCCAAGGACGAATGTTGGGTCGCGTTCAACGCCGTCCTCGCTCTATGCATATACGGCATCATCCTGTTCCCTAACATGCCCGATTTTGTAGACTTTGATGCGTTCCACATCTTTGCTTCAGGGAATCCAGTCCCTACCTTGATAGGAGATGTCTATCACTCAGTCCACTACAAGAACGAGAACAGGACGGGGAAGAATGCCTCGTGATGCGTACCGTTGTTGTACAAATGGCTTGAAAGTCATCTGCCCAAGAGGGGTCCTTTTGTCTTGTCTGCAGCCACAGCTGAGTGGCCTGAGCGTCTGATGAGCTTATCGGCAGAGGATATTGATTGGTTCGACAGAGATAGGTTGGGTACTGAGGTGATCTTCAGTTGCAGCGGGTTTCCAAATGTACCTTTGATAGGTAGGAAGGGCCGTATAAACTACAATCCGTCGTTGTTGGTCCGACAGTTCGCGTATGCTTTGAGAACTCCGCCGAAGGATGAAGAGGTACAGGAATCTCTGTACCTCACTGGTATTCTAGAGGGGGATCTGTTGTCCAAGCTTCAGCGCGCGTGGAATGGTATCAGTAAGCGAGGAAAGCCTTTGTTGGGAAAAAGCAACAATCAAGCCTACCCTCCGTACGTGACTTGGATCAGAGCCAGGGCCAATGCTATAGGAATGCCGTTCCCTCAGGCCAAGCCAGAAAGTCCTCCAATGATCGAAGAGCCTACTACTGTGCCCATTCAGCAGCATAATCAGGTGTTAGCCGAGCGGGAAGAATTGAAGCGGGCGAACAAAGAACTGGAGAAGGAATTAGCTCAGCTCCGAAGTGAGAGGAACGAAGCCGTTCATTCTTTCAAAAGGCAGACAGAGCTGGTGAACCAGCTAGGTACAGACCTGACAAAACAGATAGCCGAGCGTGAACGCATGGGTCGAGACTTCAAAGCTGTCAACGACGTACTGGCTACGAAGAAGCAGCACTTGGACGAGGCATATCGGAGGATATCCAAGTTCAACCAGCACTGGAAGGCTTCCCTGGCCACCAGGAAAGAACGGTAGGATAAGCTGATGCTGCAGATCTCCAAGCTAGAAGCCCAGGTGAAAGACAGTGAGCAGAGGTTTGATGAAGAAACCGCCCGCAGATACGCCGCCGAAGGCCAGCTCAACAAAGCTCTTGCTAACCTGAAGGAGCGCAAGCTGACGTTTGAGTCCAAAAAGCGGAAATTAGAAGATTGCTTCAGCGAAGGAGCATGGGAAAGTTCAGTTCAGGGACTTCAGTATACCGTTGTGCAGAGGGAATTACTCGTCGAGGGGTTACTCACGCTGCCAGATCATCCAGAGACGAAAGAATTGTTAGAAGAGTATCGCGCCCGTGGCCGTACTTGACTATTTGTATTCCTTTTGTTTTGATCATTGTTGTATGCTGACCATCACCAGGCTTGTTGGCTGAGGTCACGCTGTTGATTCATCTTGTACTCGCTGATGCTATGTACTGCCTTGATAGGCTTTCTTTATATATGAGATTGATGTTTCCATGATTGGAATCAGACTTCTTCTTATTATTATTATCAGCACTGGCACTCAGGCACTAGGATCGGGGGAAATCTCCCAAACACACAGACACACGCATGCATTTGCATGAAGCATTTGCATGACGCACATTTTGTTGTTTTTCCTAACCCTTCTGTGTTTAACAGGTTTTTCAGGTTTACAGGTCCCAAGCTGTTTCCGGTGGTTCCAGGATTGATCAGAGACTAATTCACCGTTATCCGACTAGAGCTAATCAGACCAAGATCATGAATCAAGTGCAAACAGATGTTCAGGAGCTCCGCGAGAGGATGGATCGCTTCATGGAACTCATGCAAGTGGTCGCCAATGGCCAGGACCAGCTCAGGACTTTGGTTCAGCCTTTGATCTCCAGGGTTAATAGCAGCGGCATACTCCATGGCGGGGCTGTGCCTACTCCTCCACCAGTTGATACTCCGCAGAATGGTGTCCCCATGGCCGGGGGCAACGGCAGTGCTAATGGCAATGTGATGGCCAACATCGGACTCAATACGAAGGGCGTCGGCAATGGGAGTCTGGGAGCTAATGTCAACATCGGGTCGGGCAACGGCAATGCAGGCGTCGGGAATCTGTTGGTGCCTCAACCATGGCTTGAGGATCATCAGGATGGTGTGTTCTCTCAAAGAGGTGCTGAAGGGGAGCTGAATGCTGAAGCGCGACTCAGATTCAAAGCACTTGAAGATAAAATGAGAGATATTGAGAATCAGAATACTTTGGGCGTTGATATGTCCAAGCTGGGATTAATTGCTGATTTCAAGGTACCTCCTAAGTTCAGGGTGCCTGACTTTGAGAAATATAAGGGCACCACTTGCCCTCGTGTCCACCTGAGATTGTACTACAGGAAGATGTCTGCTTATTCCGAAGACGAGAAGTTGCTGATGCACTTCTTCCAAGACAGTCTTTCCGGGCCATCCCTCGAGTGGTACATGGGGCTGGAGCCCACTAGCGTGCGCACATGGAAGGATCTTGCTGAAGCGTTTGTCCATCATTACCAGTACAACAGTGACTTGGCCCCGAACCGAGTCCAGCTCCAGAACCTGTCGCAGAGGAATAATGAAGGATTTAAAGAGTACGCCCAGCGGTGGCGTGAGTTGGCAGCCCGGGTTCAGCCACCGATGGTTGAACGCGAGCTCGTGCAGATGTTTGTAGCTACCCTCCCAGGGGTTTACTATGAAAAGTTAGTCAGCGGTATGTCTGGTACGTTCTCAGCTCTCATTATCATGGGAGAGCACGTTGAGAATGGAATCAAGATCGGGAAAATTCAAGGTGAGTCATCCTCAGCTGGAGGAGGTGGAAAGAAACCTTATGCTGGCAAACGACGAGAAGGAGAAGCGAGCGCTGTGACCATTGCTCGAAGGAAGGGCAAAGGCCCTCAGCAGCAGATAGCCAGTATAAATATCCCAGCGGCTCCGCAGCTGCAACAGCAGCAGCAACCGAATCAACAGGGATATAGAAAGTACCAGAATCGAGCACCTTTGGCAAACCGTCACTTCGAGGCACCACCCATGTCGTACGCGCAGCTCCTGCAGACTTTGCTTCAGCTTCAGTTGGTTCAGAAGAGGACGATGGCTCCCTTGACAGGGGCACCTCCACCAGGGTACAACGCAAATGCCACTTGCGATTTTCATTCAGGGGCACCTGGTCACACAATCGAGAACTGCAAAGCCTTCAAGCACAAGGTGCAGGACATGGTAGATGCCAAGATCATTAACTTCTCCGATAATGTGCCCAATGTCACGAAGAACCCTATGCCAAATCATAGGGGAGGCGGAGTGAACGCCATTATCCAAGAAGAGAGTGCAGATCTATTGACTGATGTCAGAGACCTAAAGACGCCGCTCAGCTTCGTCAAAGCTAAGTTGCTGAAAAGAAGGTTCTTTCCAGGATGCGGAGAACAATGCATGGACTGTGCTACACATTCTGATGGATGTGAGCAGTTGATTGAAGGAATTCAAAGTCTGATGGCTGAGGGAATTCTGCAGTTTAGCCGGAAGGCTGAAAGTGTATCGGGAGAAGTAGTGTTGAAGCAGGCCGATGAAGTCGCCACCATCACCATCCCTCGCCGGCCAATAACCATTTCTGCGCCCAGACCGCCTACAATCACTATTACCAAAGCTGGGCCGGTACCATTCGAGAGCACTAACGCCGTTCCGTGGCATTATGGGGCTGAAGTCTATTGCAACGGACAAAAGTTGGAGCTGGAACCGTATGGGTCGACTGTGGAGAATCTCGCAGGAATCAGTGGTATTACTCGCAGAGGAAGAGTGTTTGCACCGCTAGAGGTCGTGGCGGAGAAAGCGGTCAGAGATGATGCGGCCGATAAGGGTAAAAGCAAAGTCGTCGAAGAGGTCCCGTGCGGGGCAGAAACAGATTTGCTTGTCAAAGACGCCGAGGAGTTTATGCGGTTGATCAAAAAGAGCGACTACAAGATTGTAGACCATCTCCATCAGACGCCTTCGAAGATTTCTATTCTCAACTTGTTGCTGTGTTCTGAAGCACACCGCAACGCGCTGCTAAAGGTATTGAACGCTGCCTACGTACCGCAAGAGATATCGGTGAATCAGCTAGAAGTGGTAGCCCACGTTAATGCTGGAAATGGGCTAGGTTTCACAGACTTGGAGCTGACGCCAAAAGGGAAGAATCACAATAGCGCCCTGCACATCTCGATAGAGTGTAGGGGCACGATCATGTCGCACGTGCTGGTGGACACGGGTTCGTCTCTTAATGTGCTTCCGAAGAAGGCCTTAATGAAGTTGGACACTCGCGGATTAGTTTGCACACCCAGTGATCTGGTGGTGAAGGCGTTCGACGGGACTAAACGCCACATTTTCGGGGAGGTGACCCTGCCGGTCCAAGTCGGTCCGGAAACGTTCGACACGGTCTTTTATATTATGGACATCACGCCTGCCTACAGTTGCCTCTTGGGCCGGCCGTGGATCCATGATGCTGGTGCCGTGACCTCCACGTTGCACCAAAAGCTCAAATATGCTGTCGGGGGAAGCATAGTAACCGTTTGCGGCGAGGAGGACATAATGGTGAGCCATTTGTCATCCTTTAAGTACGTCGAAATGGATGGCGAAATCCATGAGACTCTTTGCCAAGCGTTCGAAGCTGTCAAGGTGAAGGAAGTAGCTCCTGTAGTCACAGAAAAGCCAGAGATGAATCTCTCCTCTTTCAAAGAAGCTCGGGCCGTTGTCCAAGCTGGATCTACCCCAGGTTGGGGGCGTATTTTGGAGATACCCAACAAGCAGGATAAGTTTGGGTTGGGATATTCTCCTGGAGCTGAAGCTTCTTCTTCTTCGTCTAGCAGTGCGTCTCGAGGTAAAGGGCCGATCCAATTTACCAGTGGCGGAGTGATTTTCGAAAGCATCAACGCGGCGTCTGAAAACAACGGGGATAGCGATTGTGATCTCGACTCTTGGATTCAGCCAAGCAAGCCGGGCGAGGGCCTCAACAATTGGACCATCAAGGACATCATCCCAATGACAAGTGAAGAGTAATGATTTACTTTTTCCAATCGTTGTACAACCCTATGTCCTACCCGGGGCATAACGGTTTTATTGTCAGGGCCTTGTTGGATTATGTACATGCATTTTGTTAATAAATCAAAGGCGTTTTCTTCGTATTCAAATATTGTGATCTCTGTTATTCCTGTTTTATATTTGTTTTGAAAAACAGTAAAATGGAAATGGGGTTTGTGCTAACCTGCATATTCTTGTTCTAAACTTAACCCTTGTTATTGCAGGATCCACATAACAGATGACATCGACTCTGGACCTTCTACGGCCCACTTCGACTTCGATTGCCCGATCTATCAAGCCGAAGAAGAGATTGATGAAGACGAAGACCTTCCTGAAGAGTTGGCCCGCTTGTTGAAACAAGAGGAAAAGGTTATTCTGCCTCATGAGGAGGAGATCGAAATCGTGAACCTGGGTTCTGAAGAGCTCGTCAGAAATGTCAAGATAGGGGCTGCATTGCAGAGTGATGTCAAGCAGAGACTGGTCGAGATGCTTCGAGAGTATAGTGACGTCTTTGCTTGGTCATACGAAGATATGCCTGGACTTGACACGGATATCGTGGTCCACCACTTGCCGCTACGAGAAGATTGCCCTCCCGTCAAGCAGAAGCTTAGGAGGACGAGACCAGATATGGCCGTTAAGATCAAAGAAGAAGTGCAGAAACAGCTTGATGTTGGCTTCTTAGCGGTCACCACTTACCCTCCGTGGGTCGCCAACATAGTGCCTGTACCGAAGAAGGACGGTAAGGTACGCATGTGCGTCGATTATCGGGATTTGAATAGGGCGAGCCCTAAAGATGATTTCCCGTTGCCTCATATCGATGTGTTGGTCGACAACACAGCCCAGTTCTCCTTGTTTTCGTTCATGGATGGCTTCTCCGGTTACAACCAGATCAAGATGGCGCCGGAGGACATGGATAAAACGACGTTTATCACCCCCTGGGGAACATTTTGCTATAAGGTAATTCCCTTCGGTCTGAAGAATGCAGGGGCCACTTACCAACGACCGATGGTAACTTTGTTTCATGACATGATTCATCATGAGATCGAGGTCTATGTTGACGACATGATTGCGAAGTCCCAAACGGAGGAAGAGCATCTGGTCAACTTATTGAAGCTTTTTGAGAGGCTTAGGAAGTTCAGGTTGAGGCTGAATCCTAACAAATGCACTTTCGGAGTGCGGTCCGGAAAGTTACTGGGGTTTATCGTTAGCAAACGAGGCATCGAGGTTGATCCTGCAAAAATAAAAGCCATTCAAGAAATGCCAGCGCCGAAAACAGAAAAAGAATTTCGTGGTTTCTTGGGCCGAATAAACTACATTGCTAGGTTTATCTCTCAGCTCACGACCACTTGTGAACCGATGTTCAAGCTTTTAAAGAAAGATCAGGCGATTACTTGGAATGAGGATTGCCAAAAGGCATTCGACAAGATAAAGCAGTATCTCCAAGAACCTCCAATCTTGATACCCCAAGTGGCTGGACGACCATTAATCATGTACTTGACAGTTCTTGAGAATAGTATGGGGTGTGTTCTCGGTCAGCACGACGAGACGGGCAGAAAGGAGCATGCCATTTACTACTTGAGTAAAAAGTTCACTGACTGTGAATCTCGATACTCGATGCTGGAGAAGACGTGTTGTGCACTAGCCTGGGCTGCCAAACGTCTACGACAGTACATGCTCAATCACACCACCATGCTAATTTCAAAGATGGATCCGATCAAGTACGTCTTCGAGAAGCATGCTCTTTCGGGCAGGATTGCCAGATGGCAAATGGTGTTAACGGAATATGATATTCAGTACGTGTCCCAGAAGGCCATCAAGGGAAGCGTATTGTCTGATTATCTTGCCGAGCAGCCAATCGAGGACTACCAGCCGATGAAATTTGAATTCCCTGACGAGGATATTATGTTTCTCAAAGCGAAGGATTGCGATGAGCCGTTGCCCGACGAGGGGCCAGATAGGAAATCCCAGTGGAAATTGATATTCGACGGGGCGGTTAACTCCTATGGAAGTGGCATCGGGGCAATCATCACGACTCCCCACGGATCCCACATCCCGTTCACTGCGAGACTGACGTTTCCAGTCACCAACAATGAGGCGGAGTACGAAGCATGCATCATGGGTCTAGAAGAGGCAATTGATTTGAGAATCAAGAATCTAGACATATATGGTGACTCAGCGCTTGTGATCAACCAAATTAAAGGGGAGTGGGAGACTCGTCAATCGAATTTGGTGCCGTACATGAATTATGCCAGAAGGCTACTTCCGTTCTTTGATCGAGTGGAACTCCATCATGTGCCCAGAGTAGAAAATCAGATGGCTGATGCCTTAGCCACGTTGGCTTCAATGTATAAAGTCAATTTTTGGAATGAGGCCCCAAGAATTGTCCTTTCGCGTCTTGATAGACCTGCATTCGTCTTTGCAATCGAGGAAGCCGCCGACGGCAAGCCATGGTTCCATGACATCCAGACTTTCCTTACGACTAAGGAGTATCCTGCGGGTGCGTCAACCCAGGATAAGAAGACTTTGAGGAGGCTGTCTGGAAACTTTTATCTCAATCCTGATGGAGTGTTGTATAAGAGAAACCACGATCTCGTGCTACTCAGATGTGTAGATGAGAAAGAGGCGAGTATGCTCATGGAATAAGTCCATGAAGGCGCATTTGGTACGCACGCCGACGGGCATGCTATGACGAGAAAAATCCTGAGAGCAGGGTACTACTGGCTGACAATGGAGTTTGATTGCTTCAAGTTCGCGAAGAGATGTCATAAATGCCAGATTTATGCTGATAAAGTTCATGTGCCGCCGTGCCCGTTGAATGTCATGTCCTCCCCGTGGCCTTTCTCCATGTGGGGCATCGACATGATAGGCAAGATCGAGCCCACTGCATCTAACGGTCATCGCTTCATTTTAGTAGCCATCGACTACTTCACAAAGTGGGTGGAGGCAGCCTCGTATGCTAATGTGACCAAGCAGGTGGTGGCTAAATTCATAAAGAGGGGCATCATCTGTCGTTACGGAATTCCTGAGCGGATCATTACTGATAATGGTTCAAATCTGAATAACAAGATGATGAAGGAGCTGTGCCAGAGTTTCAAGATTGAACACCACAACTCATCTCCTTACCGGCCGAAGATGAATGGCGCCGTTGAGGCAGCCAACAAGAACATAAAGATGATTGTTCAGAAGATGGTTGTGACCTACAAAGACTGGCACGAGATGCTGCCATTTGCACTGCACGGTTATCGTACAACGGTACGTACGTCAACCGGGGCACCTCCTTTCTCCTTGGTGTACGGTATGGAAGCTGTCCTATCGTTAGAAGTGGAGATCCCTTCTTTGCGAGTTTTGGTTGATGTGAAACTCGACGAGGCAGAATGGATTACAAATCGACTGAACCAACTCAGCCTGATGGACGAGAAGAGGTTATCATCGATTGCGTTTGGTCGTCTGTACCAAAGCCGAATGAAGAAAGCTTATGATAAGAAGGTGCGTCATAGAAGCTTTCAGACGGGTGATCTTGTCCTGAAGAAGATTCTTCCTCCACACTCCGACCACCGGGGCAAGTGGACTCCAAATCACGAAGGTCCGTACGTCGTCAGCAAGGTCTTCTCGGGAGGAGCTTTGTTGTTATCCACGATGGATGGTGAAGATTTTGCATCCCCAGTGAACGCGGACGCAGTTAAAAAAATACTTTGCTTGAAAGTGACCCGTTGGACAAAAAAAAGAGAGTCCAGGCAAAAAAGGGGCATCCCGGCGAACCAAAAACAGAATAAAAAGGTTCGGGCAAAAATTAGGGATATAAATTGAAAAAAGGTACACCCGCGAAGTCGAAAACCTACACTGGGCGGCTTCGGCAAAAAAGGGTATCCCGGTGAACTGAAAACCCGCAAAGGGCGGTTCACGCAAAAGTTAGGGATTCGAAAAAGCAAATGACTGCGTTCCGCGTGTGGACTTTCATTGTTTAGTGGTTTGGAGAACCTGAAGGCCGTCCATCTGAATCAATCTCTTCCGAAGCTGAAGCGTCGGAGAAGTATCGAAGTCGAGTGGGTCATAGAAGGATCAACTCATGGTGCTCGTCAATGCCTCGTTGCCGACATTTGTATATACTGATGTATACTTATGTTTTATTTTTTGCGCGGCTTCCTCATTCCAGGAGCTTGCATCTGTTGTAAAACATTTCTACCCATTCAGGGGTTCGTTATCAATAAAATGCATACTATTCAGCAATTCTGTTTGTCTGTTTAGCTTTTACCTGTTTTGTTTGCGAAAAAGAACGCCGATGTTTTTGATAAAATGCGCATACATAAACTTACGGGCCTAGGCCACTGATTGTTGAAACGATTAATTACTTGAATATTGTCACGAGATGATAACCTTGATAGGTCTCTTTGAAAAGGGTATCTTGTCTGTCTGTTGATGTTGTTACAGGTGTAGCATATCCCAGACAGAGCGTCGTGCGCATCCCGAAGCAGGATGATTCCTCCTTCTCCAGCAGAGTTCAGCAACCTCTCCCCGCAGAGTCTGAACACAAGATAATGAGCATTGATATGTCTCCCTAGGCAGAGATGATTCTCTTCCCCAATCAGATGCATCCCGAAGGAACGTCATCTCCTCAGCTGAGTCAGGCGCCGAAGCATGAATTCACTCCCCCAACACCGGGTCACAAGTGCAGGTTTCGTAGGAAACTATTCGTACGCCGAAGTATGCAGCAACTGATGGTGCCAGACTGAAGTCTCCAGCGGAATTGAAATTCCCCACCAGAGTCGTACTCTCCCCCGAAGTCGGATGATTCCTTCTTCCCCAGCGGAATTGAAATTCCTCATCAGAGTCGTACTCTCTCCAGCGAAGCAGAATGATTTCTCCTCCCCCAACCGAGTTTGTAGATCCCCAAGAGAGCCGAATCCTTGGAAGTTGCTCAGACCATGATTGGTTTTTTCCCAGTGGAGTGTTGAACAGCTGAAGTTGTTTCCCCACAGAATCGTTATCTCCAGAGAAGTAGCCGAGAAGGCCATGCAGCTTATTCCCGTGATTGACATTGCTTTTCCCTCAGCAGGTCCAGGTTCTCGTAGAGCTTCGTACCCTTGCAGCAGTCAACTGAAGTTGTTTCCCCCGCAGCAGCCAACTGAAGTTGTGTCCCCTGCGGAGTCCAACTGATATTGGCAGGACCATGTCCTCCTCAGCAGGATGATTCCTCTATCTGAGTATTTCTTTGTCCTTGACAGGAGGGTTTCCCCTTCAGCATTTATTTTGCTGACGGGATCGCATCATATTGCATGATTGCATAGCATTTATCATAAACGCATGGCATTTCCACCGTGTGGAGCATTGCGCCATTGCCGAAGCATATGCATAATAAACATGATCTAGGTTGTTACCGTTCTTGTTTTGCAGGTGTTCCGCCGCAGAATTGATTGCTCAGGAGGATTCCTGACATCTTCCCCAACAAAGTCGCTTGCTCAAGATGATTCTTGGGATCCCCAGCGAAGTCTTCGGTTCAAGATGATTCTTGAATTCCTCAGCAGAGCCGTTTGCTTAAGATGATTCTTAAGACCCCAGTGCAGTCACCAGAGTTGGTTGCTCAAGTTGATACTTAGAGCCCCCAGTAAAGGTTGCCCAGGATGATTCCCGAAATCCCCAACAGAGTGTTCGCTCAGGATGATTCCTGAAATCTCCAGAATGGTCGACGGTTCAAGAAGATTCTTGAAGGTCCCCGACGGAGTTATTTGTTCAAGATGATTCTTGAAGTCCTCAGCAGAGTTGATTCATCCAGAATGATTTTTGGAACCCCGGAGTGGAGTTACTTGATAGATCTCCAGATTCCCCAGCGGCGAAGCGTCCTCCCCAGCAGGTTTTCTAACGGCGAAGTTGAAATCTCCCTTGAAGACTCCATGATTGAAGTCTGACTGTGTTAATGACGCAATTCTCTCAGCTGATGCAGAGTGCCTGATGGTAGAGGTTTAGATGTTCCCAGTTGGCTCATGATTGACCAAGAATTCTACTCCCGACTTGCTGATGATGTCCGGCTGATGCCCGACAGTAATGTTGAATGCCTGATGGCATGATCAACCTGATGGTTGAGGTCCGGCTGATGCCCGACAGTTTCTTTGAATGCCTGATGGCATGATCAACCTGATGGTTGAAGTCCGGCTGATGCTCGACAGTGTTCTTGGAATGCCTGATGGCATGATCGACTATGTATTACCGGTTACCGTGTGACCAATTCCACAATGGAGTTTCTTCCCCCCGACGGCGAGGTCGGACGATGTTGAGAGTTGACGGCGAAGTTAGATTATATTGAGTACTTGACGGTGATGTCGGGTGTTTCTCAGAGTTATAGTTGGTTGACGGCGATGTCAGATTCTTTGTTGCTCCGGCGGCGATGTCGGATGTTTGTTTCTGGCGGCGATGTCAGGTGATTTAGTTTTCCAGCGGCGATGTTGGGTGTTTTGGTTGTCCGACGGTGATGTCAGGTGATTCAGTTTTCCATCGGCGATGTTGGATGTTTGGTTGTCCGACGGCGATGTCAGACGCTTTATTTTCATGAATGCCTGACGGCGAGGTCAGGTGTCCGAGGACAATGATAGAGGAATTTAATGTGGATAACTGACAACAAGGTTCAGATCAGTATGTCTACAGCTAGCTGCCGCGCAGCTATTATTTTAGTGTTCGAAGATTTGTTCCTGACGGAGTACCATGTACTCGTGCAGTTGGCAAATTTCCGGGTTTATCGGTATTCAACCGTCTCGCACCTTGATTGGCTGAGAGTCGTTCGCTCTTCACCCAGTCAGGTTCAAGCCGTTTGAATAGGGGTAGCTGTTGCACCCCAAAATTTGACCAACATTTATTTACCCATCAAGAGTTGTATGAGACTTTGAATCTAGCCAAGAAGGTAATTGAAAGGTTCAAAGATTGATATCCTTGTCAGAGAACCCAAGAGATCCTCAGAGAGATTGGTTGAAACCAAGGTTGTGTGCCTCATAACTTGAGAGTTGTGGGAGCTGCTCAGATGATTCTGAGACTATGAGGATGGACTTGAAGCTTTGAGAAAGCTTATGAGATGTCTTGAAAGCCATCATGAAGCCTAGAGAGGTCATTGTACAAGAATTCAGAAGATTCAACCATGAGTGGTGGAATTAGGGTTTGACTGGGTCAACCCTAGGTCAACTGATGATTTGGAGAGGGTTGAGACCTAATCCAAGAGCCATGTGATCATGGAATGATGCATTGAAGTATTATAAGGATGATTCCTAGACCAACTCATCATGATTGAAGAGTTTGAGAAGTTTTAAGCTAGGGTTTCTAAGGCTCGACAGTGTAAAATCCCCTAGTTTGATCCCTATCTTCAAGGCAGTTTAGCTCAAGATGTGATTGTCATCTCATCTTCCCCATAACATGAATGTTGTATAGATTATTCTTAGCTTTAATTTGAGTACTAGAAGTCCTTGATAGGATTTGTAGAGCTCAAGTTATGACTTTGACAAATTACAGGTCATCTGAGGTATGTGAATCTGGGTCCTTGAAAGTCACCCAACTTGCATCCAACTTTTGCCCTAGTAGGATGATTCCTATGGATTCTTGGTCAACATGAATGTTGTAGAGCATCTTCTTAGCTTTCTAGAGAGTACTAGAAGTCCTTGATAGGATTTGTAGAACTCAACTTATGGCTTTGACAAGTCAAGGGCATTTTGGTCATTTGGAGGTTATAGGTCATTTCAAGCACAAGGCTATATCTCCTATTTCCAAGCTTCAAATGGAAAAATCTTCAACGTCAAACTTGCTTAGAATGATGTTTTAAGGCTAATAGGGAGATCATGAGATGTTGAAAAGGCTTGTATCAAAAAGTGATAAAAATGGCCTAAAATGGAGGCATAAGTTAATTAAGGTGAAATTGAAAATTGGAAATCACAAGCTATAAATCCAAACCATGTCATATAATAGCTCATTTTAACTCCAAATGACATTATAAGAACAATGGTTCAGCCACAATTTTGATTTGGGGCTTAGATCATAGGGCTGCTTTGGAAGTGACTTACTTGCATATTAAGGTACCAAAGCAAAACTCAACAAAACTCAATAAACAAGTTGGTTATGCATTGTAACTCATCATGAATCTCATGTGGGGAGAATTTCAAGTGAGAATCAAAGGTTACAAGAAGCTTGGCATGAGATAGCACATAAGGGGAATTGAAATCAAAATGTCATGACATGAGATTTCCATATACTCATTGGATGATCCTAGATGGTTCTAGATGATTCTAAACCACTCTATATAACATGTATAACTTGCTCAGATGCAAGGTTGGTGAGAATTGGTGCAGAGAAGAGAGAGTGAGATCAAGAATCTTCCATTGCAAGTCAAGTTTCAATTTCACATTCTTCTTCATTTCCATTCATTCTTTCCATTCAAACACATTCCATACATCATAGTGAAGCTGTGCAGATTGAATTGAGATCAAATCCATGGAGAATTGAAGAGTTGGTGATTGAAATTTCAAGGTGGCAACTCAGAATCGAATCTTGAAATTGAGGTTTCCTCCATCAAAATTGTTGCAAACAGTAGCAAGATTGGCATCTAGGGAAACTTTCTGAAGAGTTTCAAGGTCTGAATTGGAGGATTTCATCATCTGTTCATCAAGATTAACCAGGTTTGCAAATTCTTCCCTACACCATGTTTTAGGCATAATTAGGTTAATTTGTTAGTGTAGAAATGTTAGAGACCAATAAGAGATGGATTTTGGAGAGTTAGGGATCAATTGGTGAAGATTGGATAGTGGACACCATTTCTGTTTGGACTTGTATCTTGCTGAATATTGAGAGATATGCTTAGTTTAATAGCAAGAAATGTTCAGGGAAGCATGAGGATGAGATTAGGACCATTAATTTTGAGAATTGTCAAGATTGGTTCTTGATCAATAATTTGAAGTTGCTATCGGGTTTCGTGTTAGAGGAAGTTTCAATGGAATTTGAGATTATGATTGTGTTCATCATGAAAAATGGAGCGTGTTAGGGTTTTAAACTTTGAGTTTTGATGGAGAAATGAGAGAGCACGAGTTGAGGAAGATGAAGCTTCATGTTCTGCATTTCCATGGAGTTTCAGCAAACCCTAGCTGAAGGTTGAAGACAACCTCTCAGCCATTAGATCAAGCAAGATTGGTTGACCTGAGAAGCAATCCAATGGCCCATGTTTAATTTCGTTTTGGAGGGAATCTGAACTACAATGAAACGCCGCGTTTCATTAAAGGATTTTTGGGCTTAAGTGGATCCAATGACTATACACACCCCCAGTCAAGGCCCATCCAAGTTTTACACTGAAAACCATTGCTATTCTCACCGTGGTTTTTCCTTTTTCTTTTATTTTTGTTAATTGATTTTCTGATTAATATGGGCCCAGCACGCGTTACTTCCTGCACCCCTACTCTGAGCCCATTAATAAATTGAACTGGATCTGTTTGCTACCTGCACCCCATCCCTTCATATTTTCATTTTCATTTTCTCCATTTTCTTTCAAATTTTGAAAAATCATAACAATTTGAAAAATAATCATTTTTAATGGGAGTTTTTTCTCCTATTTCATATTTTTTTGTCAAGAAAAATATAAAATAAAAATATTTTCCTTTCATGCATTTTTAGTATTTTTTGTATATTTTCTATTTTTATTGCATTTTATTTCTTTTATGTTGATACATGAATTTGTAGAATTTTGTTTAGGTAGCTCCCTTAACATTTTTAGGCCATTCTTTTTAGGATAGTTAGATATAAGCTTTAGCTTCCCCCTGGATTTATTCCATAATTTTGTGATGAAATTTAGGATAGTTTTGATTAGATGACATTAGGTTGTGTAGAATTAGGTCAAACTTCAACATAGGTGCACAATGACCTTAGATTTTTGGGTTTCTAGGTCAAATTAGACTATGGGACATATAGGGCATTAAGGGTAGGTATGTAGGATCCCTTAGAAATTATATTAGGATTTAATATAGTAGTATACTATTTTTAGATGATTTTTGTAGTTGATGATTGTTTGTGTTGCCCTTGTGGGCTTGAATTTTTGTTTGCTTTGCTTTGTGGGCTTGGAGAGCTTGGTCTTGTTCTAAGGAGCATTGAGGAGCATAGTATAAGACTTGGAGATTGAAGAAGGAGCTTGAGAGCTTGATCTTATTTGTTTTGTCATTGTTTTAGGGTTAGGGATTAGGAAGAGTTTAGACTTAGATAACTCCTTTCTTAAACATGGATGGTATCTTTCACCTCCATTCCTCCCTATGATTCAAAGTCCTTCCATGGTATACACCTCTCTCCTTTGGAGGGATAAGTGATGTACCTAGGGAGTAGAACTTTTGAGAGAACCATTCCTTTGATGTTGAACCCTTATAGGTCACCTTTGGTGGTCAATAAGCAGTTCAATATCCCCAGCATATCCAGTAAGTGATTTCATCTGGTTTGATTATCTTGAGAGATGTTGAGCTTGAGTTTGAAGGTGAAGACTTCAATGAAGAGTTTTGAAGAGGATGAATCCTTGAGCAGTGCCATTCCAGCTGAAGCTTGAAGAGCAACAAGAGCAAGTTGATACTTGAAGATCCCTGAAGATTAGGTGAAGCCTGAAGGTGGAGCTGATCAAGAAGCTGAAGCTTAAAAGAGAGGATAAGTTGAAACTTATGTTGAAAGGTTGAAACCTGGAAAAGCAAATTGATATTTGTCAAGAGTGATTGAAGTCTGAAGACTGAGTTACTGTTGGAAAAGCTGAAGCTTGAACTTGAGAGAAGTTGTTCTGCTTTCCTTTTCTTTTCTGTATTGCTTGATATCATGTTTTACTTTTCAGTATGATTACTGTTATCCATTCTGGCTTGAGGTTGAGATGAGCTTGTGGAGGCTGAAGCCCCACACACATTTCCTCCCTCACTTGCATTGCATGCATTTTACTGTTAAGCTGATGCTTTGTCTGTTTTGGTGTATCATTGACATGATCCCTTAGGACTCTCAGTTCCTTTGATAAGGAATTGATGATAGAACTTTAGGTTGAAACCTATGCATGACAACTTCTAGGAGTTCCCTGTTCAAACCTCAACCATAGGATGAATCCATGGCATGACAACAGTAGGACTTGATAGTCTCCCTCCTAGTTGGGCCTGTTTTCTTCTCATCTCAAAACAGTTTAAGATACAGTAATCATGAATGATTTCTTTCGTACGTTACGAGCCTTAAGCTATCTGAGAAAGGATTGTGGGAGAGTTTCTTTTCCACAGTCTGGATGTTTAGTATGGTACCCTTTGGGTGACATGCGACGCATTCACTCTCAGGTCATAGTCTCTAGTGCGATTGAAATCGCAAACACAATAAAAAACACGTCTTTCGTAAAAGACATGAAATAAACCGTAGTTTCCCGAACTACGTGAGCTCTGATCTCTCATACCTGTTGAGAGTATGTAGGCACAGGATGGCGATGTCTTGGCGAGCTACCTTCCCCCATAACCCGTCGTAGGCCGAACTACGTTGACTCTGATTTCTCGTTCTCTGAAGAGAATACGTACGCATAGAGTGTGACGCTCTATCGAGTCATTTTTATTTTCTGTTTTAAACCAGCCTTGATAGGTAGATAGATAAAACCAACCCGTCCAAGTAAACACAACAAGCGAGGATCCCGTCGAGTACGACGGACGTGAGGGGTGCTAATACCTTCCCCTTGCGTAAACGACTCCCGAACCCAGACAACGGTCGCGATGACCTTGTCTTACCCTTTTTCGTCAGGTTTTTCCGATCGTTTCCTTTCCCGCTCTGAGGGATAAATAACGAAAGGTGGCGACTCTTCTGTTGTGCCGGCACCTTATTTTCGCGCAAGCGACACTGCCAAAGCAATCAAACCAGTTAGCTGAACAACATCAGGAGTGGGGAGCTTGTAGGCCACAGTCTTCCTCAGAGAACCCATGATAGCACAAGAAAACCTGAACTGGGGGAAACGGTACCTGCAACACAGACACACATTAATGAAATGCAAATGAGTATGCAAAACAATGCAACCATGCTGCAGGAGATCAAGACGAGTGTGCCGTTGAGGAGATGAAGGTGAAGATTCTGCAAAACCACAATACTGCTCTGTCAAGAACAACCCTATCTCTGATGAGAAGTAACCCTGGTATCGGACCATAAACCTGCTCTGTCAAGAACACACATATATTTGATGATAAGGAGAAACCCCTGATGTCAGACTATAACTCTGCTCTGTCAAGAACACACATACATCTGATAATAAGGACCTCTGATACAGGACCACAACTCTGCTCTGTCAAGAACAAATACATGTCTGATGATGAGAACCTCTGATACCAACAAAACTGATTCACTATCAAGAAAACCCGGTAGTCTGAAGGTTAAGGTTTCCTGCAACAAACCCGACCCTGCTCACAGGTATGGACCTAAACTGACACAAGTTCGGCATCCTATGCGGTCATCAGCGTCACAGACATTCAAGAGGGGTGATACGATACCTAGAAGGTGTGGCATCACCATCTCCTGAAGCGGCCTCACTCAGCTGAATTCCAAATGATCGGTCCCTAGAGTCGACAATCCTCCAAACCAACAACCCTTCAGGCCTAAAGGGCCGGAAAAGAAGTCAACCGGGAGAACCTCGTCTGAGCGTGGATTTCATGAGACACTAGTGCCTGCAAAGCAAGCACGCGCCCACTAATTTCCACAACTAATGCTAGGTACACTCAAGCTTGGGTCTGGCTTCTCACTCATCAGAATGTCCCTCCCACAACAGCACAAATAATCATATTATACTGAAAATAAAATGCGGGAAATAAAGTGCGATAAATAAACACAACCCAACAAGTAATCATACAAGCGCTAGGATTGACTCTCGCAGGGGACGTTGGATCCCCAAAATGACTCGAATAAGGGACGTTGGATCCCAGGAAACTATCAGACTCCCCAGCAGAGTTGCCAGCTGTCGCTACCGCGAAAATAAGGTGCCGGCAAAACAGAAGAGTCACCACCTTTCGTTATTTATCCCTCAGAATGGGAAAGGAAACGATCGGAAAAACCTGACGAAAAGGTATAAGACAAGGTCATCGCAACCATTGTCTGGGTTCGGGAGTCGGTTACGCAAGGGGAAGGTATTAGCACCCCTCACGTCCATCGTACTCGATGGGATCCATGCTTGTTATGTTCATCTGACGGGTCGGTTTCACTATCTACCTATCAAGGAAGGCTCAAAAAGAAAAGAAAATGACTCGGCAAAGCGTCGCACTTTATGCCTACGTATTCTCATCAGAGAATGAGAAATCAGAGTCAACGTAGTTCGGCTGACTACGGTTTACGGGGAAGGTGGCTCGCCAATACGTCAGTATTGTGCCTACGTACTCTCAACAGGTATGAGAGATCAGAGCTTACGTAGTTCGGGATAATACGAATTACGGGAATTCAGATTCATCTGTTTTATCAAGCAGGGTTAACAAACAGTTCCAGCAGTTGGATGTACGCAGCTCGACCCTTGGAGACTTAGGCGTTACTGTTTGCGGTAGAACTGAGAGTTAACGACACTCTTTTCTTCAGAAAAGCTTCCTTTGAATTATGGGCCCACGGGGCAAAAAGATTTGAAGTTTGTTTTCTGTCTTTTATGGAAGAACTGTTTTTTATGGATGTTTGCAACCAATATCGCACTAGAGACTACGACCTGAGAGTGAATGTGTCGCATGTCACCCAAAGGGTGCCATACTAAACATCTAGACTGTTGAAAAGAAACTCTCCAACAATCCTTTCTCAGATAGCTTAAGGCTCGTAACATACGATGTCAGTTAGCCTTTATTACTGTATTTTAATTTGTTTGAAGATAAGAAGAGAGAACGAACAAGTTCAACTAAGGGGAGACTATCAAGTCCTAATGTTTTCATGCCAAGGATTCATCCTATGGTGGAGGTTTGAAACAGGGAACTCCTAGAAGTTATCATGCATAGGTTTCAACCTAAAGTTCTAATCATCACTTCCTTATCAAAGGAAGTGAGATTCCTAGGGGATCATGTCAATGAGATACAGAAACAGATAAAGTATCAGCTTAAACAGTAAACAGATAAATAGTACAGGGAATAACTGTAAAATGCGTGCAATGCAAGTGAGGGAGGAAATGTGTGTGGGGCAACAGCCTCCACAAGCTCATCTCAACCTCAAGCCAGATATGAATAACTGCAATCATACAGAAGAAATAACATGCTATCAAGCAAACACAATAACTGCAATCATACAGCAGAGGTAAAATGACATCAAGCAAATAACAAACCACATAGGCAAGGGAGTTGGGCTCTACCAAATACCCGCAAGCAAAGCCACACAGTAAAAATACAAGCAGAGGGAGCAACTCAACCTCTAGTGCAATCATGCTCCTAGCTTAAAACAATCTAAACATGAACTTATTCTAATGCATCAAGCAAATCAAACGAGTCACAGCAATACAATTGCACCGAAAGAAAACAGACAGGAAGGAAAACAGATCAACAGCTTCCACAACTTCACAGCAAAGCTTCTCTAACAGCAGCTTAGACCTCAGTCTTCAACTGTTCTTCAAGACCATCCTCTTCAATGGCAAGTGTCAACCTTCTTCTCCAAGCTTTCAGTACATCCAACATGAGTATCAACTTATCCCTCTTCAAGCCTCAGCTCCAAAGTAGACTCCACCATCAGACTTCAATCCCAATTGCAAGTATCAACTTGTTCCTTCAGGCACTCAATGCACTAAACACACAAGTATCAACTTGTTCTCCAACTTCAAGCTTCAGCTTCTTCATCTGATCCCAACTGGATTCCCTTCACAAGTGTCAACTTGTACTCACTGGTCTTCAAGCTTCAGCTGCAATGGCAGTATTTAATAGCAAGTGTCAACTTCTAGCATCTTCAATCTTCTAGCAGGGAACTCCATCCTCTAGCAAGGGAGAAAGATTCATCTAACAAGAGCGGGGTTTGGATAGTAGACAGCATAGTGAAGGCCAAAGGTCACCACTAAGCACTCCATCATCAAAGAAAGGAACCCTCAAAGGTTCTGCCAACTTGTGAAGAGCCACACATCCTACCAAAGGAGGGATGAGGCCTTTACAAGGGGACCTTATATCATAGGGAGTAATGGAAGTGATCAACACTTTCCATGTTTATGAAAGAAGAGAATCTATCTAGAAGCTCTGCCTACAAACCCTAATCTTAACACCTAAGCAACACTCAAACCAAAAGAAGGGAAATCTTCACATCCAAGCTTCTTCAAGCATTCCTCAGCAACCCAAGCTTGTCTTCAACATCAACCAATAGCAAGAAAAGCAAAACCCTAATCTAAGGGAACTAAAGAAATCATTCTAGTTAAGTTAGCAAATTAGGATCACCTAAAACCTAGTACTAAAGTTAGTCCTAACTAAAATACTAAAACCAATTGTAAAATCCTACAAAAATAACTATGGGAACTTAATTCAATCATGAATCTACCATATAAAATCCAGGGGTTGAATCATCGACCAAGTCCTAGAAATAAAACCTACATCACAAGGTATTAAGCCTAAACCCTAAAACTAGAGCACCTAAAGTTTCAACTTAAGACTACCACCTAACTTCATCACAAAAATGTGAGAAAACTCTAAGGGGAACATGCATATCTATGCTAGCTACACACAAAAAATCAAGGCAAGAATCATCACCAAATGCCCAAAAAAAATTCACCAAAACAAGGTATCAACCATGGCCATTTTAATATCAATTAATATTCAAAAAATGCAAATAAAATCACAAATGCATGAATTCCTAATATTTTTAATCTATAAAATTCTAGATTCAATCATGAATCAGGGGAGAAAAGTTTGGAATTAATTGAGTTAATCTCCTATTTTTTTTGAATTATTTTCTAAGTCATATGAAATAATGAAAAATAAAAGAAAATAAAAGAAATTAATAAAAACGCGTGGCGAATAGCAATCCAAGACAGTTTATTTCAAAGAGTTGGGCCAAAGGGGGTGTGAATATCACTCTGAGTGCTAAGCCCAAAACCAGTCAATTAATGAGAAGCAATCCTGGCCCTCCAATGCACGCCTGAGTCCAAGGTCAAACCCTAATCTGAGGGCTCATGTTCATTGTCCCCAAGTTTGAACTGAAATGGAGGGAGTTCTCAGACGGTGGCCTGAACAGTGGCGCCACCGTCTTCTCCGGTGAGCCAACCTCCACAGGTCATCCAAAATCACAAAACAAATCATCATTCCACTCAAAATCTCACGCTGATCATGAATCTGGCCTCAGAATTTCCTAATTCCTTCTACATTTTCAAACCCGATAGCATTTTCAGAATCCATCCAAATCTTTATTTTCACCATTCTTCAAATTAAAGGTCTTAAGTTAATCCTCACTCTTCACTGATCAATTTCCACTATCCCATTGTGATTAATCCTCCAAGAATCTTGAGATATCAACCTCAACAGAAAATGATCACACCCCTATTTTGTCTCTAATTCCCCAATTTCTGATCCTAAATCCAACTACAAGTTGCAAGGATCCTAACCAAATATGAATTGCTAAGCATCTCCTCCTAAATCATGCATAAGAATGAAATGTACAAACCTGGTTTCAGAGAGGTAACAGAGATGGTTTTTGGTCACTTCAACTGCCACGATGATGCAGACACACTCCAAATTCACTCCCAAAGCCTTTGCACACCTTGATTTGGCTTGATTCTCCCTTGAATTGAAAACCCGATTCTCACTCAAACCTTCAAAAATTCAATGACTCTTTCTGCAACCAGCTTCAATTCCTTCCAAAAAAATGGCTGAGTTCACTCAATGACTTATATAGAAGTGATTGGGATTGTCTAGAAACTTCTGTATTCATCCAAATGAGATTTTGGATTTTCAAAATCTCTTCAAAATCTCATCCATGGCAGTCACTATTATGACTCCCTTTGGGCATGGCTATGCTTGTAATTAACTTCTCATGAGATATAGAATGAGTTTAATGTGTTATTTTCCTTGTTTGCAAGCCAAAGGTATGAATTGGATATGTTGCTTCATCATTAAGAAATGAAATGAAATGTTATGCAAATGACCTCAAATCATAATTCTAACATTGCCATTGTTTCTAAAATCATTTTTCCAATCAATTTGACCTATAATTTTGTTTCATTTGGTCAGAAAATGAATTTTTTGAATTTTTTGCCATTAAATCCTTTTAATTCTTTCTTTTTTCAAAATTTCTTGAACCAAGTCTCTCCTTGAGCCATTTCAATGCCTCCTTGATGCATGATCAAGGTTAAAACCCCATTTTGAGAAACTTTCTAGTTGAACAAAATTTCATTTGAAGCCTCTAAGTTGGTGAAAATGGCCTATGATCATAAATGACCTATAATCACCAAATGTCCAAAATACCGTTGACTTGTCAAAGCCATAAGTTGAGTTCTAAAAATCCTATCAAGGACTTCTAGTACTCTCTAGAAATCTAAGAGAATAAGGAACAACATTCATGTTGACCAAAAGTTCATAGGAATCATCCTTCTAGGGCAAACGTTTCATGCAAGTTGGGTAACTTTCAAGCTCCAAATTCACATTCCTCAGATGACTTGTAACTTGTCAATGCCATAACTTGAGTTCTACAAATCCTATCAAGGACTTATATCACTAAAATTAAAGCTAAAGTCATGCTCTACAACAATCATGTTGGGGGCAAGATGAGATGACAATCACATCTTGAGCTAAATTGCCTTGAAGATAGGGGTCAAACTAGGGGATTTTACACTGTCAAGTCTTAGAAACCCTAGCCTGAAACTTCTCAAACTCTTCAATCATGATGAGTTAGCCTTGGAATAATCCTTAGAACATATAAATGTATCAATCCATGATCACATGGCTCTTGGATTAGGCCTCAACCTTCTTCAAATCATCAGTTGACTTAGGGTTGACCCAGTCAAACCCTAATTGCACCAATCATAGCTGAGCCTTCTTAATATTGCATCATGACCTGTCTAGGCCTTAAAGTGATCTTCAACACTTCACATGAGCTCTCTCAAGACCTCAAGTCCATCTTCATGGCCTCAGAATCATCTGATGGCTTTCCACAACTTTCAAGTTAGGAGACACACATACTTGGTTTCAGTCACTCTCTCTGAGGACCTTTTTAACTTCTCTGACAAGGATATCAACCCTTGAACACCTGAATAAGCCTCCTTAGCTAGCTTCAAAGTCTTGTGTAGCCCTTGATTGGTAATCATACCTCTTGATCTCCTGCATACATGTCAATGAAATGCAAATGATAATGCTAATGTGAATGAAATGAAACATAAGCTAGGTAAAGAAAAGTTGGGCAAATTTTGGGGTGCAACAGAAGGACGTTCGCTCTTCACCCAGTCGGGTTCAAGCCATTTGAATAGGGGCAGCTGTTGCACCCCAAAATTTGCTCAACCCTTTCTTGCCTGATTTATGTTTTATTGCATTTCATTTGCATAGTTACATCATGTACATAGTTCAATCATTTGTATATCATAGCATATCACTCACCCAACATGGGAGCAAATGTGATTCTTATTAGAAGAGCCTAGTGTTGTACCTTAAAATTTGACCAACCGGTCCCCATATCTGGTTTATGCTTCGACGCATTTTGCATTCGCATTCGCATACGGCATGCATTGCATTTTTATCATTCAGATGGGTTTTTATCGGGATTATAGCCCCTGGCGTTTCAGGCAGTTCAGGCCGGTCGAAATAAAAGTCTGTGGAGAATTGGTACTCGTTCCTGGTGTTTTCAGGCCATCTCGGTGCCCGGGTTTCGCTACGGTTGCGTAATTGGGTTTTTATTCGGTTTAATCGGCCTCCTGGCATTTTTAGGATTTTTCTGTCATTTTTCTGGATTTTAATGTACTTAATTGGATTTTTCTGGATTTTATAGGGTTTTTAATATTTCTTTTAGAGTTAAATAAATTTTCTTTTCATTTTTCAGAAATTAATAGATTTTTAATAAATTCAGATATTATTTTTTCTTTTAATAGTTTAATAGATAAATAGATATTTTTTTTAATAGAATGGATAAAAAAATAAAAAAGGATATATGTAGATATTAGTTTGTTTTAGATTGTTTTAAAAAATGATAGTAGATTTTAATAGAGATTAAAGTTTTTAGGTTTTTTTAGATTTTTATTTTTCAGAATTAATTAGGATTTTAAGAAAAATATTAGTTAGGATTTTTTTAGATTTAATTAGGGTTTTATTTTCTATTTTCGTTTTTAGATATTAATTAGGGTTAATTTTATAATTAATTAGGGTTTATTAGATTAATTAGGGGTTTTCCTTTTTAATTTTCGTTTTATAGTTAATTAGGTTTTTTTAGTCTTAATCAGGTCTTAAGCATCATTAATCTGAGGATTAGTCCAAATGGGCCATTTAATCAAAGTCCAAGCCCAGAAATTCCAGTTCAGTCCATTTTTCGCAGTGCCATGTGTCAATAAATAGGGTATGCCACGCGTACGCCAGGGGGTTCTTCCACCAGACTCTCTCTCTCACCCTGCATGCACACCACGTGTGCTCCCCTCAGACTTCCCCAGCCACGTGTCTGGCTCTCCATCACTCCCCTTGCCACCGCGCCACCTCGCCTGAATCCCACCGCCGGCCATGCAAAGCCGCCGGCGGCCACCCTAACAAACCCCTCCGGTAACGCTAACCTCCTCCGACCACCGCCGATCTCGCCGGAAACTGCAAAAAATACCATATTTCCAGAAAATTCATTCCAACCTCATCTTCCTCATCATCCTCTCCTATCATTAATAATCATCAAACGAGTACATCGATTATCAGCACCAGAAAATCCCAGCTCGTTCATGCGTTCAACAACGATCGTCATCCTTTCTGTATTGATCTTCATCGTCTCCCTCAGAACTTCATCGTGTTCTTGAGACGTTCTCCAGAAATTTTCCAGAACCTCCATTGAGTTCTTCGTTCACCTTCATAGACCGTCCTCAAGAACCTTCATCGATCACCCTTCAACTCTCATCAGGAGCGCTCAAGAACAGGTGACGCCACCTCTAGAAATCCACAAGGATTCTCATCGCGCTCTTCATTCCGCAAGGATCTTCATTATTCGTCGTGATTTTCTGCATCAATCTTCATCGTCTCCCTCAGAACTTCATTGTGTTCTTGAGACGTTCTCCAAAAAATCTTCATAATAACGAGTCTTCATCAGCATTCGGTCGTCGTCCTCAGGATCTCCAAAAGTTCCTCCAAGAACCTACGCCTTCATCAAAACTATCCAGGTTCTTCTTTCTCCTTTCTCTAGCTTGTAAGGATGCATGCAGTTAGCTTGTACATACTCAGATTAGCTTCGATTGCTAGGAAATCTCTTTGTTTAGGTTCGAATCTCAGTTGAGCGTTAGGTTAGGATTGTGTGAGCTGGGATTTGAGGGATGTGAGTGATGATGGGGGAAGAACATTGGGGAGATTTTCAGAGATGGCGAGTAAGCGCCGATTAGGGTTTCAGAATTGATGGAGATGAACAGTAGATGATGGTAAGGTTAGTTTTAGGTTTTTTTTATTACACTGATGATGGGTTATCATGGAGTCTCGGGCCTTAAGCCCAATTGCAAGTTACTGGACGTATCCTCCCTTGATTCCCTTCACACTCCCTCCCCCTTGGTTGAGTTAGTTTGGGCCTTAGGCCAATTGATATCCGCGCCCCCCTTTTGGGGCCCAAACGAGCAGCCAAGGTGAACTGGCTGCTATTCGCCCCCTCAGGTTTTTCTTTGTGTTGGGTTGTTTTTTTGAATTGCTAAGTTTGGGCCTAGACAGACTTTCTGTTTGCACCCCTCATTTGGGCCCAGAATGAATAAACAAAGGGATTTGCTGCTATTTGCCCCCCTGCTTGCTTGTTTTTTTTGTTTTCTGAATAAAATTGGGCCCAGCGCAATTGCTGATTGCACCCCCTTTCTGGGCCCAATATGTTTTCTGCATGTATTAAACTGCTGGTGACACCCCCCTGTTTTCCAATTTCAATTGTTTTTTTTTCTTTTCTATTCATTTGTATATAATTCATAAATAAATCATATAAAATAGAAAAAGAGGTATTTTGACGTGGGAATTTTTGCAACATGTTGATAATGGTTTCAAGAAAATTGTGAATAAATAAAAATATTAGTTTAGGTATTTTTTATATTTTTTTGTGAATATTTTACATTTAGTTGTTTTTTTGTTGAATATAGTTTGTACATAATTTTGTAGATTTTTGTTTAGCTAGCTCCCTTTACATTTTAGTGTTGTTCTTTTTAGAGTAGTTAGATATAAACTTGAGCCCCCCTGGATTTATTCCATGATTTTATAATTGAATCTTGATTAGTTTTGATTAGAAAATATTAGGATGGTTAGATTAGGGTTTATACACAACATAGGTGCATTTGAACATTTTATTTTTTGGGTTTTTTAGATTGAATTAGAGTAGGGGACCTATGGGGTATATAGGGTAGATATAGTACTTCCCTTAGAATTAATATTAGGCTTGTAAATATTATTTTACTATTTTTAGTATATTTTGCAACTGTGTGATTGTTTGGTTTGCCTATTTTTGGGGTTTATTTTGTTGTGTGGGCTTTTTAGGCTTTTGCTTGGGGTGTGGGTTTAGTTAGAGCTTGTGGAGCTTGGCAAGGATTAAAGATGAAGATCAATAATCAAAATCAAAGCTTGATGAAGATTGTTGGGCTCGCCTGGAGTTGTTTGAAGACCATAGGACATAGGGTATAGGTAGAGCCTTAGAGTAGAAATTTTCTTCATAAACATGGATGGTTTCTTTTGCCTCCGTTCCTCTCAATGATTAAAAGTATCTCCTTAATACTCACATCCCTCTTTTGGAAGGATTAGTGACTGTATCCAGGAGATAGAACTTTGAGAGAAACAGTCTGTATTATGTTAACTTTCTGTGGGTCACCTTTGGTGTTCAACAGACTGTTTAACATTCAAAATCCTCCATTGGGATAAATAACGCACGGCGGCGACTCTTCTGTTCAGCCGGCGCCGATTTTCGCAGTAGCAACAACTGGCGACTCTGCCGGGGACTCCAACGGTTCCCTACGCGAGTCAATCCTAGCGCTTGTTTTCCCGTCGAGGATTTTTGTATGAATTTACTTTTTCTGTATTTTACATTCAGCATTATATTTCTGTTATTATTGTTGTGGGTATGAGGGGGTTCTATGATTGAGAGATGAGCCGGACCTGGGCTTGAGTGCACCTAGAATTAGAGTGGAAATTAGTGGGTGCGTGCATGCTTTGCATGTACCAGTGTCTCATGAAATCCACGCTCGGACGAGGTTCTTCTGGTTGACTTCTTTTTCAACCCTTTGGGTTGAGGGGGTTGTTGGTTAGTTGGATTGTCGACTCCGGGGACCGATCATTTGGAAGTTGGCTAAGTGAGGCCTCTTCAGGACATGATGATGCCACACCTTCTGGGTATCGTATCATCCGTCTTGAAAGTCTGTGACGCCAACGACCGCATAGGATGCCATACTTTGTGTCAGTTATTAGGACACCTACCTGTGAGAGGGGTTGGGGCATGCAGGTAACTTGAGCTCCAGATTACCGGTTTTTTCTTGATTGAGATTCAGTGATATTTGAAGACAGCATTATAGGATCTGTTGGAGACCAGGTTCGAGTACCGTTTTGGTTTGTTGACACCAGGTTCGAGCAGTGTTATGGGTCTAGTTAAGACCAGTATGATGGATTGGACTTCTCAGCCAGGGCCACTTGGTCCCTTGTGTGTGCATTTTGCATTTTGCATAACTGTTTGCATTTACATTTCATTTTGCATATTCATCCTCAGCCGGAATAGGGAGCTTACCCGTTTTTGTCCGCTTCATCAGTTGATTTCCCGACATTCGTATTGGACTCGAGTTAGCATCTGGAAATATCATGGCTTCAGAAGAGCAGAACTTGGTTGTTACTCGGGCAGAGTTTGAATTGTTGAAGTACCAGGTGAGTCAGATCATGGAAGCCATAACAGCTATAAATGGAGGAGGAAACAATGGTCAAAGAGCTCAGATGAACAATGTTGCTCAGCCAGTGCAAACCCCTGTCAGAGGTCCATATTCTTTCAATGACGCAGAGTATCACAATTCCACTTTCTCTATGCCAGATTCTCTAAGGATTTTTCCCTGTCCAAGATTTATTCTGCATGTTAATATTCAGGACCCACTGACTGCTGAGTATATGGGAAGACTTCAGACGTTGGAAGACCAGATTGCTGCCTTGGTGAATAAGAACACTCTTGATCTGAATGCTGCAGGCATGTGTTTGGTGCCAGGTCTTGTATTGCCTCCGAAGTTCAAAGCGCCCAATTTCGAGAAGTACAAAGGGGATAGTTGTCCGAAGCTACATTTGGTTATGTTCTGCAGAAGAATGACTCTGTATATCACCAATGACAAGCTCATGATTCACTGTTTCCAAGATAGTTTGACCGGAGCATCTTTGGACTGGTACATGCACTTGAAGAGTGAAAGTATTAAATCATGGTCGGACTTAGGCAATGCCTTCGTGAAGCAGTACGACTACAACCTGGAAATGGCTCCTTTTCGCGTACAGTTGAAAGAATTATCTCGTGTGGAGAATGAATCCTTTAGGGGGTATGTGCAGAGATGGAGAGAATTGGCTGCTCGTGTTCAACCACCGATCCCGGAGAGAGAAATGGTTAGCCTCTTTTTGGATACTCTAAAGGGCCGCTATTATGACATGATGTTCACTTGTACAAGCTTTGAAGGTTTGATGAGAATGGGAGAGCTTGTTGAGAGAGGACTCAAGAATGGAAAGCTTAGAGAGGCTCCTTATATCCCGGTTGATAAGAATGAATCAGTTCTCAGTTCTCAAGAGGAGTGGGAAGAAGGAAGCGAGGTTGTCTCAGAATCTCTAGCGTCTCAGGCTCAGTTTTCAGACACTTCAAACCAGCAGTCATATTATCGTCAGTCACGTCGTCACGCCCGACAAAGACCAAGGAAACCTGAAAGGCAGTTTACTCAGCTACCGGTGCCGTACAATCAGTTGTTGCCAGATTTGGTCGAAAGGGGATTAATAGTGCCGAAAGAAACTAGTCCAATGATCCCGCCTTATCCTCCAGGTTCTAATGCCAGCGTCCGCTGCGAGTACCATGTTGGGGTACAGGGGCATTCGGCAGATGATTGTAAAGTGCTTAGAAGTCAAGTTCATAATCTGCTAGACTCTAACAAGATCTTTATCACGCCGCAGGGTTTTGTTCGAATTATTGATCCTCCTTCATCCAGTTGTATGGGTTCGTCAGTCCATGTCAGGTAATACTCTACTGAGTTTGTATGTTTGGAAGAATGTCCAACTGAGAGCTCAGTTGAATATGGAGGAGGTTACTAGAGGTTTTTGTGTCGGGTGTCGCATCTGTTTTCTCTGCTGATTGTTTAGCTTTCGTGCATTGTTGTTTGCTGACCACCACCAGGCTTGTTGGCTGGGGTCACTGTATTTTGTACTTGGTTATGCTTGTTTGCCGCTCTTATTGACTTTGCATATTGGTGTGAGGCGTTTATTTATGTGCTTACAGCTTGAGGTGTATTTGTCTTGTCTTGAATATGTGTTGATTTCTGCATTGCATTATCACATAACAGGTACATTAGAACCGTGGGTCTTATTTCCCGTCTCCAGTTTGTTGCAGGAATTCCCTCAGAGATATCGAACAGAATCAGGCTGAATTGATTGAAGTCCGAAGCCAGCTGAGGCAGATGATGAAAGACATGCAAGAGTTGCGTCTGGATCAGAAGATACTCAAAGAGGAAAATAATCAGCTGAAGACCCAAATGAGCTTGATCATGGAAGTAGTCAAGAACGTGATTAGGAAAGAGGATAATCAGCTATCTGAAGTCGCAGTGAAGGAGTTTGTTCCGCCTGTGCCTGTGGAGCCCGTGCCTGTGGAACCTGAGTTTAAAAGACGTGTTGATCGACACCACCAACAACAACAAAAGACACATCCGATTCGGCAAAGGCCAAAGAGGATATTTGAGGCGCTGCCTTCAACATATGCTAAGCTCTTTCAGACTTTATTGAGTTTGAAGCTGGTTGAAAAAAGAACATTGGAGCCATTCACAGGAACGACGCGTCCTTATGGGTATGATACCAGCAAGCAGTGCGAGTTTCATTCCGGGGCATCCGGACATGATATCGAGAGTTGTCACGCTTTCAAGCACAACGTTTAGGACTTGATCAACGCAAAAGTTATTGAACTCACGCCGGGCGGCGTAATTGTACCTAATGGGCTTACCTCAGTTGGTGCTAAGATGATGGACGTTCCCAAAGCTGCCGTGGATCAGAAGTATATTCTGCAATCATTGGTGTCAGAATCCCCCTATCTTCAGTTGCTTCCTAGACCAAGTCTGAGGATGAAAGCGCTTGAACAAAAGGAGTCCTTGATAGTTCAGACTCGACCTCCAAGTGGTTCGAATGATCAAAGTCAACAATTTGTCCAGTCTTCGCAATAGACGTCAACTTCTTTCCAGAGTCAGCAGCCTTATCGTTATCGGTCAAACCTGCGTGCCAGACAGAGCCCAATGAAGTCAGAAAGGCAATTCACCCGGCATCCGTGTTAAGCGGTATGGAAGATGGCTGGTTCAGCAGCAAGTCAGATGTGAAAGCCCAGTTCTCGGAAGCTGACGTTTTTCTGTGTTTCATCTTGTCATTTCTTTATGTTTGTAGTTTCTTTCTTGTTAAATTGCAATCTTGTTTGTCAAACTTATTGTTTTCATACAATTGATGATAATGAAATGAGTATGCATGTTTTGATTAAATCCATTCGTGTTCACTAATTGATTTTTACAGATATCCAACGCTTGGTTAAGCGGAATCCGGGGAGGATGACGAAAATGAACGACATGCAAGCTTCCGATATTGTATGCCTTCGAAATAAAACCTGCTGATGATGTACAGGCATTGTTTCAAATCCCTAAACACCAGAGATATAAGGAAGATAGTCCCTTGATAACCCATTTGAGCCTAGTTGTAGGAGTTTCTTTCTAAAGGAGAAAAAACCCTTAATCTCAACCTGGGGCAGGGTAGGTGTTGGCTAATTTAACCGAGCGTCCAAATCACAAAAGGAGTGTCCGCTCGAGGATCAATCACACCTTCATAGGTCGTGCCTAAAAAGCCGCAGTGGTTAAGCGTCAGGAGTGACCCAGTTACATTATTCCCCAAAGAGTCAGACAACCTGTGTCACACGACTTGTTCGAAAAAAGAGAAAAAACGAAAAGCAAAAAGAATCAAAAGCCCGCTAAGTCAAAACTTGAAAACAAATGACTTAGGCAAAAATAGGGGCATCCCGCTGGACTGAAAAATCAAAAGAAACTCAAAAGAGTCAGTCCAGGCAAAAGTTAGGGAAAGAAAAGAAAAATGGAAAGGATTACAAAAGAAAATTCCTCAAATGAAATACGAGTCGTGTGACCCTAAGTGTCAAGGACGAAGAGTGAGTGACTGTCACTCCAAAAGCGCATAGTTTCTCGAACTATCACTCTTATGTTTCAACCTCCCAGAGGTGAGCGCTAAGGTCGAATTAGCTGAACGTAGGATCGGAGAACATCAAGGCGAATGGGTGGGTTAAAATTAGACTTTGAGCCTTTATCCCTTTCTTTCAAAACCGCGAACCTGACCACGTTACAACCTTCAAAAGTCCTAATTGAAGCAGGTGTGTTTCGAAGGCATCCATCGGTTAAGATCACATCGAAGTTGACTCCTAAAAGGGTTCTTCTTACCATGTTGGTACTGATGTTGATATTCTGATAAATGATTTGTGCATTGTATGCCATAAACTGATTTTCCATTTTTCCAGTGAACAGATTGGATGTTAAAACTGTCATATGCATTGCATTAATGCACCTTTTATGCAGAACAACTGGTTTTACTTACGAGTAAGCACTTGACAGCAGGAAAGTTTCCTACAGTGGAAAGTCTGATCTGGATAGAACGCGGGACGCCCGAATGTTCTGAGAGTCGGGGCAAGCTATTATTAAGTGATCCCCCAGTGAGGTCAGCCATCCAAAGCAGTTATTCTGGGGAAGTCAGGTCGAGATCCGGTAGATCTCTCGTAGTTAAAATCACTATACCGAATCAGCCAATCAGGGGCAAAGTCATTGCAGACAGGGGCATACCATCCTAAGAGCGCAGAGGTTATTCTTTATTCGAGAGGCATTTGGTTTGAAATTTTGTCGAGGTCCAGAATGCTGGGGCATTTCATATCAGACCGTTAGGGTACAAATTTTCAGATTTCCTTTTGAGGACTATCCCCACAGAGGTCCCACAGACTGGGGCATATCAGAAGCGAAGGAATTGTTTTTCTCCGTGTCATCAGAGCTACTTAGAGCCATTCGAGCAGATTCAGCTAATCCCCAAGTGTGATTCGAATGTCGGGAAGTCAAGTTACCGTTTATTGACCCTTTAATCAGAAGCAGTGAATTCAGACAGGATATTGTTCCAGTGTCAGTCATACATGACCCATCACAGATGGCCTAAAGTCCAATTCTTATTGGCAATTTTCAAGAAGCCCAATCCATATTGGCAATCACTGTGAGGCCCAGTCTGTGTGGGCACAATGTTTTAAAATCCAATCTTCATTGGTACGCAGGAAGACTTCGTCTGCTTTCCCCAGCAAAAGTCCAATTGTCATTGGCACGGGTAAGCTGTCCCTGGCAGAAGTCCAATCATGATTGGCGCATTTGGTTATTCCTCAGCGAAGTTCATTTATTTTGCTGGAATAATTCTGTGATGCATGGTCATCCCCAGCGGAGTTGGCGTTGTCTTCAGCATTTATTTTGCTGAAGTGGTTTTCTGTATCCAAATTCTCCGGCGACCCGAGCCTGCATTTGCATTTGCATATATCATCATATTTGCATCATACTTGCATTTCATCTTCAAACGCGTAGCATTTCCATCCTATATGGAGCATTACGCCATAGAAAAATTCAAACATACGCATATGCATACGAAGCATAAGCCAGTTTTTCTATCAGCCTCCAGTGGCAACATGAAGTACTCTGTAATCAGTTCAGGGGCATTTATCCAGCAGTTTTATTCAGACAGCTCTTTGGTATTCGATTCTCAGATCATGCAACGGTTATGCTTTACTCATCGGTCGTCTGGTATTGGCAGACTTCTCTTCCCGTTAGTTCACATTGACGATGGGTTTCCCCCAGCGGTCTTTCTCCGTCTATCATGAGACATCAGGAGTTGGATATGGTTTTCTCCGTCTATCCTTAGACGTTGAGGGGTTTCAAGGCAATCTTTCAGATATTGGCGTTCTTTCTGTTTATTGGACGAGATGGCATTTCAAGAAGGTTTTTCTGACCGTCGATCCTTATTGACGTCGAGGCTCTTCGAAGAATGTTTGGTTTTCCTAATTGTTGATCCTTATCAATGGCATGGCTCTTTGGAGGTGGGTTTTCTTTCTGTCAATCCTTATTGATGATGTGGCCCCTTTGAAGATATTGTTCTTTCCATCAATTCCTGTAGACGAAAGGATTCTGAAATTTGATGGGTGGTGATGAATATAGAAACGGATATTGGTTTTCCTTCGGGATGGTGTCTCCGTGTATCATTAGACGAGGAGAGTATTGGATAATATTTTTTCCTTCGGGGATGGTGCCTTATTGTCTATCCTTAGACAATGTGAGTATGGATCTCGGTTTTCCTACGGTGGACAATGGATATGGGTTATATTTTTTTCTCCTTCGGGAAGGAGTCTTGCTGTCTATCATTAGACAATATGAGTATTGGATATTGGTGTTCCTTTGGGAAGGTGTCTCCGTCTATCATTAGACGAGGAGAGTATTGGATAATGTTTTTCCTTCAGGGATGGTGCCTTACTGTCTACCCTTAGACAATGTGAGTAATGGATATGGTGGAGTCTTACCGTCTATCCTTAGACCATGTGAGTAATGAATATTGATTTTCCTTCGGGATGGTGCCTTTCTGTCTATCTTTAGACAATGTGAGTAATGGGTATGGTTGTCCTAAAGTGGACGATGTAAATATGGGTATGGTTTTTCCTACGGTGGACGATGTAAATATGGGTATGATTTTTCCTACGGTGGACGATGTGAACATAGGTTATATTTTTCCTTCGGGATGATGTCTCCGTCTATCATTAGACGAGGTAAGTATGGTTATTGTTTGCCTGCGGGATGGTGTCTCCGTCTATCAGTAGACGATGGGAGGTGATCAAGTGCATGTTGATCCAATCTTCGGGTTTGTTATTTGTGGTGTCACACAAGTAACTGGTGTTGAAGTCAAACCTCTTTATCAGGTGATTGATCATTTTTTGTTGTTGCCAGAATAATTGGATTCAGTTCTCTGGATGGTGTTCCCCAAGCAAGGTTGCAGTTTATCTCTGCGGTTGGAAAATTTTAGGGTTTATTTTGTATTCAACTGTCTCGTACCTCGAATGTTTGAAGGTTGTCCGCTCTTCAACCCTTCAGGTCCAAGCCGCTTGAATAGGGGCAGCTGTTGCACCCTAAAATTTGACCAACCGGTCCCCATATCTGGTTTATGCTTCGACGCATTTTGCATTCGCATTCGCATACGGCATGCATTGCATTTTTATCATTCATATGGGTTTTTATCGGGATTATAGCCCCTGGCGTTTCAGGCAGTTCAGGCCGGTCGAAATAAAAGTCTGTTGAGAATTGGTACTCGTTCTTGGTGTTTTCAGGCCATCTCGGTGCCCGGGTTTCGCTACGGTTGCGTAATTGGGTTTTTATTCGGTTTAATCGGCCTCCTGGCATTTTTAGGATTTTCTGTCATTTTTCTGGATTTTAATGTACTTAATTGGATTTTTCTGGATTTTATAGGGTTTTTTAATATTTTTTTTAGAGTTAAATAAATTTTCTTTTCATTTTTCAGAAATTAATAGATTTTTAATAAATTCAGATATTATTTTTTTCTTTTAATAGTTTAATAGATAAATAGATTTTTTTTAATAGAATGGATAAAAAAATAAAAAAGGATATATGTAGATATTAGTTTGTTTTAGATTGTTTTAAAAAATGATAGTAGATTTTAATAGAGATTAAAGTTTTTAGGTTTTTTTAGATTTTTATTTTTCAGAATTAATTAGGATTTTAAGAAAAATATTAGTTAGGATTAAAAAAATAGTTTTTTTAGATTTAATTAGGGTTTTATTTTCTATTTTCGTTTTTAGATATTAATTAGGGTTAATTTTAGAATTAATTAGGGTTTATTAGATTAATTAGGGGTTTTCCTTTTTAATTTTCGTTTTATAGTTAATTAGGTTTTTTTAGTCTTAATCAGGTCTTAAGCATAATTAATCTGAGGATTAGTCCAAATGGGCCATTTAATCAAAGTCCAAGCCCAAAAATTCCAGTTCAGTCCATTTTTCGCAGTGCCATGTGTCAATAAATAGGGTATGCCACGCGTACGCCAGGGGGTTCTTCCACCAGACTCTCTCTCTCACCCTGCATGCACACCACGTGTGCTCCCCTCAGACTTCCCCAGCCACGTGTCTCGCTCTCCATCACTCCCCTTGCCACCGCGCCACCTCGCCTGAATCCCACCGCCGGCCATGCAAAGCCGCCGGCGGCCATCCTAACAAACCCCTCCGGTAACACTAACTTCCTCCGACCACCGCCGATCTCGCCGGAAACTGCAAAAAATACCAAATTTCCAGAAAATTCATTCCAACCTCATCTTCCTCATCATCCTCTCCGATCATCAATAATCATCAAACGAGAACATCGATTATCAACACCCGAAAATCCCAACTTGGTCATGCGTTCAACAACGATCGTCATCCTTTCTGTATTGATCTTCATCGTCTCCCTCAGAACTTCATCGTGTTCTTGAGACGTTCTCCAGAAATTTTCCAGAACCTCCATTGTGTTCTTCGTTCACCTTCATAGACCGTCCTCAAGAACCTTCATCGATCACCCTTCAACTCTCATCAGGAGCGCTCAAGAACAGGTGACGCCACCTCTAGAAATCCACAAGGATTTTCATCGCGCTCTTCACTCCGCAAGGATCTTCATTATTCGTCGTGATTTTCTGCATCAATCTTCATCGTCTCCCTCAGAACTTCATTGTGTTCTTGAGACGTTCTCCAGAAAATCTTCATAATAACGAGTCTTCATCAGCATTTTTCGCCGTCCTCAGGATCTCCAAAAGTTCCTCCAAGAACCTACGCCTTCATCAAAACTATCCAGGTTCTTCTTTCTCCTTTCTCTAGCTTGTAAGGATGCATGCGGTTAGCTTGTACATACTCAGATTAGCTTCGATTGCTAGGAAATCTCTTTGTTTAGGTTCGAATCTCAGTTGAGCGTTAGGTTAGGATTGTGTGAGCTGGGATTTGAGGGATGTGAGTGATGATGGGGGAAGAACATTGGGGAGATTTTCAGAGATGGCGAGTAAGCGCCGATTAGGGTTTCAGAATTGATGGAGATGAATAGTAGAGGATGGTAAGGTTAGTTTTAGGTTTTTTTAATTACACTGATGATGGGTTATCATGGAGTCTCGGGCCTTAAGCCCAATTGCAAGTTACTGGACGTATCCTCCCTTGATTCCCTTCACACTCCCTCCCCCTGGGTTGAGTTAGTTTGGGCCTTAGGCCAATTGATATCCGCGCCCCCCTTTTGGGGCCCAAACGAGCAACCAAGGTGAACTGGCTGCTATTCGCCCCCCTCAGGTTTTTCTTTGTGTTGGGTTGTTTTTTTGAATTGCTAAGTTTGGGCCCAAACAAACTTTCTGTTTGCACCCCACATTTGGGCCCAGAATGAATAAACAAAGGGATTTGCTGCTATTTGCCCCCCTGCTTGCTTGTTTTTTTTTTGTTTTCTGAATAAAATTGGGCCCAGCGCAATTGCTGATTGCACCCCCTTTCTGGGCCCAATATGTTTTCTGCATGTATTAAACTGCTGGTGACACCCCCCTGTTTTCCAATTTCAATTGTTTTTTTTCTTTTCTTTTCATTTGTATATAATTCATAAATAAATCATATAAAATAGAAAAAGAGGTATTTTGACGTGGGAATTTTTGCAACATGTTGATAATGGTTTCAAGAAAATTGTGAATAAATAAAAATATTAGTTTAGGTATTTTTTATATTTTTTTGTGAATATTTTACATTTAGTTGTTTTTTTGTTGAATATAGTTTGTACATAATTTTGTAGATTTTTGTTTAGCTAGCTCCCTTTACATTTTAGTGTTGTTCTTTTTAGAGTAGTTAGATATAAACTTGAGCTCCCTGGATTTATTCCATGATTTTATAATTGAATCTTGATTAGTTTTGATTAGAAAATATTAGGATTGTTAGATTAGGGTTTATACACAACATAGGTGCATTTGAACATTTTATTTTTTGGGTTTTTTAGATTGAATTAGAGTAGGGGACCTATGGGGTATATAGGGTAGATATAGTACTCCCCTTAGAATTAATATTAGGCTTGTAAATATTATTTTACTATTTTTAGTATATTTTGCAACTGTGTGATTGTTTGGTTTGCCCATTTTTGGGGTTTATTTTGTTGTGTGGGCTCTTTGGGCTTTTGCTTGGGGTGTGGGTTTAGTTAGAGCTTGTGGAGCTTGGCAAGGATTAAAGATGAAGATCAATAATCAAAATCAAAGCTTGATGAAGATTGCTGGGCTCTCCTGGAGTTGTTTGAAGACCATATGACATAGGGTATAGGTAGAGCCTTAGAGTAGAAATTTTCTTCATAAACATGGATGGTTTCTTTTGCCTCCGTTCTTCTCAATGATTAAAAGTATCTCCTTAATACTCACATCCCTCCTTTGGAAGGATTAGTGACTGTATCCAGGAGATAGAACTTTGAGAGAAACAGTCTGTATTATGTTAACTTTCTGTGGGTCACCTTTGGTGTTCAACAGACTGTTTAACATTCAAAATCCTCTTATAATCATTTCTCTGTTGGAGAGTTTGCTTTGAGGAATCCCTTGAAGATTGAGGATAAAGTTCATTGCCTTGAAGACTGATAGAAGAAGGAGCTTGTGCTGTCAGGTTTTGCTGTTTAGAGCTGGTGGTGCTGTTTAGAGCTGTTGATGTATTGTTTGAGGTTCTTGATTGTATTGTTTGTTAATTTTCCCCTTGAGATTGAGGTGAAGCTGTTTCACTTTGCTCATTGTTTTCTAGGTTCGAGGTTGAGTGAGACTCCCTTGCCTCGCTTGTACTGCTGCATTCATGCATTTTACTGCTTTACTGTATATATGCTGTTGCTTTTCCGTTTATCCCCTTAGGATCTCTGTTTCTCTCTGCGCAAGAGAGGAATATGACAGACATTAGGCTTTCATCCAAGCATGACAACATTAGGGTAGATTTTGATTCCCTTTTTAACCCTAGGTTTTAGAGCTTCTTTCTCTTCTCATCTCAAAACAATCAAAAAACACAATAAACATTTCAAACACCATAAAAGACAGTTCTTGCGTAAAAGACTGTAAACCAATCAAAAAACATCATTTTTGTCCGCTTGGACCCATAATCAGGAGAAAACCTTTTTCAGAAGGATAAAAAACAGTCAAACTGAATTGCGTCTCCTGTAGCCCGAACTACGTTTGCTTTGATCTTTCATGCTGTATGAAAGTACGTAGGCATAGGATGCGATATCCTAGCGAGCAACCTTCCCCTCCTTTCCCGTAGGTAGGCGAACTATGTTGACTCTGATTTCTCGTTCCAGACGGGAATACGTAGGCATAAAGTGCGATACTTTGCCGAGTCATTTTATTTTCTTTTAACCCTAGACCTGTAGAATAGATAGAATAATAATCCGTACCAGAAAACAAGCGTGGATCCCGTCGAGTACGAAGGACGTGAGGGGTGCTAATACCTTCCCCTTGCGTAACCGACTCCCGAATCCAGGATTTGGTTGCGATGACCATTCCTTTCCCGTTTTTGCGTTAGGTTTACTTCGAGTGTTTCCTTTCCCTGCATTGGGATAAATAGCGCACGGTGGCGACTCTTCTGTTCAGCCGATGCCGATTTTCGCAGTAGTGACACCTAGCAAGAGGTCTTATCCAAGTATGAGAAGTCATCCAGGCCATCAAGAAATGATATGAAGTCTTGAGAAGTTTGAGTGCCTACATGTGGGTTTTGCTCCTATCTTGAGGAATATTGAGAATCATCAGTGGGATGTGAAACATGGAATGTGAATTTGAGGTGTGTATAGGTCTAATGGAATGCCTAGAGGGCCCTATTAAAGTTGAGACAAGTCATTGATTCAAGTACAAGAGCCACAAGTGAGGTGCAGTCAACTAGGGTTTCATCTGGGTCAATCCTAGGTCAATTGAGTAATTGAAGAGCATCAAAGCCTACTTTGAGGTCATGGGGTTCATGGAATGGTATGTTGATACATGTGTGGTGTTGTGACAAGGTGAAGCAAAGAAGAATCAAGGATGTGGGAAGTTGCTAAATTAGGGTTTCAGTGTAAAATCACCCTGTTTAGTGCCTAACTTCAAAGCCACATAAGTCAAAATACAAGTTTCAAATGGATCTTTGGCCAACATGAAACTTGTAGAGCATCTCAATAACTTTAATTTGAGTACTAGAAGTCCTCAAGGGGATTTATAGAACTCATGTTCTGACCCAGATAAGTTACAGGTCATCAGATGACTATGAAATTTATCTGTGAAAGTCACTTGACTTCCAAGCAACGTTTGCCCTTCAAGGAATTTTCAAATGGATTTTTGGCCAACATGGAAGTTGTTCCTCATGATCTTAGCTTTCTAAAATGTACTAGAAGTCTTCCATCTGAATTGTAGAACTTAAGTTATGAGGTTTACAAGTCAGGGGTATTTTGGGAAAGTGAGATTATAGGTCACTTTGGATTATAGGTCCATAACTCCAACTTGCATGCTTCAAATGGAAAATTGTCCAACATGGAACTTGTTCAAAATGATGGTTTGAGTGAAACCAAGTGGTCATGAGAGTTTGGTTTGGCTTGTAACACAAAGTTGCTTGAAATGGCTTAAAAGGGAAGAAATTAAAGTCATTAAAAGGCCAAAAAATGTGATTTCTTGTTTTATGGTCAAACAAGGTCATGTTATATGTCATTTTGATCAGAAAAGGAATTTTGAGAAGGTTGGAAATGTTACATTTTTCATTTGAGGCCATTTTCAAGCACTTCCATTTTGTAACTTAAGGTTGAAGTAACACTTGAATTGCATACCATGGGATCAAAAACAAGGGAACCATCACAACCACTCAATCCAAAATCTCAAGAGATGATCATTGCAAACAAAATGAAGCTGAGAATAGGGTACATTCATGACAGTTACATATGAGATTTTGGAAGTGCATGAGAAATTGAATTTCTCATTTAGATGATTACAGAAGTTTCTAGAGGATTCTATTCACTTCTATATATTCATTGCAATGTATTCAGCAAGTTTTTTGGGCAAGAGGTGAAGAGAATCGAGAGGAAGCCATTGAAATTTCTCAAGTGCATATCAAAATCTGTTTTGGTGATCAAGGTGGATTCATTGCAAATTGTTGATTGGAGAAGCTTGGGGAGTGGTTCTTGAGTGATTCTGGAGAAGATTGGAGCTTGAATCGAGCAAAATCACCCTCTGTTCATCCATTTACACCAGGTTTGAATCTTTCATCTTTTGCTCTAGATTATAGGGAATTAGGTAGAAATGATCATGTGGATAGGTTATAGATTTTGCTAGGATGGATTTCAGTACAAGAATTGAGTGATTAGAGACCAAACTAGGTGTGACACCATTTCTGTTGAAGCTTACATCTCTTGATCCTTGAGGTATTAATGATGTTCAAATAGCAAGTTTTGATCAGTGAAATGTATAGATGAGTTTAGGATCCTTAGTTGCAAGATTTGAGACATTCAAGACTTGGTTAATATCTAAACATTCGATCGGTTTTGGAGTTAGGGTGATGATCAGTGAAATTGGAGATCATATTCGTGCTCAGGGGTTGATTTTGAGTGGGATTGGATATTAAGATGTTGTGTTTGGTGAGATTTTGTAACCCCCTCGCCGGAGACGACGGTGGCGCTGTAGCTCAGGCCACCGTCTGAGTTTCCCTCTCATTTTCAAATCATTTGGAGAAGATGATGTATCAGGCGTTGGATCTTGTTTGACCTTTGACTGAAGTAGAAAACCAAGGGCCACGATTTGATTTGAATTCTGAAGAGTTTGAGAATAAAACTCTGCGTTTCATTAATTGGTTTTGGGTGGGCTTAGGGAATTGCTTGCTATACACACCCCAGGATAGGCCCATGATCTGTTTTGAACTGAAAACAATTGCTATTTGACACAAGCTTTTCTCAATTTCCATTTATTTTTCTGATTTGTTTTAATTTCGCTTGGGCTTAGTGACTCATTTGCTACGCGCACCCCCCCCCCCCCTTAGGCCCATGCTTGATTTATAACTGGATAATATTGCTATTCAGCACACGTTTTCTCTATTTTCTTATTGTTTTTCTTTTATTTTATGTTTTGCATATAGTTAGAAATTAATTCACAACAAATAGGAAAATTAACATTTTTAGGTTAGATTTTTTCCCTTGACTCCTTAAAGAGTCTAGAATTTAATAAGGTTAGAATTTTATTAATTCATGCATTTTATTTTTTTAATTGCATTTTTGGAAGTTTAATTGGTTTTATTTTGAATATGTTTGATGCATGATTTTGTTGATTTTGGTATGGGAGATTGGTGTGGGATTTTTAGGTGATTCTTTTTGGGTTATGTAGCTTAGAAATGCATGTACCCGTAGTATTTTACTCATAATTTTGTGAGATAAATTAAGGCTAGTTTGAACATTAAACAATAAGTGGTGTAGATTTAGGGTTTTAAGATAGTACCCTTAGGTTTAAGGCATAATTTTAGGTCTTAATGAATGGTTAACCCCCTGGTTTTTGTATGGAGTGATTCTTAAGAGGTTTAGGAACCTTTAGAATTTTTTATAGGATTTTACAATCATTTTTGGTATTTTAATTAGATATAGTTTTAGGACTAACTTCTAGGTGTTTCTAACACACTAACTTGACTAGTTTAATTCAATAGTTCCCCTTAGATTAGGGTGGTGGTGCTCTTGCGCTTGGGTGAAGATGAAGACCAACTTGAAGATGCTTTGGAGATCTTGAAGGAGCTTGAAGTTGAAGCCTTGTCCTTTGGTGGAGTGCTTGTCAAGAGCTTAGGGAAACTAGGGTTTTAGGAAGAGCATTAGATTAGTTTTGCTTGTTTCTTCAAACATGGAGTATATTGTTCATCTCCATTCAATCCAATGACATAAAGTCCTCTTAAAGAAGTCACATCTATCCTTTGGAGGATGCCATTCTCTTATAATGTTAAGTTCTTAGTGGCTTCCTTTGGTTGTCATTAAGTTACTTAACATTCCAACTTGATCTTGTTAATTGACTCTCCCTTGGAGGTTGCTTGTTGAAGCTTGCTGAGATGAAGTTTGTGCTTGTTGAAGCTGGTTGCTTGTTGAAGCTGTTTACTGGTTGAAGTTTGTTGGTTTAAGTTGGTTGCTTGTTGAAGTTTGAAGCTTGTTGAAGCTTGGTGCTTGTTGAAGATTGAAGGTTTAGTGGAGCTTGAAGATAGGGGCTATTCATGAAGATGAAGGTTGTTGCTGTCAACTTTTTTGCTGTTTAACCAACTGTTGCTGTCAGAGCTGCTGCTTGTGCTGTTTGCTGTAGGAGTTTGATGCTGCTGCTTGGGCTGCCTCCTCTGCTTTGGTTTTTGTTTTCTGTATTGTTTGTTGGCTTGTGCAGCTTGCCCCTTAAGTTTGAAGTGAATGTTGATTCACTTTGCTTGTTGTTTTCCCAGGTTCGAGGTTGAGCGGGACTCCCTTGCCTCGCTTGTATTCCTGCATTGCATGCATTTTACTGTATTTGCTTGCTTTCCTTTTCTGTTTATCCCCTAGGATCTCTGATTTCCTCTGTGCAGGAGGGAATTATGACAGACATTAGGATTCTTATCCATGCATGACAACATTAGGTTGGTTTTTATTCCCTTTTCAACCCTAGGCTTTTTAGAGCTTCTTTCTCTTCTTATATCAAAATAACTCAAAAATACAGTAATAAGGTTAATCGATGTCGTACGTTACGAGCCTTAAGCTATTTGAGAAAGGGTTGCTGGAGAGCTTCTTTCCAGTAGTCTGGCTGCTTAGTGTGGCACCCTTTGGGTGACACGCGACGTAGTCACTCTCAAATCATAGTCTCTAGTGCGTCAGAGATTGCAAACAAACTCAAAAACACTTCTTTCGTAAAAGATTCAAAAAAAACATCAAAGTGTCATTTTTGTCCGCTTGGACTCTTAATCAAGGAAAACCCTTTCATAAGGTAATAAAAAACAGTCAGACAATCTTGTGTCTTCCGTAGCCCGAACTACGTTTGCTCTGATCTTTCATGCTGTATGAAATTACGTAGGCATAGGATGTCGTATCCTAGAGAGCAACCTTCCCACCTTCATTTGTAGTTAGGCGAACTACGTTGACTCTGATTTCTCGTGCCAGACGGGAATACGTAGGCATAAAGTGCGATACTTTGCCGAGTCATTTTCTTTCATTTTAACCCTTGACCTTTAGAGTAGATAGAATACAATCCGTACAAGAAAACAAGCGTGGATCCTGTCGAGTACGACGGACGTGAGGGGTGCTAATACCTTCCCCTTGCGTAATCGACTCCCGAATCCAGGATTTGGTTGCGACGACCATTCCTTTCCCGTTTTGCATTAGGTTTACTCTGAGTGTTTCCTTTCCCTCCGTTGGGATAAATAACGCACGATGGCGACTCTTCTGTCATAGCCGGCGCCGATTTTCGCAGTAGCGACAACGTCTAACACCAAGCATAATTCTAGAGCATTGAGAGAGTTTGAGTTGTGCCCTTCCATGACTCGGAGTTTTTAAGCTAGATCACGACACATCTTGATAGCTTTTGAATCCTGAGCAGCAATAGGACTGGCAATGGGGATAAGAACATGATAGTTTTGAACATCATCATACTGGTCTAGCAAATTCTCTTCGACATGAGGAATGGGGATCTGAACAACATCAGGTTGGGCTTGCGGGATAACTTCAACAGTAACTCCAGGTACTGGAATTGGTTGAGAATTGGCTCCTTCACATGCAGTGGCGAAGTCCATTGGTATCCCATAGTTGACAAGGTTGGGGACAGGAACTGAGAGCCTTGAGATAGACCCTTGCACCTGACCATTGTTGTTGACAAAAATAGCTTCTCGCAGCTCTTTTTCCTTTCTAGCTGTAATGAGGGCTTCAAGAATCTGATCAATCTTTCCTTTGAGGGAGTCCAACTCCTCTCTGAAAACGGCTTATTCTTGTTGAATCCGTTCCATCACGCGTCTAGTGTTAGCTCTAGTTGTGTTCTAGTGTCGAGGAATCAACTTGATTTACTGGAGAGGAAAGAAGGAGAAATGTGATTCTGCTGAAGGAATGAAAATGCAAGACGCATAACTGATGCAATGCAATAACATGTATGCAAGATGAAATGCAAGATGCAAGATCCAGGATCACAAGATCACAGATTCAAACAGTTTTGAAGTTGGTCGCTGTAACAGGTAAGTAACCACAATTTCTGATTAAAGAAACCTTACAAGTAAACCCTATATGGGAATATCTAGATTCTGTATCCATAAAACCACTCACGGGATGGTTTCTGCGTTGATGGATACGGTTCCCAGGATCACAGACACTAATCACATCAACGTCACGTAACAGGCTAGCTGTATTACGACGATAATAATGACAAGGTCTCTCCTAAGCAGAGTCCTCATGCTAGGCATACAAGGAGCGAATCCTCGGAGACTAACACTACACGACCACCAATATAGAACTGGTGCTAAAAGAGTTCCCAGAATCATGGACCCTTCATTAATCAAGTTGTGCAACAGACTAGCTATATTAAAACGAGATCTACGAATAGGTCTCCTCTAGGGGAGCTTTCATGTTAGGCACACAAGGAGCAAGTCCTTGGGGACTAACACTACTCGACTACCAATTCTAAACTATATGTTCTGTCTGCTTTTCCCAAAGCTCGGGCGTAGAGTCTTACTCATGATGTCATCCCGAGAACCAATAGGCAAAGATAACAAGCAAAAATAAAATCTATAAGAGAACAAATACATAAATGAGAAGAAACCAATCAAACGAAGATAACGCTCTTCACAAAACCCTAAGATAAGCTAAACTCTCTCTTGCATGGAACAAAACTCCCCAGCAGAGTCCCCAGCTATCGCACCTCGAAAAATCTTGTAGAGATAATTCAGAAACATGACCCTCATGCTAAAGGCGCAAAAATGAGGTTCGACAGAGTCGCCACCGAACTTTATTTATCCCAAAGACACGGGAAATGAAAATATCGATAAAATCTTTTAAAAGAAGGACAGGAACAAGGTCATCGTAAGCAATGTTCCAGGTTCAGGAGCTAGTTACGCAAGGGGAAGGTATTAGCACCCCTCACGTCTGTTGTACTCAATGGGAACCTCTCACTACGATTTGCGAGGGGTGTTATCTAAGCTTGCTTGCTTTCTTCTCAATGGTAAATGTGAAACAGTAAGGTAAAAGGATTATGATGCTAGGGGATAATGAATGGTTATAGGATAGGGTCCTCGCCAAGGATTGGGGCCCTTGTGCCTATGTATGCTCATTCCGACGAGAATGAGAAATCAGAGCTCTCATAGTTCGACTCCGGGAAGGATAGGGGGAAAAGGGAAATGAAGGGAATTATGCTCACCAAGATCATCACAATCTTATGCCTACGTATATGTCATTCAAAAATGCATGAAGAATCAGAGTGTCTGTAGTTCGTGGTGATGACCACAAAAAAAGAAGGGTTAACTGGTTTGAAGTTTTGGTTTGGAAATGATAGGGGGAAAAGGGAAATGGAGGGAATTGTGCTCGCCAAGATCATCACAATCTTGTGCCTACGTATCTTTCACCCAAACGCTTACCGTTGTATAAAAAGGAAATGCGTACATCGAAATGGGAGAGGGGGTACAATCTTGTACCTTTTATTTCATCAAACGATTACACTCGCATCTCCCTTTGACGAGCACAAGATCATCATAATCTTATGCCACTTGACGTTGGATCAGGGGTTTGATTTTACTTGTGTGCAAAAACGTGTTGGAATGGAAGTTGGTTTGACAATGGCTCGACGATGAGTCGAGGGATTAATTGAAAATGGAACTGGCTTGCCAACGAATCAAGGGTTAGGTTGCGAGAAATGATACTAGTCCTCGAGGGTGCTCCTAATAACGAAACCACAATGAAATGTGAAAGTGTGTGCAATAGGTTGATGGTGAATGTGTACGAGCACTCGACTTACGGGGGTGTTTGAAAATTTCTTGACGACAAATCGTGAATTATTTTGAAAACAGTTTATTCTACGCTAGTCCCTGAGGGTGCTCCTAGAAGATAACCCACAATCAAAGCAAAATACGAATACGTACATCGAAATGGGAGAGGGGGTACATGTAAGTTACACGAGATTGCACAAAATAAAAGGTCTCGTGGTAAGGTAGACCAAGAGAAAGTCGTGTGTGTGCGAAGTGTCATAAACTATGCCTTGAACAAAAGTCAGACAAAATCTCCTTGTTAGAGTTTCTGACAAAATCCAATAATCCATTGTTCGGAATAGTAACGAACTGTCCACCAATTTAGGATTTTCTTGTTTCGATAATTGTTAAGTGTTTAAAATAATGTGAATGAGATATGAACAAGATGAATATGAATATAAACAATATGAATAATAGAAATAATATGGCAAGATATATAACAATATAATCAAGATAATATTCACAATAGTATAATCAAGATAATATTAACAAGTATATGAATAAGATAATATAATTGAGATATATTGACTAAAAACAAAATAGGAGTGTATTGACTGAAAACAAAATAAGAGTATATCAACGGAAAGTAAAGTTACTCGTTAATTTGATATGAATTGAATCGGGACAAAATGTAGCGCTAAACCGTCGTAGCTCGATCTATGACGAAGATCAAGCTATCGGAGGTCTCACAAGTTGATATCCGTGCCAAAAACAAGATGGAGAAACAATATTGAGGATTATTTTCCAATGTAATTGTGTTGCACAGACTGAAAAAGAGAACGGTCTCGTATAAATCACAAACTTTCATCGGAGAATCAAAGGTAACCTATCACGATCCCAAAGTATAGAAAATGATCCCAATGATTATTTTCTACAAATTTGAAATAATGAAGGTTAACAACCTCGATAAACCAACATTCATGAATAGAAACACTTCATCGACCGAAAAATTAAATTGAAAATAAAAATAAGAAGAACTAAATAGTGGTCTCGTCTTTATCAAAATTTTAAATCGATAAATTGATGATCTGTGATATTAGACTTTCGTTGACCAAAAATGAAGATAGAAAATAAAGAATGAAAATGGAAATAAACGATAAGTAAAGTAAAAAAGAAAACGGTCTAATCTTAATCATGGATTTTCAATCCACCACCACTACATATTCATCTACCAACGGTCAAATTGAAAATGGAAGTAGAATAAAACTTAACAATAATTATACCCAATAAAAATAAGATCTAACAATTTTAAAACTGAAATGTTTAGAGAGAATAAAAGATTAGACTAAAATCATAACCAAATGGGAGGGGGTGTGAAGAGGAAATATGAGTGTATGTTCGCATGAAATCACTTGGACTTAGAGCCCATCATCCAACAACTCAGAAAAAACACACGGTGCCAAAAAGCTATGAAATGGTGGTATTAGAATGGGTCGTGATCCATGACAATATTTTTTGCAAACAGAACCCAAAACTTATCATCACCATATCAATATCTCTTTTAAAGAACAAACTAAATAAACCCCTCCGCTCAGAACGGAACAAAACTGAGAACAAAGAAAAGGAAGAAAACGGGTGAGAAATTGAAAAAGAACATCTTGGTCAGCAAAGCTCCAACCTTCGTACGATCTGAAACCGTCCTCTTTGTCAATCTCACTATCTCGATCGCGACTGGATTCTGCCCCAGGTTTGAGTTTGATTTCACTCACTATTTTTTCCTCTACTCTTTGCGTTCTGTTTCGATTGAATATTTCCCTCTTTTTCTTCTCCTTCTGATTTTGGTTTGATTAGGGTTTGTGGCTAACGGGCAGTGTTGTTTGATCTGGGTGAAAAAGAAATGGAAGAGGAGGGTAAGGTCGAGCGTTATGGGTTGAAGATGAAGGTTGGGTCGTGGTATGTGACTGAAAAAGGTTATTGTTGTCGTTTAATAAATTAAGGAGATTTAGGTTGATATTTGAATGATGTGGCTGAGTGAAGAATACAATTTTGGGATTTGGAAGAAATTTGGCAGGATTTCTTTTTCTGCCCCCCAAGAAGAGTGAAAATCTCACCATTGTAACATTGGACTTGTGGGGTCTAGTCATGACGTGGTTTATTATGTTATTTGGCTAAACCTCATCTATTGTGTGATACCGTCTTTTTGCGTAAAGGTTTGTGAATTATGATGTTATGTATCATTGTATTTTATGGTATGTTGCAGGTCAGTTTTTGCGTATTATGTGCAGGAGTTACAGGTGTGTTGAGTACGGTTTCCCCATGATTCGGTTTATGGTTCGTTAATGTTGGTTGATTTGTAGTTGGAATTTGTGGCTCATGAAACTTGTTCTGCCTATGTTGATATGGTGCATTAATGTTGGGGAAAAGTTAATGATGGAAAGCTTCGTACGTTGGGGAAGGATATTAGTGACTTGTAGGCAACGACTCATGGACAGTACTTTGGAAAATGGCTTGGTTGTAAGTGAAATGGCTCATAAAAAGTTGGTTTGGGCTTGCGTGGGACCTGTGGTATCAAGGCTGCTATAGTTTTATTGTGCTGGTTCCTTTTTTTATATTTTTTATTATTTTTTTTTGCAATTGGTTTGTAAGTGGCCTTTATTATGTAAATGGGCCTTCAAATTGTAATTCATGGGCTCCTAGAATTGACTTTGGATATTTTTGTAGCATTGTAACATTGCATAATGTTTGCAACATCTGTGATGAACTATTAATAATGGACTTGGCAATGTATAATTGTTATATGAATCTTTCAATGCCTTGAATTATTCGATTAAAAACAATGATGATTAGAACTCGAATTTCCATTAGAACCGAATTCCAAAATTCCTGACTTGAAATAAATGCAACTTGAATTAACGTTGAGCAATGGGATCGGCCATGAACAAATCTCTAATTTAATCCTTTGAAAATTTCCACTTGCATATTGAGGAAACAAAATCCTTACCATGGACCTTCTTGAATCATGTCTTTGAAAATTAGGATTTCAAATATGGACCGCACAACACCAAACCCTGATTGGATATGACCTAACCCTCGATAATCTTCAACTGTGAAAGAACTGATAACCTGACAATTTGATCTCCATACACACTATTTCCTGACTAAGATTTTGTCAAGATTAGATGAACCTCAAATGAAACTTTCTTCGATTGAATTCATCCTCAACGTATTTTTTGGATTTTTGAATAATTGTTAGTGGGTGAATGCACAAATGGAAGTAATATACAGGCAGGACAAATTTGGGGTATGACAGTGGGAAACACCTGCAGTCTTGAATAAAATGTCCATGATTGGGCTGAAGATAATCTTGAAAGCTTGATTTAACCAACAAAAGGTTGAACAACTTCGTGAGGAACACCCACGAATTTGAATAAAATTCCCCTGGCTGGGCTGAAGATCGTCTTGGAAATCTCAAGATCGATCCTAGAAGATATAGCAAGGAAAATGACACTAATGCTGAAGATTAGCAAGTATGTGAGGAGTCAGTTTACGTAACCTTGCAATCGTATGCTTTTAGAATAAACCCCGCCTCAATTAGGTCTTTCAAGGGTTGTAACATGGCCTAGTTCACGGTTTATGAAACAAACGATATTTGGCTCCAAATTTGGTTTGTACCCGCCCCTTCTTCATGATGATTTCCAGTCCTATATTCAGTTAATTATGCACATATTTGTCTTCCAAAAGGGTTGACAGTGTAAGCATGATAATTCAAGGTATGCTCGAAATGGTAGTCACCTTATTTTATTTTGATGGATGTCAGTGACCCTTTGATTTTGATAATGGTGACCATTGAGTCTTATTTTGTTTTTGTTGAGGGTTTGAGGGCCTCTTTTGTTTTTGTTTTTCTTTATCCCTAACTTTTGCACGGACTAATTTCGCTTTTCGAGTCCATCAGGATAACCTTGATTTTTGCCTAATTCTCGTTTGAGGTGCTCGACTCAGCAGACTTTTAATTTCTTGATCTTATTTTGATTTTGTTGGAGGATTGTGACTACCAAGTCATAAGTCATCCAAGAACAACCGACATGTCTTTGGGATTTTTCTTTGTGATTCGAGTGCGGAATTGGATTAACTGAACACTACCCTTCCCCAGGTTTATTGTATGGATTTAAAGATCCTGAAGGAAATTGCTACTTCTAGGCTCGAAGTGGTTAATTAAGGATTAATTCCTTGTATCTCTAGTGTTTGGGGATTGAAACAATGCATGTACATCATCGACAGGACTTTGCCTGAAAGAATACACTTTGCAATTATGGGTATTTTGCTGTCATCATCCTCCCTCCAATCATGCTAAACAACAGTTGATAAAGAGAGTGAAATGGATAAATGTGTCAGTGCTTGTGATAAAAATGGGTGAATACGACATAAATAATTCACAGCATGCATAATCAGTACATTAATAAAACCAAATACGAAAGGCAATGTTCAAAGCATACAATATATAAACAGAAAAAGACGAAATACAAGAATGCAAAAGACGAAATGGCAACATGACTGCCTTCTTCAGGGAGATGAACTTGACTTGACATGATTTAATTTGACTTGAATTGATGCTGGCACTAGCTTTACGGTGACATAGGATTGTTGATGACCTTTGGAGTCTTCCCATTGAACGTGAGAGCATTCTTATCAACTAGGTCTTGAAATTTGTGTTTGAAGGCTCTACAATCTTCAATAGTGTTCCCTGGAGCACCCTTATGAAACTCGCAATGAGCATTAACATCATAATCTGGAGGAGTGACAGTCGGAGGAGCTAGGTCTCTCAGAGTAATGGCCCTTTTCTCCAGTAATTGAGCAAAGATATTAGCATATGTCGTTGGCAAACGATCAAAGACTCTATCTAGCTTCCTTGTCCTCTACTGATTAGGATGACGTTGTTGTTGAGTAGCTCATTGTTGTTGATTCTGAGAAGGATACTGATATCCCTGCTGATTGTATGATGGTTGCTAAGGAGCCTGTTGCTGAGGTATTTAAGCTTGAACATCTTGAACCGCTGGCTGATAAGGCATAGGAGCATATTGCGCAACAACAACATACAATTACTGAAAGTAGGGGATTTGATAGGGCATAGAAGCATGAGCTTGTTGAGGAGATTTCCCTTTCTAAGCAGAGATGGCATTTGTTTCACCCTCTTTTTTCTTGTATCTGTTGAAAGTCTTCTTAGTTCCAGCCTGAATGCTAGAACCTCCTTGGATCTTTCTACTTTTAAAACCATATTCAATTCTCTCACCGACAATCACCAAGTCAAAGAATCCAGCCAAAACACTACCAATCATCTTCTCGTAGTATTGGCCTTGCAAGTTACCCATGAAGATGTCAATCAGTTCACGATCAACAAGCAGTGGATGAACCCTTGCAGCTAGCTCTCTCCATCACTGTGCATTCTCCTTGTAGGATTCGTTGTCCTTTTGAGCCATACTTTAAAGTTTAGTATGGTTCAGAGCGAGGTCCTTGTTGTATTTGTATTGATTGACAAACGCATCAGCTAGCTCAGCCCAAGTGCATACACTGCTATGCTTAAGCTCCATATACCACTCGAGTGATGCCCCATAAGAGCTGTCTTGGAAGCAACGAATCATCAGCTTTTCTTCTCTGGCATAGGCAGCCATCTTGCGATAGTACATCTTCAGATGAATATTGGGACAATTGAGGCCTTTGTACTTCGAATATTTAGGCACCTTGAACTTGGGAGGAATAACGACGTTTGGTACCATACACAATTCCAGAGCATTGAGAGAACATGAGTTGTACCCCTCCATGACTCTGAGTTTTTTGGATAGATCGTGACACATCTTGATGGCTTCTGAATCCTGAGCAACAACAGGACTGGAAATGAGGATAGTAGCATGATGGTTTTTCACATCATCATATTGATCCAACAGATTCTCTTCGGCATGAGGAATGGGGATCTGCATGACAGCAGGTTGGGCTTGCGGGATGTCTCTAACAATAACTCCAAGTGTTAGGATTGCTTGAGATTTGGTCCTTCAGCTACAGTAGTGAAGTTCATCGATATCCTATAGTTGATGGGATTGAGAATAGGAACTGAGAGCCTTGAGGTAGACCCTTGCACATGACCATTGTTGTTGACAGCGACAGCTTCACGCAACTCTTCTTCCTTTCTGGCCGTAGTGAGAGCTTCAAGAATCTGGTCAATATTACCTTTGATGGAGTCCAATTCCTCCTTGAAGGAAGCTTGCTCTTGTTGAATTTGCTTCATTATGCGTCTAGTATTGGGTCTAGCTGCGTACTGGTGTCGAGGAACCAGCTTGATTTACTGGAGAGGAAGGAAGGAGAAATGAGTCTCTGCTGTTGAAATGAAATGCAAGATGCATAACTGATGCAATGCAATGACATGTATGCAAGATGCAAGATCCAAGATCGCAGGATCACAGGTTCAAACAGTTCTGAGCCTGGTTGTTGTAACAGGTATGTCACAAAAGTTTCTAATCAAAGAAACCTTACATGTAAACCCTACACGAGAAGATCTAAATTATTTACCCATAAACCCACTCACAGGTGTTATACCCCAAATTTTGACCCTTAGATCTTCATCACCATTCTAAGAGCATCATCATTTGCTTATCTAACCTCAACCTATTTCAAGTTTGTCTTTGTCAAGATGCAGATGAATTAAGGCACCATACAGTCAGGAATCGAGGTTTCGATGGTTTGATCAGTCAATGACTTGGATTGGTTCTCCATGAAACAATTCTCCACAACATCAAAGATACTATATTGGATTAAGTATGAATCCAATTTGAGTTTGTTACCCCAAAAAAGCAGAGCAGTGCAACTCAGAACCCCCGATTAGGGTTTCTAATCAAGAAAAGTCAATTGTGGTTTGACTTTTAATTTAAATGACGCTACAATGATGGAATCATGGTCCATGGATCTCATATGACCTATTAAAGCCCATCCGAGAAGTTTCAAGACCTTAGAGGACCCAGAACGCCAACAGTCGATTCGGGCTTTTCCGATTGATCGGTTCGTCTGACTGAAAAATCAACTCGTTGACCAAAAAGGTTTTGATCCCAAAGTTAAAATCAAACATGTTACTAATGGCATATTACATCTATTTTTTAAGTTTCGTGACCATTGGATCAAGGATTGAAGAGTAATCCAAAAAGTCGGGAATTAGGGTTTTGAAAGGGGCAAGACCATAACTTTTTAACCACACATCCAAATGGAGTGGTTTAAAGCTTGTTGGAAAGGTATTGACAAGTTCTACAAAAGTGACCCATATGCAAAAAATGGATAGATTTGGAGTTATGATCAAAATCAATGCAAGAGGGAAAAAGACTTAGTGAAATTTTACATTTTTTAGCACTTGTCAAGTCATGTTTTCAGTCAACTTCGAGGGTGTTTTTGACCTAGTTCCACTTGGAATTAGAAAATTCCCAAAACATGAAAGTTGCAGAGCATGATGAGGGTTTTCCAAAAAGTACAAGAACTCCTCCATAGAATTTGTGAGCTAGGAGTTTCGAAGAAGACAAGTTGGGGTCAAAACACTTGAATGCACCATTTCAAATTTGTAACAAATCAACTTGCCAACCTGTTAGGGACCAATTGGTATTAATTTTTATATATTTTATCGGTCCCTTTTTACCAATTTCTTATTAAATTCACAAAAGTTTTTATCACAATTTAGTAAAACGTTCAATTTTAGTTATTTTGTTTTGTTCGAATAGATATTTCACTTTTTCTTTAAGTCTTGTAGAAATTTTGTCAAGAAAAGAATGATTGCATAAAAAGATCTCCGGAGCAATACTTGAAGAACAAAGTCGGCAAAAGCAATGCGAAGCAACAAAGCAAGCAATTCTGTTTTTTGACAGTTCGTGCCGCGACCACCCTTCGCGCCGCGAACTGAGTGCATTTCAGCCACATGCAAAGTAATGACACATGTCATGTCTTGGAAGTAAAACCACTTTGGTAGGGTGGCGTCCCATAGGCTATTTATGGCACTTTTCCCTTGCATGTTGGACATAACCATTACACTTGAGAGTCTTAGTATCTCTTAGGTTTGTAAGAAGATTGGAGAGAGATTTTCTTGTTTTTTCTTTGAAGAAGCTTCATGCAAGAAGAAATTCTTGAAGAATTTTCCATGGAATCAATGAAGATGATGAGTAGCTAAATTCCTTCTTGGTAAGGTTGAGGTAGTAGTTATCTTTTGTTGTTTATGTAACATTTGTATCCTTGCATGTAACAAACTTCACCTTTGATAAGGAATAATAGTTTTTCTCTTTACATTACAAAATTAGAATTGAATTATTGTTGAGAAAGGTAGTTTGATTCTTGAACTAAAATATTTTTCCAAGTAGAGAATAAATTGTAGAGATAGATTTATTCACTACTTTTTCTATTGTGTTAAGCATTCAAGATTATTATATCAATAGTTAGATGGAGAGATCGTCTAAGGATTTATATAGTAACTATCACAATTTTATTTAGACAAAAATATTATTGAGAGAACACTTGAATATTATCAATGGAGTTTGAATGCATGCATGTGATATTAAGAATACATAAACAACAAAGATAGTGAAACTCAATCTTGAAAAGACTTCTAAACTATATTCTAAAATCAATTTTTATTTGTCTTAATTTTCTTATAAGTAAAAAGAATACTTTAGTCATAAGCAAACAATTCAAACACCTTTTGAACTTACAACAATTGAAATTATAAAACGACGGTAGTAACACCAATCTCTTTGGATATGATATTAAAAATATTTGCCAGAAATATACTTTTCAACAAATTGGCACCGTTGCCGGGGATTGGTGTCGATATTACATGCATTGCAATAATTCATTGTTCTAAGTTCTTGTTTTTATTTTTATTTCTATCACTCTTGTGTTTCACTTGGTTTGTTAGTTTTGTAGATTCTAGTGCATGCGAGAAAAAGCCACCGAGGAGTAATTTCAATTCGACCCCGAAATTGAAAGAATAATCCGAAGGCTTAATAGTAAGACACGAAGGAGAAAGAAACTAGCCGACAAAAGGAACCGGAGAGAAGAAGCAACAAATTCTGCACTTGCTCAAATTGAAGAGGAAGTTGTAGAAACCGTTGAAGGAAGTATGGGTGACGACGCTCGTACCGAAATGTCCGCTAATAGTCCAAGGCGGACAACTCAATTTTCTCGAGGCGGAAGGAATACGGAGATGAAGACCGGAATCCTTCAACTTCTTTATGCAAATCCGTTCACCGGAATGGATCTTGAAGATCCGTAGAACCATCTCATCAAATTTTATGAGATTGCGGGTTCTACGGGAATAGATGAAGCAGGTGAAGAAAACTTATTCAAGAGAATGTTCCCACATTCATTGGTGAGAAAAGCAAATGAATGGTACCTTGATCAACCAACAAGAGTGATGACGGATCGGAATTTGTTAGAAGAAAGATTTCTAGAGAGGTACTATCCTCAATCCCGATTCATGGAAGCCAAAACGGCTATTTCGGTGTTCACACAAGGAAGCAATGAGTCTCTAAACGAGGCTTGGGAAAGATTCAAATCCATGTTGAGGAAATGCAAAGGTCACGGTTTTGATGATCTCACACAAATTCACATTTTTCTCAACTGACTTCAAACATCACAAAAGACACTCTTGGATGCTACCGCGGGTGGTGCTCTCATGTCAAAGAATGCGGAGGAAGCAAAAATCATTATTGATCAAATGGCACTCAATGATCGACAAAGTCAACACGACCATAGTCCTTCCCAAAGGAAAGCGGGAGTTCTTGAGTTGAATACCAACGATGCCATACTTGCTCAAAACAAGCTACTCTCTCAACAAGTGGAGCTGCTCACTCAACAAATGTCCAAACTTCCACAACAATTGAAAGAGATTCATGGAACACAAGTTAGACATCAATTAGCAAGTTGTGAGCTTTGTCAAGGAGATCATCCAACCGGATTTTGTCCCCCGATTCAAGAGGAAGTAAGTTATGTCAACAATCAAGGTCAAGGTTACCAAAGATATCCTCCACAACACAACAACACTTTTCAAAGGAACAACCAAAGCTACCAACAATCAAGGTTCAACAATCAAAAATTTCAGCAACAAAGTCCATATCAAAGTCTAACCACACAAGTCCAACAATCATAAGGCGGAAGTTCCAAGTTAGAAGATACGCTTGCACAATTCATACAAGCTTCCATGGCAAGTCAAAAAAGCAATGAAGCAGCAATCAAGAATTTGGAAATTCAAGTAGGCCAACTTGCAAAACAATTGGCGGAACAACAAGCAAGTCCATCATTTTTCGCCAACACTCAAACCAATCCAAGGGAACATTGTAAAGCAATTAACACAAGAAGTGGTAAAAAGGTGGCAAGCAACGTAAACGAGGAAATTATTGTGGAGGATGAGATAAATGTCACAGCTGGAAATCAAGAAGAAGAATTGTTGGAGGCTCAAAACGAAGAAGAGAAAAATTCTCCTCAGGTCACGCCGCGCCAGAGCTTCGCGCCGCGAACTGCACAAAAATAGAACCATGAAGAAGGTGTTCAAAATGAGCAAAAACTGAAAAACAAAAAAGGGATAAAAGCGTGAGTCATGTTCCAGCCCAACACTTACCTTACCCGCACGCACCATCAAGGAAGGACAACGCAAGGCACTATGCACAGTTTAGGGATATACTCAAGCAACTTCAAATTAGTATTCCATTCACCGAAGCGTTAGAACAAATGCCAAAATACGCAAAGTTCTTGAAAGATAGTCTCACAAAAAAGAAGAGGTATATTGAAGATGAAACAGTTTTACTTGATGCACGGTGCAACGCTATAATTCAAAAAAACATCCCAAGGAAGGAGTCCGATCCGGGCCGAGTAGTTTTACCGGTGACCATTGGAGATACGTACACTAGCAATGGTTTGGTTGATCTAGGATCCAACATCAATCTAATTCCCTTATCTATTATCAAAAGGTTAAGGAACATTAAGATGAAGTCTACAAGAATGACTCTCCAACTAGCTGACAAGTCCACCACTTCACCATACGGAGTTGCTCAAGATATGCTAGTCAAGGTAGACAAGTTCTTCTTCCCGGTGGATTTTGTGGTAGTAGACATGGATGAGGATCATGATGTTCCTTTAATTCTCAGAAGGCCATTCATGAAGACAGCCCGGATGGTGATTGACATTGATGATGGTCTCATGAAAGTGAGAGTGCGAGATGAAGAAGTAACTTTTAATCTTTTTGAAGCCATGAAGCATCCTAAAGACAAGCACGATTCCTTCTGAATCGATGTAATCAAGGAGGAAATCATTAAAGTTGCAAATCAAGTCCATCTTTCTAGTCCCTTGGAGAGATCTCTTATAGGAGCTTACAACGTCTCAACCGAAAAGGAGGAAAAAAAATTGCGGAAATTTTATGTGAATTAGGGTCTTGTGGAGAGATCACCTCTCATGAAGAAAAAATTGAGGAGTTGGATGAGAAGAAGAAAGTGGAAGAATCAAAGTTGGAATTGAAAATGCTACCCCCACATTTGAAGTATGTTTTATCCACCCAAGAGGAGCAGACATTGACACAAGTGCTGAAAAAGAATGAAGGGGCAATTGGATGGGTGTTATCGGATTCAAAAAAATTTCAAAATCCTGACCAGTTCGCGCCGCGAACTGAGAAAAGTATGCATTCTGTTTTTGACAGTTCGCGCCGCGACCACCCTTCGAGCCGCGAACTGAAGATAAAAAAATATTTCCCCTATTTCTTTTTACTCACTCTCCTCTCACACCAACCATCCTCAAACCCCATTTATCACTCTTTGCTTATGCAAATTGGCCTGAGGGCAGGCCATCTTTTATGAGGGGGGGGGGGGGCAGGAAGCAGTAGCCACGCTCCAGGCACGGACCAAGATGCACAGAGGGAAGAAGTTTTAGGAACTGCGGGAGGTGGTGAAGATGATGAAGAAGAGGGAAGATCTTATGTGGAGGATTGTGACGAACAAGTTGGGAAAATTTGAGTGGTGATGATAAGAACCAGCTATCGACACTTCAAGGTACACCTTATTTTTATTTTTAGACTTTATATGAATAATTTAATGGTGTGTTACAAATTTGTTATCATAAAATTCCTTGAGTTACATGTTTACTTTGAATCAAATTAGGACCTAACCAATTGTGAGGTAACCTTTCATTATACACTAAAATGCGGGAGACCGACAATTTCTTTTCAACTCATTCTTATCATGCTAAATCATACATTAATCTAACTTTTGAGAAAACATTTTTGAAAAGGATAGAGGCAATCTTTGTTTTTGAGAAAAACCACTTGGCCAGAGAAAGTAAAAACCTTGTGAGGAGTGATCCGTAGTAAAACCCCTTTTGAGCCTATAATACGATCCATCCAAAGTATAAATTTAAATACCATTGATAATATGGTAAATGGATCCTAAATTCTTTCATTTCAAGTGAACCTAAACCAAAGTTGGTCACATGTTGATTTTTGCCTATGTCTAAGTAGAGAGAGTGATTGCATCAACTATAGTCAAAATGATGATGTTGGGGAGAAAACATAATACACAACCTTGAAAATATTTGAGCTAAAAAAAATGAAAAGAAAAGCTCATGGTGGTGTGTTATTAAAAAAATAAAATAAAATAAAATAAAAAATAAAAAATAAAAAATAAAAAATAAAAAAACTTGAAAATAAAGATTGTTGAATAAAAGGAAATGCTCTCTTAGAATAGGCAATCTTTAATTGAGTCTTGTGATCATGTCCTTTTTCTTTAACCCGAACCACATTACAACCCTTAAAAGACCTCTTGATTCTAAAAAATTTTCATGATTTAGTGTATGTTGTGATGAACGCATGATTCGAGTTGATGTTGATTTAATTGGTCGGATGAGTGTAAGAAAACCCTTATGATTATTCATCATCACTATGATGTGTGTGTAGTTTTGATTCAATTTTGACATGTATTACTTGGAATTTCTTGGTATAATTTTTATAGCCAACCATTATTTTTATTCATGTTTTGTCTAATATTGAAAGTAGATGTATCATAAGAGTGTTGTATGCTTTTGAACCATTTGAATATCATCCTCTAGCACTTGTTCATTCCTTGCTTTCATAAATTGGTTTGCTTTAAGAATAACTTTTGTTTATGGACAAACAAAATGATAAGTTGGGGAGAGTTGTTAGGGACCAATTGGTATTAATTTTTATATATTTTATCGGTCCCTTTTTACCAATTTCTTATTAAATTCACACATGTTTTTATCACAATTTAGTAAAACATTCAATTTTAGTTATTTTGTTTTGTTCGAATAGATATTTCACTTTTTATTTAAGTCTTATAGAAATTTTGTCAAGAAAAGAATGATTGCATAAAAAGATCTCCGGAGCAATACTTGAAGAACAAAGTCGGCAAAAGTAATGCGAAGCAACAAAGCAAGCAATTCTGTTTTTTGACAGTTCGTGCCGCGACCACCCTTCGAGCCGCGAACTGAAGATAAAAAAATATTTCCCCTATTTCTTTTTACTCACTCTCCTCTCACACCAACCATCCTCAAACCCCATTTATCACTCTTTGCTTATGCAAATTGGCCTGAGGGCAGGCCATCTTTTATGAGGGGGGGGGGGGGGGGGGGGGGCAGGAAGCAGTAGCCACGCTCCAGGCACGGACCAAGATGCACAGAGGGAAGAAGTTTTAGGAACTGCGGGAGGTGGTGAAGATGATGAAGAAGAGGGAAGATCTTATGTGGAGGATTGTGACGAACAAGTTGGGAAAATTTGAGTGGTGATGATAAGAACCAGCTATCGACACTTCAAGGTACACCTTATTTTTATTTTTAGACTTTATATGAATAATTTAATGGTGTGTTACAAATTTGTTATCATAAAATTCCTTGAGTTACATGTTTACTTTGAATCAAATTAGGACCTAACCAATTGTGAGGTAACCTTTCATTATACACTAAAATGCGGGAGACCGACAATTTCTTTTCAACTCATTCTTATCATGCTAAATCATACATTAATCTAACTTTTGAGAAAACATTTTTGAAAAGGATAGAGGCAATCTTTGTTTTTGAGAAAAACCACTTGGCCAGAGAAAGTAAAAACCTTGTGAGGAGTGATCCGTAGTAAAACCCCTTTTGAGCCTATAATACGATCCATCCAAAGTATAAATTTAAATACCATTGATAATATGGTAAATGGATCCTAAATTCTTTCATTTCAAGTGAACCTAAACCAAAGTTGGTCACATGTTGATTTTTGCCTATGTCTAAGTAGAGAGAGTGATTGCATCAACTATAGTCAAAATGATGATGTTGGGGAGAAAACATAATACACAACCTTGAAAATATTTGAGCTAAAAAAAATGAAAAGAAAAGCTCATGGTGGTGTGTTATTAAAAAAATAAAATAAAATAAAATAAAAAATAAAAAATAAAAAATAAAAAATAAAAAAACTTGAAAATAAAGATTGTTGAATAAAAGGAAATGCTCTCTTAGAATAGGCAATCTTTAATTGAGTCTTGTGATCATGTCCTTTTTCTTTAACCCGAACCACATTACAACCCTTAAAAGACCTCTTGATTCTAAAAAATTTTCATGATTTAGTGTATGTTGTGATGAACGCATGATTCGAGTTGATGTTGATTTAATTGGTCGGATGAGTGTAAGAAAACCCTTATGATTATTCATCATCACTATGATGTGTGTGTAGTTTTGATTCAATTTTGACATGTATTACTTGGAATTTCTTGGTATAATTTTTATAGCCAACCATTATTTTTATTCATGTTTTGTCTAATATTGAAAGTAGATGTATCATAAGAGTGTTGTATGCTTTTGAACCATTTGAATATCATCCTCTAGCACTTGTTCATTCCTTGCTTTCATAAATTGGTTTGCTTTAAGAATAACTTTTGTTTATGGACAAACAAAATGATAAGTTGGGGAGAGTTGTTAGGGACCAATTGGTATTAATTTTTATATATTTTATCGGTCCCTTTTTACCAATTTCTTATTAAATTCACACATGTTTTTGTCACAATTTTGTAAAACATTCAATTTTAGTTATTTTGTTTTGTTCGAATAGATATTTCACTTTTTATTTAAGTCTTATAGAAATTTTGTCAAGAAAAGAATGATTGCATAAAAAGATCTCCGGAGCAATACTTGAAGAACAAAGTCGGCAAAAGTAATGCGAAGCAACAAAGCAAGCAATTCTGTTTTTTGACAGTTCGTGCCGCGACCACCCTTCGCGCCGCGAACTGAGTGCATTTCAACCACATGCAAAGTAATGACACATGTCCTGTCTTGGAAGTAAAACCACTTTTTGTAGGGTGGCGCCCCATAGGCTATTTATGACACTTTTCCCTTGCATGTTGGGCATAATCATTACACTTGAGAGCCTTAGTATCTCTTAGGTTTGTAAGAAGATTGGAGAGAGATTTTCTTATTTTTTCTTTGAAGAAGCTTCATGCAAGAAGAAATTCTTGAAGAATTTTCCATGGAATCAATGAAGATGATGAGTAGCTAAATTCCTTCTTGGCAAGGTTGAGGTAGTAGTTATCTTTTGTTGTTTATGTAACATTTGTATCCTTGCATGTAACAAACTTCACCTTTGATAAGGAATAATATTTTTTCTCTTTATATTACAAAATTAGAATTGAATTATTGTTGAGAAAGATAGTTTGATTCTTGAACTAAAATATTTTTCCAAGTAGAGAATAAATTGTAGAGATAGATTTATTCACTACTTTTTGTATTGTGTTAAGCATTCAAGATTATTATATCAATAGTTAGATGGAGAGATCGTCTAACGATTTATATAGTAACTATCACAATTTTATTTAGACATAAATATTATTGAGAGAACACTTGAATATTATCAATGGAGTTTGAATGCATGCATGTGATATTAAGAATACATAAACAACAAAGATAGTGAAACTCAATCTTGACAAGACTTCTAAACTATATTCTAAAATCAATTTTTATTTGTCTTAATTTTCTTATAAGTAAAAAGAATACTTTAGTCATAAACAAACAATTCGAACACCTTTTGAACTTACAACAATCGAAATTATAGAACGGCGGTAGTAACACCAATCTCTGTGGATACGATATTAAAAATATTTGCCGGAAATATACTTTTCAACACAACCACCAAAGCTATTCTCAGCCATTTTATCAAGTCTTGATATGATATTTAGAGAGTGTAATGAGTAGAAATGCAGAAGGAGTGAAGGATTTGAAAGCATGACAAGTTGGGAAAGTAAGTAGCATTATTTTAATCAAAAAAATCAAGAAGAAAGAGAAACTTTTTCATGAAGAAATCTGCAGCTGCAGTTCCCCTACTCCGTAGCCACACTTCAGTCACTTCCATTGCCCTCATAAAACTTGATTTGTGCAACATATTGAGGCAAGAACATTGAATTCCAACTGCACCAAATCTTGGACAAATTTTCTTCATATTTTCCCTCTAAGACCAAAACTCCAAATTTGTCCTCACCCTTGATCATGTGGCTTTGCCTATAAATAGGACAACTTTTATGCATCAAGGAAACACGATCGCAACCAGGAAACCAGCCACAAACCCTCTTCTTCCACAGCTACAAACCTTTCTTGCAAGCCAAGTCAAAAACTCCAAGGTGCCAAAATTTGTCTTGGACAGAACTTGAACAAAATCAATTTCCAGTCATTCCATGCTTCTTTCAACACTCCAAACAAGTTTCAAATGATCCTCTAGAGCTGTCCAAGACACCATTTGCACTAGAAACCATATCTTTCTCAAAGTCAACCTCCAAAACCAAAAAAGTCAACTTTCTGCATCTTTCAAGCCATAACTCATTACAGATCATTTTCAACTCTTTTGACACTTCTAACACTTCATAATAACATATAGAAGCTGCCCAAATAAAATTCGCACTTATGTAACAAAGATTGGACCATGTTGCTTTATAAAATCATGGATTTTTGAGGTTTTTCTTCACTTTTCAAGCCATTCTGTTCAACAGTAGGATTGTGGATCATTGGAGCTTCTCTTCATCATCCAAATAACATTTTTAGACAATATCAAGATAGAAAGTATCTCTAGTTTTCTTATTTGGCAAGGTTGCTTCAAGAGGTAAGCCTAAACCCTTGAAACTTAAAATTTTGCTTTGCATTTCACATGCTATGTTGAGTTGTAACCATGCTTTTTGTGCTAGACATTGTTTGAACATGTTATATGTGTGTTATATGTCATGTATGAATCGCCATTTGCATTAGAAATTGTAATTTCTTGACTGTCTAAAATGCTGGTCAGAAACTAAGGCAAACTAGGTCATAAGGTGCATGTCGATTTCAATCTGCCAAACCATGGGTGCATTTTCGGATTTCTCTTGCTCTGTTTTGGACTGTGCATATGTTCATGCTTTTGGTTGTGACCAAAGTTTCCTAAACAATGATACTATCGAATTTTTCAGTGAGTGTATTGTATGGAAAAACAAATTGTACCATTTAATTCCTTGTTTAAAAACACACAATTTTCACTTTTGTTTCACCTTATTTGGTTAAGTTTTGACTGAGTTCCACTTCTTCATGCAAATGATCTAAGTTGCCTTGCCCTAATTTTGCCCCATTGGTACTTTAAATGATCATAACTTGCTCATTTATGCTATTGATTCCATTCTTTTTGCAAACTACTATTTATCATGTCTACTTTCATTTAGTGAATAAATATTTCAAGGATCAATATCCTAGAAAGACTTTGATTCACTTGAAAAGCATGTTTTTTTTAGGGTTTTCACCATGTGTTTGTAAACTTTTTCAACTTGTAACTTGATTTATCTTGTGAGACTGATCTTGTGTGATTCATATATGTTTTTTAACATGTTTAAATGCTCAAAGATGTTTGATCCCTTGCCTTACTATGTTCATACTTGCTTTTGTGAACACATATGTGTGAGAAGGGCCTTTTGAGCTTCATTTGTGAACCTTGCCATGATTCTTGATGTTGTAACCTCTTGAATGTGCTTACCATGTGTTATCCTACTTCTCTATGTGTCTTGTTAGAACCATAACATGCTAGGATTTATGTTTTGTCTTAGTTGTTACTATGAATATTGCTTTGTTTTCTCTTATGAAACCTTGTACTTATACCTTGATGTTGTCTTACTCTTTGCCTTTTCATGTTGTCACATGTTTATCTTAATTCCTTTTGGTTGTCACCTTGCTTTATCATGATAAATATTTTCACATTTGGTCTTACTTGATTCATGCCTCATATTTGGTTTGATTTGCAACCTATATGCTTGATCCTTACTTATTCATGTTTATCTCTGTGTGTTCATTGATGTTGTAATCTCTTGAACATGATCCCATGCCACTACCTTAATTGTTATGATGTCTTGTTAGAACCATAACATCTTTAGGATTGAATTTTTTTTTGAAAGTTATCTTTTTAACATGTATGATTCCTCTTGAACTTTGAATTTCTGACTTGATTTGTTGCAACATTTCTTGTATGTTTACTTGTGCTTTATTGTCATCAATGTGTAGCTTTTAGTCTTATGTTGTTACATTTGACATTTCTTTAAACCCTATGATATGCTTGCCTCAAGTTGTCACTTGCTTGCACTTTAAACTTGCCTGAATCATATTTTGTTGTCTTAATGGTTGTTACCTCATTCCTTTTCATCTTTGTCAAGTTTTCTTCAAGTTGATGTTATCTTATTTGTGGTCTTGTAAGAACCTCTACCATTTTCTCCTTCTAGATATTGTAATATATTTGTGTATTATTGGTTGTAACCATTTGATTTGATTATAATCTTTGTTTGATGTTGTCACATGCTTGCATATCTTTTCTTGGTTGTTACCATGCTCTGTCATATCTTCATCATGTTTGAATGAATGCTTAGGTGTGTTTTTAACTTTGTTAAGTTATTCCCCAAGTGATGGAACTTGTTAGTTCTCATCCATTTGCCTCATATTTTTCCATTCCAAAGGAAAGTCTCTCTATTGACCCTTGGGTGATAGACAATTCATTACCCTCCCTTTGACTTTGTTAAGTCACTTTGAACTATAACTTAGATAAGTTAGAACCCATTAGCCATTACACTTTGCTTTATGTATAAAAAAACTACCCCTTGTTAGGAGTATCCTTCGATCAGAACTCTAAGATATAGTTTGTTAACTCTATGTAAGAATCATTGTCATGGTTACTTACTCCCCTCCTGGCTTTTGTGAAAGTCAATATCATTTGAGTGTATGACTTAGAAATAGAGAGTTTTGTTAAACTTTATGCAAGCATTGTTATGTTTGTTCCCCTTGAACCTTGATCATAATCAAATGTTCATCTATCCCTAGTGATATGAACTATGATTGCTTTGATTCTATCCTAGTTAGGATACGTAGGCAGAGGATGCGATATTTTTGCGAGCAAACTTAGAAACTATCATTAGGTCTTTACCTAAACCCAAACCCTATCCCAAGCCATAATAAACATTTAGCAAGTATAGCATACTGACATACAAAAGGTTCCTGTAGAGTACTATAGATTTTTAGGATGTGAAATACCTACCCTAAGCATAACCAACCCCCGATCCCCGAATCTTTTAGCGTTGTTGTTACATCACGCAAAAGGGTTTTTCTTTCTTTAACCTTTCCTTTGGATAAATCAAAGTCCGTTTGTGAATTTAATGAATTAAGATGGAACTTAATAAATAGCTTGACAACACGATTCTCACTGCAACAGAAATGGAGACTTCAATGGGGAAATTCTTAAATTTTAGGGTTTAGCCTATTTTGTATATTTTCATGCTATATTTTTGAATACATTAAGTGCTTACATGTATTTGCTTTCATGCTGTTTTGTATATTTTTGAATATTTTGTGGACATTAAGTGCTTTGAGTGGTGAGACAAATCCTAACTCGGATTTGAGTGACATATGAGATAGGATTATGATAGGATGAATAGTTGGGCTGTTGGGAGTGTTGTACCCCAAAATTTGACCAACCTTTTTCTTTACTTGGCTTATGTTTCTTTTCATTTTAGCATTTTGCATTTGCATAGCATTATCCTTTATAGGGGATCAAGAGTGGTTTGCCATTCAAGAGAAGAGTCCCAAAGGTTGCAATCTCAAGCAAGAGTGTTTATTTAAGTCATCAAGTGCTTACAATCATCAGTAGGTGGTCATAGCTCTTTGAGAGAGAAGATGGATGTATGTTGTTTATCTCCTATCTTGAAGGTCAACTGGGGATTATCAGGGGTTCATAAGATCATGGTTATGGATAAGAGGTGTTTGATAAGCTCATTGAGTGCTCTGTAAGCCATTGCGGAGGTCATCAAAACATTTATTTCACTTGCAAGAGGTCACAGTCAAAGGTTGTGCACCTAGGGTTTCATCTGGTCAGCTCAAGGTCAACTGTGGACTTAAGGGAGTTTGAGACTTGGTTTTAAGTAATTGGAGCTATGGGGAGTTATTTTGAGACATCTAGGATGTCATTTCAAGTTCAAATCAAGAAGAATCAAGAGTTCAAGAAGTTACTAAATTAGGGTTTTAGAGGATCTCAGTGTAAAATCTCCTTCTTTAGTGCTCAACTTCAAGGACAATTTACTTTATTATGCAAGTTTAATATCACTTTCATTCAAACATGAAACTTGTAGGGCATGCTCTAAGATTTCTTTTGAGTACTATAACTCATTCATATGGTTTGTGGAACTCAAGGTATGATGCCATCAAGTTATAGGTCTCAGATGAACTTATTTTTTGGTCAACAAAAGTCAACTCACTTCCAAGGCATTTTTGACCTAGAATCATGTTTCTCCTCAAGTTTAGGTGAACATGAACTTTTTTCCTCATGATCTTAGCTTTCCAAAAATTCTTACAAGTCCCTGATATCATTTGTGGAACTCAAGTTATGGACCTTACAAGGCAAGGGTATTTTGGGAAAGCTTGTTTATAGGTCATTTGTTACATAAGCCATTTTCATGCACTTATGTACTTCAAATGAACTTTCAACCAACATGAAAGTTGCTCCTAGGAACCTCATTTGCATCATAAAACTCAATGTTTGTGTGAATTATGATTGATTATGGACATTTGGTGAGAATTTCAAGTGAAAAATGGACTTTAAAGTGTGATTTGAATTCAATGCATTATATGCCATCTTCATGTCTTATTTTGATCCAATTCTCTTCAAGATACATTCACAAACAAAATCACAAATTGGTTTTGGTCCAAGAGGTAAAAGCCACGTGAATTTGCAACTTCCTTCACAAATAAGTTTCACTTTAAAACTTGTTAATTGGATCAATTCAAAGGCCCAATCCATTTCCAATGTAAAATTGAAGTTACCAGCTGCAGATTCAAATGATATTCATGAGTGTATGCAATTACTTTCACGTGTGCATGAGTGACTTCCATTTTGGGCATTTTCTCAAATTCATCAAAATAAGGCTTCATGGACCTTCCAAATGATCAAACATCCATCATATATAAGTTCAAAACGCGCCTTGAGAGCTCAGAAGTTCAAATTGAGCTTGGAGAGAGAAATTTCAGTTTTCAAATTCTCAAAGAAATTTCAAAATCGGTTTTCATTTTTCTCTGCAAATCAAGGCAAATTGAAGTTCAATTAAGCTTCCTTGAAGAATTTGGAGTGGATCTGGATCATTTGGAGCAAGCTTACACGCCTGAGAAACACCAACGGAGTGTCTCCGTTCAGTAAGTTTCTAATCAACTTTTCTCTCATTTTAAGCCATGATTTAGGTTCATATTGGTTTCATCTGAAGCCTTACCTCGTGTAGGTCATGTTCGATTCATCATTGCTCATGTTTGATGGAGTTTCCATTACCTACGTGACTTCAACTTTCTTTTGATATAAATTTTGTGATGTTTGGTGGAGATTTGATAACTTGAGCTCCGGCCACCTTGCCGGAGAAGACGACCGGAGCTAGGGCTTCGGCGTCTGGTTATTTGACCTCAGATCTGAGGTGGCGCAAGCATTGAATATTTGACTGGCTATATGTATGTGTCCAATTGGCTTGACCGTGTACACTTGGTGTGTTGACTCCACGTTGTTTAATGAAACGCAGAGTTTCATTAAACTCTGAGTTTGGGTTGTATTGGGCCTCTTGTGCTATTGCTACCCCCAGATTTCTTAGCCCATGGCGCGTTCAACTGAATTGCTTTGTATTCTGAGATTACTCATACACCTCCTTCAATTTTATGCTTTATTTTTATTTCTTTTATTTTCTGTTTTTCTTTTTAATTATTAAAAATACTTCCATATAACAGAAAATTCAACAAAAAATAGTTTCAAACACTTTCAAGTCTTAATTAATTTTTCACAATTTTTAATTTTGATTTTCTTTTATTTTTCAATTTAATTTGAGTTTTATGGTTGGAAGTGTCTTTAATATGGTTCTTCTTTGATCATGCTTGTTTTGTGGAGCATTTGCAATCACCAATGAGTGAGGTTTCTTCTCCACTTTGATGATGGATTAAGGTACCTTTGAGGCTGATTTATGTCAAGGTTTGACCTATTTTTGTTTAACGTTGTCTTGCTTTTGTTTGACCCTCGATAATAATTCCATAAGGTGGAACACCCTAGTTGATCACATTATTTGGTGATGCCTTGAATGGATCTTGGCTTGAATGTTTTGGCCTCTGTTTTCCAACTTGCTTAGGAACTTTGTGTATTTTATTTGAGATTTATTGAATATTTCTTCTATTTTTGGTGAACCTTGCAAGTCAAGTCACCCTAGTTGAAGTTCAAACAAACTAGTTGACCTAGTTCCTTTGGAAAATGACTCCTATGGATCCCATTTTCATCCTATGCTTCTTAATTCACATTCTAGACATGTTTCGGATGCTGGTTTCAATTTTATAGGTCACACATTTGTTTGGTTTGTGTTGAAAGTTACTTTTTAATTAGGGCTTTCCATTTGCATTTGAATGTTGAAAGTGTTTTGAACATTGGTTCTTTACCTTGCCCTACTTTGTGACTTGTCTTGGCTTTATTTCTTCTTTGGTTTGGGAACCTTCTTCTCTTGTTCTCACTTCTGTCCCTTGGACTTTGGAACTCATTCAAGGTGATTTGGTACTCTTTGTTTGTACTTTGAGTTTGCCTTGAATGAGATGCCACTTTGAGAACTTATTTGTTCTTTCTTTATGCATGATCAATTTGATGCATTTGGTTGAGATTCTTCTTATGTTGCTTGCTGCCCAAGCCTATTCTCCCATCCTCATCTTGATCATGCCTTCCTCTCTTTCTTATTTGTTTACCTTTTGAGGTTGGTGGTTGATGCGTAAATGGTTGTAGGAGTTGTAACTTCTCCCATTTCATCTCACTTTTACTAAGTTCTTTTGCTTGCATTCCTCTTTTGTTTTGCATCTCTTTGTTTGTTTTCAAGAGGTTGAGATGTGCTTGTGGTGGCTGCTGCCTCACACTTTTTTCCTTCCTCTTTACATTGTGTTGCATTTCATGTTTGCATCCCTTTCTTCCTTTTCATTTGTGATTGATTTATCTTGTGTTTACTTGGTTTTCTTTGCCACAATCCCTTAGGATTCCTAGTCCCATTTGTTTAAGGTGGGAGTAGGAGAGACATTAGGTGTTTAATCCAAGCATGATAACATTAGGATAGTTCTTCCCTCTTAATCTCAATTTTAGGAGCACATTGCATGATAACATTAGGGTTGAGTTAGTTTCCCTTTAGTTGTGTCTTCTCTCTTCTCATCTCAAAACTTCTTCAAAACATGTAATAAAGGATAATGAGTGTTGTACACTACGAGCCTTAAGCATTTGGGAAATGATGATTGGGGGGCCTCCTCTCAATTGCCTAGAGTGTTTAGTGTATGCCCTTTGGGCGATATGCGACGCATTCGCTCCTAAGTCATAGTCTTTAGTGCAACACGAATTAAAAATACATTTCAATTCACTTCTTCTTCATAAAAGACCCAAAAGAAAATTTCAAACCTTTTTTATCCTTCAGGATTGTTTGGAAAATCATTTTCATAAAGAGAGTGTCGTTAACTCTTGGTTCTACTGCATACAGGTAACACTTAAGTCTCCAATGGCCGAGCAGCGATACACCTAACTGCTAGAACTAAGGTTTAACCCTACTCGGGTAAAACACTTGAACCAACCTGTGGTCGTATCAGCCCGAACTACGTTTTCTCTGATTTCTCGTACCAGATGAGGATACGTAGGTGTTGCACCCCAAAATTTGCCCAACCTTTTCTTAACTTGGTTTATGTTTCATTTCATTTCTTTCTAGCATTTACATTGTATAGCGTGTTGCATTGAACAGGGGATAAAGAGATTGTGCACACCAAGAGGATTCTACACAGAGGGTTGAGTCTAAGCAAGGGGTTTTACTCAAGTTTGGATGGTAATCAAGTCATCAGGAAGTGGTCTTATGAAAGAAAGGATGGGTGTATGTGGATCAACTCCTAACTTGGAGGCCAGTTCAAGATCATCGAGGGTTTGTGAATGCATGATTATGGGTATGAGATGTTGAGAGATCTCATTGAGTGCCTTGAAGGTCATTGTGGAGCTCATCCAAGTGTTTGTGCCAAGTGTGAAGAGTTGCAGTTAAAGGTGTTGCAATTAGGGTTTCATCTGGCTAGTTCTCAATCAACTGTGCAATTGAAGGAGATTAAAACTCAATTCGAAGTCTCTATGTTCATGGGATGTTGCGTTAAGACATATGAGACATCATTTCAAGTTCAATTCAATAAGGGTTAAGTGTGTGAGAAGTTGCTAAATTAGGGTTCTCAGGGTAAAATCCCCTATTTAGTGCCTGACTTCAAGACCACCTATCTCAAGATACAAGTCTCATTTCAACTTTTGACCAACATGGAACTTGTATAGCATATTCTTAGCTTTAATTTGAGTACTAGAAGTCCTTGATTGGATTTATAGAGCTCAAGTTATGGTCCAGACAAGTTACAGGTCATTAGAGGCATGTAATTTTGGTCAACAAAAGTCAACCAACTTCCAATCAGTATTTGACCAAGAAGGATGTTTCTCCTCAACCTTTGGCCAACATGAAAGTTGTAGGTCTTGATCTTAGATTTCCAAATTGTACTATAAGTCTTTCATCTGATTTGTAGAGCTCAAGTTATGAGGTTTACAAGTTAGGGGTATTTTGGGAAAGTATGATTACAGGTCATAAAATTATAGGTCCATTTCACCAACTTGCACACTTCAAATGAAGATTTTTCCAACATCAAACTTGTTCCAAATGGTGTTATTTGCTTAGTCAAGCATTGAGAAGTTAAGGAATTGGCTTGGTTTGAGATCTTGATATTTGAATTTTCATGGAAAAAGGTTAAAAAGTGGAAAATGTGAATTAATTCACTTTTGAACATTTTGGTGCAAGTGGATGCATTTTTTGAGTGCAAACATGATTTTAAACAATTTGGAAATATTACATTTTGGAATTGAGGTGTTTAAACAAGCCATTTTCAAGGTTTCTTCACTATGAAGTTACACAATCAACATGAGCCATTGAGATCAATTGAGGCTCCAATCCTGACCATTCATGCTCCATGAGATACAAGCAAGTGATTCCAACCATTTTGGAGCCAAAATCAGTGCACTTTCGTGTACATGAAACTTGGAAATTTTCAATTCCTTGGATTTTGGTATGGACTGTTAGAGGCTTCGATTGGGCCTAGTTATCATCAAGATCCATCATATATATTGTTTTGGCCATGAACAAACCCTCAGAAGTGAAAATTAGAGCCAACTTCATCAAATACAATTTTCAAAAAGTGGGAGAAATTCAAATTTCGAATTTGAAGATTGAAGCTGTTTCAGGAGAAATTGTGAATTGAGAAAGCTTCCTTGAAGTTCAGTGAACGATTCTAGGCAATTACTTGCAAGCTTGAGCTCCATTTGAAGGCTCAGTGGAAGTTCTCCACTAGGTAATTGAAATTCAACATTACACTTTTGTTAAGCATCAATTCACTACCATTTTTGCATAATTGTGACGTAGGATCAATGTAGATCATTAAAATGTAAAACAAACTGGCATTGGTTGTGATTGTTGGATGATGCTCATTTATGTTTGGATCTGGTTTGCCTCGTTTGTGCATGATTTTGCTTGTTTGACACTTGATCTGTGATATACGTGAGCTCTAGATGAGTTCTGGATTAAATTGAAGTTGTTTTATTGAACTTTGAATTTTGGTGTTCATCCTTGTTGCTTTCGGTTTGGATTCATGTTGTAATATTTGTGAGTTTTAAGGCCAGAAATGAGATCCTTGTGATCTCTAGTGAAATTTTGGTATAAAAATCGCGTGAAATAGTTGAGGTTTGAAGTTTGTGTGTTGTTGTTGATAAGGCGCGGTGGCCAGACGTGTGAGGAAGACGACCGGAAGTTCAGTCCGGCCGCCTCTGGTTTTTCCATGGTTCCATGAGGAAGACGCATGCGTGGCAGTGTATTAAGCATCTAATGTGATTACTTTTTATTCCAACGGTTATGATTAAGATGCATAATGCATCTAAGTTGACTTGTTCCACCAAATTCATTTTAAAAATTCATTAATGGGTTGTCACTTTACCAGCCACGTGATGAGAATACCGTTTAATCAAGCGTCTCAGATTGAATGTCTATTGTATATGCTTGTTGACCTGTTGCATTGGATTGCTAGGTTTTTTTTTTGTTTTTTAGGATTTTTCTTATTGGGCCTTGGGGCGCATTGCTCTTTGCACCCCCTAGCTGGGCCCAATCCTTTTTTTGAGTTGTTTTTATTTGCTATTTGCCACAGCACTTTTTCCATTTTCTTATTATTTCTTTTGTGTTGTATTTTATTTTTCTGTTTTCAATTTTAATTAATTAAAATAGTTCCAATACTCCAAAATTCACCAAAAATATTTTTAATCAACTTTGAGATGTCTAATTTTTTTTTATACTTTTATTTTATTTTTTCCATTTTATTTTTAATTAAAAAATGAATTGAGTATTGGAATTGTTCTAATTGATTTAAATTGAAACATGTTTTGTGTTTGCATTTATTTCTCTCATTCCTTTTGGATCCAATGATTGAAAATTGATCCTCATCTCGATGATGAGTTGATCAATTTTAGAGGACCATTTTGCCCCTGGTTGTTGACTTTTGGGTTGACTTTTTGGGCCTTTCTTGTTGCACTTGTTTCTCCCATTTCAAAGTGGTACATCCAAATGATTTAATTCTTTTGATGGTGCTTTGAAAGGATATTTGTCTTGATTTCATGGCCTCTGGTTGCCAACTTGTGTAGCTTCTTTGTGCCTTTTATTTGATATGTTTTGAACCCTTTTCCTATTTTTTAAGTGACTTACAGGTTAGGTCATCTCATAGGACAGCTCACCCAAGTGCTTGACCTAGTTTGGATTGTAAATGACTTTTATGGATCCAATAAGCTCTCAACTCTTCTTGTTTCACATTCTAGACATATCGAGCTTGCTGTAGGTTCATTTTTAGGTCAAAATTATGTTCATAGTCAGTTGTTTGATGCCTTTCTTTTTGTGTTTCCAACTTGAGCTCATATGTGATACATGCTTGCTGCCTTCATGTTATTGCTTGCATTTCTTTTTATCTTGCTTTGATCTTGATTGTGAGCTATCTTTTCTTCATCTCCCTTCTGTCCAATGACCTTGGAATGTCATTTAAGGTGGCTTGGTCCCTCCTTTGGAGGTATTTGAAGCATACCTAGAATGATGAATCCTTGAGGAGACTTTTGGTGTTTCTTCTTGTTTGATAAGTGATGCTTATGGTTGAGTACCTATTATGGGGTCCTTGCTGCCCTCATTTGGTCTCCCATCCTCACTTGGCTTTATTGTTTGATTTAACTTTCATTGGGTTTGATTTTATTGGTGTTGTTGATGTTGCTTGACTTAGGTCATTTCATCCCACTTTTTAGTGCATCTTTGTGTACTTGTGTTTGTTTAATCTCTTCTTGTGCACTTCTTCTTCTTCTCTTTTCTTGCATTTCCATATGCATGCTTGGTTGAGATGAGCTTGTGGTGGCTACTGCCCCACACTATTTTCCTCCCACTATCATTCTATGTGTTGCATTTTGTTTGCATTCTCATTTGCATATGCATTTCTTCGTCTTCTTCTTTTTCTTCTTTTGCTTTTCTTTGCCATGTTCCCCATAAGTTCTCTAACCTCTTGAGGTTATGATAGACATTATGTACCTAACTATGCATGATAACATTAGGTAGTTCCCTTTTGAATCTCAACTTTAGGTTCACTTTTCATGATAACTCTTAGGATTAATTAGTCTCCCATTAGTGTTCCTTCTTCTCTTCTCATCTTCAAACATTCATAAAACACTTAATAAAGAATGACAAGTGTAGCACGCTACGAGCCTTAAGCTACTTGAGAAATGGTAATTGAGGGGCCTCCTCTCAAGGACCTAGAGTGTTTAGTGTACACCCTTTGGGTGATATACGACGCATTCGCTCTTAGGTCATAGTCTCTAGTGCGACATGAGTTGCAAATCAAATTCAAGAAACTTCTTCTCTAAAAAACACAAAAACAATTCAAAACCTTTTTCACCCTTTGGGGTTCTTAATCAGGAAAATATTTTCACAAAAAGAGTGTCGTTAACTCTTAGTTCTACCGCAAACGGTAACGCCTAAGTCTCCAATGGTCGAGCTGCATACACCAACTGCTAGAACTATATGTTAACCCTACTCGGGCTTTAAAAATTGGTGAACCAACCTGTGGTCCTTTTAGCCCGTACTATGTTTACTCTGATCTTTCGTACCAGACGAAAGTACGTAGGCACGAGACGTGATGTTTCGGCGAGCAACCTTCCCCCTTCTTTAGCTGTAGTTAGGCGAACTACGTTCACTCTGACTTTCCCATTGCACGAGGGAGTACGTAGGCACAGAGCGGCGATGCTCTGCCGAGTCAGGTTCTCTTTTCTTTTTCTTTTGTCCTTAAGCCTTTAGCTAGATAGTTTCAACACACCCTTTTAGATAGACAACAATGCGTGGATCTCGTCGAGTACGACGGACGTGAGGGGTGCTAATACCTTCCCCTTGCGTAACCGACTCCTGAATCCAGACATGGTTGCGATGACCTTGTCTTTCCCTTTTCCTATAGGTTTTTCCGATCGTTTCCTTTCCCTCTCTTTGGGATAAATAACGAAAGTGGCGACTCTTCTGTTTTTTCCACCGGTTGGTTTTCGCAGTTGCGACAGCTGGCGACTCTGATGGGGACTCTGGTTCCCTATGTGAGTCGATCCTAGCGCTTGTGTGTTTATCTTTGGGTGTTGTATATGTGCTTTATTTACTTTCCCGCATTTATTTTCTGCAACATATATCATTACTGTTGTGCTATGGGATGGGAAGTTTCATTGAGTGATAAGTCGGACCTGGGCTTGAGTATATACCTAGATTTAGTATTGGAGATTAGTGGTGGGTGTGCTTGCTTTGCTCGTACTAGCTCACCACGAAATTCACGCTTGGACGAGATTCTCTTAGACAACTTTCTTTCTGGCCCTTTGAGCTCGAGGGAATTTTGGATTTGAGGGTTGTCGACTCTAGGGACTGATCATCTGTGAGTCAGCTAAATGAGGTCTCTTCAAGAGACGATGATGCCAAAACAGAAATGGCGAACGTATCATCATTTCTTGAAAGTCGGTGACGCTGACAAACGCATAGGATGTCAAACCTTTGTCTGTGGATAGGTCCATACCTGTGAGGGGGATTGGGTGATGCAGGAAACCTTGGCTTTCAGAATACCCGGTTCTTTGCAAGTGTGAATTTGTTTATCAGTGGGTCCTGTTATCGGTACTTTTCTCTTGCTAAAGCGAAGTTTTGGTTTTTCTCAACCAACAGCACAACAGTCTTGATCTCCTGTTTGCATTTGCATTTGCATATCATTAACATGTATTTGTGTTGCAGGTGCATATTTCTCCTTCGATTCCGGTGATCTTATTCTCTCCTAGCTGATATGGATTCTTTGAAAAGAACTGTGGCTTACAAGCTTCCGACTCCAGATGTTAGGTCTTTGTTGAGTTTGATTTCTCTGGTTGGTGGGAAAGTGATGTAGGATTTCAGGCAGTCTTACGGGAGATTATTGAGATGGGTCTGTAAGCCTTCAACATATGAGGTGGATGGTCTGTATGCCTTGATTCAATTTTATGATCCGCAGTCGAGATGCTTTGTTTTGCCTGATTACATTCTAGCACCTACTTTGGAGGAGTACTCAGTATTGTTGGATGTGACTGTTCTTAGTCAGTTGCCTTTTGTTCATGTTGATGCTAAGCCTGATCTGGCTAAGCTAGCTGCCATAGTACATGTGGATGCTTCAGAGTTGCAAGGGGTTTGACAGAGTGGAATGGAGTGCATGGTTTTCCTTTGGCTTTCCTTGTCGACAGACCTAGACAGTTTTCTAAGGATGGTTGTTGGGTCGCATTTAGTGTTGTTCTTGCTCTATGTATATACGACATTGTTTTGTTTCCTAATCTTCCATACTTTGTGGATTTGGATGCATTTCATATATTGGCCTTGAGAAACCCGGTGCCCACCTTACTTGGAGACGTTTATCATTCTGTGCACTACAAGAATGAGAAACTGAGGGGTAAGAACGTAGCTTGTTGTGTTCCTCTATTGTATGCTTGGTTTGCTAGTCATATGCCTAAGACAAATCCATTTGTGTCTACTGCTAGCACTTCCAAATGGTCAGAGAGATTGATGGGATTATCTGTGGAGAATATTGTTTGGTTTGATCTAGACATGCTGGGTAAGGATATTGTTTATAGTTGCGGTGGCTTCCCTAATGTTCCTTTGATCGGAAGGAAAGGTTGCATCAATTATAACCCTTCGTTATTGGTGAGACAGTTTGGGTATGCATTGAGAGAGCCTCCTAGAGAAGAGGAGATACAAGAATCTCTTTATCTTACTGGCTTGTTGGAGGGCAAGGCTCTGGGAAGACTTGAGAATGCATGGAATAACATTTGTTGGAAAGGGATGTTAGCTTTAGGGAAGAGTAACAGCCGAGCGTATGACCCTTACTTGACTTGGGTTCATGATAGAGTTGCGAGGTTCTTGATGCCATTCCCTACGGTTGCACCATTGTATCCTCTTATGATCGAGGAACCCATTACTGTAGATATCCAGAAATACAATCAGGTATCGGCAGAGAAAGAAGAGTTGAGAAAAGCGAATGAAGAATTGGAGAAAGAGATTATCCAGCTTCACAGTGAGAAGATGGATGCAATTCATTCTTTTAGATGGCAAACCGAGCTTGTGAACAAGCTGGGTACTGATTTGACTAAGGAGACTAAGGATAGAGAGCGCACAGTCCAAGATTTGAATGCTTCTTACAGGGTTCTTGCCACTAAGAAGGAAGAGTTGGATAAGGCCTACGCGAGGATCTCCATGTTCGAGTCGATATGGAATGCCACGCTTGCTAACAACAAGGAGCGTGAGGACAAGTTAAGACTTCAGATCAGCAAGCTGAAGGCTCAACTTAATGCCAAAGATGAAGAGATTGCATCAGAATCCTCATATAGACGAGACAGTGAGTGCAAGCTGAGTGAGGCGATCGCGAACTTGAAGGATCTCAAGTTGAGAGCTAGCTCCAAGAAGCTTAGTGTAACGCCCCGATTCTGAATTCCCATTTTTATTGAGTCCTCATTTGATTTATTTATGTGATTATTTTATTTATGTGGAATTTCTGTGATAATATGTTATGTTTACATATTGAGCTATTTTTGCCGACTTTGAGAGTTTCAGGTAAAAATAGGTTGGAGGGTATTTTGGGCATTGGTGATAATATTAAGTGGACATTTTGTGAGGATTAATTGATAAGTGTGTGGAAAGAATTTGGGAGGAAAGAAAATAGAATATGTGATATAGAGAGAAAAGAGAAAGATAGAAACATTAAGAAGAAAAACAAGAGAAAGAAAAGAGGAGGAGAGAAAAGAAGAGAAAGGGGAGCAAAACCTAGAATCATCAAGAATCAACCTTAGCTTGCGAGTAATCAGGTAAGGGTGAGAAGTTTTATCATCTTAATAATGTATATGATCATGTATGTGCTAGATTGGATTTGTTGGATTGTTTTCTATGTTCCCATTTCTAGGTCGGAAGTTGGTTTAATCGGTAGAAATTGAGTTTATCGGTTAGAATCTGGAATAAATGGTGTAGTTTAGTCAGGTGATGAGTGGGCTATGCTACAGGGACTGATTTGGATTTAATCGGTCCATTTTTGAGGTTATGATGATTTTGGAACAATTGGGATTTTCTGGTTTCGCAGGTTCGCCAGCATTCGCCAGGCGAAGCCCAGCGAGTGGGCAGCGAACCTGTGGCAGTGGCCAAGATCAGCCTTCGCTGGCATGTTCTCCAGGAGAAGGTGGTAGCAAAGGGCTTCGCCAGGCGAATCCCAGCGAATGTGGCAGCGAACCTATGGAAGTAGCTTCTATTTGGCTTCGCCAGCGAGTTCGCCAGGCGAATGGCAGCGAGCCTCCGCTGGAGGGCTTCGCCAGGCGAAGGTTAGCGAACTTGAAAACATGTTTTCTTTTCTTGTGTTTCATATCCGTGGGTTGGTTGTGCGGTTTGATTGCGATCACTCCTTATCTGAGATGAATAATTATATGTTGTTTTGTGTGTTGTGGGTAGCCGTATGGCGTGAATCCTAGTTTGTGATATGTGAAGTGTGAAATGTGGCCGTTTGGCTATTTGGTGCATTTACTTGAATTGAATAGAAATGCATGGCGAGATTGATTATGAATGTGAACCATGTATGAAATTGGTTTGAATGGATGACGAATATATATATTCTTTGTGATACATATATTTTGAATGCATAATGAATGTATGCGACGAATGTGATGAACGCATGAGTATGTTTGTAAACATGTATGCATTTAAAGGGTGTCACGATTCATGTTATATGTGAAGCATCATGGTATGCATTCTTGTGTCGATTGATTCCTCGGTTAATATGCAGAACCTCATGTTCCCTTGTGGGGTGTGAGCGATGGTTATATATTGATTCCTCGGTGAATCTGCAGAACCTCGTGTTCCCTTGTGGGGTGTGAGCGATGGTTATTTATTGATCCTTCGGTGAATTTGTAGAACCTCGTGTGTTGCGATGGTTATATTTGATTCCACGTAGAATCTGCAGAACCTCGTGTGCCCATGTGGGGTGTGAGCGATGGTTATTTTTGGTTCTTCAATTGAACCTACTGAAATGAGTCAGTACCACATTTGCATCTGCATAGAGTCGTGTGTCGGTCTCTATGAGTTGGATGAATATTGTAAATCAACTTGAATGATGTACATGTATGTGATTACATGTTTTGGAAGTTACGAAATATTTAGATGTTTCCGCCTATGTTTTAAATATTTTCCTTGTGGGTGTTGCCCCGTTGTTGCATATCTGTTGAGCAGGTGTTGTATATGTTGAATTTTTGGTATAATGTGATATGCCATGATATAAATGTACTCTGATGGAATTTTGAATTTTTGCCTAAATGATTATTTTTATTATTTGAAGGTATAGAAAGGGGGTGTTACATTAAGTGGTATCAGAGCCAGTGTTGAGTCAGTTGTGTCTGTCTCGTTGTTTTGTTGGTTAAACGGTTGTTTAACCTTGTTGTTATTTTTTGGAATAATCAGAATATGGCTGGTCGTAATGACAATGCGATGGCTGCTGCATTGGAGGCAATGGCTAGGGCGGTGCAGGGTGCGCCGAATGTGAACGCTAATGATGAGTTTAGAAAGAATCAGCCGCCGGTATTCAAGGGAAGGTTTGATCTGAACGGTGCTCAGATTTGGTTAAAGGAGATCGAGAGGATCTTTAGAGTTATGAATTGTGCTGAAGGCAACAAGGTGAGACTTAGGACTCACATGCTGAGAGAAGAGGCCGACGACTGGTGGGTCGGTTTGAGACAAGTTCTTGAAGTAGACGATAAGGAAATCACTTGGGATATATTTCGCACCGAATTTTTGAGAAAGTATTATCCAGAGAGTGTGAAGGGAAAGAAGGAAATGGAGTTCCTGGAATTGAAACAAGGCAATATGTCCGTGATAGACTACACGGCTAAGTTTACAGAGTTAGTGAAGTTTCATCGCACTATGATGCGGTGACGGAGGAATTTTCCAAGTGTGTTAAGTATGAGAACAACTTGCTCCCTGAGATCAAGCAAGCGGTGGGTTATCAGAGGATTAGAAGGTTTTCGGACTTGACCGAATGCTGTAGAATTTTTGAAGAGGACAGTAAAGCTCGTTCTACTCACTATAAGAGTTTGAATGAGAAGAGAGGAAAGCAACCAATAAGGAGTGGACCTTATGTGACGCCTGCTGATAAAGGCAAGCATAGGGAAAACTTTGTTAAGAGGTCCGGAGGTGGAAGTTCTGGTCTCATTAAGTGCTATAGGTGCGGTGAAGTGGGGCACAAATCTTTTGAGTGTAAGAAGGATGGAGCAAAGTGTGCTAACTGTGGAGGTATCGGCCATACTACAACTGATTGTAGAAGGAACGTGGTGAAGTGTTACAACTGTGGGGAAGTTGGTCATATTAGTACAAAGTGTACTAAGCCAAAGCAGGCTCCAACAAGTGGGAAGGTATTTGCATTAGTCGGTGCAGACACTACTAATGCGGATCCGTTGATTAAAGGTACATGTTTATTAATAATACGCCTTTAGTTGCTATTATTGATACCAGAGCGACTCATTAGTTTATTTCTTTTGAGTGCGCCAAGCGTTTGGATTTGTGTTTGTCTTCTTGTGGTGGCGATATGGTTATTGAGACACCCGCTTCGGGGTCGGTAACTACGTCCTTGGTATGTTTAAGTTGTCCTTTGACCATGTATAGAAAAGACTTTATTATGGACTTGGTGTGTTTGCCGTTAGAAGGATTAGATGTGATCTTGGGTATGAATTGGTTGCAGTATAATAGAGTTCGTATTGACTGTTATCACAAGTTGGTAAGGTTTCCTTCTTTGGAGGAGGATGACGAAGAGAGTTTTTTATCCATTAAAGAGTTAAAGAAACTTTTGGCGGATGAGGCTCAAGTGTTATGTTTGTTTGCATCATTGTTGGTAGAGAGTAAGGTTGAACTGGATATGGTTCCAGTGGTGTGCGACTTTCCAAAAGTATTTCCGGAGGACGTTACGGACGTACCGCCGAATCGGGAAGTTGAGTTTTTGATTGATCTAGTTCCGGGTACTAGACCGATTTCGATGGCACCATATCTTATGTCGGCATCAGAGTCTGTAGAGTTGAAGAAACAGTTGAATGATTTGTCGGAAAAGAGGTTTGTTAGGCCGAGTGTTTCTCCTTGGGGTGCACCAGTATTGTTGGTTAAGAAGAAAGATGGGAGTATGCGGTTGTGTATTGATTATCGGCAGTTGAACAAAGTAACTATTAAGAACAAGTATCCGCTTCCTAGAATTGATGATTTGATGGACCAATTGGTTGGTGCTCGTGTTTTTAGTAAGATTTATTTGAGGTCAGGTTATCACCAGATTCGTGTCAAAGAGGAGGATATTCAAAAGACAGCTTTTAGGACACGGTATGGTCATTATGAATTTTCAGTGATGCCATTCGGAGTTTCTAATATGCCAGGTGTGTTTATGGAATACATGAATCGTATTTTTCATGATCAGTTGGATCGTTTTGTGGTTGTGTTCATCGACGACATTTTGATTTACTCTAAGTCTCAAGAAGAGCATGTAGAGCATTTTAGAGTTGTATTGCAGATTTTGAAAGAGAAGCAATTATATGCTAAGTTGTCGAAGTGCGAGTTTTGGTTATCGGAAGTGAGTTTTCTTGGGCATGTTATTTCTAGTAATGGTATTAGTGTTGATCCGTCCAAGATTGATGCGGTAATGCAGTGGGAAGCTCCTAAGTCAGTTACGGAGATTCGAAGCTTTTTGGGATTAGCCGGTTATTATCGGAGGTATATTGAAGGATTTTCGAAGTTGGCACTTCTGTTGACTCAATTGACTTGTAAGGGAAAGTCTTTTGTTTGGGATATTGATTGTGAGGAGAGTTTTGTTGAGCTAAAGAGGAGGTTGACAACGGCGCCCGTTTTGATTTTGCCAAATCCGACGGAATCGTTTGGGGTTTATTGTGATGGTTCCTTGTCCGGTTTAGGCGGTGTTTTAATGCAAGATGGGAGAGTTGTGGCTTATGCTTCGAGAAAAATGAGAGTGCATGAGAAGAAATACCCTACGCATGATTTGGAGTTAGCGGTCGTGGTGTTTGTTTTGAAAATTTGGAGACATTATCTTTATGGTGTGAGATTTGAAGTTTTTAGCGATCACAAGAGTTTGAAGTATTTATTTGATCATAAAGAATTGAACATGAGGCAGAGGAGATGGTTATAGCTTTTGAAGGATTATGATTTTGGTTTAAATTACCATCCGGGTAAGGCAAACGTGGTAGCTAATGCTTTAAGTCGGAAGTTGGTTCATATGTCAACATTGATGGAAAGAGAATGGGAATTGTTGGAGAGTTTTAGAGATTTGAGTTTGGTTTGTGAGATAACGCCGAGTAGTGTGAAACTTGGTATGTTGTATGTTACGAATGATTTTCTTGCTACCGTGTGCGAAAAGCAAAAGTTGGATTTGAAGTTTGTTGATTTGATGATGAATGAAAATGAGGAGTTCAAGGTTGATAATTTTGGATTTTTGAGATTTCGTGGTCGTATTTGTATTCCCGATGATGTAGAGTTGAAAAAGATGATATTGGAGGAAGGACACCGGAGTAACTTAAGTATTCACCCGGGAGCGAATAAGATGTATCAAGATTTGAAGAAAATCTTTTGGTGGTCCGGATTAAAGAGGGATGTAGCCCGGTTTGTGTATTCGTGCTTGACTTGTCAGAAGTCTAAAGTGGAACATCAGAAGCCTAGTGGTTTGATGCAACCGTTGGACATTCCAGAGTGGAAATGGGATAGTATATCGATGGATTTTGTTACGAGATTGCCTAATACGCAAAGAGGTCACAATGCTATTTTGGTGATTGTTGATAGGCTTACTAAATCTGCTCACTTAATTCCGATTGATATTAGTTACCCTTTGGAGAAGTTAGCCGAGATTTATGTTGGTGTAATTGTGAAGTTACATGGGGTTCCTAAGAGTATTGTGTCGGATAGGGATCCTAGATTCACTTCGAGATTTTGGGAAAGTTTGCAAAAGGCTTTGGATTCTAAGATGAGATTGAGTTCGGCTTATCATCCGCAGACGGATGGTCAAACCGAAAGGACGATTCAATCATTAGAAGATTTGTTGCGGGCTTGTGTGCTCGAGCAAGGTGGTACTTGGGATGGTTATTTGGCATTGATTGAGTTCACCTACAATAATAGTTTTCACTCAAGTATTGGTATGGCACCATTTGAGGCTTTGTATGGTCGGAGATGTCGAACACCTTTGTGTTGGCATGAAACCGGAGAGAAGTCGGTAGTTGGAACGGAGATGGTACAACAAACGACGGAGAAGGTGAAGTTGATTCGGGAAAAGATGAGAGTTTCTCAGAGTAGGCAAAAGAGTTATCATGATAAGAGAAGAAAGGATCTTGAGTTTCAAGAAGGAGACCATGTGTTTTTGAGGGTTACACCGATTACGGGTGTAGGTCGTGCTTTGAAGTCGAAGAAGGTTACTTTTTGTTTCATTGGTCCGTATCAGATTACTGCACGAGTTGGTGCTGTGGCTTATCGTGTGGCGTTGCCTCCGAACCTTTCAAATTTACACGATGTGTTCCATGTTTCTCAACTTCAGAAGTATGTTCCGGATCTGTCACATGTGATTCCGATGGATGATGTGGAAGTAAGGGATAACCTTACAGTTGGGGTTTTACCGGTTAGGATTTTGGACCGTGAAGTTAAAAGGCTCAGAGGCAAGGATATCGCCCTTGTGAAAGTAGCATGGGGAGGTGCTAAAAAAGGCAATATGACTTGGGAATTGGAGAGTAAGATGCGTGAGTCGCATCCAGAGCTGTTTGGATCAGGTAATATTTTCGAGGACAAAAATTTCTAAAGTGGGGGAGAGTTGTAATGCCCCGATTCTGAATTCCTATTTTTATTGAGTCCTCATTTGATTTATTTAAGTGATTATTTTATTTATGTGGAATTTGTGTGATAATATGTTATGTTTACATATTGAATTATTTTTGCCGACTTTGAGAGTTTCGGGTAAAAATAGGTTGGAGGGTATTTTGGGCATTGGTGACAATATTAAGTGGATATTTTGTGAGGATTAATTGATAAGTGTGTGGAAAGAATTTGCTAGGAAAGAAAATAGAATATGTGAAATAGAGAGAAAAGAGAAAGATAGAAACATTAAGAAGAAAAACAAGAGAAATAAAAGAGGAGGAGAGAAAAGAGGAGAAAGGGGAACAAAACCTAGAATCATCAAGAATCAACCTTAGCTTGCGAGTAATCAGGTAAGGGTGAGAAGTTTTATCATCTTAATAATGTATATTATCATGTATGTGCTAGATTGGATTTGTTGGATTGTTTTCTATGTTCCCATTTCTAGGCCGGAAGTTGGTTTAATCGGTAGAAACTGAGTTTTATCGGTTAGAATCTGGAATAAATGGTGTAGTTTAGTCGGGTGATGAGTGGGCTATGCTACTGGGACTGATTTGGATTTAATCGGTCGATTTTTGAGGTTATGATGATTTTGGAACATTTGGGATTTTCTGGTTTCGCAGGTTTGCCAGCATTCGCCAGGCGAGTGGTAGCGAAGCTTCACCAGGTGAAGCCCAGCGAGTGGGCAGCGAACCTGTGGCAGTGGCCAAGATCAGCCTTCGTTGGCATGTTCGCCAGGCGAAGGTGGTAGCGAAGGGTTCCCTAGGAGAATCCCAATGAATGTGGAAGCGAACCTATGGCAGTAGCTTCTGTTTGGCTTTGCCAGCGAGTTCGCCAGGCGAATGGCAGCGAGCCTTCGCTGGAGGGCTTCGCCAGGCGAAGGTTAGCGAACTTGACAACATGTTTTCTTTTCTTGTGTTTCCTATCCATGGGTTGGTTGTGCGGTTTAATTGCGATCACTTCTTATCTGAGATGACTAATTATATGTTTTTTTGTGTGCTTTGGGTAGCCGTATGGCGTGAATCCTAGTTTGTGATTTGTGAAGTGTGAAATGTGGCCGTTTGGCAATTTGGTGCATTTACTTGAATTGAATAGAAATGCATGGCGAGATTGATTGTGAATGTGAACCATGTATGAAATTGGTTTGAATGGATGACGAATATATATATGCTTTGTGATACATTTATTTTGAATGCATAATGAATGTATGCGACGAATGTGATGAATGCATGAGTATGTTTGTAAACATGTATACATTTCAAGGGTGTCATGAGTCATGTTGCATGTGAAGCACCATGGTATGCATTCTTGTGTCGATTGATTCCTTGTTGAATCTGCAGAACCTCATGTGTCCTTGTGAGGTGTGAGCGATGGTTATATATTGATTCCTCGGTGAATATGCAAAACCTTGTGTGCCCTTGTGGGGTGTGAGCGATGGTTATATATTGATTCCTCAGTGAATCTGCAGAACCTCGTGTGCCCTTGTGAGGTGTGACTGATGGTTATTTATTGATCCCTCGGTGGATTTGCAGAACCTCGTGTGTTGCGATGGTTATATTTGATTCCGCGTAGAATCTGCAGAACCTCGTGTGCCCATGTGGGGTGTGAGCGATGGTTATTTTTGTTTCTTCAATTGAACCTGCTGAAATGAGTCGGTACCGCATTTGCATCTGCATAGAGTCGTGTGTCGGTCTCTATGAGTTGCATGTTGACATCTGTGCATGATGTATGGTGAATAAACATGAATGTAGATGTTTATGTAAATTGTTGATAATTGGCATGAATGGAAGGCTTGAAGATACATGTATGTGTGAATATATATGTATAGGTGTGTATGTTTATGAATTGATATAAACATTGATGAAGCATATTGTGTATGCTTGGTGTTCTATTTATATAGATACATGTGTTGATACATTGCGATGTACGGTGTAGTGAGATGAGTTGCGGTGAGAATGCGGAAGACGTTATTGGACGTTATGTGTGTATATATTATGTTTGTATGCATTATGTATTATGATATTGTTTCTCACCCTTCTGTTGTTTTATAATGCTCTATGAGGCATTGCAGATTAGATTGTTGGAGTCTTTGTGAAGCGTGACTTCATTCTTTTTGGGTCGGTCGGCTCTGATATGTCGCACTGGGTAGCTAGGGATTATTTTGATTCTTTTGTGATACATCTATGTTTGTATCTGCTGATGAATGTTTATGAAACATGTTGGATGAATATTGTATATATTGATGATGTTGTAAATCAACTTGAATGATGTACATGTATGTGATTACATGTTTTGGAAGTTACGAAATATTTAGATGTTTCCGCCTATGTTCTAAATATTTTTCTTGTGGGTGTTGTCCCATTGTTGCATATCTGTTGAGCAGGTGTTGTATATGTTGAATTTTTGGTATAATGTGATATGCCCCTTTTATGCCATGATATAAATGTACTCTGATGGAATTTTGAATTTTTGCCTAAATGATTATTTGTATTATTTGGGGGTATAGAAAGGGGGTGTTACACGCAGACTAGAAGCATATTTCGTAGAGAGAGCTTTGAAGGATCATGTTGATAGCCTACAACACACTATGAGTTAGCAGGATTTGCTTATCCAGGGATTGCTTGCCAGGCTGGATCATCCAGAGACGTTGAGGCTGTTAGAGGACTTCCGATCATGTCATCCTGCCTGACTTGTTTTGTCTATTTCTGTTGTAGCTTTTGATGCTTATTCTGATGTATTTGACCATCTCCAGGCTTGTTGGCCGAGGTCCTTTCCTTATTTGTACTCAGCTGTGGTTTGTACTTTGCCTGATGGCTTTTTGATCTATATATGAGGAGTTGGTATTCTATGATTGTCCGCAGGTTCTCCATTGTTGTTTTGTTCCTGGAAACTGGAATCGAGGGGGAAATATCTCTATTGCATAAATACATGTCTGCATTTTAGCATTTTTCACGCATTTGCAGGTGCACTGGAACCGTTAACCTTATTTTCTCTTGTGGTTTACTAGTATTTCAGGATTGCTAACGTGACAACTCACCGGTACGGTACCAGAGGAAACCAGAAAAGGCTGATGGATCAGATGCAGGTAGAAATGCAAGAGATGAGAGATCGTATGGCACAGCTGATGGAGGTCATGCAAGGGGTTGTTAGTGGTCAGGCTCAACTTCAGACTTTGGTGCAACCTCTGATTGCGCGGGTTGATAGTGATGGTGTGTAACACGGTGGGATTGCTTCTAACCCTCTTCACCATGAAACTCCTCAGACGGGCAATTCCATGCCAACTTTAGTCATCCTTTTTGCTGGAAGGGGTGGTCACGACGCTGGTGCTGGAAATGTGACAGGTTTTAATGCTGGTTTTGCCAATGGTGGTAATGGTAACGGGAATGGCTATGGCTATGGTCTCGACACTACAGGTGTTGTGCATGGTAGCATGGACCACACTTGGAATAAGGATATGCAGGAGGATGTATTCACTCCAAGGTTTGTAAATGCTGAGATACCTTCTGAGGCTGATAGAATGATTCAATTAATTGAAGAGAAGATGAGGTCGCTGGAATGTGAAAACTCTATGGGGTTGGATATGTCTAATTTGGGGTTGATTCTAGGCTTGAGGGTGCCTCCAAAGTTTAAGGTCCCGGATTTTGATAAGTACAAGGGTACCACTTGCCCTAGGGTTCATCTGAGGTCCTATTATTGCAAGATGTCTGTGCATTCTGAGGATGAGAAGCTCTTGATGCACTTTTTCCAGGATAGCTTATCCGGACCATCGCTGGAATGGTATATGAGCTTAGAGCCCGCTAATGTCTGTAGCTGGAAAGAACTAGCCGAAGCTTTTGTAAGGCACTATCAGTACAATAGTGACCTTGCTCCGAATAGAGTTCAGTTGCAGAATCTCTCTCAGAAGAGCAGTGAATGCTTTAAAGAATATGCCCAGAGGTGGTGAGAGCTTGCTGCTAGGGTACAACCACCAATGGTAGAAAGGGAACTTGTGGATATGTTTGTTGCTACCTTACCAGGAGTGTACTATGAGAAACTCATCGGCAATATGTCTGGAACCTTTTCTGATCTGATAATCACTGGTGAAAGGGTGGAGAATGGAATTAAGATAGGAAAGATCAACGTTGGCGAAGGATCCTCATCTGGAGGAGGAAACAAGAAAGTGTTTGGAAACAAAAGGAGAGAAGGTGACACTAATGCTGTATCCAGTTCAAGGGGAAGAAATAGGGGTCAGAATAGGCGGAATAGGCGGAATCAGCAGATTGCTAGCATCACTATTTCAGCGGTTCAACAACCAGAACAACAACATCGTCAGCAACAACAGCAACAACGACCGCAACAGAATCAACAGGGGTATGGCAGATACCAAGATAGAGGTCGTGCAGCAAATAGGCATTTTGATACGCCTCCTATGCCTTACTCCCAATTATTGTAGGCTCTGCTACAACTGCAATTGATTAAGAAAAGGACTTTGGCTCCTTTGACCAGACAACCTCCACATGGGTATGATGCAAATGCCCACTATGAATTTCATTCGGGTGCTCCAGGACATACTATAGACAATTGTAGAGCCTTCAAACATAAAGTGCAAGATATGGTCGATAGTAAGGCTATCAATTTTTCTAATGACGCTCCCAATGTAGTGCAAAATCCCATGCCGAATCACGGGCAGGCTGGGGTCAATGCAATTGTAGAGGAAGAGGTGTTGAACTTGGTGACCAGTGTTGATGAACTGAAAACACCCTTAAGCTTTGTGAAGGCCAGACTGCTACAGGGAGGTGTTTTCCCGGATTGTGTTGAAGGTTGTGATGATTGTTCTGTTGATCCTGAGAGAGGATGTGGTTTGTTGAGAAGCGGTATTCAGAAGATGATTGACGATGGTGTTTTACAATTTGACCGTTCTGTTGGTAGAGAATCTGAGAATTTAGTGGCTGAAGAGAAGGATGAGATTGCGACAATCTCCATCCCGTATAAGACTGTTACTATCTACGCTCCAAAGCTGCCAACGGTAACTATCACGAAAGCAGGTCCTATGCCATTTGAGAGCACTAAGGCCGTTCCGTGGAATTACGGAGCCGAAGTGTATTGTAATGGGCAGAAGATAAACTTGAATGATACCCCTGCAAGTTCAGTTGACAATTTAGTGGGTGCAGGAGGTATTACTCACAGTGACCGAGTCTTTTCGTCACCTGAGGTGATTGCTGATAAATTGGATAAGGGAAAAAGACTGGTAGTGGAGGAGACTTCTCAATCTGGGGAGAAGGAATCTTTGTTGAAAGACGTAGAGGAGTTCATGAGGCTGATTCCGAAAAGCGACTACAAGATAGTTGATCACTTGCAGCAAACTCCGTCCAAAATATCTATCCAGTCGTTGCTCCTTTGCTCTAAGGCGCATAGGAATGCGTTGCTGAAGATACTAAACACTGCGTACGTGCCACAGGAAATTTCAGTTAATCAACTTGAAGGAGTGGTGGCTCACGTAAACACAGGCAATGGCTTAGGCTTTACTGACCTGGATTTGACACCCAGAGGCAGAAATCACAATTGTGCACTGCCCATCTCTTTGGAATGCCGAGGGACTGTCATGTCTCACGTGCTGGTGGATACGGGATATTCTTTAAACGTGCTTCCCAAGAAGGCTTTGATGAAATTGGATATGAAGGGGTTGATTTGCACGCCAAGTGACTTGGTGGTACGTGCATTTGATGGAACCCGAAGATCCGTGTTTGGGGAGGTAACTTTGCCGATTCAGGTTGGACCTGAAGTCTTTGATGTTGTGTTTTACATCATGGATATCCAGTCGGCCTACAAATTTTTACTAGGTCGCCCTTGGATTCATTCAGCTGGGGATGTTACATCAACTTTGCATCAGAAGCTGAAATACATGGTTGGTGGTAGTGTTGTGACGGTATGCGGGGACGAGGATATCATGGTCAGCCATTTATCATGCTTTAAGTATGTTGAAGTGGATGGAGAGATCCACGAAACCCTTTTCCAAGCCTTCGAAACAGTCAAGATCAAAGACAAGACTCTTGTTGTGAGTAAAGAGCCCGAGGTGGCTATGTCCTCATTTAAAGAAGCACAGGCTGCGGTGCAAGCTGGTTCAGCCCAAGGCTGGGGGAAGGTGATTGATATACCACAAAAGTAAGACAAATTCGGTCTAGGGTACCGCCCATTGTCTTCACAAAGCACACCGAAGTTCAAGGGGCCGATCAAGTTTATTGGCGGAGGTGTTTTCTTTGAGCAGATCAATGCCATTTCTGATAATGAAGCTGGAGACAGTGACTACGACATGGATGCCTGGATCAAGCCATGTATTCTGGGACAGAGCCTACGCAACTGGTCAATTGAAGAATTCATTCAAGTGACGACCGAACAGTAATACTTTGTTGTTCCAATTATTGTATTACCCTATGTCCTACCCGGGGCATAGTGGTATTTTATTTCAGGGCCTTACTTGTTTATGTATGAACATTATTTATCAATGAATCAAATGGCGTTTTCTCACTCAAATTTTGTGATCTCTGTTTTTCTTGTTTTTGATTTTCCCAATAAAATGGCAACATGGTTTATATTTGTTTGCAAATTGTTTGAAACACTTAACCATTTTCATTGCAGGTTTCCTATTCCAGATGACACTGATCCAGAACCTTCTATGACTCGCTTCGACTTTGATCAACCGATATATCAAGCTGAAGAAGAGATTGATGAGGATGAAGACTTGCCTGAGGAATTAGCTAGACTTTTGAAAGAAGAAGAGAAAGTCATTCTGCCTCATCAGGAGGAAATTGAGGTCATTAATCTGGGTTCTGAGGAAGTTGTCAGAAATGTACGGATAGGGGCTGCGCTACAGAGCGACGTCAAGCAAATACTGATTGAGATGCTTCGAGAGTATAGTGACATCTATGCTTGGTCGTACAAAGATATGCCTGGACTTGATACCGATATAGTGGTTCATCGCTTACCGTTGCGTGAGGAATGTCCGCCGGTCAAGCAGAAACTGAGAAGAACGAGACCAGATATAACGGTAAAAATCAAAGAAGAGGTCCGAAAGCAATTGGATGCTGGATTCTTAGCTGTGACTACCTACCCTCCGTGGGTCGCCAACATAGTAACTGTACTGAAGAAAGACGGTAAGGTGCATATGTGTGTTGATTATCGGGATTTGAACAAGGCGAGCCCTAAAGATGATTTCTCGTTCCCTCACGTTGACGTATTGGTCGACAATACGGGTCAATTTTCGGTGTTTTCCTTCATGGATGGTTTCTCGGGTTATACCAGATAAAGATGGCGCCAGAGGACATGGAGAAAACTACATTCATAACACCGTGGGGAACGTTTTGCTACAAGGTGATGCCTTTTGGTTTGAAGAATGCCAGAGCAACATATCAACGTGCTATGACAACGCTCTTTCATGACATGATGCATAAAGAGATTGAGGTTTATGTTGACGATATGATTGCTAAATCCCAAACGGAGGAGAAGCATTTGATTAATCTGTTGAAGCTGTTTGAGAGGCTTAGAAGATTCAGATTAAGGTTGAATCCAAATAAGTGCACTTTTGGAGTTCAGTCAAGAAAGTTATTGGGGTTTATTGTCAGCGAAAAAGGAATTGAGGTAGATCCTGCAAAGATAAAAGCAATACAAGACATGCCAGCGCCGAAAACAGAAAAAGAAGTCTGTGGTTTCCTAGGGAGATTGAACTACATCGCTCAGTTCATATCTCATCTCACAGCCACGTGTAAGCCAATGTTTAAGCTGTTAAAGAAAGATCAGGCGGTTGTCTGGAATGAAAATTGTCAAAAAGCATTTGATAGAATAAAAGAGTATTTGCAGGAGCCTCCGATATTGATACCCCAGTAGCTGGAAGGGCTTTAATCATGTACCTGACGGTTCTTGAGAATTCCATGGGTTGTGTTCTCGGTCAACACGATGAGACTGGAAGAAAGGAGCATGTGATTTATTTCTTGAGTAAAAAGTTCACAGATTGTGAGTCCCGTTACTCAATGCTCGAAAAGACGTGTTGTGCACTCACCTGGGCTGCCAAACGTCTGAGACAGTATATGCTCAATCACACAACCATGTTGATTTTGAAGATGGATCCGATTAAGTATGTCTTCGAGAAGCAAGCGCTTTCGGGAAGAATTGCTAGATGGAAAATGGTACTGACAGAGTACTATATATAGTATGTTTCTCAGAAAGCCATCAAAGGAAGTGTTCTGTCAGAATACCTTGCTGAGCAGCCAATCGAAGATTATCAACCGATGAAGTTTGAATTTCCTGACGAGGATATCATGTTTCTCAAAGCAACAAATTGTGAAGAACCACTACACGGTGAAGGTCCAGAGAAAGGTTCTCAATGGAAAATGATATTCGATGGTACTGTCAACTCTTATGGTAGCGGAATTGGGGCAATTATTACCACTTCTCATGGTACCCAGAATAGTCATTTCTCGCTTGGACAGACCCGCTTTCGTATTTGCCATTGAAGAGGCCGCAGATGGAAAGCCATGGTTTTACGATATACAGAACTTCCTCAAGAGGCAAGAGTATCCACTAGGGGCTTCGACCCAGGATAAGAAGACGCTAAGGAGGTTGTCTGGCAACTTTTACCTAAACCTAGATGGTGTACTGTACAGAAGGAACCACGATTTGGTGCTGTTGAGATGTGTGGATGAGAAAGAAGCATCGCTGCTTATGCAAGAAGTCCACGAGGGTACTTTCGGTACGCATTCCGGCGGACATGCCATCTCTCGGAAACTATTACGAGCAGGGTACTATTGGCTAACAATGGAGATAAATTGTTTCAAATTCGCGAAAAAATGCAATAAATGCCAAATTTATGCTGATAAGATACATGTGCCGCCGTGGCCATTGAATGTAATGTCGTCCCCGTGGCCGTTCTCCATGTGGAACATTGATATGATTGGCCAGATTGAGCCCACCGCATCCAACGGTCACCTTTTCATCTTGGTGGCCATTGATTACTTCACAAAGTGGGTTGAAGCAGCTTCGTACGCCAATGTGACCAAACAAGTGGTAGCAAGATTCATAAAGAAGGACATCATTTGCAGATATGGAATTCCCGAGCGGATCATTACTGATAATGGTTCGAATCTGAACAACAAAATGATGAAGGAGTTATGCCAGAACTTCAAGATTGAACATCACAACTCATAGCTCTATCGGTCGAAGATGAATGGCGTTGTTGTAGCGACCAATAAGAACATCAAAAAGATAGTGCAGAAGATAGTTTTCACTTATAAAGATTGGCATGAGATGTTGCCTTTCGCCTTGCAAGGTTATCGTACGACGATACACACATCAACTGGGGCAACTCCTTTCTCACTAGTGTACGATATGGAAGCTGTCCTACCGCTAGAGGTTGAGATTCCTTCTTTGAGAGTTTTGGTCGACGTGAAACTTGATGAGGCAGAATGGATTAAGAATCGTTTGAATCAGCTTAGCCTGATGGATGAAAAGAGGCTAGCGTCAATTGCATATGGTCGTTTGTACCAGAGCCGAATGAAGAAAGCTTATGATAAGAAGGTGCGCCCTTGAAGCTTTCAGACGGGCGATCTTGTGCTGAAAAAGATTCTCCCACCACAATCAGATCACAGGGGCAAATGGACTCCCAATTACAAAGGTCCATATGTTGTACGGAAGGTCTTCTTCGGAGGAGCCTTGTTGTTAGCCACCATGGATGGTGAAGATTTTGCATCCCCTGTGAACGTAGACGCAGTTAAAAAATAATTTGCTTAAAAGAGACCCGTTGGACACAAAATGAAACGTCCAGGAAAAAATGGGGCATCCCGGCGAACCATAAAAAAGAAAAATGAGGTTCGGGCAAAAATTAGGGATAAAAATGAAAACATGTAAACCCACAAAGTCGAAAACCTGGAAAGGCGACTTTGGCAAAAAAGGGTATCCCGGTGAATCGAAAACTCGAAAAGGGCAGTTCAGGAAAAAGTTAGGGATTGGAAAAGCAAATGACTGCGGTCTGCGTGCGAACTTCATTGCTTAGTGGATTGGGAGAAACTGAGGGTTGTTTTCATCCGAATCAATCTCTTCTGAAGACGAAGCGTCAGGAAAGAGTCAGAGTCAAGTGAGTCATAGAGGGATCAGCTCATGGTGATTGTCTGTACCACGTTGCCGACATTTTTGTACACTCTTGTATTTTCTGTGCATATCTGTATTTTGTTTTGCGCAACTTCCTCTTTTCAGGAGTTGCATCTACTGTAAATCTTTCCCTATTTACAGGCCCTTCATCAATAAAGATATATTATTCAGTACTTGATTTGTGTGCTTTGTTTTAACTTTTACTGTTTTGTTTGTGAAAACGCCCAATGTGTTGATGAACTTGTGCTAACATAAACTTGCAGGCCTTGGCCAATAATTGTTAAAACTTTGAATTAATTGAACAATTTCACGAATGACGACTAAGATGATTCCGTTGCGTAGGATGTCTTGTCTGTTTGTTCAGTTTTGCAGGGTCGTTACCCTTGGGGCAAAGAAGTTGGATGAAGTTTGTCTTATCCCCAGCCAGAGATTTGCTTCCCTGAACAGTGAAGTTTGCACCTCTATCCCCAGTATAGTTGTTGCACATTTAACCCCCACAGAGTATTTTGCGGCCTGGTTAGATCCGCTCCCCGGCAGAGCAATCCCCAACAAGTGAAAGGGAATAATTTCCCCAGCAGTGTTGTGCTCTCTTCCTCAGCAGGATGGAAGGATGTTGTCACGTCAGTATTCTCTTTGCAGAAAGTAAGTAAGAGCCCGTTTCTCGGCATAAATCCAATGGTTATTGGCATTAGCGAGTCTGTGCTCTATCCCCGGCAGAATCTTTGATTCCCTCAACAGGGTTATTCTTGTTATCCTAGCAGCATGGTTTCTGTATCTTCAACATTTATTTTGCTAATTCGGTTCCGGTGCATCTGCATGCGTGCATAACATCCACCAAAATTCGTAGCATTTCCATTTCGTATGGAGCATTACGCCATTTTCAAACATATACATATGAAACATAAGCCAGGTTGTTATCTCTTTGTTTCAGGTTTATCTTCGGAGGTTTTTGATCTTTTCCTTGGTATCCAGACCATGTGATCTTTCCTAGCCCATGTGGTATCCAGACCCCGGCTCGGTTTATTACCCAGCAGTATCTTCGGATCTCAGAGGATCAGGATAAGTATTTGTGTTCCATTGAGTACCCAGACTCCGGTCCCTTCCCAGTTAATGATGTTTTCCTTTACCGTCGAGTATCCAGACTCCGGTAAAGGTGTTTGTGGTATCCAGACCACGGTGATTGATATTTTTGTCCTTTCCCCGTAGAGTAGCCAAACTCCGGTAAAGAGAGTGGGGGTTGTTGAATTTTGATAAGTATATTTGAGATAGTTCCTCTCGTCCGTTGAGCATCCAAGCTCCGGTCAATCTCCGTTGAGTGCTCAGACTCCGGTGAATGTTCATTTGTGAAGCATTGATTTTCCCATTGAGTATCCAGGATCCGGTAAGGCCAAACTTTGGTAAGTTTTGTGATAGTACTTATTCTCCGTTGAATATCAAGGTTCCGGTGAATCTTTGGCTTGTAATATTTGGTTTTGTCCGTTGAATATCCAGGCTCCGGTCAATATTCCGGGGAGTATCCAGACTCCGGTCTTTTTCGTATAATGATGATTTCTTTTCCACGTTGAGTATCCAGGCTCCGGTCACTCTCGTTGAGCGTTCAGGCTCTGGTTTATTTCGTCGAGCATCCAGGCTCCGGTTGTTTTCGTATAATGATGATTTCTTTTCCATGTTGAGTATCCAGGCTCCGGTCACTCTCGTTGAGCGTTCAAGCTCCGGTTTATTTCGTCGAGCATCCAGGCTCCGATCACTCTTGTTAAGCGTTTAGGCTCCGGTTTATTTGTGGAGTAGTCAGGCTCCGGTTTATTTTCGTTGAACATTCAGGTTCCGATGTATTATGTTGAGTATCCAGACTTCGGCCAATTTCCAATATGTGATAATTTCTCTTATGCATTGAGTATCCAGACTCTGACATTTGATTTATGATTCCCATTTCGTCAAGTATTCAGGCTCCGATAAGATTCCAGATTATGGTGAACCTTTTAATCCGTTGAGTATTCAGGCTGCGGTCTACTTTACGTTGAGCATCCAGGCTCCAGCCTCTCCGTTGAGTATTCAGGCTCCGGTGAATTTGCGAATGATATCCTTTTGTACATTGAACGTTCAGGCTCCGGTTTTTACGTTGAGCATTCAGGCTCCGGCTATTTCGTTGAGCATCCAGGCTCCGGTTTTATTCTCTTTGAGCACTCAGGCTTTGGTATTTCGTCGAACGTTCAGCCTCCGACAAATTTCATTGATTCATTTTGTTCGTCGAATATCCAGATTCCGACAATTTGAAGTATTTCCCTATTTCGGAATTTTCCCCAAGCAGAGTTAATTGGTTAAGTTTCTCTTTTCCCCGGCGGAATGTGTTTGTAATCAGAGCAGTTACCCCAGGAGGGTTTGCAGATTTATTTTCTGCGGTTGGCAAATTTCCGGGTTCTTTGGTATTCAACCGTCTTCTACCTTGATTGCGTGAAAGCCGTTTTCTTTTCACTTCTTTAGGTCTAAGTCGTTTGAATAGGGGAAGCTGTTGCACCCCAAAATTTGCCCAACCTTTTCTTAACTTGGTTTATGTTTCATTTCATTTCTTTCTAGCATTTGCATTGCATAGCATGTTGCATTGAACAGGGGATCAAGAGATTGTGCACATCAAGAGGAGTCTACTCAGAGGGTTGAGCCTAAGCAAGGGGTTTTACTCAAGTTTGGATGGTAATCAAGTCATCAGGAAATGGACAGTGGTCTTATGAAAGAAAGGATGGGTGTATGTGGATCAACTCCTAACTTGGAGGCCAGTTCAAGATCATCAGGGGTTTTTAAATTCATGATTATGGGTAGGAGATGTTGAGAGAGCTCATTGAGTGCCTTGAAGGTCATTGTGGAGCTCATCCAAGTGTTTGTGCCATGTGTGAAGAGTTGCAGTTGAAGGTGTTGTAATTAGGGTCTCATCTGGCTAGTTCTCAGTCAACTGTGCAATTGAAGGAGATTAAAACTCAATTCAAAGTCTCTATGGTCATGGTATGTTGTGTTAAGACGTATGAGACATCATTTCAAGTTCAATTCATCAAGGGTTAAGTGTGTGAGAAGTTGCTAAATTAGGGTTCTCAGGGTAAAATCCCCTATTTAGTGCCTGACTTCAAGACCACCTATCTCAAGATACAAGTTTCATCTCAACTTTTGAACAACATGGGACTTGTAGAGCATGGTCTTAGCTTTAAATTGAGTACTAGAAGTCCTTGATTGGATTTATAGAACTCAAGTTATGGTCCAGACAAGTTACAGGTCATCAAAGGGATGTGATTTTGGCCAACAAAAGTCAACCAAATTCCAAGCCATTTTTGACCTAGAAGTATGTTTCTCCTCAACTTTTGGCCAACATCAAAGTTGTAGGTAATGATCTTAGCTTTCCAAATTGTACTAGAAGTCTTTCATCTGATTTGTAGAACTCAAGTTATGAGGTTTACAAGTTTGGGGTATTTTGGGAAAGTAAGATTACAGGTCATAAAATTATAGGTCCATTTCACCAACTTGCACACGTCAAATGATGATTTTTCCAACATCAAACTTGTTCTAAATGGTGTTTTTTGCTTAGACAAGCATTGAGAAGTTAAGGAATTGGCTTGGTTTGAGGTCTTGATATTTGAATTTTCATGGAAAAAGGTTAAAAAGTGGAAAATGTGAATTAATTCACTTTTGAACATTTTGGTGCAAGTGGATGTATTTTTTGAGTGCAAACATGATTTTAAACACTTTGGAAATATTACATTTTGGAATTGAGGTGTTTAAACAAGCCATTTTCAAGGTTTCTTCACTATTAAGTTACACAATCAACATGAGCCATTGAGATCAATTGAGGCTCCAATCCTGACCATTCATGCTCCATGAGATACCAGCAAGTGATTCCAACCATTTTGGAGCCAAAATCAGTGCATTTTCGTGTACATGAAACTTGGAAATTTTCAATTCCTTGGATTTTGGTATGGACTGTTAGAGGCTTTGATTGGGCCTAATTATCATCAAGATCCATCATATATATTGTTTTGGCCATGAACAAACCCTCAGAAGTGAAAATTAGAGCCAACTTCATCAAATACGATTTTCAAAAAGTGGGAGAAATTCAAATTTCGAATTTGAAGATTGAAGCTGTTTCAGGAAAAATTGCGAATTGAGAAAGCTTCCTTGAAGTTCAGTGAACGATTCTTGGCAATTACTTGCAACCTTGAGCTCCATTTGAAGGCTCAGTGGAAGTTCTCCACTAGGTAATTGAAATTCAACATTACACTCTTATTAAGCATCAATTCACTGCCATTTTTGCATAATTGTGACGTAGGATCAATGTAGATCATTAAAATGTAAAACGAACTGGCATTGGTTGTGATTGTTGGATGATGCTCATTTATGTTTGGATCTGGTTTGGCTCGTTTGTGCATGATTTTGCTTGTTTGACACTTGATCTGTGATCTACGCGAGCTCTAGATGAGTTCTGGATTAAATTGAAGTTGTTTTGTTGAACTTTGAATTTTGGTGTTCATCCTTGTTGCTTTCGGTTTGGATTCATGTTGCAAGATTTGTGAGGTTTAAGGCCAGAAATGAGATCCTTGTGATCTCTAGTGCAATTTTGGTATAAAAATCACGTGAAACGGTTGAGGTTTGAAGTTTGTGTGTTGTTGTTGATAAGGCGCGGTGGCCGGACGTGTGAGGAAGACGACCGGAAGTTCAGTCTGTCCGCCTCTGGTTTTTCCATGGTTCCATGAGGAAGACACATGTGTGGCAGCGTATTAAGCGTCTGATGTGATTACTTTTTATTCCAACGGTTATGATTAAGATGCATGGTGCATCTAAGTTGACTTGTTCCACCAAATTCATTTTAAAACTTCATTAATGTTATGTCACTTTACCAGGCACATGATGAGAATACCGTTTAATCAAGCGTCTCAGATTGAATGTCCATTGTATACGCTTGTTGACCTATTGCATTGGATTGCCAGGGTTTTTTTGTTTTTTCTGATTTTTCTTGCTGGGCATTGGGGCGCGTTGCTCTTTGCTCCCCCTAGCTGGGCCCAATCCTTTTCTGTGTTTTATTTTATCTTTCTGTTTTCAATTTTAATTAATTAAAATAGTTCCAATACTCCAAAAATTCACCAAAAATATTTTTAATCAACTTTGAGATGTCTAATTTTTTTTGATACTTTTATTTTATTTTTTCCATTTTATTTTCGATTAAAAAATGAATTGAGTATTGGAATTGTTCTAATTGATTTAAATTGAAACATGTTTTGTGTTTGCATTTATTTCTCTCATTCCTTTTGGATCCAGTGATTGAAAATTGATCCTCATCTCAATGATGAGTTGATTAATTTTAGAGGACCATTTTGCCCCTGGTTGTTGACTTTTGGGTTGACTTTTTGGGCCTTTCTTGTTGCACTTGTTTCTCCCATTTCAAAGTGGTACATCCAAATGATTTAATTCTTTTGATGGTGCTTTGAAAGGACATTTATCTTGATTTCTTGGCCTCTGGTTTCCAACTTGTGTAGCTTCTTTGTGCCTTTTATTTGATATGTTTTGAGCCCTTTTCCTATTTTTGAAGTGACTTACAGGTTAGGTCATCTCATAGGACAGCTCACCCAAGTGCTTGACCTAGTTTGGATTGTAAATGACTTTTATGGATCCAATAAGCTCTCAACTCTTCTTGTTTCACATTCTAGACATGTCGAGCTTGTTGTAGGTTCATTTTAGTTCAAAATTATGTTCATAGCTTGTTGTTTGATGCCTTTCTTTTTGTGTTTCCAACTTGAGCTCATATGTGATACATGTTTGCTTCCTTCATGTTATTGCTTGCATTTCTTTTTATCTTGATTTGATCTTGATTGTGAGCTCTCTTCTCTTCATCTCCCTTCTGTCCAATGACCTTGGAATGTCATTTAAGGTGGCTTGGTCCCTCCTTTGGAGGTATTTGAAGCATACCTAGAATGATGAATCCTTGAGGAAACTTTTGGTGTTTCTTCTTGTTTGATAAGTTATGCTTATGGTTGAGTACCTATTATGGGGTCCTTGCTGCCCTCATTTGGTCTCCCATCCTCACTTGGCTTTGTTGTTTGATTTAACTTTCATTGGGTTTGATTTTATTGGTGTGGTTGATGTTGCTTGACTTAGGTCATTTCATCCCACTTTTTAGTGCATCTTTGTGTAGTTTACTTGTGTTTGTTTAATCTCTTCTTGTGCACTTCTTCTTCTTCTCTTTTCTTGCATTTCCATATGCATGCTTGGTTGAGATGAGCTTGTGGTGGCTACTGCCCCACACTATTTTCCTCCCACTATCATTCTATGTGTTGCATTTTGTTTGCATTCTCATTTGCATATGCATTTCTTTGTCTTCTTCTTTTTCTTATTTTGCTTTTCTTTGCCATGTTCCCCATAAGTTCTATAACCTCTTGAGGTTATGATAGACATTAGGTGCCTAACTATGCATGATAACATTAGGTAGTTCCCTTTTGAATCTCAACTTTAGGTTCACTTTGCATGATAACTCTTAGGATTGATTAGTCTCCCATTAGTGTTCCTTCTTCTCTTCTCATCTTCAAACATTCATAAAACACTTAATAAAGAATGACAAGTGTAGCACGATGCGAGCCTTAAGCTACTTGAGAAATGGTAATTGAGGGGCCTCCTCTCAAGGACCTAGGGTGTTGAGTGTACACCCTTTGGGTGATATACGACGTATTCGCTCTTAGGTCATAGTCTCTAGTGCAACATGAGTTGCAAATCAAATTCAAGACACTTCTTCTCTAAAAAACATAAAAAAAATTCAAAACCTTTTTCACCCTTTAGGGTTCTTAATTAAGAAAATATTTTCAGAAAAAGAGTGTCGCTAACTTTTAGTTCTACCGCAAACGGTAACGCCTAAGTCTCCAATGGTCGAGCTGCATACATCAACTGCTAGAACTATATGTTAACCCTACTCGGGCTTTAAAAACTGGTGAACCAACCTGTGGTCCTTTTATCCCGAACTACGTTTGCTCTGATCTTTCCTACCATACGAAAGTACGTAGGCACGAGACGCGATGTCTCGGCGAGCAACCTTCCCCCTTCTTTAGCCGTAGTTAGGCGAACTACGTTGACTCTGACTTTCCCATTGCACGAGGGAGTACGTAGGCACAGAGCAGCGATGCTCAGCCGAGTCAGGTTCTCTTTTCTTTTTCTTTTGTCCTTAAGCCTTTAGCTAGATAGTTTCAACACACCCTTTTAGATAGACAAGAATGCGTGGATCCCGTCGAGTACGACAGACGTGAGGGGTGTTAATACCTTCCCCTTGCGTAACTGACTCCCGAATCTAGACATGGTTGCGATGACCTTGTCTTTCCCTTTTCCTTTAGGTTTTTGCAATCGTTTCCTTTCCCTCTCTTTGGGATAAATAACAAAAGTGGCGACTCTTCTGTTTTTTCCGCCGGTTGTTTTTTGTAGTTGCGACAGTAGGCACAAGACGGAGATGTCTTGGCGAGCAACCTTCCCCACATTCACCCATAGTGTTGTGAACTACGTTGACTCTGACTTTCCCATTGCACGAGGGAGTACGGAGGCATAGAGCGGCGATGCTCTATCGAGTCTCTTTTCTTTTCTTTCGTCCCTGTGGCAATCCTTATAGATTAACACCCTTTAGATAGATAACAAGCGTGGATCGTGTCGAGTACGACGGACGTGAGGGGTGCTCATACCTTCCCCTTGCGTAACCGACTCCCGAACCCAAGATTTGGTTGCGATGACCTGTCTACTCATTTTTTGTAGGTTTTCTCCGATCGTTTCCTTTCCCTCTCTTTGGGATAAATAACGAACAATGGCAACTCTTTTGTCCTTGTCGGTACCTTTTTCGCAGTAGCGACAGGGAGTAGTCCCAATAAGTTTGATATATGATGTAATAACGCTCAGTGGAGACCTCATTGAGATAATTAGTAATGCATGACTAGTCATGTATTCACTAATTTTTTCAACCTGAGAGTCTGTGAAGCTGAGGACCTTTAGTAACACTTTTACCCCACTTGGCGTTTTTAGGACGTAGTGCGGAAACTGTTAAGGAGTAGTCCCTCAATAGTTGTCACGTGATGCTACACTCAGACGAGTTTATCTTGAGAATATTGTCGACTCACGTAAGTAGTTGCGTTAGTTGGCAATATCCGAAGGATTTACTATGACTCTAGGAACTTTGATAGAACTCAACCGACATGTACAAATAACTCATAGTACAAATCCTTGGGAATGGGTAGACCTTTTGACTCCATGCTTTGACCTTAAGCTTAGGGAGCATTGTGTGTGCATATGCATTGTATTTGTGAATACGTTCCTTTGTGTTATGTGTACATCATCTAATCATATCATCATGGCATTTCATTTTTTGCAAGTGGTTTTGTCAAGCTCAGTTGATCTCTTTGTGCAAAACCCTAGATATATCATGGATATTGGAACAAGCAACACCATGAGATACAATTTCAAGAAGCCTAATACATCCGAGTTGAGAAAGCTAGGGACCATGGTGTCAGATGAATTTGGAAAAAGATATGGAAAGATTTTGAGCCTAGTCAGGACAGAGATGAAAGAAGGGATCCTCAACACTTTGGTTCAGTTCTATGATCCATTTTATCATTGCTCTACTTTTCTCGACTATCAGTTGATGCCGACTTTGGAAGAGTATGCCTACTATGTGAGAGTCCCTGTGAAAGATCAAAAACCATACAGTGGATTGGAAATCTTACCTTCACCGAAAGAAATAGCAGATGTTCTTCACCTTGAAGTATTTGAAATTAAAGCTCATCGTGCCACCAAAAGAGGAGTGGAAGGTTTCCATTCATATTTCCTAGTCAAGAAAGCTGCATATTTTTTCAAAGAAGGGAGTATGGGTGCATTTGAAGTAGTATTATCTCTATTGATCTATGGACTAGTACTATTTCCCGAAGTTTAGGAATTCGTCAATTTCCCTTCTATTACCATATTTTTAAATGGCAACCCTGTGCCTACCTTGTTAGGAGATGCTTATCACTCAATTCATCATCAGACACTTCAAGGAAAGGGAGTTATTCTTTGTTGTGCACCTCTGATGTACAAATGGTTCGTCAACCATTTGCCGAAAACCGACGCTTTCAAAGAGAATCCCAATGGATGGAGATGGTCTCAAAGGATGATATATTTAACACAAGCCGATATTCATTGGTATAATCCCGCCTATGATAGAGGAATCTATTTTGATCAGTGCGGAAGCTTTCCAAACATACCACTCATTGGGGTGAGATGAGGAATCAACTACAATCCAGCATTGGCTAGACGTCAATTTGGTTTTCCGATGAAAGACAAACCCACCAATATGCTCTTATCCGGTTTCTTTTATCTCAACACTGAAGTAGCAGAAAGTATGAGAAACAGAACAATTGATGCTTGGGAGAACATCCAGAAAAAAATAAAAGCAGACCTGGGAAAAAGAAACTATGTAGCTTTTGAACCATTTACTTAATGGGTCCAATCCAGAGCAAGAGATTTGAAGATGCCATACCTCCCAGAAAATAACACGCAAATCATTATCGCGTCGTCATCCTCTTCCATTCCCATTGAGAAGTTGGAGGAATACCAAGAACTACTTACAAGAGCTCGACTTGAAAGGGACACTTTGGAAGGAAAGTATCATGCACTTTCCTTCAAAACGACAAGACTCACCAGAGAAGTATAGGAAAACTGATAGATTGGCTCGAACGACGAGTGATTGAAGAGGCCCTGCGCTTGAAGTTCTTAGTTTAGGCTGTGGAACCTAGTTTCTCGATGTAATTTAGGATTCTTGTATTGTATCTCAAAAGTTGTAAGTTTTTCCAATAATGAATGAAATGAGAGTTTGGCACAATTGACTTTCTGAGTTTTATAAAACCAGTTGCATTTGCATTGCATCTTTGCATTCTACTAACCATTCAAGGATATTCAAAAAATATCTTTTGCAGACATTTATATGGAACGATGAAGCAGGTTTTGGTTTCATAGCCTAAGATTGGGTAATCTCAGAATCCTGGCAGGCCTTGTCAGGAACACCGCCGCTTTCATTGCCAAGTATGGAGATCTTCTGCCACTACTCAACACTCGAGTCAACGAGGACATGCTGCAAGCACTCGTCGAGTTTTATGATCCAGTATATCACTGTTTTGTCTTCCCGGATATCCCGTTGCTCCCAATAATAGAAGAGTACTCTACTTACTTGAGGATTCCTTTCACCTTCAAAACTTACCATGGGAAGCCAAAGAGAAGAGACCTTGCCAAGGTATTGTACATCATGCCAACAAAGTTGCCTGTTGAATTGGTAACTAGGAGTGGTTTCTCTAGAATGGAAGCAAGACCATTCATAGAGATGGATGAATTTCATTACAATAACATAAATCTGGGAATCTTCAAAGAAATCCCAGCATTCCTAATCTATGGTTTGTACCTTTTCCCGTGTTGTGACGAGTTCATCAGTGATGAGGCCATCCGACTCTTCATCATCAAGAATCCTTTGAGCACCCTGCTGGCAGATACATATATCACCATCCATCGTCGGAAAGTGTATGACCTTGGGAAGTTCTCATGTTGTACATCTTTTCTCAACAAGTGGTTTATTTCTCACTTGCCTAGAACTAAGATTCTTTGGAACCTTCCGAACAAAGAGGCATGGGTTGAAAAATTAATAACCCTTAGGAACTATGACATCAACTGGTATGATACTAAGATTAGCGGTGTCATTATGACCCCGAGCTGTGGAAACTTCTCGAACGTACCCCTCATTGGTACTAAAGGAGTAATCAACTATAATCTAATCCTTGCTCGCCGTCAGCATGGATACTCCATATATGCTAAGAGCCTATTTTTGTTAAAAATGCAGCAATGAAGAACTTGAAACTCAAGCTAGTTTTGCTTGGCGTCATCCCCTTCTACAAGGAGAGACTCCATAAGAGAATGTAAGATGTTTAACCACAATAGTCTATCTACTCTGGTCAAAGGAGATAGCCTTGAGGATGTTTTACACTCATACCTATGAGATTATTATGGAGCCTAAGGTTCCCATACCTAGAGAGGAGCTGAAATACGCTTTAGTCAAAGCAAAGCGTGAGAATGCTGAACTATGGGAGATAATTTGTCAGAATCAACTCCAGCCCATATTTCAATAGGGAGAATGATCGACTAGTTAGAATGATCAATACTTCGCCATTTCCTTCTTTTCCTTTAAAGATTGTAATCTTTTGTTGTATTTGCTTCTGTTGTAAAAAAGGTCTTGCTTGTTAGCAAGAGCCATCTATTGTAATAGATATCAATTTATCAATGAAAATTTGCTTTTAAAGAATGTTCTTACGTGTGTTTCTAGCTTTGTTTGTAAAAAAAATTGCTATTTTTTCCTCGAATGGTCGGTTTTGCATTTGTATTTGCATATCATTCTGCATAGTATTGCATGGGTTCTGCAACTCATTGTTGCACCCCAAAATTTGACCAACCGGGTCTCGCATTTGGCTCGATGTTTCGACGCATAATCGCATTCGCATCTGCATATTGCATACAGTGCATTTTTCATTTGTTTTGATTTTATCAGGGATCACAGCTCCCGTCTCGTGTTTCAGGTGTTTTAATAGGTAGAATCGATTTTTGGGATATTTCAGTGCCCGTTTACTTTTACCGATTATTTTTGTGTCGTTCGGTGCTCATTTTGTCCCTCTGGGAATTATGGTGATTTTTCTGGATTTTATAGGATTTTTTAGGGTTTAAATAGCTTTTAAATCATTTTTTAGCATTTAATAGAATTTTTGATATTTTTAATTCTTTTTAAATCAATTTTTAGCATTTTATAGAATATAATAGATTTTAAAATCATTTTTAGGATTTAATAGTATTTTTAATAGTTTAATTCTTTTTTTAATAGAATTTAAATAGCATTTTTTCATTTTAGAATAATATAGGATATTATTAGAGGATTTTAATAGATTTTAATATTTTTAAATAATATAGATTTTTTTAATAGGATCTTTTTAATAGTCTAAATAGATAGAATTTTTCTCATTAATAAATAGTTTTTTGTTGATAGAAATTAAATGTTTTTAATTTTAGATGCTATAGAGTAATATAGATTTTCTTTTAGACTAGTTAAATTTTTGAATATATTTTAGATATAGAATTAATAGATTTTTCTCCTTTTATAGAATTTAAATAAATAATATAGTCTTTTTTTTTTAGAATTTAATATAGTCTTATTAGAGATTTTTAGAGTATTATTAGATTAATAGTTAATTGAGTTTTAGGATTAATTGAATTTAGTTTGGTTAATTAGGTCTAGTAATTAGGATAATTTCCAATTCAGATTTTTTTGTGAGTTTCATAGCATTTTTCGTGTGGGCTTTATTCATTTTCGCAGGCCCAATTAATGTATTTTTGTCCAGAATTAGGTCCAGTGCAGTCCAGAAAATGTCCAAAAGGGTCCAGAATATTCAGCAAGCTTCCACCATTATCCAGCGTGTTCTAGAAGATTCCAGAAAGCGCCAGCGAATCTCAGTCTATAAAACCAGCAGATGACACGTGTTGCAAAGAGAGATGGCCCACCCTGCATCACACACATCACGCCACGCCATCCCTCCGCATTCTCTCACTTGGCCACGCGTGGGACACGCGTCTCACATGCGTGAGCCCTATCCACCATCTCACCACGTGTCTCCCTACCAACGCCTCGCCTGAAAACCTCGCCGGCCGGCCTGCATGGCCGGCGGCCACCGTGCCAACGCCGGAACCCCCCAGAATCCCCAGAACTTGATTAATCTTCATCTTCCTCCTCAGACCTCCATCTTCATCCCTCACCAAACCCAGAAAAAAACCACCAGAAACCTCCATCATTTCCTCCGATTCACCGCCATATCCTTTCTATGATCCTCATCAGTCTTCGCCGATGATCTTCACCGATCATCATCAATGATCATCCAATCTTCATCAAGATCCATGCGTTTTCCCTAGAACTGATGCAACCTTCATCTGGATCTTCATAGGATTTCCAGATCCGCAAGCGATCCTCAGATTCACCCAAAAGATGATGAAGATTCTTCAAACTCGTCCAGGTTCATCAAGGTTGATCGAGCCTTCATCGTCGACGTGTTTCCAGATCTTGATTCAAGATCTTCAACTTCAAGAGCATGCATCAAGATTTGTTTCCATGACATCATCACATCAACTTCCTCGTTCGGATTCTCCAGTAAACGCCATCAGAACTTCATAACGCAAACAACTTCATCAACAGAGTTCATCAGAGTTCCAGAATTTCTTCAACATCCAAGAACAAGCACCTCCGTAGCTTCATCTTATTCGGAGAGCTACATTGATCTTCATAAAACCTTCGAACGAACTTCAAGATTTCTGCAGAAGCTTCATCGTCCATAAACAGTCTCGTCCTCGCGAAGCTTCAAGAACCTCAGAGGGTGGATCACGTCGAAAAAGGTGATAGTTCGAATTGTTGTTGCTTCTTCATCTGTGTCGTTGATCTCAGGAAGGTTGAGAAAGGTGGAGTTTGAGGGGGGAAAGATTGGAGGAGAAGAACGAACGAGAGAGTGAAGCTGAGAAAGACGGAGACGGGAAAGAAGGTTGGTGACGGCGGCGGAGGGAGAAGGGAGAAAGAGCTAGGGTTTTCAGACCCTGAGAGTGAAGAGAAGGAAGGAAAGAAGAGAATGGGCCAGGCCCAAATTTTTTTTTTTTGATCAGCGCCTCCTCACGTTTTTGGACTAACGTTGGGCCTGGGCCCAATACCACTGGCTGGCAACGCCCCCATTCACTCACGCACCCCCCTCCTAATGTTTTTTTTGAATTTCCTTTGGGCTGGGCCCTCTCTTTTTTTTTATTATTTTCTGCATACCCCTTTCACCAGCAGTACCCCTCTCCCTGTATTTTTCTCTTCTTTTGTATTATTTGTATATTTTGTTTCATGAGAAAAAAATAGAAAAAATATATTGGAAAGAAATATTATAAAAAGAAAAAAATAATAGAAAAAGAAATGAAAAAGAAAATATGGAAAAAATAATAGAAAAAGAAATGAAAAAGAAAATATGGAAAAAATATTGAAAGAAATAGAAAAGAAAATACATGTGAAAAAATAGAGAAAATATTGTGAAAAAAAAAAAATAGAAAAAAAATATATTTGGAGAAATATGAAAAAATATGTCAAAGAGAAAAGGAGAAAAAAGAGAAAAAATATTAAAGTAGGTTTAATATTTTTTAAAGCATTTTCTTTTAGGGATATTTTCATAGACTTTATTTTACGACTTTTAGGATAGCTTAGAAGCCCATTTGTTAGGGGGCTCTTTCCATTCGATTTTTTAGGATAGAATAGGATAGCATTTCCTAGGAGTTTATTTTCAGTATCCACTCATTGTAATCATTTTTCAGAGATTAATAAAACGAGATTTGAGCTGTGGTCCCGTAGTAGCCGAACTACAGCTGCTCTGATTCTTCGTACCAGACGAAGATATGTAGGCATAGGATGCGATATCCTAGCGAGCACACTAACGACTAACTTTTGTTCTCTCGCGGCTGTGCGATCGAGACTTTCCCGCTGACGATTGATTGTAACCCTTTTTCTCTCTTGCCCAAGCGCATTTGAGACTCAGCCATAGTTTTGACCATAGGTTCCCGACCCTGTGAAGCCAGTTGTTTTTCTCACTGCTGTGTGAGAATGTTTGTTTAGCCGTAGTTAGTCTGAACTACGTAAAGCTCTGATCTTCCATCCAGTGGAAGTACGTAGGCACAAGACGCGAGGTCTTGGCGAGCCAATTTTCCCTGTAGTCCCGAACTACGTTGACTCTGACTTTCTCTCTTGAGAATACGTAGGCATAGAGTGCGACGCTCTATCGAGTCAATTCCCTTCCGTTTAGATTTAGCAGCCGTAGATAGATTGTTTTGCATCCAGTAGACAACCCAAGCAAGCGTGGATCCCGTCGAGTACGACGGACGTGAGGGGTGCTAATACCTTCCCCTTGCGTAACCGACTCCCGAATCGAGGCTATGGTTGCGATGACCATACCTTTTCCCCGTTTTTGCGAGGTTTACTTCGAGCGTTTCCTTTCCCGCTCTGAGGGATAAATAACGCACGGTGGCGACTCTTCTGTCAGCCGGCGCCGATTTTCGCAGTAGCGACAGCTGGCGACTCTGCTGGGGACTGCGATAGTTCCCTATGCGAGTATCTGCTGGGGATCCAACGTCCCCTGGCTGCTAAGGACTGCGATAGTTCTTATGCATGTGGGATCCAACGTCCCCTCGAGAGAGTCAATCCTAGCGCTTGTTTGGGGCTTATTTATTATCTGTTGCTGTTGGGGTGTTACGGGTGTTCTATGATATTGAGAGATAAGCCGGACCTGGGCTTGGAGTGCACCTTAGACTTAGAGTAGAGATTAGTGGGCGCGTACCGGCTTTGCTTGTACTAGTGTCCCGCGAAATCTACACTCGGACGAGGTTCTTCTGGTTGACTTCTTTCCTACCCTTTGGGTCGAGGGGGTTGTTTGGTCAGTTGGATTGTCGACTCCGGGAACCGATCATTTGGAAGTTAGCTAAGTGAGGCCTCTTCAGGACTTGATGATGCCACTCCTTCTGGGAATCGTATCGTCAGTTCTGAAAGTCTGTGACGCTAACGACCGCATAGGATGCCGTACCTTGTCAGATATAGGTCCATACCTGTGAGTGGGGGGTTTTTTGTGCAGGAAACTTGACTTCCAACCTACCCGTTATATTGGTCTTCTTTTCAAAGAACGTCTCCGTCAGCAGCGCAGCAGTATTCAGATTTTGTGTGGGGGCTGTGGTCCCATTGTTTGCTGCATTTTGCATATCATATGCATATCAGTGTTGCATTGCATCCTCCAGCTAGCCAGAGTTCTGATCCAGCCTTTGTTTCCTGAAGGTGATTACCCGGAGTTTGGATTGAGCAGCTGTTGATTGTCAGAAGACCTACCTAGGGGTTGAGTAGATTTGAGCAGAATCAAGTGTCGAAGTCAGCTGAAAATTATTGGTAGCCATGTCTGAAGGCAATTTCCAGTCTCCAAACACCTTGGCAGGGTTCACTATGGCGTCCAACCCTCTGTATGATTCCATGGAAGATTCCCCACAAGTGAACAACGTTGCTGCAGACCAAGTTGTACAGCCTTCTGTTGAGAACCGAGATCGACATGAGCAGTTTGTTGCCCAGAATGAGCGTCCTCCTCCTGTCAACAATCAAGGTGTTGCTTTCCCTGTGATGAATTACCGAAGAGATATTCCAGCAGCTGGGATGATAGATCCAAGAGCCCTTGACGATGGTAGAAGACTCCGAGTGTTGGAAGAGCAAATGAAAGCTTTGAAAGCCAAAGATGCTGTCAACCTGGATGCTGTAGGCATGTGTTTGGTTCCTGACCTGGTGTTGCCTTACAAGTTCAAAGTGCCGAAATTTGAGAAGTACACGGGAGATAGCTGTCCAAAGCTGCATTTGATGATGTTCTGTCGAAGAATGACTGCGTTTGCGCGAGATGATAAGTTGATGATCCATTGCTTTCAAGATAGTCTGACTGGGGCATCTTTGAGGTGGTATATGCAGTTAGAGAGGAATCAGATTCAGTCATGGATGGATTTAGCCAGAGCTTTTCTGAAGCAGTACGATTACAACCTAGACATTGCTCCTTATCGCATGCATTTGCAAGAGTTGTCTCAAGAGATCAATGAACCTATCAGGAAGTATGCTCAGAGATGGAGAGAATTTGCTGCTAGAGTGCGTCCACCGCTGTTAGACCAAGAGCTGGAAAGCATGTTTGTGGATTCCCTACAATATCCGTACTTCAAAAGATTGCTCGGAATTCCGGCAAGTTTCTCTGACGTGGTAGCATTAGGAGAACGCCTTGAGTACTACATAAGAATGGGGAAAATTCAGATTACTTCATATGATCAAGCTGGTGAAACTGAATACCCTTGTGACTATCAGAGTGAAGAAGAAGTTGTGATCAACTCAGTCATGCCAAAGATTGAATATCCTCGAAGCGAATCAGTGAATTTTGTTGGTTCATCATCTTATCAGAGATCAGTACCTCCCGTGGCTTGTTATACTGAACAGACAACCGTGCCTGGGGCACTCTATCAGGAATCTTATGTCGCTTCCATTGCAAATCAGCGAACTCGTGGCAATGGTTATCAGAATCAGCGTCAGAATCAGAACAGACCTCGCAACAACTTGGAGCGAAGGAATGCTCCTTTTCACCCAGTGCCTATGCCGTATAGCCAACTACTACCGTCTTTGATCCAGAGTTCTTTGGTGGAACCTAAAGCTCTTAAGCCAGTTCCAGAACCGTACCCTCCTGGGTACAATCCCCACGTTCAGTGTGGTTATCATGGTGGCTCTCCGGGGCATTCAACCGAAGATTGTAAAGCATTTCAGGCGAAGGTACAGCAGTTGATTGATCAGGATCGCATTTCCTTTCGAGAAGGATTTCTGTTTGTTCATCCCTAACCGCTCAGCTGTCTAAGCTCGTGACTCGGAAGGTGTTCCCCAGCAAAAGCCAGTGGTTCAGACAGGCAGGCGCCTTAGCAGTGGCAGTTCTCAAGCTTTTATATCATTTGCATTTGTAGTTTCTTTTCTGTTAGTTACTACCTGCTTTTTAACATTGTATGTTTTGAATGGTGATGATAATAAAGTGACTATGCATTTTTCTGAATTAATCATGTCGCTGTCGCTCATTTATGGCATTGCACTGACACTTGCATTTTATTCACTCCATTTTTTCGCTGTGACTAGCAAAGTTAGGAGGGAGGATGATGAAACTGAAACTCATAACCAATGATTGTATGCTTTCAGATAAGACCGTACCGATGACGTACAAGGCATTGTTTCAAATTCCCCAAACACTGGAGATATAAGGAGTTAGTCCCTTGTTAACCACTTCGAGCCAGGAAGTAGAAGTTTTTTCGGACTTATAAACCCTCACATCTTAACCCGGGGCAGGGTAGTTGACAGTTAGCTTGACCGAGCATTCAAGTCTTGCAGAGGAGTGTTGTCTTTCGAGGACCAACCAGTTTATACCTTTCAAGAGGTCAAACCTCACCAATCAGGAGTGAGACAGTTACAATCCTTTCGGAGCAATCAAGACAACCAGTGTCGCACGACTTTGTTCCAAAAGAAAGAAAGAAAGAAAGCCCGCTAAGTAAAAGAAAGAAAAGCTGGAAAGCTAATACTTAGGCAAAAATTAGGGCATCCCGCTGGACTTCAAAAGAAATCGAAAAAATCGAAAAGAACTCAAAATGAGTCAGTCCAGGCAAAAATTAGGGAACCAAAAGAATGAAAAAGAGGGTTAAAAAGAAATTTTCCCCAGCAAGTCACAAAGTCGTGTACACAGACACCGAAAGCGAAGAAAGAGTAACTGTCACTCTAGAAGAAAAGCTTGTGAATTCCTAAGCTATGGTTCTTACCATTCAACATACTTCTCGAAGAGGCGAGCGCTTGTGCCAGGTTAACTGAACCTTAGGATCGGAGATCATCACGTAGAAGGGATGGGTACAAATCAAAATTTGAGCCAAATATCCTTTGTTTCACGAACCGTGAACCCGACCACGATACAACCCTCAAAAGACCTAATTGAGGTAGGGATAGTCTGAAGCGCATTACGATAAGGTTGAGTAACCTGACTCCTTCTTGACTTGCTAGTCACATCCTTGTTGTATTTTCACTGACCATGTAAGCACTGCGTTTGAACTTTGGTTCATTCGTCACTCTCAATCATATGCATGTAAATGAGTGACAGCTCAAATTTTTTCAAAATCTGCATGAGCACTGCTATAAGATTACCATTCGTGAACAGGCAATTTTAATTGCAGGTTAGTAGTTGACATGAAAGAAATTCCGGCAGGGAACAATCGAATAGGACTGAGTAATCCAGCAGTCTGAACCAGAATGGTGTATGTTGTGAAGCCTTGTGAATCAGGGGCATTATCTTCCAGTAAGTTCAGTATCAGTCAGTCTGAGGACAAGTCCCGAAGTTCCAGTTGAGTAGGGGAAGTTTGTTTGAGAAGCAGTTGATCAGAAGGAGTCTTCTCAAGACCCAATCAGGGGCAATTATGCAGAGCACTGAAATTTGAAAGCAGATGCTTCCAATGGATAATCAGATCGGGTTGAGTCGCTAAAACGCTCATTCAGGGGCAAGTCATCGCAGAGAATGTTGAAATCAACTGGGTTGTTAGGTGTTTAATTGGAGATTGAATTCTTTTGTCGTGCAGATGTCGGGGCAAGTATTCTCGAAGTATTCTCGAGGCAAGCTGTTCAGAGCAAGTATTCCCAAGAGTTAGGTTGGGGCAAGTTGATTGTACTGGGGCAGGTTGTGCAAGCCAGTCTTGTTATCCCCAGCTGAGTGCACTGAAGCACGTTGTTCAAACAGGTCTGTTTATCCCCAGCCGAAGCTGAGTATCGGGGAATCATGTCAATACCCTTACCAAAAACCTGAACCTTTCAAATAAGAAGGTCTTGTTGTCGTTGGATCATTATCCTGCAGTTTAAACTTGTTGCGTGTCAGCAACCAGTCGTTTCCAAAGTCCAGTTCTCGCCTGGCAAATCGGTAACCAGTTCTCGTCTGGCCAACCTTCCGTAAGCAGCAGTTCCCGTCCTGGTGCAGTTTATTGTAAGCAGCAGTTCCCGTCCTGGTGCAGTTTATTGGTAACCAATTCTCGTTTGGTCACCGTTTCTTCAAGTGTTGTATCAGTTCTCGCCTGGTACATGTCGTCGCATAATCAGTTCTCGTGTGTTTTACCCCAAGTGTTATGCCAGTTCTCGCCTGGTGTACGTTAGCTTTCAGCCAGTTCTCGCCTGGTTGTCTATACCTCAGCTTGTTGTCCAGTCAGCCCGTCTGGTTCAAAAACACAAAAATCAGTTTTCCTAACCTACTTTCCTATCAGTTCTCGCCTGGTAGTCTACCTTTGAATGCTAGTTCTCGTCTAGTATTTTCCACATCTTTCACTGTGTACATAATCCATGTTTATTCTAAACCAGAAAAACAAGAAAAACCTAAAGGTATCTGACACGGTATTTCCCAATGACTCGCATGTCGTCATGTTCCCCGATAGGAAGCTCGACGGATACCAGTGCTCCGAGTAATGTTTGAATTCCTTGTGGATGTTGTTAAATCAGAATTGCTACTCTTCAGCAGATGAAAGTTGCTTATTATCCCCGGAAGAGTCGAGATTGTCTTTTACCCCTTATCAGAGTAGGATCAGGGGTATCTTCAGCAGATTAAGATTGATATCCTTGATAGTAGGAGCATTTCCAGCAGTGTGCTGCGCGTAATCAACCTCAGTTTGGGTCAATCCCCGCAGAGCGCAATCAGTTGCCAATGGTTTGAAGAAAGCATCCCCGAGCAGAGTTCTCTTTCTTTCCCCAGTGAAGTCGTCAAGCAGGGTTGCCTTTTCATTTCTCCAGCAGGGCAGTTATCCCCAGCGGATTTGATTTCTCGTTTCCAGCATTTATTTTGCTGAGATGGTTCTGTGGCTTCAGGTCATCCCCAGTAGAGTTGACGTTTCCTTCGGCATTTATTTTGCCAAGTGGTTTTCAGACCTGGTGTTCTCTGGCAGCTCGAGCCTGCGTTAGCATTTGCATATATAGTCATAGCATTTATACAAGCATATAGCATATCCATGCCGTCTGGGCCTCGCATTTTCAAACAAAACGCATAGCATTTACATGTCGTATAGGACATTGCATCATTTCAAGCATACGCATGTCGAAACATAAACCAGGATGGTTACCTATTGGATTTCGAATTTGTTACCTGCAGAGTTGTGTGGTTCAGCTTCTCGTCTTCCCCAGCGGAGTGATTCTTCATTTGGTTGTTACGTCAGCATCGGAAAAAAAACAACAACAACAACAAAGATTGACATATATCAGACTTCTGAAGCTGCCCCCTTCGTCAAAATAGGTGCCAGGCAGTTCCATTTAGAATTCCCCAGGAGAATTGTCCTCAAGTTCGCAGTGAACTGTGAGTTGACCAGAAGGATCCCATAACAGAGATGGGAATCAAGGTGTTTGCTTTACGAAGCGTTATTTCAATACTTGTGGCGTCACACAGGTGTTGAAAAGGAGAAGAAAATTTATCAGAAAATTGACCAGCTGTTGCCGTGACAACCAAACTTCAGTTTATTGGAAGCTATTCCTCAAGCAGCTTTGATGTATATTCTTGCGGTTGGCAAATTTCAGGGTTCCATTTGTATTCAACCGTCATCTACCTTGAATGTTTGAAGGCTGAGCGCTCTTCACCCACTCAGGTCGAAGCCGCTTGAATAGGGGCAGCTGTTGCACCCCAAAATTTGACCAACCGGGTCTCGCATTTGGCTCGATGTTTCGACGCATAATCGCATTCGCATCTGCATATTGCATACAGTGCATTTTTCATTTGTTTTGATTTTATCAGGGATCACAGCTCCCGTCTCGTGTTTCAGGTGTTTTAATAGGTAGAATCGATTTTTGGGATATTTCGGTGCCCGTTTACTTTTACCGATTATTTTTGTGTCGTTCAGTGCTCATTTTGTCCCTCTGGGAATTATGGTGATTTTTCTGGATTTTATAGGATTTTTTAGGGTTTAAATAGCTTTTAAATCATTTTTTAGCATTTAATAGAATTTTTGATATTTTTAATTCTTTTTAAATCAATTTTTAGCATTTTATAGAATATAATAGATTTTAAAATCATTTTTAGGATTTAATAGTATTTTTAATAGTTTAATTCTTTTTTTAATAGAATTTAAATAGCATTTTTTCATTTTAGAATAATATAGGATATTATTAGAGGATTTTAATAGATTTTAATATTTTTAAATAATATAGATTTTTTTAATAGGATCTTTTTAATAGTCTAAATAGATAGAATTTTTCTCATTAATAAATAGTTTTTTGTTGATAGAAATTAAATGTTTTTAATTTTAGATGCTATAGAGTAATATAGATTTTCTTTTAGACTAGTTAAATTTTTGAATATATTTTAGATATAGAATTAATAGATTTTTCTCCTTTTATAGAATTTAAATAAATAATATAGTCTTTTTTTTTTTAGAATTTAATATAGTCTTATTAGAGATTTTTAGAGTATTATTAGATTAATAGTTAATTGAGTTTTAGGATTAATTGAATTTAGTTTGGTTAATTAGGTCTAGTAATTAGGATAATTTCCAATTCAGATTTTTTTGTGAGTTTCATAGCATTTTTCGTGTGGGCTTTATTCATTTTCGCAGGCCCAATTAATGTATTTTTGTCCAGAATTAGGTCCAGTGCAGTCCAGAAAATGTCCAAAAGGGTCCAGAATATTCAGCAAGCTTCCACCATTATCCAGCGTGTTCTAGAAGATTCCAGAAAGCGCCAGCGAATCTCAGTCTATAAAACCAGCAGATGACACGTGTTGCAAAGAGAGATGGCCCACCCTGCATCACACACATCACGCCACGCCATCCCTCCGCATTCTCTCACTTGGCCACGCGTGGGACACGCGTCTCACATGCGTGAGCCCTATCCACCATCTCACCACGTGTCTCCCTACCAACGCCTCGCCTGAAAACCTCGCCGGCCGGCCTGCATGGCCGGCGGCCACCGTGCCAACGCCGGAACCCCCCAGAATCCCCAGAACTTGATTAATCTTCATCTTCCTCCTCAGACCTCCATCTTCATCCCTCACCAAACCCAGAAAAAAACCACCAGAAACCTCCATCATTTCCTCCGATTCACCGCCATATCCTTTCTATGATCCTCATCAGTCTTCGCCGATGATCTTCACCGATCATCATCAATGATCATCCAATCTTCATCAAGATCCATGCGTTTTCCCTAGAACTGATGCAACCTTCATCTGGATCTTCATAGGATTTCCAGATCCGCAAGCGATCCTCAGATTCACCCAAAAGATGATGAAGATTCTTCAAACTCGTCCAGGTTCATCAAGGTTGATCGAGCCTTCATCGTCGACGTGTTTCCAGATCTTGATTCAAGATCTTCAACTTCAAGAGCATGCATCAAGATTTGTTCCCATGACATCATCACATCAACTTCCTCGTTCGGATTCTCCAGTAAACGCCATCAGAACTTCATAACGCAAACAACTTCATCAACAGAGTTCATCAGAGTTCCAGAATTTCTTCAACATCCAAGAACAAGCACCTCCGTAGCTTCATCTTATTCGGAGAGCTACATTGATCTTCATAAAACCTTCGAACGAACTTCAAGATTTCTGCAGAAGCTTCATCGTCCATAAACAGTCTCGTCCTCGCGAAGCTTCAAGAACCTCAGAGGGTGGATCACGTCGAAAAAGGTGATAGTTCGAATTGTTGTTGCTTCTTCATCTGTGTCGTTGATCTCAGGAAGGTTGAGAAAGGTGGAGTTTGAGGGGGGAAAGATTGGAGGAGAAGAACGAACGAGAGAGTGAAGCTGAGAAAGACGGAGACGGGAAAGAAGGTTGGTGACGGCGGCGGAGGGAGAAGGGAGAAAGAGCTAGGGTTTTCAGACCCTGAGAGTGAAGAGAAGGAAGGAAAGAAGAGAATGGGCCAGGCCCAAATTTTTTTTTTTTGATCAGCGCCTCCTCACGTTTTTGGACTAACGTTGGGCCTGGGCCCAATACCACTGGCTGGCAACGCCCCCATTCACTCACGCACCCCCCTCCCAATGTTTTTTTTGAATTTCCTTTGGGCTGGGCCCTCTCTTTTTTTTTATTATTTTCTGCATACCCCTTTCACCAGCAGTACCCCTCTCCCTGTATTTTTCTCTTCTTTTGTATTATTTGTATATTTTGTTTCATGAGAAAAAAATAGAAAAAATATATTGGAAAGAAATATTATAAAAAGAAAAAAATAATAGAAAAAGAAATGAAAAAGAAAATATGGAAAAAATAATAGAAAAAGAAATGAAAAAGAAAATATGGAAAAAATATTGAAAGAAATAGAAAAGAAAATACATGTGAAAAAATAGAGAAAATATTGTGAAAAAAAAAAATAGAAAAAAAATATATTTGGAGAAATATGAAAAAATATGTCAAAGAGAAAAGGAGAAAAAAGAGAAAAAATATTAAAGTAGGTTTAATATTTTTTAAAGCATTTTCTTTTAGGGATATTTTCATAGACTTTATTTTACGACTTTTAGGATAGCTTAGAAGCCCATTTGTTAGGGGGCTCTTTCCATTCGATTTTTTAGGATAGAATAGGATAGCATTTCCTAGGAGTTTATTTTCAGTATCCACTCATTGTAATCATTTTTCAGAGATTAATAAAACGAGATTTGAGCTGTGGTCCCGTAGTAGCCGAACTACAGCTGCTCTGATTCTTCGTACCAGACGAAGATATGTAGGCATAGGATGCGATATCCTAGCGAGCACACTAACGACTAACTTTTGTTCTCTCGCAGCTGTGCGATCGAGACTTTCCCGCTGACGATTGATTGTAACCCTTTTTCTCTCTTGCCCAAGCGCATTTGAGACTCAGCCATAGTTTTGACCATAGGTTCCCGACCCTGTGAAGCCAGTTGTTTTTCTCACTGCTGTGTGAGAATGTTTGTTTAGCCGTAGTTAGTCTGAACTACGTAAAGCTCTGATCTTCCATCCAGTGGAAGTACGTAGGCACAAGACGCGAGGTCTTGGCGAGCCAATTTTCCCTGTAGTCCCGAACTACGTTGACTCTGACTTTCTCTCTTGAGAATACGTAGGCATAGAGTGCGACGCTCTATCGAGTCAATTCCCTTCCGTTTAGATTTAGCAGCCGTAGATAGATTGTTTTGCATCCAGTAGACAACCCAAGCAAGCGTGGATCCCGTCGAGTACGACAGACGTGAGGGGTGCTAATACCTTCCCCTTGCGTAACCGACTCCCGAATCCAGGCTATGGTTGCGATGACCATACCTTTTCCCCGTTTTTGCGAGGTTTACTTCGAGCGTTTCCTTTCCCGCTCTGAGGGATAAATAACGCACGGTGGCGACTCTTCTGTCAGCCGGCGCCGATTTTCGCAGTAGCGACACTCATCTATTGTTCTTTTCTGCCAGAGGAGGAAAGAAGTCACGCTGAGTTCCCACAGATACAACACTCGAGCTAGAGCTCAAAAGAAGATGGCCTACCACGACCAGAGAATTGACAAGATTGACAATGACATCGAAGGAATCAAAGACAACGTCAGCCAGATTATGGAAGTTCTCAATGTGATAAAGGAAGAAATGGATTCACAGGCAACCTTGGTCTCCGAAATCACTAAGTCAGTGGTAAACCCTCCTACAGTTCCAGCTTCATGATCGCGACTTTCTATGTCTAATACAACCTAACTGCAAGTGCACAGTCTATCACGTAGTAATAATAGATATCGATCCCACAGGGACTCGTAATCAAACTAGTGTTCTCGGGAGTTACTATGTTTAGCTAGGTAGAATATGTTTAAGGGAATAAGATTGTCACTAAAAGGGAAACTAAGACGGTTACTTAGATTATAATTGATTGGATCGATATGCAGTAATTGCGTTCTTTAGGGATTTGACAAGTTACCGGTGTATGAAATAATTTTCAAAGTTTATTTAAGCAGAAAATGGTGATTTGAAGACTCTCGCCTCACGATGGTTATTGACGATAATCATAATTCTAAGGGTCAAACGTACACTTTCGTATCCCATTCGGGGTTAAAATTATTTTTTGGAAATCTCTAAGTTCTAATTCATTTTAAAGTGCTTTCGCTGTTATTAAAATGAATGACTCGTGTTTACCATCTGATCTTACCGCAGCTTTCGCTTGTTGGTTCGTATCTTAATTAATTTCCCACTTTTGTGGCAAAACTACTTTTAAATAAGTTCTCGCTATCGCGACGAAGTTTATTCAGTAAATTAATTTTAAACACTCAGACCATAAATTACTTTTGAAAAGACAATTTTCCACCAGTTGTTATCAAATCCCATTCGAATTATTACCACATATCGATTACTTAAATTTAGCTAGACATGGATTTGGGAAAGGTAAAACATAAATGAAAATGATAAATAATAATATGCAACATAATAAAACTGGAATTACGATTGAAATGAGAAACCTGTAAATATTCCAATTGGCCTTTGGGCAGATCCTCCACAGATGTTGGCAGGATTCTGGTCTTTATGCCAATTTGATCGTACAATAGAAGTAGAAATTACAGAAGAATGAAAGGAATGCAAAAAAAGTAAAGAGAAATAAATAAGAATATTAAACTGGAAAGGTTGCTCTGGAAATAAATTTGGCAGCACTTCGTTGTATGAATGCGGCTCCCTTTCTGAGGTCCCCTTCTTCCCCTTTTATAGAAATGGAATTCTGACGGTTATAATTGAAGATGGTGGACTTTGAGGCAGCAAAATCAGGGAGTAGTGGTCCACTCTTTGGGAATTGGAACTGCTTCTGTTGCGTGAAACTGAAGTGGGGCGTTTTTGCCTGCATGACGGTCGTCACAAGGTGTGACGGTCGTCACCCGTGTGACGGTCGTCATGGAGCGGTGACGGTCGTCACATCAGCAAAAACAGCCTTCTGCGCTTTTCATGATGTTTTCACTCTTTTTTCGTCCATATTTCATCTGAGATTGCTTCTTTTCTTCATGTTGCCTTGTTTAGGCGTGATCATTAAATACCTGCAAAACATCAGACAAATAACACGGAAATAACCCAAAATCGGATCGAAAACAGTTAAACTTTAGTTGAATTATGCATCAAAATATATATACGATTTCGTGTTATCAAACTCCCCTAAGCTTGAATCTTTGCTTTTCCTCAAGTAAAACATGAAAAAGTCGGCAAGCACGAGGCAGCTTCTTCGTTCGCAGAGTTGGGAAAAACCGGGATTCTTGGTAAGAACAAGACGAGTATCATGACGACACTGGACTACAAGTCTTCGGAGGTCTCCTTTTTATGCAAATCGGTCCCAGTCATGCTACTGTAGCTTGGTGTCAAGGTTCTCGCGGTAATTTCACCCTGTTTGTTCTAGCACAATCACATTAAGCCCGTTGTCCATACACTTTCATGGCAAGTCGACCTGTTAGTGAATATGATCTCATTTCTGTTTTTGATCTTCTTCATTGATCATAAGCTTATGTCATTGGTTTTTCAATGAGTTTTCGTACCGTTGGGCTAAATTCTCGGGTGAGGAGCACCTAACTTAGAAGGAAACGTGTCTTATGTTTTTGGGCTATCTAGCTTTCTTTTCATGATTTTTCATCTTTTTTGAGATCATACACTTATTTGCATCGGTCGCTTGCTTAGAAGTGCTTTAGGATGGTGCTGACTGCTAGTATAAACTACTTGGGGCTGAGTTTGCATAGACACTTGAGACTTTGGTACACGTAGGTAGTGAAACCGACTTGCATAAACCGGAGATCTAAGGTGTCAGGACGGTATTGGTTTTGTTAGAACTGTCGTTTCCTCGGAGTTTCAAAACTTGGTTTGAACTCCGGTGCATTCTCGTGGTGCTTTTGCTTTTGAGGAACGAACGAAAATTTTTGTTTACGTTAAATAATGTGGGGATGTTTGCGTAACGGAAAAAGGATATATAAACGAGCTTTATTTGCTAAAAATAGAAAATGTTTATATAAAAATTACGAAATTCAAAGTACAGTGGAATGGAAATAAAGGCTCCGCTCCCACACTATCTCAATCAGTGTCCCCACTGATTTTGAAGCATGCGAGAGGGAGATACAATTGAAATGAAAGTACAAATAAACTGGAAATATAGTAAACAAATAAGGAAAGATGGATGACTAATCACGTCCGCTGCCTCGGTCACGTCCACGCTGGCGTCCTCTGGCTCTGGCAAGGGCTACTCGGTCCTCATAACTCATAGCTCCTGTGTGGTAGACGGTGTCCCGGAGTCCTTCGACCTGCAAAGTCAGATTCGCCAGGTTCTCAGTAATGGTAGCTTGGCCGGTTTGAAGTTGTTGCATTTGAGTCCGATGCCAAGCTTCGAATTGGTCTGCTCGCTGATTCTGCTGCTGCAGCATAGCGAGTATCTGGGCCTGCTGGTCGAGAGAGCGGCGGAGGTCCTCTTCTGTGTAGTCGGGCACTGGATGATGGCGACGACGGCGAGAGGATGTACCTTCGGAAGGAGGAGGCTGCGATGCCTCCGGTTGCTCGGACCTGTCCAACTCAGCTTGGATTTCATCGTCAGAACCTTGGGTGTGGTCCTGAGTAGGAATAGCGGCAGCAGGAGGGGTAGTGAGGTCAAATAACCAGTTGGTACGATCCTCTAGGTGTGTCCGGGTGCGTGATGGAAGGATGATGCTTCGGACGGTTTTGCCACGCACAACCGGATGGTACTTGCCGTCGGCTCTGGAGCGGATAAGGTGGGAGGCTCTGCAGTGGTTGGTGTCAAGGAACATCGAGGGGATGGAATGGAGGTGCTGGAGGCGGTCGCCAAGGTTCAGCCTAAGTGCAATGGCAGTGACAATCCCGCCAAAGTAAAATGGCTTCGAGCCACGATTGCAGTTGGCCTGAATGTGAGCCAGCAGGAACGGAGCGGCGTTGATAGGTTCGTTATTGAAGATGCAATGGAGGAAGAAGAGCTCTTTCGAGTTCACCTTATGGTTGCTGTCCCTGGCGAAGATTGTGTTGCTCAATGCTCTGTGAAAGTACCGGATGGTTGGGTTATGGATATGCGTGGCGTGCAGAGAGTCCCAACCATCGGCATTGATGCCGGTCAACTGGTACCACAGCGCGAAAGCTTCTTGCTGGAACTGATCGGTGAGGCGGCGGTGAGCATTGTCGCCTCGAGGGAGTTGTAAGATTGTGGCGATCTGGTTCTGGTTCACCTGGTAGTTTGTGCCGAACATCCGGAAGCATGCGGCGCCTGAGTGTTGGCTAAGGTCGCCGCTGGATGTGACGTAGGTAAATGAACTCAAGAACTTGAGATTGAGTTGTTCGTATGTTGGCAGTGGATTGGTGCAGAGGTTCCAGATGCCTGCTCTTTGAAGCATCCAAGTTACGCCTTCAAGGAGTCCGAGCTCCGTAAGCGACGGAATGTGTGGATAATGAGTCGGCTGGAGCGACCTTTGATGGAATGCGATGTAGTTTGCCCGCTGTCTTTCGCCTAAGTCACCTTCGCTGAAGACAATGTTACTGATATCTGGGGTTTCGGTATTTCTCGCCATTGTTGGAAGATTGAGAGGGTTCTGAGGATTGGGGCTGTTCTGCAAAGTGGGAAAAATTGACAGAAGTGTGGTTGGAAGTTGAGATTGGAGTTGAAATATATGGGGCAATGTGGGGAAAACGAAAGATTGGAGTGGGGAGGAAGTTCTGATGATTGGAAGTTGAAAAGAGGGTAGTGGGAGAGAAAACGCAACTCCTGTTATATCAGATAGCAGTTTTGGGTTCGTGACGGTGGTCACCCGCGTGACGCTCGTCAGGGTCCTGTGACGGTCGTCACAGCTGCAAAATCTGCAGAACGCAGAATTTTGCTCTGAGGGCGTTCTTGCAGTGACTTTTAGGCCTAGTATTTATACGGCAATGTGTTATAGCAGCCAACAAACAAAGAATAACGTAAAAACAAAATAATTGAATATAGACTATAATTGAAATAACATGAAATTGAAATGATTGTATGTAGTACATAAAAAACTAACAATGCGAAAAATCCAAATGATTAAACGAAACTAAACTAAACCAAACTAAACTGAATCTACTGCTAAAACTAGTATCTAGTCTTTTCGTGCCTTCAACTCATCGAATTTCCGCGCGTAGTAGTCGAGCTGGTCACAGACTAAGTCCATGAAGACTACCAGTTCGCTGTGTATGCCTGCGATGTCATCTTTTACAGTAGTCAGAGCTGCATCAACGTTGTCCAATCGGAGTAGAACAATATCCATTTTGTCGGTGGTCTCCTCAGGGATAGGCTCAGGATAGGTGTTGTAGTGCGGAGGAGTCATATGGTCTACTTCAGCTTCGGATACAGCGTCCTCATAGTACATATAGTCGTGTGCCTCAGAGATGTGGTCACTGTCATACATATAGTTCTGTGGTGTTGACTGAGGTGAAGGAGGTCCCATAGGCTCGTCCAATTCATAAAGCCAGTTGTCCTTGTTGTGGATACTTGTCATCTGATGGTTAGGCAGTGTGAATAGCTGTACTGGTTTTTCGTTAATGAGGTACTCATACGGTCCAGGTCCCATAGTTCCTAAAATGCGCCTGTTAAAGCAGAATTGTATATTCATGGGTCGGATGGTGCCAAAACGAGTGCTTGCATTTAAGTGGAATCTAAGGCCAAGCTCGTGGGCATTCATTGTCACGAGGCCTCCTATAAGAATAGGTGTCTGTGGTTCCTGCGTGAGGCGTTTGAAAGATCTCATCATGAAAGGCACTGCATTTACTGTACGTCCCTGAGAAGCACAAAACATGATGAATAACTCCTCTTTAGATACTGTAGTAATATTTTCTTCTTTCCCAAACAGGGTGTGAGCTAGTATCTTATGGAAGTATCTAAAAGCTTGGTTATGAATATCATCATTATACATTCTGTCTGGTTCAGGGTGATAGTCGCCTGTGATTCTACCCCAGAATTGGTCGAGTTCAAAATCAAGATCGTCATCGTCTGCACTGATGAACACATGCGGTCCATTAGGAAATCCTAGGAGGTTAGCTAGTGACATTCGGCTATGGGTTTGGTCCATTCCAAACATTCGAAAGGTAATCAGCTCTGTGTTGGATCCAAAACCATAGTTGGGTATGTATCTGAAAGAACTATGGAATTCATAGGTAAGATCCTTATCGGTAGCAAAACGTGTTTTCAAAGCAGTGTTCTCCCAACCCAGTTGATTGAACAGGTATTGAATGCTATCCGTGATTCTTAGTTTATCCATGGTAGACTTATCATAATACAGCGTTAAGGCAATTTCTCTTTCAGTTAGTGCTGCAAATCTTGCCTTTTGAGCTAGTCCTCGAAAATGAACCTTTGTGAAGTCGTACTCGGCCATACTCGCAGGTAATTCGGAGAAAACAGAAGGAATGTTTTGAAGACTTTAAAAATCCTGAAAAGTTTAAAACAGGAGTTTGAAGTCAGGATTTTTAAAAACAAAAAGCGGTAGAAACAAAAGACAAAGGAGAAAAATAAAATAAAAATAAAAATATGAAAACAAACGAAAGTAGAAAGTAGTAGTAATTATAAGTTTAGAATTTTTGTTAAATTTTCAAAGTAAAATTTTAAATAAAGAATGAAATACAGTAACAAGGAAAAATGCGAGAAAAGTTGGGTTGCCTCCCAGTAAGCGCTGTTTTTAATGTCTAAAGCCTGACGATAGCTTGGTGATAAGCTATTCGGGTGTTTGAGCTGGAAGCTCAAGCAATGTTATACTGCTGAATTGAGGGCTGTTGTCGTTCTAATTATAATGTTTTAGACGTTGCCCGTTTACGATAAACGGTGCATTCGTCTTATCGGTAATTTCGACAGCTCCACTCTGAAGTACTTTAGTCACTTTTAGGGTCCAGACCACCTAGATTTTAGTTTACCTGGGAAGAGTTTTAATCTTGAATTAAATAGCAATACAATGTCTCCCACACTGAATTGTTTCTTGGCTGAACGTTTATCATGCCACTTTTTAGTTCGTTCTTTGTAGATACGGGCATTTTCGTAAGCGTCTAATCGAAGTTCTTCCAATTCGTGTATGTTCAAGATTCGCTTTGTTTCATGATATGATTCATTATGAGGTGGAAGTCTATGTTGATGACATGATTGCAAAGTCGCAGACGGAGGAGGGACATCTGGTCGATGTTCTGAAATTGTTCGAAAGGTTGAGAATGTTCAAGCTGAGGCTGAATCCTAACAAGTGCACCTTTCGGGTGAGATCTGGAACGTTACTGGGTTTCATTGTCAGTGAAAAGGGTATTAAGGTAGATCCTGCCAAAATAAGAGTTATACAAGAAATGCCTGAGTCGATAACGGAGAAATACGTTCGTGGTTTCCTAGGGAGATTAAACTACATTGCAAGGTTTATATCTCATCTTACAGCCACTTGTGAACCAATATTCAAATTGCTGAGAAAAGATCAAATGGACAGGTGGAATGAAAATTGCTAGAAGGCTTTCGAAACAATAAAAGAATATATACAGGAACCTCCAATACTCATGCCTCCAGTTGCAGGGAGACCATTGGTCATGTATCTCACGGTTCTTGAGAATTCAATGGGATGTGTGCTCGGTCAACAGGATGAGTCAGGTAGAAAAGAGCATATCATCTACTACCTGAGTAAGAAGTTCACTGATTGTGAGTCGAGGTACTCGATGTTGGAAAAAACATGTTGTGCACTCGCTTGGGCCGCAAAGTGTTTGAGATAGTACATGTTAAACCACACAACCCTATTGATTTCGAGGATGGACCCGATCAAGTATGTATTTTAAAAACAAGCACTCTTCGGAAGGATTTCCCGTTGGAAAATGGTGTTAACAGAGTATGATATTCAATATGTTTCCCAGAAATCCTTCAAGGGAAGTGTCTTGTCGAAATATCTCGCGGAAGAGCCTATTGAGGATTGACTTTCCAGATGAAGAGGTCATGTTTTTGAGAATGAAAGATTGTGATGAGCCTTTACCTGACGAGGGTCTTGAGAGAGGATCTCAGTGGAAATTGGTTTTCGACGGAGCGGTTAATTCATATGGTAATGGAATCGGCGTGATCATTACTACTCCTCACGATTCTCATATACCGTTCGCCGCCTGATTGACATTTGCATGCACCAATAATGAAGCTGAGTATGAAGCTTGCATTATGGGTTTAGAAGAGGCCATTAATATGAGGATTAAGAATCTGGATGTATACGGTGACTCAGCGTTAGTCGTTAACCAAATCAAAGGAGAATGGGAAACTCGTCAGGCCAACCTAGTGCCTTATAGAGATTATGCAAGGAGACTGCTGCCTTTCTTTGATAGAGTTGATTTTCATCATATGGCGAGGGATGAGAATTAGATGGCGGATGCCTTGGCTACGCTCGCTTTGATGTATAAAGTGAATTTCTGGAATGAAACTCCTGCTATTACCATCATGTGTCTTGATAGAACTGCTTTTGTGTTTGCCGTTGAGAAAGCATTCGATGGAAAGCCTTGGTATTTCGATATCAAGCATTTTCTCAAGACTCAGGAGTACCCATCTGGGGCATCCAGCAAAGATAAGAAAACTCTGAGGAGGTTAGCCGGTAATTTTTATTTGAACAAGGACGATGTGCTCTACAGGAGAAACTTCGACATGGTCTTCCTGCGTTGTGTTGATGAACTTGAAGCAAACCAGTTAATGGAGGAAGTCCACTAGGGTTCTTTTGGCACTCATGTCGGTGGACATGCAATGGATAGAAAATTGTTGAGATATGGGTATTATTGGATGACTATGGAATCTGATTGCTTCAAATACGCCAGAAAATGCCATAAATGCCAGATTTATACGGATAAGGTGCATGGGCCACCAGCTCCTCTGAATGTGTTAACGTCTCCTTGGCCGTTTGCCATGTGGGGAATTGATGTGATTGGAAAGATTGAGCTGACTGCTTCTAATTGACATTGCTTCATTCTGGTCGCGATTGATTACTTTACGAAGTGGGTAGAAACAGCGTCTGTCACCAATGGCACGAAGCAGGTGGTCGCCCGATTCATAAAGAAGGACATCATTTTTCGTTATAGTATTCCGGAGAGAATCATTACCGATAATGGTTCAAATTTGAATAACAAAATGATGAAGGAATTGTGTCAGGGTTTCAAGATAGAACATCACAATTCTTCACCATATCGTCCGAAGATGAATGGTGCTGTTGAGGCAGCTAATAAGAATATCAAGAAGATTGTGCAGAAAATGGTTGTGACCTACAAGGACTGGCACGCGATGTTGCCTTTTTCTCTTCACGGATATCGTACTTCGGTGCGTACATCAATCAGGGCAACTCCTTTTTCACTAGTGTATGGTATGGAAGCAGTCCTGCCATTAGAAGTTGAGATTCCTTCTTTAAGGGTTTTGTCGGATGTGAAGCTTGACGAAGCTGAATGGGTGCGAACCAGGTTGAATCAGCTGAGCTTGATTGATGAGAAGAGGTTGGCAGCCATCGCGCATGGCCGGTTGTACCAGAGTAGGATGAAGAAAGCCTTTTATCAGAAAGTGCATCCTTGGTGCTTCCAGACAGGTGATTTGGTGTTGAAAAGGATCCTTCCTCCTCATACAGAACACAGGGGAAAATGGACTCCTAACTATGAAGGTTCGTATATGGTAAGAAAGGTTTTCTCTGGTGGAGCCTTATTGCTATCTACTATGGATGGGGAAGATTTTTCGTCCCCTGTGAACGCGGACGTGGTTAAAAAATACTTTGCTTAAAAGAGACCCGCTGGACACAAAAAGAAAGTCCAGGCAAAATGGAGCATCCCGGCGAACCATAAAAAGAAAAATGCTCGGGCAAAAATCAGGGATAAAAGAAAAAAGAATGAACCCGCAAAGTTGAAAACCTGAAAAGGCAACTTTGGCAAAAATGGGTATCCCGGTGGATTGAAAACCCGAAAGGGTGATCCAGGAAAAAGTTAGGGATTTAAAAAGAAAATGATCACGGTATGCGTTCGATCTGTAAACTTGTGAGCAGTTATCCCGAAGGAAAGGAATCAGTCCAATCAGTCTTGTTAGAAGACAAAACACAGGAAACATCAAAGACATACAGGTCATAGCCGAATCGACACATGGTGGTTGTCTATTTCCACATTGCTGATATTTGTATTGTATTTGTTTTCTTGTTTTTGAGCAATTACCTCTTTTCAGGAATTGCATCTGTATTGTAATTTGCCTATTTACAGGCCTTTCGTTAATAAAGTATTCACTTAAGTCAAAGAGCTTTCTTTTTCTTGTCCATTTTACTGTTTTGTTTGCGAAATGTATGTTATTTTGATAAACATTGCAGGTAAAAGCAAGAGGTTGTGCAGAGCATAACGAAAGCGCTGACTTTGCTTGATCAGCAAGTATCATGGATGGTAACTGAGGTAACCATTTCACATGTCGAACATTTCTGGTGTTTTTCTTTGTTGCAGGTCAACAGGGTCCTCTCAGCCAGGTGAGATTCCCTTATCCTCAACAATTCAAGTTGCAACCGGTGGCAGTTGTTGTAAGCCGGGTATTCTTAGTGGATTAAGTGCACTACTTCTGGCAAAATGGATTTGTTCCCCACAGGTAAATGCAGTCAGGCATGAGCAACAAAGAGGTATGCTTCCCTAGTAGAGATTTTGCTTCCCTAGTGAAGTGGTCATCTTATCTCCGGCAGAGTTGTGTCCTCTCCGGCAGAGTTCGATTATCGAGTTTTAAATGTTATATCTCCAACATAACGAAGATATGTCTTCGTGAGAAAGTGAGTCCCTGGCAGGGTGGAAGTTTTTTCTTAGTAGAACAGGGTAGCAGGGTTTCCCGCATCGGCAGGATGGTTTGTAAACCCGTCTTATTCTCCAGTGGAGGCAACGTCGGTGACGTCCTTTCCCCACGGAATCGATTCAGGATTTTCTCTAGTAGAATGCAGTGCTGATTCTCTCGACAGAGTGAGTAGTAGAACAGGAGTCTGGGATTTCCCCAGTCGATTCAAGTTCCCCGTAGAGCAGGAGTATCTGATATTCCTCGGCAGAGCAGGTTGATATTCGATGTAATCCTAAGCAGAGTGGATTTTCTCCCCGAGCAGGATAGAGTTTTCAGGAATTCCAGTCAGGGATGATTTCCCTAGCAGAGTAAAGTCAATCTTTAGTGGTCGACTGTTTTTCCCCCGCAGAGACGGTTTCCTCAGCATAAGGGGTTTTATTTAAGCATAGAATTGCTGGTGTTCCTGCCGAGCTATTCATTTTCCCAGAAGATTTGATCCCCGGCGGTGTGGATTTCTCTTCCCGGTGAGGGTTGTTCTCTCTCCCCGGCAGAGTGGGTATCTTTTATCCCTAGCATTTATTTTGCTGGGCTGGTTCTTTTGCATTTACATTTGCATTAGCATCCTCCCAAACGTGTAGCATTTCCATTTCGTATGGAGCATTACACCATTTTCAAACATAAGCATCTAAAGCATAAGCTAGGATTGGTGTTTCGGGACTGGATATTTGTTTCAGCTGAGATTTGTTTGAATCAAGGGCTTTTCATGTTGTCCGTGTTAGGATGGATTTTTGGGTTGTTATCTTATCAGATTCTTCCCAGCCGAACCTTTTGCATGAATGTCTTCGCTTTCCTCAGGTGAGTCGCTTGCGAGTGTAGTCTTCCCTGGTCAAGCTTGTGGTTCTTTCCCAACAGAGTTGTCCCGAATTTTGGTTGGTCATCGTTGTTTTATTTCAACTTTTGGTTAATGACCCGGTGGCGTTTGGATGTTATTCCAACTTTTGGTGGTTATTCTTTATTTTCTCTTAGCAGAGTCGTGGATTCCAACTTTTGGTCGGTACCCTCTAGCGTAGTTCAGATGGTTGTATTTGGTGTTCCTACTTTTGGTTGGCCTAGAAGGTGATCCCAACTGCTGGTTGGTAATCTTTGGTTTCCCCGCGCAGAGTTCTTTATTCCAACTTTTGGTTGGCAATCTTTGTTATTCTAACTCTTGGTTAGTAGCCGTTGTTCTAACTCTTGGTTAGTGGCCTTTTATTTCAACTCTTGGTTGATAATTCAGGATGATCATCTCAACTTTTGGTTGGCAGTCTTCTGTGGTGGAGTCCGCTTCGTTTAGCGCTCCCCAGCTGTCCTAACTCTTAGTTAGTAGCTTTTAGTTCCGATTTGTGAGCAATGAGGATCTTTCCCCGACAATCCTAACTCTTGGTTAGCAGCTTGTGTTCTAACCTTTGATCAATGGTGTTTCATGGTGATTCTAACTATTGGTTAGTATCTTTGTTTCCCAACTTTTGGTTGGATGTTATCCCCTGCAGTTGTCCCAACTCTTGGTGGGTATTCCCCTAGGGCCCAGTAAGGTTGGGTTGGGACGTCAGTTGTTATCCCAAATTTTGGTTGGTAGTCTTCCTTATTCCTCAGCGGAGTCGTTATCTCAACTTTTGGTCGATGAGGAGGTTTGGCGTTTTCTAACTTTTGGTTTGTGGTTATGGTTTCCCCGGTATGGTCAGTTGTGGATGTCGGTTCGTTTTCCAACTCTTGGTTGGTAGCCTTTAATTCCCCAGTGAGGACGCCATATCTGGTGTGGTTGATTTTGTCGACATTTTTCCAACTCTTTGTTTTCCGGTTGTTGATTCCGACTTTTGGTCAGTATGCCTCCCCAGCGAAGCGCCGTGGAAATTTTGGTTAGTATGGATTCCGACTATTGGTTGGTGGGGTGGTTTTATCCCCAGAGAGTCACTTTCATCCCATCTTTTGGATGGTGCTGCTAGTTTGTTCTCCACAGAGTCGTCTGATTAGTCTACTCTTTCCTCAGTGAAGCCGCCACAAAGCTGTTAGGTTACTTTTTTGTTCCCCTGCAGGGTTTGTTCCAACTCTTGGTTGGTATTCCGAGTTCGATATCCCGACTTTTGGTTGATGTTTTGTGGGAGAGTTCGTTCCAACTCTTGGTTGGTATCTATCTTTGTTTGTTTCCAACCTCTCGGCTAATATCCGTTGACTTTGGTTGTTCCAACTCTTGGTTGGTATTCTCCGAGCGTTTTCCCGACTTTTGGTTGATATCTTTGGGATGGATTTTAGATTATATTGCATTGTTATCCCGAGCGCATCGTTTTCCGACTCTTGGTTGGTGGTCGCTGTTTTGCATTCCCGCGGGGTGCAAATTTCCAGGTTTTTTTGTGTTCAATCACCTTGTACCTTGAATGTTTGAAAGCGGATGCTTTTTCTCATTTTAGGTCCAAGTTGTTTGAATAGGGGCAGCTGTATCACCCCAAAATTTGCCTTTTGTTTTAACTGTAACTGGCTTTTGTTTCTTTGCATTTAGAATTTTGCATTGCATAGCATTTGTAACACCCCCCTTCTATACCCCCAAATAAAACAAATAATCATTTAGGCATAAATTCAAAACTTCATCAGAGTACATTTATGTTATGGCATAAAAGGGGCATATCACATTATACCAAAAATTCAACACATACAACACCTGTTCAACAGATATGCAACATCGGGGCAACACCCACAAGAAAATATTTAGAACAAAGGCGGAAACATCTAAATATTTCATAACCTTCAAAACATGTAATCACATACGTATACATCATTCAAGTTGATTTACAGCATCATCAATATAAACAATGTTCAACCAGCATGTTTGCATAAACATTCATCAGCAGATACAAACATAGATGTATCACAAAATAATCAAAATAATCCCTAACTACCCGGTGCCACATATCAGAGCCAACCGACCAAAAAGACTGAAGCCACGCTTCACAAAAGATCTCTAGCAATCTAATCTGCAATGCCTCATAGAGCATTATAGAACAGCAGAAGGGTGAGAAACGATATCATAATACATAATGCATATAAACATATATACATATACATATAATATCCAATAACATTGTTCGCGTTCTCACCACAACTCATCTCCCTACACCATACATCGCAATGTATTCACAAATATCTATTTACAAATAGAACACTAAGCATATACAATATGCATCATCAATATTTATATTAATTCATAAACATACACACATATACAGATATACTCACACATACATGTATCTTCAAGCATTCTATTCATGCCAATTATCAATAATTTACATAAACATCTACATTCATGTTTATTCACCATACATCATGCACAGATGTCAACATGCAACTCATAGAGACCGACACACGACTCTATGCAGATGTAAATGCGATACCGACTTAATCACCCATCAGATTCTCCTAAGAATCAATTCATTCACGCCCCTCACGGGTACACTATAACTCATCAGATTCTCCTTGGGATCATATCTTTCATCAGATTCTCCAAGGAATCACATCGCTCATCAGATTCTCCAAGGAATCACATCCCTCATCAGATTCTCCAAGGAATCACATCGTTCATCAGATTCTCCGAGGAATCACATCGTTCATCAGATTCTCCAAGGAATCACATCACTCATCAAATTCTCCAAGGAATCACATCACTTATCAGATTCTCCGAGGAATCACATCACTCATCAGATTCTCCAAGGAATCACATCGCTCATCAGATTCTCCGAGGAATCACATCACTTATCGGACTCTCCTAGGAATCCTATCACTCATCAGACTCTCCTAGAAATCAACAGCAAAAAAATGTACTTCATGATGCTTCCATGCAAAATGACTCCATACACTTCTTGAAATGCATACCTGTTTACAAACATACTCATGCATTCTTCACATTCATCACATTTATTCATTATGCATTCACAATATATATACATATCACAATACATATATACATATTCATCATTCGATCTCAACATGCATTTCTATTCAATTCAAGTAAATGCTCCAAATTGCCAATCGGCCACATTTCACACTTCAGAAACTAGGATTCACGCCATACGGCTACCCACAACACACATAACAACATATAATTAGTCATCTCAGACAAGGAATGATCGCAACCAAACCACTCAACCAATCCACGAACGGAAAACACAAGAAAATAAAATATGCTGCTGTGTTCGCTAACCTTCGTCTGGCGAACCTTCGCTACTTCGTTCGCCTGGAAAACTTGCCAGCGAAGACCATTGGGAGTTATTCTAGAATTACTCGTTAGCACTCGCTAGCACACTTGCCTGGCGAACCTTCGCCACACTCATTCGCTTGGCAAACTTGCCAGCGAAGACAGGGTGTTTGCTACTGACTTGGTTCGCTGCTGCTCGCTGGGCTTCGCCTGGCGAACCTACAAACTCAGAACTCCCATGGCTGTCCCAAAAGCCCAAACCTCACAAACCGACCGATTTAATCCAAATCAGTTCCAGTAGCACAACCCATTCATCACCTGACTATACTACACCGTCTATTCCAAATTCTAACCGATAAAACTCAGTTTCTACCGATTAAATAAACTTCCGACCTAGAAATGGAAACAGAAAACGATCCAACAGATCCAATCTAGCACATACATGATCATATACATTATTAAGATGATAAAACTTCTCACCCTTACCTAATTAATCGCAAGCTAGGGTTTAATCTTGATGCTTTCCAAAGTTTCCTCTTCTTTCTCTCCTCTTTCTCTTCTCCTTCTTTCTTTCTCTTTTCTTTCCTTCCTTTCTTACTATCTTTCTTTCTCTTCTATTTCCTCTTTAATATCTTCCTATTATTTTTCCCAAAACATCTACTAACTCAATATCTTATAAAATATCCAACTTATTATTAAATAGGAAATGTCCAAAATACCCTCCAACTATTTTCTCTGAAAACTCCCAAAATCGGGTAAAATAAAACAATACGTAAACATAACATATTTCCACGAAAATTCCACATCAAAATAATATTCGCCCAATTAAAACCAAGAAGGACTTAACGAAAGAGGGATAATCGAAATCGGGGCGTTACAGCATTCGTTCTAGAGGCATGGGATCAAGGCGTTCCTGTGGCTCAAGTTCATCTCGGAGCAAAAGACTGAACAACAAACAGCGAGCATCAGAGGCTCGGACATTCATTTTTGTCCAGCGGTCAGGCGATCGATTTTTATTTTTTGCAGGTTAATTTCGGATCAGAAAGCAACGCTCAGGCTCATAGCAAGTATTTTCACAGTGACAACGGTCAAAAATGAGGTTCACCAGCTAAACAGAGCTCCAGACAGTTGAAACAGGGCAAATGGACAGATTTTCTACCAAAAGGCGCCAAATTCAAATTTTTGAAGGTGTTAATCGATTAACACATATGGTTAACCGATTTACCATTGAAAAATTAGCCCATAATTGAAGTTTTAACAGTCTTAACCGGTTAACGCATATGGTTAACCGGTTAACCATAGCAGAATTTGCTCTGTACGTGATTTTGCAAGCCAAATGCACTTGGGGTCCAATTTTGATCACCTTGGAATTCAAATTTTCATGTGGGAAAGATCTAGAACACCTTTAAATTTCATATTTCCCTCTAAAACTCCATTCCACATTCCAAGCCTTGATTTCCAACCCAAATTCCAATCCTTGCTTTTTGGATCCAAGCCTAGATCATATTTAAGTGATTTACTCCAAAGCAAGCCATCAAATTTTCCATTTCTCACATCCATTTTCAGAATTGATCAGAATTCTCTCTCAAATTCTCTCAACTTCTCCATAACCAAAACTCACTCAAAGCTCTTTTTCATTGGAATTATTGATTCTTCATTGGAATCAATGGATTCTTGAGCATAAACCTCCATTTGCCATCATCATTGAATCAATTTTCATCTTCAATTTTCGTGCAAGCTTGGATCTGAATCTGGAGTTGGATCTAGAAGTGATTATTTAAAGCTTTTTGACTCAAATTTGGTGGATCTTCATTCATACAACAACAATTATTGTGGATCTTGAAGTTTTCCGGATTTCTAGCATTTGATCTACTCAAATTCAGTTGATCAACATTTACTGAATCAATTCTCCGATTCGAAGGTTGGATTTCTCGATCCGATTTAATTTTTTAGCTTATCATGTTAATCTTCATATTCGATTGAATTTTGTTGATTTCGATCCATTCGATTTGTGATATGGTTGTGCAATTGTGTATCCATGCTGTTGGATCTATGTTTTCTATTGTCAATTTCGTGCTTAATTGATAAGTTGATATGTTGGAATATTGAATAAGCTGTTTGTGTGTTGGAAGTGATTTTTTGCTGCTGTTTTTGGATTCTGCTATAGTGTTAACCGATTAACGTATATGGTTAACCGGTTAACCAATTCAAATATTCAAATTTTTCAAAGATTTCAGGGTGTTAACCGGTTAATGCCTGGTGTTAATCGATTAACACCTACGAATTTCCAGATTTTCACATGTTTTACACAGGTTAACCAATTAACAGTATGTTTTAACTGATTAACATTGTGCCAGAATGCCATATTTGATGTTTTGCTTGCATGTTCACATACTGGTGCAATTTGAATCATCATAGATCAGTGTGATGTATTAGAATTGAATTATTTTGGTTGTTTGTCATTGTTTGTGGTTGACTAATCATGATGTTGTTGATACGTGTGATCATTTTTCAATTGTTTGCATGCTTGAGTATGTGGTTCGAATTGAGTTTTCGTTTGCACGTTCATATGCTTTCATCTCTTGTTTTTCCCACATGTTTGCATCATTCTTATATCGCTGTGAGGTCGAGACGCGCTTGTCGTGGCTGCTGCCCCACGCATTTTTCCTCCCTCCCACCATTCTAGATGTGCATCTTCGTGTTTGCGTTTTCTCTACTTGTGATTGATTCTTCCTTTGTTCTTCTTGTGCTTTCTTGCCATGACCCCCATAGGATTCCTAGTCCCTCCGTTTATGATGGGAGTAGGATATACATTAGGTGTTCAATCCAAGTATGCTAACATTAGGGTAGATGTTTCCCCTTTTCATCCAAACTTTAGGATCACTTTGCATGACAACGTTAGGGCCGAGTCTCCCTTAGACCTTCCGTGTGTCTCTCTTTCTCATCTCTAAATCATGATAACTCATCTGATAAAGGCGATAAACATTGCGCGCTATGAGCCTTAAGCTAAATGGGGAATGATGAGTGAGGGGTCTCCTCTCGCTTATCTAGAGTGTTTAGTATACGTCCCGTTTGGGGGAGATATATGACGCATTCGCCTCAATGTCATAGTCTTTAGTGCAACGTGAATCACAAACCGAATTAATTTACTTCACAAAAAAACACAAACAAAATTCAAACCTTTTTCCTTGCGGGATTAATCAGAAACTTATTTTTTCAGAAAAGAGTGTTGTTAAGCTTCGGTTCTACCGCAAATAGGCTTAGTCCCTAACTGCTGGAATGGATGTTTAACCTTACTTGGTTAAAACACTTAATCAATTTGTGGTTTCGTGTCAGCCCGAACTACGTTTGCTCTGATCTTTCATACCAGATGAAAGTACGTAGCCACAAGACGCGATGTCTTGGCGAGTAACCTTCCCCCTTTCTCTCCCGTAGTTAGCCGAACTACGTTGACTCTGACTTTCCCATTGCACGAGGGAATACGTAGGCACAGAGCGGCGATGCTCTGCCAAGTCTCTTTTCTTTTCTTTTTGTCTTGTAAGCCTTTAGCGTAGATAGTGTAAACACACCCTTGGATAGACAACAAGTGTGGATTCTGTCGAGTACGACGGATGTGAGGGGTTCTAATACCTTCCCCTTGCGTAACCGACTCCCGAACCCAGGACTTGGTTGCGATGACCTCGTCTTTTCCCTTTTTCCGTCAGGTTTTTCCGATCGTTTCCTTTCCCTCTGTTTGGGATAAAAAACGAAAGGTGGCGACTCTTCTGTTTTCTGCCGGGTGTTTTTCGCAGTTGCGACAGTATCAACTGCTCAAGTTTGAATTCCTAAATGAAGATGTAATGTACATACAACGTCAGAAACCAGAACCTGATGGGGCGTCTAACAAGAATGGACACGGTATTAGAGTTGTCTCGAAGAATCCAACTGGAGGATATACTGCCGTTACTGCCAGACTCTGCTTCTTATGTACCAACAATATAGCCGAGTATGAAGCTTGCATCCTGGGACTGGAAGTTGCTATTGATCTCCGCGTCAAAATCTTGGAAGTGATCGACGATTCTGCTTTAGTGATCTACCAACTCAGTGAAGAGTGGGAGATCCGAGATGAAAAGTTAATCCCTTACAAAGATCATATTCTGGAAATGATTGAATACTCTGATGAAATCACTTTCAAACATGTGTCGAGAGCAGAAAATCACATTGTTGATGCTTTAGCTATGCTAGCATGAATATGGAAGGTCCAGTTTGTTAACGAGGCACCTCTGATTTGCATTGAAAGAAGGACTGTACCAGCTTATGTCATGATGGTAGAAGAAGAGTATGATAAGAAGCCTTGATTTCATGACATTAATAATTTCTTCAAAACCAAGAGTATCCGGCTGACACATATAGAGTCGACAAAAGAGCCATACGAAGGTTATCATCCAAATTTTTCATCAAAAATGGCATTCTGTACAAAAGAAACCACGACATGGTTCTACTCAGATGTGTCAATGGAAAAGAAGCAGATCCGCTAATGAAGGAAGTGCATGAAGGGACATTTGGCACTCATGCCGGTGGCCATGCCATGGCGAAAAAGATTTTAAGGGCCGAATATTTTTGGCTGACCTTAGAGACAAATTGTATCCTCTTTGCTCGAAAATGCCACAAATGTCAAGTCTACGCCGACAAAGTGCATGTTCCTCCGCATCCTCTCAACGTGATAACATCACCATGGCCATTCGCTATATGGGACATAGACATCATTTGGGCGATAGAGCCAAATGCTTCCAACGACCGTCGATTTATCCTTGTCGCAATTGATTACTCCACCAAATGGGTAGAAGCAGCATCGTATGTGAACGTAACCAAGCAAGTAGTCACCCGCTTCATCAAGGAAGAGATTATTTTTCGATACGACATCCCTGACCAAATCATCACTGACAATGGATCAAATCTAAATAACAAGACAATGAAAGAACTTTATGATGACTTCAAAATCAAGCATCATAATTCTTCTCCGTACAGAATAAAAATGAATGGCGCCGTCGAAGCTGTAAATAAGAACATCAAGAAGATATTACAAAATATGGTTGTAACCTACAAGGATTTCCACGAGATGCTAGCATTCTCTTTACATGGGTACATAGCATCAGTGTGCACTTCGACAGGGGAAACCCCCTTCTCCTTGGTTAACGGAATGGGCGATATACTACCGGTAGAGGTCAAGATACCTTCGTTAAGGATCTTAATGGAACCCGAGCTTGAAGAAGCCGAGTGGATAAAGGATAGGTTCGATTCACTGAATCTCATTGATGAAAAGAGGATGACAGCTGTTGCACCCCAAAATTTGCCCAACTTTTCTTTACCTAGCTTGTGTTTCATTTCATTCACATTAGCATTATCATTTGCATTTCATTGACATGTATGCAGGAGATCAAGAGGTATGATTACCAATCAAGAGCTATATAAGACTATGAAGCCAACTAAGAAGGTTATTCAGATGTTCAAGGGTTGATATCCTTGACAGAGAAGTTAAGAGATCCTCAGAGAGAGTGATTGAAGCCAAGAGGGCGTGTCTCCTAACTTGAGAGTTGTGGGAAGTCATCAGATGATTCTGAAGCCATGAAGTTAGACTTGAGGCCTTGAGAAAGCTCATGAGAAGTGTTGAAGATCACTTTGAGGCCTAGACAGGTCATTGTGCAAGATTGAGAAGGCTCAGCCATGAGTGGTGCAGCTAGGGTTTGACTGGGTCAACCCTAAGTCAACTGATGATTTGAAGAAGGTTGAGACCTAATCCAAGAGCCATGTGATCATGGATTGATACATTGGGATATCATAAGGATGATTCAAAGGTAAACTCATCATGATTGAAGAGTTTGAGAAGTTTCAGGCTAGGGTTTCTAAGACTTGACAGTGTAAAATCCCCTAGTTTGACCCCTATCTTCAAGGCAATTTAGCTCAAGATGTGATTGTCATCTCATCTTGCCCCCAACATGATTGTTGTAGAGCATGGTCTCGGCTTTAATTTTAGTGCTAGAAGTCCTTGATAGGATTTGTAGAACTCAAGTTATGGCTTTGACAAGTTACAAGTCATCTGAGGTATATGAATTTGGAGCTTGAAAGTTACCCAACTTGCATGAAACGTTTGCCCAAGAAGGATGATTCCTATGAGCTTTTGGTCAACATGAATGTTGTTCCTTATCCTCTTAGCTTTCCATACTAGAAGTCCTTGATAGGATTTGTAGAACTCAAGTTATGGCTTCGATAAGTCAAGGGTATTTTGGGTATTTGGACATTACAGGTCATTTTGAATCATAAGTCAATTTCACCATCTTGCAAGCCTCAAATGGATTTTTGTTCAACATGAAAGTTGTTCAAAATGATGTTTTTAGCTTGTCTAGGTATCAAGAGTCCATTTATATGGATCATATCAAGCATTGGTGGAAGAAAGTTCATATAAAAGCCATTTTAATGAATTAAGATGGGAAAATTCAAAACAATTGAGAATAATTTATTTTCAAGTCAAATTGGTGGTCATTTTGAATGGAATTGATGTTTTAGAGAGATTGGCATTGGCACATTTGTGATTTGAAGTGCTTAAAATGGCCATTTGGAAGGTTGCTTCACAAATAAGAAACACATCTCACACATTCCATATGTTGAGATCAAAGGGAGAGAACCATTTCATTACATTCCACAAAGGTTAAGTGAATCATTTTAGACTGATTTGGAGAGTGAACAAGGTTAGAAGGTGGATGTCAACTTTGGAAATTTGGAAGAAAGGTGAAAATCAAAAACTCATGAATGGGCTTGGTTTGGGCCTCTAATCCATTGAAACAGAATATAAAAGGGATTTAGAACAAAATTGGAAGTTTCTAGTGCCAAAATTCGTGGAGAAGCCATTAATGCAAGGTGAAGAAGAAAGCTTGAAATTGAAAATTCGTTTTGGAGAATCAAGAGGTTTCAACCAGAATTAAGCATCAAGAAACATTCTCCATTAATCATTGAAGAATTCTGCAAGGTTTGGAAGAAAATTGAGGCGTGAATCCACTGCAATCCAAGCTCAAAGACAGGTTTTAACTTCTTGAAATTTCTCTCTGATTGTGTGTTTTTAATGAAGTAGAAGCATGCGGTTAGGTTCCTCTTATGATCTAGGTGGATTTAGGATGATCAATTGCAACTTTAGAGACGATTTATGTTGAAGTTCATTTTCGGTTGAGATTGATATCTCAAGATTCAGGCGTTTTTAGAGTGAATGAATGGCATGGTTGAATTGCTGATGAAATTCTGGTCAAGTTTCGTTTAGAAATCGTGGAAAATAGTTGATTGTAGACGAACTTAGGGTTATACAGGGGTGGCCGGAAAAGCCACCGGCGACGGCCTGGTTCGCGCGCAGGTTTGTAGGTTTGAATTGAGGAAGATGAAATCGCGTCCGTCCAGGCGTGCTGAAAGTTGGACTCAATCACTCAATCTAAGTGTCCTCAGTGAGCCACGTAACCCTTTCCAAAACTCACCATTTTGCTTAGTAACCTTGTGAGTTTCTCTGTGTGAACCGAGCGTGCCTTGGTTCGAATCCTGGCGTGTATTGTTTTTGATATTTCACTTTGTGAATTGAATTGAGTTGCTGAATTGGAGCGTTGGGCCTATGAACTCCTTGCTAATGACACCTCCCAATTGGCCCAATCTGTGAAATGAACTGAAGTTCATTGCTATTTGCCACGCTGGTTTTATTCTTTTCTTTGATTTTCTTTTATTTTCATCATTTCACATAGTTTGTAAATAATTCATAAAAAATAGAATAATAACTCAATTAATTCCAAATTTTTTCCCCTGACTCATGAATGCGTCTAGAATTTTAGGAAATTAAAAGATTAGGAATTCATGCATTTGTGATTTTAATTGCATTTTTTGTATTTTAATTGACATTAATTTCATTATGGTTGATACCTTGTCTTGTGGAATTTTGGGTGATCATTTGATGATGATTCTTGAGCTGATTATTTTGTGTGTCGTTAGCTTAGACATGTATGCTCCTCTTAGATTTTTCTCACATTTTTGTGATTAAATTAAGTGTTGGTTTTAAGTTGAAACTTTAGGTGCCCTAGTTTTAGGCTTTAAGCTTAGTACCTCATAGTTTAGGATTTATTTCTAGGACTTTTTGGATGATTTAACCTCTGGATTTTGTGTGGTAGATTCATGATTGACTTAGGTTCCCATAGTTATTTTTGTAGAATTTTAAAATTAGTTTTAGTATTTTAGTTAGGATTAACTTTAGTACTAGGTTTTAGGTGATCCTAACTTCCTAATTCAACTAGAGTGATTTCTCTAGTTCCCTTAGATTAGGGTTTTGCTTCTCTTGCTCTTGGATGATGATGAAGGCATGTGTGGGCTGCTGAGGAATGCATGAGGGAGCTTGGAACTGAAGTTTGCTCTTCCTTTGGAGTAGTTTTGTTTAGGTGTTAAGATTAGGGTTTGTAAGTAGAGCGTCTAGATAGACTCCCTTCTTTCATAAACATGGAATGTGTTGAGCACTTCCATTCTTCCCTATGATGTAAGGTCCCCTTGTGAAGGCCTCATCCCTCCTTTGGTAGGATGTGTGGCCCTTCCCAAGTTGGTAGAACCTTTGAGGGTTCCTTTCTTTGATAGGGGAATGTTTAGTGGTGACCTTTGGTCTTCACTTTGCTTTCCACTATCCAAACCTTGCTCTTGTTAGATGAATCTTTTTCCCTTGCTAGAGGATGGAGTTCCTTGTTAGAAGATTGAAGATTCTAGAAGTTGCTACTTCACTGTATTTGAAGACTTCCCTTGGAGCTGAAGCTTGAAGACCAAGAAGAACAAGTTGACACTTGTGCAGGGAATCCAGCTGAGATCAAATGAAGAGCTGAAGCTTGAAGTTGGAGAACAAGTTGATACTTGTGTTTGATGCATTGAGAGCTTGAAGAAGCAAGTTGACACTTGCTATTGAAGATGATAGCCTTGAAGAACAGTTGAAGACTAAGGACTGAACTGCTATGAGAAGATTGCTTTGCTGTGAAGCTGTAGAAGCTGTTGATCTGCTTTCTTTCCTGTCTGTTTTCTTTCTGTGCAAACTATATTGATATGACTTGTTTGATTTGCTTGATGCATTAGAATAAGTTCATATTTAGCCTGATTTAAGCTAGGAGCATGATTGCACTAGAGGTTGAGTTGCTCCCTCTGCTTGTATTTTTACTGTATGGCTTTGCTTACGGGTATTCGGTAGAGCCTTGCTCCCTTGCCTATGTGGGTTGTGATTTGCTTGATGGCATTTTATTTCATTCCTTCTGTGTGATTACAGTTATCCATATTTGGCTTTAGGTTGAGATGAGCTTGTGGAGGCTGATGCCCCACACACATTTCCTCCCTCACTTGCATTGCATGCATTTTACAGTCATTTACTGTTTACTGTTTAAGCTGATGCTTTATCTGTTTCTGTTTATCCTTGACATGATCCCCTAGGAATCTCACTTCCTTTGATAAGGAAGTGATGATTAGAAGTTTAGGTTGAAACCTATGCATGATAACTTCTAGGAGTTCCCTGTTTCAAAACATCAACCATAGGATGAATCCTTGGCATGACAACATTAGGACTTGATAGTCTCCCCTTAGTTGAACATGTTCGTTCTCTCTTATCATCTCAAAACAAATCAAAATACAGTAATAAAGGTTAACTGACGTTGTACGTTACGAGCCTTAAGCTATCTGAGAAAGGATTGTTGGAGAGTTTCTTTTCAACGGTCTGGATGTTTAGTATGGCACCCTTTGGGTGACATTCGACGCATTCACTCTCAGATCCTAGCCTCTAGTGCAATATTGGTTGCAAACATCCATAAAAAATAGTTCTTCCGTAAAAGACAGAAAATAAACTTCAAACCTTTTTGCCCCGTGGGCCCATAATTCAAAGGAAAGCTTTTCTGAAGAAAAGAGTGTCGTTAACTCCCAGTTCTACCGCAAACGGTAACGCCTAAGTCTCCAAGGGTTGAGTTGCATACACCAAACGGCTGGAACTGTTTGTTAACCCTACTCGATACAATAGACGAATCTGAATTCCCGTAAGCCGTATTATCCCGAACTACGTAAGCTCTGATCTCTCATATCTGTTGAGAGTACGTAGGCACAATACTGATGTATTAGCGAGCCACCTTCCCCCATACCCCGTAGTTAGTCGAACTACGTTGACTCTGATTTCTCATTCTCTGATGAGAATACGTAGGCATAAAGTGCGACGCTTTTCCGAGTCACTTTTCTTTTCTTTTTCAGACTAGCCTTGATAGGTAGATATTAAAACAACCCGTCAGATAAACACAACAAGCATGGATCCCATCGAGTACGATGGACGTGAGGGGTGCTAATACATTCCCCTTGCGTAACCGACTCCCGAACCCAGACAATGGTTGCGATGACCTTGTCTTATACCTTTTCGTCAGGTTTTTCCGATCGTTTCCTTTCCCGTTCTGAGGGATAAATAACGAAAGGTGGTGACTCTTCTGCTTTGCCGGCACCTTATTTTCGCAGTAGCGACAACATCCATGTGTCACAGCCAGATTTATCAACAAAGAATGAAAAGAGCTTTTGATAAGAAAGTTTATCTCAAGGAATATAAGGAAGGAGAGCTTGTGCTCAGAAAAATCCTACCTACACAGAAAGACATGAGTGGAAAATGGATGCCTAATTATGATGGCCCTTTTGTTGTGAAAACTGTTTTCTCCAGAGGATCTCTAATTCTTGAAATGACGGACGGTGAGCAGCTCAAGTACCCCTATCAATTCAGACACAATGAGAAAGTACTACGTCTGAATAAGGAAACTCAAAAAAGTGACTCAAGTAAAAATGCCTCAAGCAGGTCGGAAGACTGAAAGAACAAAATAGGCTAATGTAGGCTCAAAGCCTCGTCAAGAGTGTTAGAAGAAACTCACCATCTACCATTCTCGTCAGAAGCAGCGAAGCATATGGGCCGCTAGTTAGTAGGACCGGGTCATTGTTGGATTTGGTAACCCTTTCTATTTTCCATTTTTCAAAAAAATTATACTTGTTCCCGAGACTCTACACTTTGTAATGTTTTCATCTATTAATGAAATCAGATTTCAGACCAATCATTGTTATGATCTATGTTTTTGTTATGTGAATTTCACTTATTCATTAATAATGATTTTTTGAAAAGAAAAGTGTTTTGAAAATGTAAAATTTTGGTTTAAGAAAACTAATTTAACAAGGCATGTTAAGACTCTAAAGGTGATATGACAGTGTTACACTCAGAATAATAAAAGCTTGCTATCGTCTCCGACCAAGAACACGCCTGACGGTTACCCCGCTACTAAACCAAGATTCCTCTTCTACAGTTTTGCAAGAGCATTGATCACTTCCAGAGAGTCGTTGCTCTCCCCAGATAGGGCTTCATCCAAGATTGTGGTGCCAGGACTCAGTGTGATGGGTTTCTTCCTTGCATTTCTTGCTTTGTTTCTTCCTTCTCCCTCGCGGGTAGGTCCGCATTTGCATTTGCATCATATCATTTACATACACATTTGTTTGCATTTTCTTTGGTTCCTTCTTGCCTGGAGTTCGCCATTGAGATCCTTTGGTCGTTACCAATCTTTGTGTCGTCCTGTTTGCCACGGGCTCGCTTTGCGGTTTGATCCCTAAACCTTGTGATAGATGTTTTTACCTCTAGAGGATAGTTATGACTAGTAGTATCTAATGCTACCTGATGATTACTAAGATGACTAGTTGTTAATGATGATTGTCTCTGATTTCGGGTTGCCACCAACTTTGTTCAATAAGTCCAATGATTACTGACATCGTTTAAATCTAATGGTTATTAGTATCTTTGATTTGGTTATCACCAGTCCTTTGTAAGTCCAGTAGTTACTGGAATCGCTTAAAAACCCAATTGTTATTAGTACCATGAGTTGTTTGTTACCAACTTCCCTAGTTTAAGTCCAGTGGTTACTGTAGCACCCCAAAATTTGCCCAACCTTTTCTTCTATCTTGGCTTATGTTTCATAGTATCTTGCATTTGTGCATAGAATTGGTTCTTCACAGGGGATCAAGATGTTTTATTTACTACTCAAGAAAGAAGCTTTATGTTCAAAGCTCAGGCAAGGGTACAATTTCAAGTCACCAAGTCTTCATTATCATCAGAGTTGGTCTCAAAGCTTCTTGAGGAGAGAAAGTAGGTGTTTGGTTATCCTTCTATCTTGAGGATGATTAGAGGCACATGTGGTTATCTCCTTGGATGATACATAGTTTAAGCGCTCAATGTACACCCTGAGGGTCCTCTATGGGGGTCGCAAGATTACATAAATCATTGGCAAGAACCTCAATTTGTGGATAAGGTGTTAGGGCTTCATCTGGTCAACAAAAAGTCAACTGTGGATTTGAGAGAGCTCAAGGCTTTATTCTTAATCATTGAATCAATGAGAAGTCATCCTAAATCATCTCAAATGTTATGTTGAAGCTAGGTCAAGGAGATTCAAGATTTCAAGAAGTTTCTAAATTAGGGTTTCAGATGTCTCTAAGTGTAAAATCCCTTTTTTTGGTATCTAACTACAAGGATAATTTTCACTATGGTACAAGTCCTGTCTCATTTTCCATCGAACATGAGATTTGCTCATTGTCATTCAAGCTTTATTTTGAGTACAATAACTCTTCCATTGGATTCATACATCTCAAATTATGATGTTCACAAGTGGGTGTTACAAAATGAAGAGAATTTAGAGACACTCAAGGGTAACTCACTTCTAAGGCATTTTTCACATGGAATCAAGCTTTTCCTCATTTTTCAATAAACATGAGAGTTGTTCTTTATTGTCTAAGCTTTCCAAAAAGTGATAGAACGCATCATTCCCATATGTGGAGATCTAGTTATGATCTTTTTTGTGCCATTATAACATCATCACATAACCACACAAAATTTTACCAAAAACGAGCAAGCATGAATCCATATTTTCAAGCCATTTTGAATTTTCATACCTTATGAAGAAATTATCCAAAACACATGACAAGGTCATTTCCTTTCCTTCCAACCACCACATTTCTTTTCCTCACCCTACTCTGACCAAAAAGAGTGACTTGAATGAGTGGTAAAGTCTCCAAACTCGTGTGTACCTCACTTTTGAATTTTTTGGCAAATTTGTGAAATCACAAGAACCATTCATCATGGGCCTGCAAAAAACTCTTCCAAACCCTCATATATAAGGTTTAGAGAAACCCTAACATGGAGAATAGAGTGGGTTGTTGTAGAGAGAGCACAAATCACTCAAGATTTCTCATGTTTTCTCTCTCTCTCTCTCTCTCTCTCTCTCTCTCTCTCTCTCTCTCCCTCTCTCTCTCTCTCTCTCTCTCTCTCTCTCTCTCTCTCTCTCTCTCTCTCTCTCTCTCTCTCTCTTCGAATTACATATTTCGTTGGCTTTTCCTCCCATATCTTGGCTGGTTCTCACTCACTGAAACATAAGGAGAAGATTGGTGTCTTTGGATTGAAGCTTGCACAACATTTGAAGGATCAACGGAGTTGCTCCGTTAGGTAATTTTCCTCAAACTAAAACTCTCATTCTAAGCATGAAAACATGTTCATATTGGTTGCATCTGAAGCCCTACCATATGTAGGCAATGTTTGTGTGTTGGTGGTGGTTGTTTGATCAAATTTCAGTCTGAGTATTCAATTTTTGTGTTGCATTTGCACCATGATAAAAGAGGCTTTATGAAAAACTAATGGTAGATTGGTGATCTATATGAAATTTCCTTCAAGAACGTACACCGGGCTTCCATTTTTGTCATGTTTTTCAGTCACCACTAGTGAGACTCATCGGAGAAGACGACCGGAGCTAGGGCTCCGGCATCTGAGGTCAAAAGCTGAGGTGGGCAGTGATGTGTCTTTGACTTGGTTTGTGGGGCGCGTTGAAACGTGATGTGGCATGCCACATCTGTTAATGAAATGCTGCGTTTCATTTAATCTGATTTTTGTTTGAGTTTTGGTTTGACCCTTGGCATTTGTAATATCCACACTCCCCCCCCCCCCTTTGTTCAGCCCACACGTGCATTAAACTGAGTCCAGTTCATCTGGATTTTTCTTTCACACCCCTTTTGTCTTCCTTTTCCATTTTATTTATTTTCTTTTACTATTTTCATTTTAATTTTAGTTTTAATAGTTCTGATCTTTTTAAAAGTTAACAAAAAACAGTTTCTGATCAATTGATGTGTCAAGATATTTTCCACAATTTTCATTTTATTTTTCATTTTATTTTATTATTTTTCTTAATCATTTTATTTTGTGAAGTGGTTTTTCTTGCTTGCCCTTATGATTTGGCTTGATCTTTGACATCATTTGAATGTACACTTGGGTGTTTGATTGAGGATTATTTGAGGGCTAGTTTGATGCCTTGGTGATCATTTCTTGGTTGTTTTTCATTGGATTTTATTTGACCCTCGATGTATGCTCGATAAGTTGAGTGCCTTGCCTTGTTTGATGCAACTGAGTTTGCTTTGGTGCAATTCATGTTGTGATCTTTTGCACACTGGCTTTGGATGGACTTATCTTGAGTTTGGAATTTTATTTCGATTTTATTTGATCATGTTTCTATTTTTGGTTGATGCATCAAAACCTTGTTATTTTAACCATGTGTGTGTGTGCATGTCTTGACCTAATCTTTGAGGTGGTTTCTTGTGTGATTACATGAGTGCTTGATGAGTCTTGTTTGCTCTTGATAACATGTTAGAGGTTCTGATTTTCATGATTAGGGGTCCATTGAATGTTTGTTTCATCTCACATGTCTTGTGTGATCATGTTTTCCATTTGTGTTTGACTTGTGAGATGTTTGCATGGACTTTGGTGCTTCAACTTGAGTATGATCCTTCTTGATCTTGTTTGGTATTTTGAATTTGAACTTGATGCATATCACTTGAGTTTGCTTCTGACTTTGATGAATGGATACTTGATCTTGATGTTTTTATGGCATGTGTCTTACTTTGAGAATGATGTGAATATTTGAACTTGTTTTGAGTTGTGTTTGGATGTTTTCTTTTGATTGATCATGAATGAATGTGTGACTTTGATAAACATGATGTGGTTGCTGCCCCACTCTCTCTCTCCCCTCATTTCTTTGTTTGTGATTTGATGTTTGACCTCATTCTTCTTAATATGTTTAAGGCATGTGATCTTGTATGGTTACTTTGTTTATCTTTGTGTTTCGATCTTCCATCTTGGATATGACATGTGTGTGTCATTGATGTGTGTCTCATGTTTGCATGATCATTGTTATTGGTGTGTATGCTTCTTGTTGCACCTCAAGATGGAAGAAAAATGGCAATTGAACAACTTGTGATTGTGTAAGGAATGGAGTTCGAGCTGGTTTCTAGCATGAAACTTGTGTGTTTGTGATGTAGGAAGTGAGCTCTATTTATAGCCAAAAGCCTTGGATCAAGGTATGGGTAAAAGTGAAGCAAATTGCCAATTTTAACCTTCCATCATGAAAATCTTTGAGTTTTCCAATGCAATCTTCATCTTTGTCTTTAAGCCACTCTACTAAGATATTATCCATGCCCCATATATTTTTTCATCATGATTGATAGGATAGGAGGTGACTTGTTGAATTAAAGTTGATGATTTGACAAGGGTAGCCACATTTTTTCTCTTTCTTCACTATTCACTTTTGCAACTTGCATTAAATAATGATTTCTTTTGATCTTTGTGCCATTTTCATGGGAATTGATGTACAAATGTTCATTATCAATATAAACATCATAAATGAGGCTTAATCTTTGATTAGCATCGATTTGGAGAGGTTTTGGAATCAAAAAACTCGTGCTGACTTGGTTTTGCCAATGCGAATTTTAGCCAACTTGTGGACCTCGGTTCTCTCTAACCAGGAGGAATTTGGTTTACCTCCCAACTACTCTCCACCACTTGCATCTACTGATATGATTGGCTAGGCTGTCAGACCAGTTTTTCAAGCTCCCGTCTTTGCAGAGCCCAGACCTGTGGTCCACACTGTTGCCCAGAATGGCCGAACTCCCTTTGAGACTCCTTTCTTTGACTATAATGCTGCTAGTGCTCAAGGAGAAAACCAAGAAAATTTTGTTGAGCCTGAGATTGTCCGTGAACAATTTCAGAATATGGACAAGAGACTTAAAGCTGTTGTGGGTGTTGATATCTTCAACGTTGATTCAGACAATATGTGCTTAGTTTCTGGCCTCGTTATGCCTGCTAAGTTTAAAGCTCCTGTGTTCGTGAAATATAAGGGTCACTCATGTCCAATAGCCCATCTAGTCATGTACTTCCGAAAGATGGCAGCTTACACCAACAATCAGAAGCTGCTCATCCACTGCTTTCAGGATAGCTTGAGTAGTGCTTCTCTCAAATGGTATATGAACTTAGAGCATAGCAGCATCCACTGCTTCCAAGATCTCACCAATGCTTTTATGAAGCAATACAAATACAATTTGGAAATGGCTCCTAATTGCCGTCAACTTCAAAATATGTCTCAGAATGAGAAAGAGTCATTCAAAGAGTATTCTCAGCGATGGAGAGAGTTGGCTTCCCAGGTTGAACCGCCTCTAGCAGAGAAGGAGCTAACTGGATTGTTCATGGATACTTTGTCCCCTCTTTATTGGGAAAAGATGATTGGGAGTGTATCTTCAAGCTTTACAGATCTGGTGACTATTGCCAAAGGATAGAAGAAGGACTGAAAAATGGTAAAGTCTCCAAAGCTGCTGAATCTTCAAGTGGTGCGAAGAAATCCTTTGGGACCTTCCATAAGAAGAAGGAAGAGCAAACCAATGCTGTCATGGTTGAAGTGAGAAATCCTCGTCCCCAACCAAGGTATAATCACTCTATTATTGCAGTCGTTGCTCTTACTATTGCTGCTGTCACCACTCCACGACCAGCTCAGATTCCTCAGCATCCAACTGTTGGACAAAACCAGTATCGAAATAGGAATCAATTTGATCCTATTCCCATGACATACACAGAACTTTATCCTGACCTGGTTCAACAAGGGCTGATCACTGCAAAGGCTTTGTAACCTCCTACAAGGATCATCAATTTGACACAGTTTACCAGTGTGGCAGAGATATGTTCAGCGGTAGCATCTTTAGTCCCCAAGAAGAATGGCAGTGATCTTCGTGTTGAGGAATCAGTCTTCCAGTCTTGTCATCTCACCAAAAGAGTCGAGCCTTATTGTATGCGTTTGCATTTGCATTTGATCATATATCATCTGCATAATTCATATTCATATGCATAACATGGGTGTTTCATCCTCATTTGTATTTCTCCCGAGGTCGTGTTTTATCCACGTCTTACCTTGTGGTCAAAGTCCAACTCACTTGGCACCTACCAAACAGATTTTTGTGTCATGTCTATCTGATGTTCTTCCAGATATGACATTTCTTCTCCGATTATTCTTCTGAATATGTCTATTCCTATATACATTCGATACTATTCTCAGATACTATGTTTATACCTTTCATTCAAAGCCATTATTAGGTGTCTGGTTTCCTTTTATCCAACGCTATTCTTGAATGTTACCTTTGCTTGTCTCTCTCTGATGTTTTTCTAGATTGAGTCTTTGTTCTGATGTTCTTCCAAAACTTATCTGATGGTTTTCCAGATATTTACCTTGATTCTGATGTTTTTCCAGAATCTATCTGATGTTTTTCCGGATATGTTTCTCTCACTGATGTTTTTCCAGTTTGAGTCTTTATTCTGATGTTTTTCCAGAACTTATCTGATGGTTTTCCAGATATTTACCTTGATTCTGATATTTTTCCAGAATCTATCCGATGTATTTCCGGATATGTTTCTCTCTCTGATGTTTTTCCAGAACTTATCCGATGTTTTTCCAGAACTTATCCGATGTTTTTCCGGATATGTTTCTCTCTCTGATGTTTTTCCAGTTTGAGTCTTTGTTCTGATGTTTTTCCAGATACTCCCCTTAACTTCTGATGTTTTTCCAGAATCTTTCTGATGTTTTTCCGAATATATATATTGTTAGAACACAGATTGGTTCTTAGTTATATCTCTATGTTTTGATGATAACTCTTACGAAATTTTGTATTAAGAAATTATATACTCTAAATTTTGTTCAAGTATTTTTGCTGCAGAAGAATCTGATTGCTGCCTATAAAAGACTCTAAGCGCTGCCTACAGAAGGATCTGAAGCAGAAGCTACAGAAGCATCTGAAGCATAGACTGAAGACTTTGTATGAAGAGTTTCAAGCATAGCTTTTAAGAAGACTCTGATAGTACTGCATGCTGCAAGTACTGAGGATCTGATCCCCAAACTATGCTCTGATTTATTGCACGTTAAAGCACACTTGCTACAACACTCTGATACAGCAAACTCGGAAGACATCAAGACTCTGATCACTCAAGACTCTGATGTTAATTGCTGAGAATTAGAAACTTGTTGAAGAAGAATTCAAAGTTATATCTGTTGGTTATGCCAAACGACTCTTTCCTCGTTTATGCTAGACACAAGAACACGGGCAAAAAGGATTTCTCTAAACGTTATACTTCTAGGAAAGGTCAAGTGATGTAAAGACAAAAAGGTTACAGCTACTTTGTAGACACGATCTTCAAGCTTGCAAACGTTTTGGACTTCTGTGCCTATAAAAGCAAGACTTCAACATCTTTCTCAAGTTGACGAATTATTTGAAAGAAATTCATTGAAAAGCTCTCATACAATTTATTTTATTTGCTGAATTTATTTCATATGTTCTTAAACTTAAGTGTAAATCAAAGTTGTGACATATCTTACTTAGAAGCATTCAAACACTTGTTTAGTTTTACATTTGATTGTAAAAGTTCCTTGAGAAGACCCAGTTGTGGTCAGTAGTTCTTGAGAAGACTAAGATCAGTTGTTCTTAGTGTTTGTTATTGTAATCAGTTTGATTAATAGTGGATTAAGTCCTTGTGGAGAAAGGCAAATCACTCTTGATAGGGTGGACTGAATTAGTTGAGTTCAACGAACCAGGATAAAAATCATTGTGTTTTTATTGCCATAATATTTTCTATATATTTATTCAACCCCCCCCCCCCCCTGCTATGTATTTTCTCACCTTCAATTGGCATCAGAGCTCTGGTTCTGTGTGTGCTATCACTTCACCGTGACAGAAAAGATCCAGCGATAAAACTTTGATATATATTCTTGGTTGTTATTATGGCTGAAACTTCAACATCTAACAACAACAACAGATTTTAAGAAAGGGATAGAATCAGCACAAAACCCCCTATGTTTGATGGGGAGAAGTTTGACTATTGGAAGGATAGAACAGAGAGTTTCTTCCTTGGTTATGATGCTGATCTATGGGACTTAGTCATTGATGGGTATGTTCACCCCACTAATGGGGATGGCAAGAAAATTGATAGAAAATCTATGACTGAAGCGCAAAAGAAGGAGTTTAGAAATCATCACAAAGCTAGAACAATCTTATTAAATGCAATATCTCATACTGAGTATGAGAAGATCACCAACAGAGAAACTGCATTTGATTTGTTTGAGTCTTTGAAGATGACCCACAAAGGGAACTCACAAGTTAATGAGAGCAAGGCTCTGGCACTGATCCAGAAGTATGAAACGTTTAAAATGGAAGAATCTGAATCTATAGAAACTATGTTCTCTAGATTCCAGATCCTCACAGCTGGATTAAAAGTGCTGGACAAAGGTTACTCAACTGCTGATCATGTGAAGAAGATCATCAAAAGCTTGCCTATCAGATGGAGACCTATGGTCACTACTCTGAAGCTAGCTAAGGATCTGAACAAGATCACATTGGAGGAACTAATCAGCTCTCTGAGGAGCCATGAAATTGAACATGAAGAAGACGAGCCTCAAAAGAAAGGGAAGTCAATTGCTTTAAAGTCTAACAAATCTGTGAAAGCTTTGCAGGTGTTGGAAGAAAGTTCTGAAGAGTCTTTTGTAACACCCCCTTCATATACCCCCAAAATAAACACTTAAATCATTTAAGCAATTAATAAAAGTTTCATCAGAGTATAAATTAAAACATGGTATAAAAGAGGCACATCACATTATCATCGAAACAGAACATAAATAATATCTGCTCATTAAGATATGTAACAAAAGGGGTAAATCTCAACTAAAAACAAAGCATAGCACTTATAACCCACATATCAACATTTAGAATAAAGCGGAAACATCTAAACATTGAAATAACTTCATTGACATAAGCATTATATACAACATTCAGACAAATTCAATTCATCAGTTAAGTTTACAAAACATTCAACAGCAGATACATACGTAGATGTATCACAAAAGAATCAAAACAATTAATAACTACCCAGTGTTACATATCAGAGCCATCTGACCAAAAGACATGAAGACTCGCTTCACAAAAGACCTCCAACATCCTACTCTGCAATGCCTCATAGAGCATTATAAAACAGCAGAAGGGTGAGAAACATTATCATAACAAACAATGCATAAAATTATATATATATATATATATATATATATATATATATATATATATATATATATATATATATATATATATATATATATATATATATATATATATATATATATATATATATATATATATATATATATATATATATATCATAAAACACAATTATAACACACACGAAATTCACATTTCTCACCACAACTTGTTACAACACATCACCAGGTACACGTACATAATCAATCACATTCACCAATTCATGCTTCATAATTCATAGCATTTCACTTAAACATTTACAATTATGTTCATTTCACCAAAACATCATATAAAGATGATAATGCAACTCATAGAGACCGAATCACGACTCTATGCAGATGTAGATTCGGTACCGACTCGTTCAACAGGTTCAATTGAAGAACCAAAATGGAACCACCGCTCGTTACCGAAGTAACTCCCCGTCGGGCCTACGATGTCCACCCATTGCTCACACCCCACATGGGCACACGATGTTTCAGGATTGCTCACACCCCACATGAGCAAACAATCCGGTTGCTCACACCCCACAAGGGCACACAACTGTTCTGCTGATTCTCCATGGAATCAAAATAAACCATCGCTCACATCCCACAAGGGCACACGATTGTTTTTGCAGATCCTCCTAGGGATCAAACTAACTAAACCATCGCTCACACCCCACAAGGGCACACGAGGTTTCTGCAGACCCTACGTGGGATCAGACACACAAGAATGCAATCATGATGCTACACATGCAACACGACTTTAAACACTCTTAAAATGCACACATGTTTACAAACATATTCAAGCATTCTTCACATCATACAAGTACATAAAATTATGCACATTCACATTAATATCACCATGCAATTCCATTTAATTCGAACAATTGCATAAAATTGCCAAACGGCCACATACACATTCCACAATTCATAATCTAGGATTCACGCCATACGGCTACCCACAGCACAACATAACTCAGCATGATCGATGCCTCGAGCAAGAAAATAATCAAAGTTAAGTCAGAAACCCGACCTCAGATGGAAACATTAAAGAAAACATAGCCTGCCACATTCGCCATCTACTCGCTTAGCGAACTCCTAGTGAGTATTCGCTACTTGTTCGCCTAGCGAACAAGCTCGCGAAGGCAAACAGAAGTCTCTGACTTCGTTCGCTACCTTGCTCGCTCAGCGAACCCCTAGCGAACCTTCGCTACCCCCATTTGCTACCAACGAATACCACAACATGCATTTTGTCCAAGTCTGGGACCATTCGCTACCTATTCCCTACTGCTTGCTTAGCGAACGTTCGCGACCAGCTCGCCTAGTGAGCGTGCTAGCGAGTGTCTGCGAACTCAGAATTTTCCCACTGTTCTTCCACTCCAAAACTCTTGGATTCACCCGATTAAGTCCCAACTCATTCTAGCACTTAGCCTAACATCACCCGACATAAATGCTACTACTTAATCTCACTTTCACCAACGAAAACTCGGGTTCTATCGATAAAATCCGTATTATGCCCTAGAATGAAAAATGAGCAAAACTCTCCCCAATCCAAAACAAAACCAACAAGAACACACATAATCATACACATTGCAAGAATAATAAAGTTTCACACCCTTACCCGATCAATCGAAAGCTTAGAAGTGGATTCTTGATGATTCTAGGTTTTTCTCCTCTTCCTCCTCTTTTCTCTTCTCTTCCTTTCTTTCTCTTCTTTTTCTTTCCTCTTGGTTTCCATTCTCTCTATTCTTTCTCTTTTCCACTTATACTCTTTCTACTCTATTTCTCTCAAAATAACTACTAATCAAGGATTATCTAAAACACCCTCTAATTAATTCCCAAAACTCTTCAAATAATAAAATACTACAACATACACACATAACATATTATCACATAATTCCACAATAAAATAACAATTAACCAATAAAATAAAAGACTTAACAAAATAATGGGAAATTCAGAATTGGGGCATTACATCTTCTTCTGAAGAAGAAGATGAATTGTCCTTGCTGTCCAGAAGAATCAACAGACTCTGGAAGTACAAACAAAGGAAGTTCAAGAACTTCAAGAAGCCAGATCAACGCAAGGAGTCCTTTGGACACAAAAGATCTGGAAAGAAGGAGGTTGTTTCTTTTGAATGCAAAGAACCTGGCCATTACAAGAATGAATGTCTAAAGCTTCTAAAGGAAAAGCCAAAGAGGAAGTTTGACAAAAAGAAGAAGGTTCTAATGGAAACCTAGGATGATTCAGATGATTCAAAGTCTTCATCAGAATTTGAAGAAGAATACGCCAACATGGCTCTGATGGCAGGCGTGGAAGATCAGGATGAAGGATCATATGGATCTGAATCTGATTCTGAATCTGACTCAGAAGAGGTACTTTCTGATCTCACTAGGGAAGAGCTTATTAAAGTTTTATCAGAAGTCCTGAAAAACTATAACCAGATTAAGCTCAAATGCAAGAAGCTTAAATGCAAACTTGAATCTGAGAATTATCTATTAAAGTCAGAAGTTGCTGAGCTCAAAGAAAACAATTTGAAAATGAAAAACAATTTTGAAAAAGCTCAACAAGACTCTGAATCTGAAACTAAGTCAAAATGCAAAAATATTTTAGAATAATATGACTTCATCTTTCAGAAGTTTCTGGCTAAAAGTATAGATAGAAGCAAGATGACTTCAATGATCTATGGAGTTAGCAGAAATAACAGGAAGGGAATTGGATATGAATCTTCCTCTTGAAAGGATTTAAATCCAATGCCTGTTGATAAACTTATCATTAAGAAGACTCCCTTATATTCTCATTTTAAGTTTGGTAATCTGAATGATATAAAACACACACGTTCTGATCAGAATGTTCCTGTGTTTAAACCAAAAGTGAGTCAGAACAAAACTTTTGTAAAAAGACAGAAGTCCAGACAAACTTTTAAGGTAACTAACCCAAAAGGACCCAAAAAGATCTGGGTACCTAAGGATAAGATAATCCCTGTTGCAGATGTATTTAGCAGAAAAGTCAAGACGCCAGTCATGGTACCTGGACTCTGGCTGCTCACGTCACATGACAGGAGAAAGGTTTATGTTCCAAAGCCTGGAGCTTAAATCTGGAGGAGAAGTGAAGTTTGGAGGGAATTAGAAGGGCAAGATTATTGGCTCTGGTATAATTGGCAATGGTAACCATCCCTCTATATCTAATGTTTTACTTGTAGGAGGATTAAAGCATAATCTATTGTCCATAAGTCAATTAAGTGACAATGGTTATGACATAATCTTTAATCAACAATGTTGCAAAGCTTTTAGTCAGAAGGATGGCTCAATCCTATTTAAGGGAAAGATGAAGAACAACATTTACAAAATCAATCTTTCAGAACTTAAGGTTCAAAATGTAAAATGCCTTATGTCTGTTAATGATGAGCAATGGGTCTGGCACAGAAGATTGAGGCATAATAATATGAGACGTATATCTCAGATTAATAAACTCAATCTGGTCAGAGGACTTCCTAAGTTGAAGTTCAACTCAGATGCTCTTTGTGAAGCATGTCAAAAAGGAAAATTTTCAAAATCTTCTTTTAAAACTAAGAATGTTGTTTCAACTTCAAGACCATTAGAATTACTTGACATTGATCTGTTTGGACCAGTGAAAACTGCATCCATCAGAGGCAAAAAGTATGGATTAGTCATTGTTGATGACTATAGCAGATGGACATGGGTGAAATTCCTAAAACACAAGGATGAGTCACATTCTGTGTTCTTTGACTTCTTCAAACAAGTCTAGAATGAAAAAGAGTTTAAAATTATTAAAGTCAGAAGTGATCATGGTGGCGAATTTGAAAACAAATATTTTGAAAAATATTTTAATGAAAATGGCATTGCTCATGATTTCACCTGCCCTAGAACTCTACAAAAGAATGGAGTTGTAGAGAGGAAAAATAGAACTCTACAAGAAATGGCCAGAACCATGATCAACGAGACTAATCTGGCAAAGCATTTTTGGGCAGAAGCAATAAACACAGCTTGTTATATTCAGAACAGAGTGTCTATAAGACCTCTTCTGGAAAAGACTCCCTATGAATTGTGGAGGAACATAAAGCCCAACGTTTCTTATTTTCATCCTTTTGGATGTATTTGTTATATGTTGAACACTAAAGAGAATATAAACAAGTTTGATTCTAAAGCACATAAGTGTTTCATGCTTGGGTATTCTGAACGCTCTAAAGGCTACAGAGTATACAATATTGAAACACAGATTGTGGAGGAATCTATACATGTTAGATTTGATGATAAGCTTGGCATTGAAAAGCCAAAGTAGTTTGAAAGTTCTGCAGATAGAGAAGTAATTCTCACAGACTCTGAAGGCTCAGAGGCAGAAAAAGTTCAAGTGAAGGAACCAGAAGCAACTCCAGATGCAATTCCTTTAGCTTCTCAAATGAACAACTTGAATATTTCTGAAAAATCAAATGTTAGAGGATCATCTTCAAGAAACAAGGCCTCTCACCCAGAGGATGTGATCATTGGAAAGAAGGATGACCCTATAAGAACAAGACCCTACCTCAGATCATCTGAAGTGTCATTATTTGGGTTGGCGTCAGTTATTGAACCAACTTTTATGGATGAAGCTCTGCAAGACAATGACTGGATAATTTCCATGCAAGAAGAGCTCAATCAGTTCACAAGAAATGACGTTTGGGATTTGGTTCCAAGACCAAAAGGATTCAACATAATTGGAACTAAATGGGTCTTCAGAAACAAGTTGAATGAAAAAGGAGAAGTTGAAAGAAACAAAGCAAGGCTTGTTGCTCAAGGTTATAGCCAGCAAGAAGGAATTGATTATACAGAGACTTATGCTCCTGTAGCCAGGTTAGAGTCTATTCGTTTACTCATTTCTTTTGCTGCACAAAATAACATCACTCTATATCAGATGGATGTTAAGAGTGCCTTGTTAAATGGAATTATAGAAGAAGAAGTTTATGTTCACCAACCTCCTGGTTTTGAAAGTGAAAAATTTCCAGAACATGTTTTTAAACTAAAGAAATCTCTTTATGGTTTAAAACAAGCTCCCAGAGCTTGGTATGAGAGATTAAGAAATTTTCTTCTGGAGAAAAATTTTATCAGAGGCAAAGTGGACACAACATTCTTCTGTAAAACATTTAAGAAAGATCTGTTAATTTGTCAAATATATGTGGATGATATTATATTTGGATCTACAAATGTTACGCTGGGAAAGGAGTTTGCTAAATGTATGCAGGCTGAATTTGAGATGAGCATGATGGGAGAATTGAGATTCTTTTTGGGAATTCAAGTCAACCAGACTCTAAATTGCTCTTACATTCATCAGAACAAATATGTTAAAGAGCTTCTGAAGAAGTTCAACATGACTGATAGTAAGATGGCAAAGACTCCTATGCATCCAACAAGTACTCTTGGTAAGGAAGAGGTAAGTAAGAAAGTAGATCAGAAACTCTATAGAGGTATGATAGGATCTCTTCTCTACTTAACTGCTTCTAGACCTGACATTTTATTCAGTGTATGCTTGTGTGCAAGATTCCAATCAGATCCTAGAGAATCACACTTAACAGTTGTTTAGAGGATTCTAAGGTATCTGAAAGGTACTTCTAATGTGGGTTTGTGTTACAGAAGATCTAATGAATTTAAACTAGTTGGATTCTGTGATGCTGATTATGCTGGAGACAGAGTGGAAAGAAAAAGTACTTCTAGAAGTTGTCAATTTCTAGGAATAAATTTAATCTCCTGGTACAACAAGAAACAACCTACAAATGCGCTATCAACTATAGAGGCAGAATATATTGTTGTTGCTGGATGTAGCACGTAGATGCTCTAGATGAAAAGTCAGCTAGAAGACTATCAGATCTTTGAGAGTAATGTTTCTATATTCTGTGATAATACTTCTGCTATATGTTTGTCTAAAAACCCCATTTTACACTCTAAGGCAAAACATATAGAAATTAAACATCACTTCATCAGAGATTATGTTCAAAAGGGTGTTATAAAATTAGACTTTGTTGATATAGATCATCAATGGGCTGATATTTTCACAAAACCCCTTGCTGAAGATAGGTTCAAGTTTCTTCTGAAAAATATTGGTATGGATATTTTTCCAGAATAATATTTATCAGAAGCAAACTTCTCAAATGCAAAATGTTTAAAACTATGAAGTATTTCATCTGTCAGTTATTTGATTTCTTGAAATATCATTTCTGTGTGTATCTGAACTAACAAGTCTCAGAGGATCTGAACGTTGGCTAACGTTTCATTTCTCAAAGAGAATTCAGAAGCACATGCAAGCAAACATGTGTCACTCAGAATCTGAAAAGATGGCGTGCACAATATTGAAAAGACATTTGAGGTATTGTTTGAATAGTTAATTTCTTGATTTTCCCCCCAAATTGTCAGAATCAATTAATGCTTTGAAATGATTATTATTCTTTTCATTAAATGCCATTAATTGCTAATTGAGAACGTGCTGAATGTGTGTCTGTTTATGTGCCCTAATTTCTCTCTCTATATACCACAAAATCTCACTATTTCACACTTTTCACTTTTCACAAACACGTATATGCATTTCTGCTTGCTCTTTAGCCTTCATCTAAACCCTAAACCTTCATCATCTTCAACAATGGCCACCTCATCTTCAACCTCAGCTCAGTTCCAATCGTCTACGGCTGCAGTTTCATCATCAAATGTGGGTGCTACTCCCTTTAAGGAACCTGAGAGAACTTTGTTAACCCCTGTTGATAAGCTTGAAGTGTTATGTGAATCAATGGTGGAATTTGATTCCTTGGCTGAAAATGGTTTTAATTTACGTCCTATCATTGATGCTCAAGCCTGGGTAAAGTATTTTGATAGGTTATTTGGACCAGTTTATCCACACTTAGTGAAAGAATTTTGGATTCACGCATCTGTATACCCAAAATTCATCATCTCTTCTGTTCTGAGAAAAGAGATTATAATCACTGAAGATCTTGTCAGAAAACTCATTGGGTATGAGGAAACTGATGGAGTTTCTTACCTGCCAGCTGGGCGTGTTGAAATGGAAGAAGTGTATGCTGAAGTTATTTCATCTGGACAAGCCTCCAATAAGTTCAAGGATCTGAAACCTGATTACAAAATTTAGGCAAAGATTTTTCTGGGCTGCATCAACCACAGAAAATCCACAAACTCTCCAGATTATGTGAACAATGAACAACTTTATTTCATATACTGCTTAAGTCAGAGTACTAAAGTGTATCCGCCACACATTCTCTTCATGCATCTTTGGAATCACATTAATGCATCCAGAGAATCTGTCAAGACTAAGGGTCAGAAGATCAGAACATGGATACCTTTTGGAAGATTAATCTCAGACATTCTGACAGAGTATGGTCTGGTAGCTGCTCTACATGAAGCTGGAGTAAAAGAAGAACTTGAGTCAATAGTTGGAAAACCTTTGAATGGAAAGAGTCTGCAGAGGCTAAGAGTTGTGGATGAACTCACAACTGCTCCTAAAAAGCTGAATATTGCTGAAGTTAGTCAGAGGAGGATTCCTGTTAAAGACATTCCTATCTTTGGTGTTGAGGAACCCAGAGACATTCTTCTTAGGTACATTGACTTGTGCAAGGCAGATGGAACACCTGTACCTGCTGATATTCTGATACGTGCAAGAGAACCTATCCCAGATGTTTATGAGGAAAATATGAAGAAAAGAAGACAGCTAGAGGCAGAAGAAGCTGTTGCTCAGAAGAAATAGAAAGTTGCTGAAAAACCACAGAAGCAGATAAAGAGAAAAGCCTCTAAAGAAGTTCCTTTTGTTCCTGCCAAACGCATCAAGATAAGAGGTACTAAAACATCTTTACCTTCTATTTCTGAAATTGCATGAGATTTATCAACTATTAGCTTTGTTCCAAAACCCCCTCCTTCTCAACCTCAAACCACTTCTATTCCATCTCAAACCTCTGAACCACCTACAATTTCTAAATCAAAAATTCCATCTGATCTTGTCCCCATAACACCACTACAAACAGCTGACATTCCTTAATCAGAACCACAAACAACAAAACCAGCAGAACCAACTCCAACACCTCAACAACCTGAAATTCACCAAACTTCTGTATCTGAACCTGTTGTATCTGAACCACCAAAATCTATACCTTCCAATAATGAACCTAATCCTCAACCAGATCAACCCAAACCTACTGAATCAAACGTATCTGATTCTGAGGTTCTGGACGTCCAACCCCTGAAAATCATGTTTGACATATCTTCCACATCCTGTCACTCAACCACCTCATCTGATTCATCTGAATCTGATGTTCATCCAGATGTTAGCTCACCTCCCTCTCTCAGAGAATATGAATCTAAATAACCAGATCCACCTATTTCATCTGATGCTATCATTCCTGAACCAACGCCAACACCTAAACCAAACCCATCAACTTTTGTTCCTTACTTTGCAAATCCAAGAGCTGTCATCCCATCTATTCGGAAAATCAAACCATTCTTTCGCATTATTCCTGCTCAAAAGAAACCAGCCTATCCTCGCCCTCTGATCATCATTCCAAAATTTACCATACCACCTCCACCAATTCAATCCAAGCCATTCACTTTGGAAACCCTTCTTAAACCAAAAACTAGGCTAAACATTGATAATTTATTTGCTAATTTTATGAAAGAAATAAAGATGAATTTAGGCTTTATGAAGAAAAGATGCTTGTCAACCATGAACTCAGCTGAATCTGATGCTATCTGGAATAACTTTATCTCCAGATTCAATACAGTTGCTTCAAATCTGAAGAATGTCTATTCTGATGATGTGAAGCTCAGATTTGCTGAGACTACCAGAACCATGATATGGAACATGAAAAGATCTGCACCTTTGCTTCTTGAGGATGTACCTTCATCTTCTGAAGTATATGCTACAGAAACTATTGCAGAATCTGCTTCTGAAGAAAATCCATTGGCTCTGACAACTGTGGACAAACCCTTTGCATCTGTGACTCCAGACTCTACAACTCAAATGGTTATTGACTCTGCTCCTGCATCATAATCTGCTCCATCTACTTCTTCTGAGATCAAGAAAGAGAACCCAGACTTAGAAGATAAGATTGCAGTGCTGGAAGCTGGGAAATCTGAGATCAAGTCATGGATGGCTAAGCAAGATCAGAAGAATGAGAACTTGGAGAAATGGATGTCAAAGCAAGAAGAATCCTCATTTGAGATCACTCAACTTCTGAAGATGAATCTTTCCAAACAAACCTAGCTTTATGTTTTCTGTATCTGATGTTTGTGCACTTGTACTTGAATTTCTTATTTGATGTTTTTGTCTGTTCTGTCTGAGTACTTATTTGAATGACTGATTGACTCTGATATCTTCTCTACATGAATGTATCTTTTCTCTATTTCCTTTTATTTTGTATTTAAAGTTTTCTTTTTTATTATGATAAAAAAGGGGGAGAAAATGAAATTCTGTCTGTTTAAATAAACTTTACCTGAATGGAATTCAGACATATCAAATTATAACTAACGTGAACTCTTAGTATTTCAGAACTTATGAAAAATCTGATAAAATTTTTTAAAGTAACTCTGAGATCCCCAGATCAAGTTTTAACCAATCAGGCTCTGATTCTGAAACATTCATCCAAGGTCAAGCTCAATTTTTTTTGGAACAATCAGGCTCTGATTTCGTAAAGAATACTCATGCAAAAAGGGAAGTTTCTATTCCTTCTAAGAATTCAATTCAGGGGGAGATTCATAATCTCAGGGGGAGTTATAATTATATCTTTGTTGAACAAAATTTCTTATGTTTTTGTCATCATCAAAAAGGGGGAGATTGTTTAAACACAGATTGGTTCTTAGTTATATCTCTATGTTTTGATGATAACTCTTACGAAATTTTGTATTAAGAAATTATATACTCTAAATTTTGTTCAAGTATTTTTGCTGCAGATATTAAATTTAATATTCTTCTGAAAGCAAAAATGGATCTGAACATTGATCTATGCAAGGCTCTGAAGTGTCAGAAGCATCTCTTAGAAGAATCCGAGCGCTGCCTACAGAAGACTCTGAGCGCTGCCTACAAAAGGATCTGAAGCAGAAGCTACAAAAGCATCTGAAGCATAGACTGAAGACTTTGTATGAAGAGTTTCAAGCATAGCTTTTCAGAAGACTCTGATAGTACTGCACACTGCAAGTATTGAGGATCTGATCCCAAAACTATGCTCTGATTTATTACACGCTAAAGCACACTTGCTGCAACACTTTGATACAGCAAACTCTGAAGACATCAAGACTCTGACCACTCAAGACTCTGATGTTAATTGCTGAGAATTAGAAACTTGTTGAAGAAGAATTCAAAGTTATATCCGTTGGTTATGCCAAACGACTCTTTCCTCTTTTATGCTAGACGCAAGAACATAGGAAAAAAGGATTTCTCTGAACGTTCTACTTCTAGGAAAGGTCAAGTGATGTGAAGACAAAAAGGTTACAGCTACTTTGCAGACACGGTCTTCAAGCTTGCAAATGTTTTGGACTTCTGCGCCTATAAAAGTAAGACTTTAACATCTTTCTCAAGTTGACGAATTATTTGAAAGAAATTCATTGAAAAGCTCTCATACAATTTATTCTATTTGCTGAATTTATTTCATACGTTCTTAAACTTAAGTATAATTCACAGTTGTGATATAGCTTACTTAAAAGCATTCAAACACTTGTTTAGTTTTACATTTTATTGTAAAAGTTCCTTGAGAATGCCCAGTTGTGGTCAGTAGTTCTTGAGAAGACTACGAACAGTTGTTCTTAGTGTTTGTTATTGTAATCAGTTTGATTAATAGTGGATTAAATCCTTGTGGAGAAAGGAAAATCACTCTTGATAGGGTGGATTGGAGTAGTTGAGTTCAACGAACCAGGATAAAAATCATTGTGTTTTTATTGCCATAATATTTTCGATATACTTATTCAACCCCCCTTCTCAGTATTTTCTCACCTTCATATATCTTTTGTTCTGATGTTCTTCCAGAACTCCTTTGTTGCTTACCTGATGTTCTCCCAGATATGTCTTCAAATACCCATCTAAAATGTTTCGGATGTACCTTCAAAATATATGTCTTCAATGTGCTTCTTTGGATATGTTCCGGAGTTTATTCGATGTTTTTTCGAGTATCTTTGGTATATTTCAGAATTCATTCGATGTCCTTCTGAATGTCTCTGATGTTTGTTTTTGTGTCCCTGTTATATTTCTCAGGTTTCTCCTCACCTCATTCATTGATATTTTAAATGTTGTGACTCTTTTCCATCCAGTTGCGTTCATGGATGATGTTTGTTGTTTTCCCAGTGTGTCTGCCCCCTGTGAGTAATTACTCGTTGTATTGTCGTTCTTTAATTTTTGCTCATGTTTCTGCATTTGTCTTGCATCCAAGCATCATGAAGCATCATTTAGAATTCATTGCATTTCAGAATTTTTCCTTTTGCATACCATCCGATCTAAGGGACAAAATTTCTGGTTTGCTATATTTATATACCTTTCACTATGATTCTATAAGGATTATCATCTCTCATTGCCATCTGGTGAAGATATTTAAATAGGGGCATCTGTTGCACCCAAAATTTTGACCCCTTAGATATTCATCATCATTCTAGGATCATTTTCATTTGATTATTTAACCTTAACCTACTTCAAGTTTTTCTTTGTTAAGTTACAGGTTAACCAGGGTTTCGTACAATCGGAAATCGAAGTTTCGACGGTTTAATCAGTCAATGCCTTGGATTGATTATTCATGAAGAAAGTATCTACAACATCAATAATACTCCATTTGGTCAAGTATGAATCCAATTTGAGGTTGTCACCCAAAGATAAAAAAACAATGCAGTTCAGGATCCCCAATTAGGGTTTTTGATCAGGAAAAGTCAACTGTGGTTTGACTTTTGATTTAAAAGGTGATCCAATGATGTAATTATGGTACATTAACCTCATATTTCTTAGGGAAGTCCACTGAAGAAGTTTCAAGGCCTCAGAAGACCCACGACACCAACAGTCGATTCAGAGGTTTTCGATCGTTCGGTTCGTGTGACTGAAAAGTCAACCCATTGACCAACAGGGTTTTAAAACAAAATTGAAGCTAAATATGTTCCCAACATCATTTAATATCTAATCATGAAGTTTTGTGACCAATTGATCAAGAATTGAGAAGTAATCGAAAAGTTGGGGAATTAAGGTTTTGAAAAGGGCAAAGCCATAACTCCTTAACCACACAAGGGTTTTTGACCTAGTTTCAAGAGGAATGAGTTCCTAAAACAAACATAAATATTGTAGTACCTAATTGGGGCTTTCAAAAAAGTACAAGTGGGTTCCATAACTCTTCCTGGTTAGAGAGAACCGAGGTCCACATATTGGAAAAAACTTGCATTGGCAAAACCAGGTCAGCATGAGTTTTTTGATTCCAAAACCTCTCCAAATCGATGATAATCAAAGATTAAGCCTCATTTATGATGTTTATATTTATAACTAACATTTGTACATCAATTCCCACGAAAATGGCACAAAGATCAAAAGAAATCATTATTTAATGCAAGTTGCAAAAGTGAATAGTGAAGAAAGAGAAAAAAGATGGCTACCCTTGTCAAATCATCAACTTTAATTCAACAAGTCACCTCCTATCCTATCAATCATGATGAAAAAATCTATGGGGCATGGAGAATATCTTAATAGAGTGGCTTAAAGACAAAGATGAAGATTGCATTGGAAAACTCAAAGATTTTCATGATGGAAGGTTAAAATTGACAACTTGCTTCACTTTTACCCATACCTTGATCCAAGGCTTTTGGCTATAAATAGAACTCAATTACTACATCACAAACACACAAGTTTCATGCTAGAAACCAGCTAGAACTCCATTCCTTACACAATCACAAGTTCTTGCAAAATCTCATTAAGTTTCCAAAATCCCTCAAAATCTACTTTTGCAAAACACCTTTCAAAATCATTTCCAAACTTCTTCCAACTCAAGAAACACTTCAAACACATCAAATATGATGTATTGAAGCTATCCAAATCACTTCCATATTTATGTAACAAGGTTCTAGTGAGTTGGTCTTTGAAATCTTTGGATTTTGGAGATTTTCCTTCATTTACAAGGCATTTCGTCCACTAGCTTGCTTGGAGGTTGATTGGAGCATATATTCATCATCCTAGGAACATTTGCAGATCTTGGAAGAGATTTCAAGATCTCTGGTTTTCTTATTGCTTAATCTTCCTTCAAGAGGTAAACCTAAAACTCATAAATGTGAACTTTTCATTTGCATTTCACATGCTACCATGACTGTTTTTAGGGTTTTTACCATGATGTTCTTAAAATTTTTCAACTTGTAACTTGATTTTTCTTGTGATATTGATCTTGTATTATTTATACATGTTTGTTAACATGTTTAAAGAATCAAATTTGTTTGATTCATTGTCTTACCATGTGCATTTTATTCTTTTTATCATTTAGATTTTTATGTTTTGTTCACAAACTTAAAAACCACATAACTTCTCCATTTTAAATCATTTTTAAGTGGTTCTTTTTGCAAAATTCTTGTGTTGTAACAAATTTCTATATAATGTTTAAATAATTCTAAAAATACTATTTTAGAATCACTTTTCATTATGATAAAGTTATAACCCATTTTAGAGTTTTCACCTTCCTATCTTTCCTTCTTTATTTCAAACATTTGGATTTCATTCTCTTTGAGTTTTTAATTTGAGATTATGAACATGGATTGTTAGATTCCTTGGGCATTTAAGTTTAAATTTCAACTTTTCTTGTACATATTTTGGTGGTTCACGTTTAAAAACTTTTGATTATCCCCATGAGGTTTTGAACCTTTTGTTTACATTGTTGTGACATTGATGGTTTACATATGATATCCTTTACCTTTACCCCTTTATCCTAACCTTAGGATTGGAGTCACTGTGCTCTATTTAGCGTCCCGCCGTGGACATTCTTTACCTTTTATCCTAACCTTAGGATTGGAGTCGTCGTGCTCTATTTAGCGTCCCGCTGTGGACATTCTTTACCCTTTTATCCTAACCTTAGGATTGGAGTCGTCGTGCTCTATTTAGCGTCCCGCCGTGGACATCCTTTACCCGTTACCCTAACCTTAGGATTTGAGTCATCGTACTCACTTTTAGCGTCCCGCCGTGGACATTTTTACACCTTCCTAACCTTAGGATTCGAGTCTCCGTACTCACTTTTAGCGTCCCGCCGTGGACATCCTTTAACCTTTGTCCTAACCTTAGGATCTAAGTCGTCGTACTCATATTTAGCGTCCCACCGTGGACATTCTTTACCTTTTATCCTAACCTTAGGATGTGAGCCGTCGTACTCATGTTTAGCGTCCCGCCGTGGACATCCTTTAACCTTTGTCCTAACCTTAGGATCTGAGTCGCAGTACTCATATTTAGCGTCCCGCCGTGGACATCCTTTACCCTTTATCCTAACCTTAGGACCTGAGTCGTCGTACTCATGTTTAGCGTTCCTCCGTGGACATTCTCTACCATAACCATTTCATCGTAGATTCAAGAGTCGTTACACTCCATGTAAGTACTTACTTATGAGTGCTTACATCCCTCTGGAACCTTGACCACGGTCAAGAGTTCCTTACCCCACCAGGGGAACTACGAATGCTCTGATTTCTCGATGAGAATACGTAGGCACAAGATGCGGCGTCTTGGAGAGCCCACTAACCAACTAACAACCAACCTTTTCTTTCTCCCTCACTAATAACTAACTTTCTGTTAACATTTACAACTTAGGATTGGAGTCGTCGTGCTTCATGTAGTCGTCCCACCGTGGACATTTCCCCTGTTTACCTTAACCATAGGACTTGGAGTCGTCGTGCTCTATTTAATCGTCCCGCCGTGGACATTTCTTTTCCCGTTTAACATAACCTTTAGTTTAGAGTCGCCGCACTCTATGTAAGTGTCTTGCTGCATACATTTACTTTCCCTTAGGAACCTTGACCACAATCAAGGGTTCCTCACCCCTTAGTTAGGGGAACTACGGTTGCTCTCATTCCATTCCCGTCAGGATACGTAGGCACGAGATGCGATGTCTTGGCGAGAAAACTTTATACAAACTTTGTATATACTTTATACCTTTAAACCCTTAGCACATTTCCCTTTAGCAAGCAAACTTTAGCAAACACAAATATTAACAAGAGGTTCCTGTAGAGTACTACAGATGTTTAGGATGTGAAATACATACCCTAGGCATAACCAACCCCCGAACCTTTAGATCTCTCTTTTCTTAGCTTTAAGCCTTGCTTTTTGCTTTGCATTTTTATAGGTTTTTATTTCTTTAAACCTTTCCTTTTTGGATAAATTGAAGTCCGGTTGTGAATTTAAGAATTAAAGATTCAAGTTAATTCAGTATCTTGGTATCAGGATTCTCGCTGCAACACTTCTCTAATCTCCTTTCATCTTTCATGACTTATTTAAGTCTTTCTTTCTATTTTCATTTGTGATTGATTAGTGATGTGTTTACTTGTGCTTGCTCACATGATCCCTTAGGATTCCTAGTCCCTCTATTTAAGATGGGAGTAGGAGATACATTTAGGCTTTCAATCCTTTGTATGATAACATTAGGTTGTACCCTTTCATCCCAACTTTAGGACCACTTTGCATGACCACATTTGGGTTCTCAGCTCCCTTTAGTGTCCTTGTGTCTTATCTTCTCATATTAAACTCCTATGAGACACTTAATAAAGAATGACAAGTGTTGTACGCTACGAGCCTTAAGTACATGAGAAATGATAAGTGGGGAGGTCTCTTTTCATATGTCTAGAGTGTTTAGCGTATGCCCTTTGGGAGATATGTGAAGCATTCGCTCTTGTGTCATAGTCTTTAGTGCAACATGAGTCTCAAGCTAACTCAATTCACTTCTTCTAAAATTTACAAACAAAACTCAAACCTTTTCATCCTTCGGGATTGTTTCAAACCGCATTTTCAGAAAGTATGCCTTATCTTTCCATTCCGTCACAAACAGGCATCGTTCCCAACTGCTGGAATTAAAATTTAGCATTGCTCATAAAAGATACTAAACCAACCAGTGGTCTAGTTGCTCGAACTACGTTTGCTCTGATTTCTCATACCAGATGAGGACACGTAGGCACGAGACGACGATGTCTTGGCGAGCAACCTTCCCCCCATCACCCATAGTTTCCCAAACTACATTGATTATGACTTTCCCATTCCACGAGGGAATACGTAGGCACAGGGCAGCAATGTCCTATCAAGTCTGTTCTTTCTCTTCACCCCCGTTTAGCAGTAGCTTTTAGATATTTTCACCCATAGATTAGAAAACAAACGTGGATCCCATTGAGTATAACGGACGTGAGGGATGCTCATACCTTCCCCTTGCGTAAACGACTCCCGAACTCAAGATTTGGTTGGGATGACCTTGCCTTTCCCGTTTCTTCAGGTTTTCTTCGATCATTTCCTTTCCCTCTCTTTGGGATAAATAACGTTTGGTGGAGACTCTTCTGTTTGTTTCTACCGGCTCCTTTTCGCAATTGCGACAGTTACTGGCATTTGTTTAAAAACCTTATTGTTATTGGTACCTTGGCTTGGTTGTCACTGTTTCCCCGTTGAAGCCCAGTGATTATTGGCATCGTTTGAAAATCCAATTACCTTTGGCATCCTATATTTGGTTGTTACCAATCTCTGTAATCCCGGTAGTTACTGGCGTCATCTTAACCCGATTAGTATCGGTATCATCGTTGTAGTTGTCACCTTTCTCCCCTAGAAGTCTAGTTGTTACTAGCACCCCCTAAAAGTCCATGTGGTTACTGGCACCACATGAAGACGATTGTTATTGACAAGTTTATGGTTGTTACTAGTATCCCCATCGAGGCCCTAGTTTCCCCAGTCGAGTCTCAGAGATCTAGTGGTTACTAGCGTCCCCGATGAGTCTGGTCTTTTTTCTAGTCCTTTCTTAAAAATCTCGTTCGAACTATTCGATGTAGGAAGCTCTTCATTTGGTTTTCCCCAGTGAGGATCGTGTCTCCGGTCTTTCGTTTCTCCGTTGGAGATTTGCTTTCCCCACTGGAGACTTGCCATTTCCCTAGTGAAGGTTTGTCTTCCCCGGTGGAGTCTGTGTCCCTGTGCAAAAGTTCCCTAGAGTACCATCATTAGTCATGTGTGAACTATTGCTCGTTATGCTTTGGATTTTTCCCCAGTGTGTCGGGTCCCCTGTGAGTGGTTACTCGTTGTCTTGCTGTTCTTTTGTTTTTGCTCGTGTGTCAGCATTTTTTCTTGCATTCAAGCATCATACGTCATCATTTAGAATTCATTGCATGTTTCACATTTGTCCTTTTGCATACCATCATATCTAAGGGACAAAATTTTCGGTTTGCTATATTTAAATACCTTTCACTATGATTCTATGAGGATCATTATCTCTCATTGTCATTTGGTGAAGATATTTAAATAGGGGCAACTATTATACCCCAAATTTTAACCCTTAGATCTTTATCACCATTCTTATAGCATCATCATTTGCTTATCTAACCTTAACCTATTTCCAGTTTGTCTTTGTCAAGAATCAGGGTTTCGATGGTTTGATCAATCAATGTCTTGGATTGGTTCTCCATGAAACAAGTCTCCACAACACCAAAGATACTATATTGGATCGAGTATGAATCCAATTTGAGTTTGTTACCCCAAAAAAGCTGAGCAGAACAGCTCAGAACCCCTAATTAGGGTTTCTGATCAGGAAAAGTCAACGGTGGTTTAAATTTTGATTTAAATGATGCTAAAATGATGTAATCATGATCCATGGATCTCATATGACCTAGTAAAGCCCATCCAATAAGTTTCAATACCTTAGAGGACCCAAAACACCAACAGTCGATTCAGGGTTTTCCGATTGATTGGTTCGTCTGACTGAAAAGTTAACTCATTGACCAAAAGGGTTTTGACCCGAAAGTTGAAAGCAAACATGTTCCTAATGACATATTACATATAATTGTGAAGTTTCGTGACCATTGGATCAAGGGTTGAAGAGTAATCAAAAAAGTCGGGAATTAGGAGCGAGTCCTTGGGGACTAACACTACTGGACTACCATTTCTAAGATATAGGTTCCCTCTACTTTTACCAAAGCTCGGGCGTAGAGCCTTACTCATGATGCCCTCCCAAGATCCAACAGACATGGATAATAACAAGCACATAAAAGATAAAGCAATTAGAGAATAAAACGTAAACGAGAAGAAAACAAGCAAACAAAGATAACGCTCTTCGCAAATCCCTAAGTTAGGATTGACTCTCTCTTGCATGGAGCAAATGACCCTAGTAGATTTTCCAGCTGTCGCACCTCGAAAAATCAAAATACGACCCTTTGTGACGGATCTATCACCAAAAGGATGATAGAGAACACAGACCTCTGACACCAAAAGGATGACGGATCTATCACCAAAAGGATGATAGAGAACACATGCACAATCCTGACACCAAAAGGATGACAGGTCTATCACCAAAAGCATGATAGTGAACACACACCTCCGACACCAAAAGGATGATAGATCTATCACCAAAAGGAAGATAGTTAACACATGCACACAATCCCGGCACCAAAAGGATGACGGGTCTATCACCAAAAGGATGATAGAGGACTCACGCACAAATCTGGCACCCAAAGGATGATAATTAACTCACGCACGATGAACTTTCATCAAAAGGATGAAAATAAGGTCATAAATTACTACTACCAAAAGGATAATAGTAAGAAAAACAATATCAAAGGTTATCATTCACCAAAAGGATGATACACAGACCAAAGGTTTATAGATCACAGGCACCAAAAGGATGACGGTAAGATCACACAACACAAGTTGCTACCACCAAAAGGATGATAGAAACTTCCAGCTTTTGAGGGTTACCAATACTAAAAAGATGTAGGTCAGGTTGGATTGACTAGATTTGGCTAAGGTCAAGTTTGCTGGAGAAATGATAAGTGAGCTTATTCGAGAACATCAACAAAAGGTCGAAGCACAAAAGGTCACCGAGGAATACCATCCTTATCAACAAAAGGTTGAATGGAGTCAAATCACTAGGGAACACCCAAGAGAAAGGTTGAATTGAAACAAATCAACAGGGAACGCCCACTGACTCGGGAAATGGCACTGGTTGAGCTGAGGATGCCAACTTCACCAACAAGAGGTTGAGGAACACAATTCAATGAGGAACACCTACTGACTTTCTTTGAAATTACAGCTTTATCAACTAAAGGTTAATATAAATTCCATGAGGAACGCACATGAACTTTGGAGAAGATTCCCCTGGCTGGGCTGAGTTTCGCCTTGAAATCTTATCTTGATCAGCAAAAGGTTGATACACTTTCATGAGGAACGCCCATAGGTTTGAATAAAATGCCCCTGACTGGGTTAAACATGTATTTAAGCTTTTAATCAACAAAAGTTTGAACAACTTCATGGGGAACACCCACGGTCTTGAATAAAATGCCCCTGACTGGGCTGAAGATCATCTTGAAACCTTGATTTGACCAACAAAAGGTTGAACAACTTCGTGAGGAACGCCCACGGATTTGAATAAAGTGGCCCCTGGCTAGGCTGAAAATCATCTTGGAAATCTCGAGATCGACCCTGGATCTTGATCTACGCATATATAAATGCTTGATGTTGGTAATGATGTTCCATATCTAATGTAAATGCAATGCAAATGTTGACGCATGGAGATGCAAGTGCTGGGGGAGTACGATTTGGTTTTGGTATGCATATGATGTCGAATGCGATGCGTATGATGCAGATGATACACATGATTATAGATGGGTGATTGAATATATAGGTGAGGATGCCATCATGGTGAACTTTTGGTAGTTGCCAATGTGGATTGGACTTTAGGTGGTGGGAGGGTTTGATTTCCTTGATACTCAGTTTGTTGAAGACGCCATGATTGAAGCAGACGATGATACTCTTGATGCCCCAAATCTGATCAATTGTTGATTTGTTGTGAGCTCGTTTCAGAGAGAATCACAACTCTGCTTGATGGTCAGGATAGCCTGAAAATTCATAAAGGACCTGCTTCTGCAACTTGTCTTGCCCCAACTTGATCATTGTAATGGTCTGCGCCTATATATAGGAAACATTTGGGGTATGATAGATGCCCCTATCTAATTGGCTTAAACCTAGTAAGATGGACTGCTACGACATTCATTTTTTCAAGGGAGAAGACAATTAGATATAAAAAAGACCATAAATTTGTCTGAAAAGAAAGAAAATGCTTGGGAAGTGGAATAATGAATATTTTGCAAAGGTCATTATCACCAAAAGGATGATAACAGAGACAACTTGACACCAAAAGGATGACAGGCCTATCATCAAAAGGATGATAGAGGACCAATGTAGACAGAGATATCTGACACCAAAAGAATGACAAACCTATCACCAAAAGGATGATAGGAAACTCACACAACTCCGATGCTAAAAGGATGACGGATTTATCACCAAAATGATATTAGAGAACTCACAATATCTAGCACCAAAAGGATAATAGACCTATCACCAAAAGGATGATCGTACACACACAGCTCCGACACCAAAAGGATGGCGGATCTATCACCAAAAGGATTATAGAGAACACACACACACAACTCCGACACCAAAAGGATGACAGACCCATCACCAAAAGGATGATAAAGAACATACACACACACACACACATACACACACATATCTGGCACCAAAAGGATGACAGACTTATCACCAAAAGGATGATAGTTAACACACCTTCGATACCAATAGGATGACGAATCTATAACCAAAAGGATGACAGAGAACACACGCATAATATCTTGCACCAAAACGATGACAGACCTATCACCAAAAGGATGATGGTTAACACACCTCCAACACCAAAAGGATGACAGATCTATCACCAAAAGGATGATAGAGAACACCCGCACACATAGATATCTGACACCAAAAGGATGGAAGACCTATCACCAAAAGGATGATAGTTAACACACCTCCGACACAAAAGGATGATGGATTTATCACCAAAAGGATGATAGAGAACACACACGCATATTCCCGACACCAAAAGGATTACGGGTGTATCACTAAAACGAGGATAGAGAACTCACGCATAATCTGGCACCGAAAGGATTACAGACCTATCACCAAAAGGATGATAGTACAGATACAGCTACGACACCAAAAGGATGACAAATCTGTCACCAAACGGATGATAGTTAACACACCTCTGACACCAAAAGGATGGCAGAGCTATCACCAAAAGGATGATAGATAACACATGTACACATTCCCGATACCAAAAGGATGAGGGTCTATCACCAAAAGGATGATAGAGAACTCACGCATGATGACCCTTCACCAAAAGGATAAAAATGAGGTCACAACTTACTACTACCAAAAGGATGACGGTAAGATCAAACAACACAAGTTGCTACCACCAAAAAGATGATAGGAACTTCTCAAGTTTGAGGGTCACCAACACCAAAAGGATGAAGGTCAGGTTGGATAGACAAGGTTTGGCTATTATCAAAAGGATGATAGAAAGGAAATTAACAAAAGGTCAAGTTTGTTGGAGACGTGATAAGTGAGGCTTATTCGAGGACACCAACAAAAGGTTGAAGCATAAAAGTTCACTGATGAACGACAACCCAAAGCGTGCGCCTCAAGAGCCATTTATTCGAAGATCCTAGGAATGCTAGACTCCAAGAATCTTCTTCTTTTGTTATTGATTAAGAAAATAATTTGAAAACGGTAGAATTGAGTTGGTTGTGAAAAGAGATTGATTGGCGAGGAAAAAGGCGATTGACCTACGTATTTAAATAAAATACCACCTCGTTGGATCAAGGGTTTAATTTTATTTTCATGCAAAAAAAGATTGAAAAGAGGTTGATTTGAAAATGGTTTAAAATGGCTCGACGACGAGTCAAGGGTTTGGTTGAAAAGAGGTGAGAATAGATACTAGTCCCTAGGGGTGCTCTTAATAACAAAACCATGATGAAGTGTGTGAGTGTGTACGATAGGTTGATGTCGAATGCTTATGAGTAATCGAAGTACAATGGGTGTTTGAAAATGGCTCGATGACAAATCGAGAATTAGTTTGAAAAGGATTTAGTCTACCCTAGTCTCTAGAGGTGCTCCTAGAAGAAAAACCACAATCAAATCAAATACGAATACATACATCAGAATTGGAGAAGGGTACATGTAAGTTACATGGGATTGCATGAAATAAAAGGGTTCGTTGTAAGGTAGCCCAAGAGGAAGCTGTGTGTGTGTGTGTGAGGGGTCCTAAACAAAGCCTTGAGCAAGAGTCAAACAAAAGCTCCAAGTTAGGGTTTTTGTATATAGTCCAAGTTTCGTTGCTCGGAAAAGTAACCAACAGTCCACCAATTTAGGAGTTGATGGTTTCGATATTTGTTAATGGGTTTTTGAAAGGCGTGAACAAGATATGAACAATATGAATAATGATATGAACAATGTGAATAATATGGCAAGATATATAACAATATAATCAAGACAATATCCATAATAGTATAATCAAGATAATATTAACATTATATGAATAATGATAATAAAATCAAGACATATTGACTGAAATTAAAACACGAGTATATAGACGGAAATTAAAGTTAGTTGTTAGTTGTTTTGAACGAATCGAGTCGAAATGTAGCGTTAAACCGTCGTAGGTCGATCTATGACGAAGATAAAACTATAGGAGGTCACACAATTTGATATTCGTGCTAAAACACGATGGATAAATGATATTGAAGATCATTCTCCAAAGTAATCATACCACACGAAAAGAAAAGGTGACGATCTCGTCTTAATCACAAACTTGTGTTAATTAATCGAAGGTAACCTATCACGATCCCAAAGTATAGAAAATGATCTCAATGATCATTCACTACATATCTGAAATAGTGAAGGTTAACAACCTCAATAGATCAACATTCATGAATAAAAAGACTTCATCGACCAATAATCGAAAAGAAAATAAAGTCGAAGTTAATAAAATGGAAGTAAGAAAAGAAGAAGGTTTAATCTTAGTCATGTATGTTCATCAATGAATCTATAATCCACTGTTATTTAGATATTCATCGACCAAAAATCAAGAATATAATAGCAAAGATAGAGAATATAATAACAAAATGAGGAACAAAAATGATTAAAATAAAATAATTAAAAATTAAAAACAAAAAAAAGAAAGAAAAGGGGGAAGATGGTGTGAAATCAGCACATGGTAGTGTAGTATCAACATGGGCTTTTTAAAAGTCCATTATCAAACCAAAAATCCCAAGTAAAAAGGAAAAAAAAACCATCGGGTCAAAACAGACTGCCATGAACAAACAAGCATCAACTTTTTTTCAAATAAAAACAAATTAAAATTAAAAAAAAGGTCAAAAGAAACTCAAAATAAATTAGAGAAAGAAATCCAAGGTCATGTAAAGCAAGTGAAAGCCAACATATATCAAGCGAGAAAAGAAGAACAAGGCAACCTCTAGCTTATTTCTGTCTCTCCCCCTATTCGAATCTCTCTATCCTCTTCTCAAATCGTTCTTCTTTTCTGTTTTGTTATCCAGGTTTGATTCAAGTTTTGAGTATTTGGGTTTTGATCTGCTTTCGTTCAATCGTTCTCTTCTTCTTCCCTTAAATTTCTGTATTGTTTAGGGTTGTTTGGCTTTTGAGGTTGATTTGGGGCTGCTGTTTTAATTGAAGGAGAAGAAGAAGTTTAAGGATTTGGAGTTGTAGAAGGAAAATTAAAGGTGAGGATTTGGTTGATTTTAGGTTGAAGAAGGTTGAGAGGATTTTTAAGCAGGGTCCTTTTGCTCGAAGGACCTCCTCTTCAATTTGGGGAAGAGAGAAACTTATAGAAGAGTGGAGAGTATTGTGTGGTGTATTTTCTTTTCAGGCTTGGTGGAAACGTAATACAGGTAATGCAATAGTTTTGCAAAAGTTGTGGTCATTGTGTACGTCCCGTATCGATGCGTTACCTCCTTTTGTGGATATTTAGATTATTTCCCTTGGGCATGTGCGTTTATGACATGGTTTATGTGGGATGTCTCATGGTTGTGAGTGCAAGGTGCGTAGGATATATGTCTTGGTACTGGCCGACTTGTAAGGCTTGTGCATGATCAAGGTTGTTGGGTTTTCGGGTCATTCGAGTTTGTAAGTTGTGAAGTTTTTGTGCGAGGCTAGCATACATGTTGTGATGGTTTGAAAGAAAATTTTGTATTTTGACAGGGATTTCGTGAAGGTTGTGTGTGTTTGAAATTTAAGCAGGTGTATATGTGATTCATGAGATTTGTAATGGTTTGTAGGGATGGTGTGTAGGTTCATGGTGTGGAACCGTGGGTAATTGAACACATAGTTCTTTTGTATATTATTTTGGATTAACATGTGATAGACACTTATTGTATGGATTTTTTGAAAATTAGTAATGGATTTTATTCTTCATGGCCTTTTTGGATGGAACTTGTTTTCTTGAAATTTTATGAAAAAAGATAACGGGCCTTTGTAACAAAATTCTTAAGCCCAAGTCTCCCTTTTGTATAAACTTGAATCTTTTGTAAAACATAAAATGATCTTTGAATTTTCTTTATGTAAGTGGACATAAAACAATGGGCTTTGTTATCTTGTAATTGGACCTTAAATATTATTCGCATGCCCTTCATATTGCCTTTGATCACTTCCCAATCTTGACAAATCAAACAACACATGGACTTATCTTGAATTTTAGAATAACATAGAATCTTGAATCAAAATAATTGCGCTATTGAATAAATTCTTTGAAATTTTCCATTTGTACTCTGACGATCCATACATATTGACATTGATCCTTCTTGAATGCACCTTCTGAATCACAACTTTTAGATATGAACCTCAGTGCACTGCCTGAAACCCTGATTAGAAAATGAATTGAATTATTATGATTTCTTCATCATGAAACTTTTGCTTTGGTACAATTTGAGAACTTGATCCATCCATAACAGACTTGAATTGGCGCATAACCTTAATTGAAACTTCGACAAATGTCACTTGAATCACACACCTTGGTCTGATATCATGAAATGAAACTCAGTTCACTTCAATTCAACCTTGTAATACCCTAAGCAGCAGCCACACATTTTTTGATTTTTTTGAATAAAGGTTAGTGGGTGAGTATAGAGATGAAAGTTATATACAAGTAGGACAAATTTGGGGTATGACAACTACTTACCAAAGGATGATAAACAAAGTCTTCCGAGGAGAAATCGGGGACATGCTCGAAGTCTATATGGACAGCATGATTGTTATGTCCCACAAGGAATCCGATCACACGACCCATTTGAGGAAGGTCTTCGAGCAGGCCAGGAAGTACATGATGCGCTTTAATCCACAAAAGTGCATGTTCGGGGTACGAGCAGGAAAGTTCCCTGGTTTCTATCTAACTGAACGAGGAATTGAAATTAACCCCAACAAGTGTAGAGCCTTCTCCGAGTCCCCACACCGAACTCAAAAAAGTCCATCCAGTTCCTAAACGGGATGCTCGTATCGCTATCCCGTTTCATGGCCATGTTTGCCTAACACACCCTCCCTTTTTCAAACTCCTCCACAAGGAGGCCATGTTCGAATGGATGGAGGAATGCGATAAAGCCCTCCTCCACCTGAAACAAGCTCTATCAGAGCCACCAATCCTCTTCCGACCAGATAACAGGGAAACCCTTTATCTCTACCACATTGTCGCAACCGAAGTTGTTAGTGCCTCCCTCATTCACGAAACACCAGACGGGCAAAAGCCCATCTACTTCACGAGCAAGGAACTTCAAGAGCCAGAGCTGAGGTACCAACAGATAGAGAAAGTGGCCCTAGCCCTTATCAATGCTACGAGAAGGTTAAGGCACTACGATTTGGCCCCCACAATCGTGGTACGCATGGACCAGCCTGTAAAGCAGCTGTTAGGCCATCTAGATATGGTCAGGAGGATGCTAAAATGGTTGCTAGGGTTGTCCGAATTTAACATCTAGTGCGAGAGTAGAAAGGACCTCAAGGCGCAAGCACTGACTGATTTCATCGAATAATTGACCTTGCTCGACTACCCTACCAAGTGTGCCCGTGAATGGGTTGTCTTCATCGGTGGAGCATCTAGCTCAGCAAGAAGCGGGGCAGGTGTCATCCTAGAAAATGAGGAAGGAATCCTCATCGAAGTTTTTCTCACGTTGTCCTTCCTACTTATAACAACCAAGACGAGTATGAAGCTTTCCTCACAGGTTTGTGCCTCGCAAAAGACCTGGGAGCGGAAGAAGTCGTCATTTGCACCAATTCTCAGATCGTGGCCCTCCAAGTTCAGAGAGACTACCAGGTCAAAAACAAGAACATGTTTGAGTACATAACCCTGGTTAAAAATAAGATGGCAAAATTTACCTCCGTAGAAGTGAAACACGTTCCATACGAACACAACGTCCGGGCAGACATCCTGTCAAAACTAGCAAGCACGAAAAAGAAAAGGGGGGAATAAATCTATCATCCAGGAAATACTCCCACGACCTAGCATTGAGAAGTCGTCCACGACCCTTGACGTGCACATCATCGGAGACAGCCATTGCTTAATGACCCTTGTATGCAATCACCTCACAAAGGACGAACTGTCGTCCGACCCCAAGGAGGCTGGTGTAGTGAGGCGCAGGGCATGCTCTTACATCCTGGTCGCCAGCAAGCTTTACAGACGGGGATTTTTCATCCCTCTCCTTAAATGTGTCAAGGAAGAAATGGTCACCCACGTCCTACGCGAGTTCCACGAGGGAATCAATGCCCAGTACCTCGGTGGGAAGATCTATCGCTAGGAATGCTCTACGTGCACGATATTATTGGCCGACCGTGCAACACGACACGAAGGAACACGTGAAGAAATGTGACAAGTGCCAACAGCACGGGGACATGCACTTGGCACCACCCAATGAACTCAAAATGATGTCCTCTCCATGGCCCTTTGCTTAGTGAGGCCTAGACATCCTAGGACCATTTGTCGTAGGGTCAAATCAGAACATGTACTTGATAGTAGGCGTATATTACTTCACCAATTGGATAGAAATGAAGGCTCTAGCCAAAATAACGACCCACAATATACTTCGTTTCAAAAGCGAAACATCCTTGCCCGCTTTGGCATTTCTCAAGCGATCGTCATCGATAACGGGACACAGTTTGTCGCCCAACTAGGCACTAAACAACACTTCACATTTGTAGAGCATCCCCAGACTAACGGGCAAGCCGTGGCAGCAAACAGAGTAATCCTATGGGGCCTCAAGCGAAGACTGGATGAAACAAAGAAGTAATGGGTCAAAGAGTTGTACAACATGCTTTGGGCATACCGTACTACACCCCATTCTTCAACCGGGGAAACCCTTTTTCACCTAACATACCGGATAGAGGCAGTAATCCCCATCAAGACTCATGTGCCCTCAAAGAGGACTGAAACACCCTTGGACAAAGAAACAAACAACGAGACACTAAGAGAGGAGCTCGATCTTGTCGAAGAGGTTCGATCATGAGCAGCCCTTCGTGAGGCTTCGCTGAAATAAAAAATCACAATCAGGCACAATGGCAAAGTTATAGGACGAGAATTCAAAGTAGGCAGTCTCGTTCTAAGAAGGAATCACAAAGATTCTCGCAAAGGCAAGCTCGTCGCAAATTGGGACAGACCCTACCGTGTTAGAGCAATAATAGAGAATGAGGCCTACTACATAGAACACCTTATCGGGGAAGAACTAGCTAGACCATGGAACGCCGAAAAGCTGAAACAATATTATCGTTAAGGACTTTACTGTCGACATATCTCGCCCTTGCAGCGAGCATAATGTAACGAACATAGACGCACACCCGGATATAATTTCTGCGCCACTAACGCAAATCTAAGCAGGGTTTTAGTCAAAAGAGACAACACCCATGCCCAACGGCGGTTCCTCGATTGAGCCCGCCACCGCCAAGTACCATGAAAGGCAGAACGCCCAGCTTGCAATGGGAAGTTCACGCTGCGAACTCAGGCCACAAACACGGCCTGAGCTCCGCTCCCCTTCCCGAAAACTACCCAGGCCTTTCGACCAGTTCCCCGCACTATTGAACATCATTTATCGAGCATACCCAAAACATAACCATCAATCACTAAAGTATCACGTATGACCAGCGTTGGGCGACGTATGACACTTAGAAAAAATTAGACAAAGTATAAACATACAAGGAAGTACATATCAACATAAAAGCGGCCACAAGGGCCGTGATTGTGCATATTACATTACATAAGGGCCAAGCCCCACAAAAATAAGATTACAAAAACATGGAGCGCAAGCTAGGAGTACAGGCAAAAGAAAAAGTTCACTGCTCCATTTGCTGAGGATCCACCTGGACCTCCTATGCATTCTCTTTGCCAAACTGAAGAAATTTGAGGACAACTATCTTGCCATCTTTAACAATATAGAGAAACTCAGTGACCCTAGTGGACAACTCAATACCGGTGTTCACTATCTTTAGCTGGTCCACGACATTCTGAAAGGCCTCCTCGTTGATTGCCAGGCAATCGTCCTCAGCCAGAGCAATACGCACGACCAACTCCTCCTGGGTTGATAGCTTCTTCACATCCTCATTCTCATCCTCAGTAGGGGCTGTAGCGGCTTTCAGCTGCTCGACCAGGTCTTTAGAGACTTTATTTTGGGCGGCAAGGACATCCCTCTCCGCGAACACCTCTTCCTGAGACTTCTTCACAACCTCCTTGACAACCCTCTCCCACTCCTCCTGGAAATTCTTAATCCTCTCCTCTAGGGCCGCCACCGCAGCCTAAGATTTCTTCAACTTAACCTTATGCTAAGAACCATCCTCAGTGTAGACCACCGTCATCTCTAAGATTCTCATCAGAGCAGAAGCGTCCTATGCGAGCATGGTTTGTTTGCTCGGGCGGTCCATCTTCTCGAGCTTTAAGGACTCTGCTCGAGGAATGGCTAGGGAAGACCCCGAAAAGAACCTCATATTATGCAGGGATCGGGGCAGCTCGAACATGCTTTCTCTTTCTCTATTGAGGTCCACAAACTTGTTTCGACGCGAACCCTTAGCCTCGAGCTCATAGGCAGAGGTGACGATTGGGTAGCAGGAGGGTGGTCGAGGAGGTCCCCGAATCGATCTAAGGAGGAGCCGCTCGTTGGCTGAGGTGGCTTTTTCCTATCGTCACACCTACTTTCATTTTTCCTTGTTCATTTTTCACCATCCGCTTTTGTGCAGAAGACATGTTACCTGCAAAATAACTGACACGTCAGTACACGAAGGAAACAACAACTTGAGTTAGATGACGACAATGATCTAGAAGGGGGGTTGAATAGATCACTTATCCTTAAACAGAGTCGACACTTATAATAAATTGGTTTTAAAACTTTTAAGCGGAAGCGGCCGAGGAACTACAATCGTCTAAACAAACCGTTACGAAAAGGATTAGATACACGCTACACCTATATGAAATACCGATAAAGATGAGAAATCAAATCAATGGTTTGAACATAAATCAATAAGATTTTGTTCGCTCAAAGTTGTTCAATTTCCAATGACTGTGATAAATAAACCAAATTGAAAAATAGCTCAAAATGTTTGTATACAAGAAATTTGTCGAACACTTGGTGTGCGAACCATTCCAAGTAAAACTCATTAAGTAAATGTAGTGCTAAGCCTTTTCAATTACAATCAAACAGATTGTAATGAGTTTTCTAAATATGTTTCAGCACTACCATAAACCAGAATTTTAGTCAACCATTTTGTTTGCACACAAACTTAAAATTCAGAAATGAAAATAGTAAAAAGAGAGAACACCAATTTGTTGAGGCAGTTCCCCCACCGTCCTCGCTCGGGGGACGTCTGCCTCAATTCTAAAAATAGAATTGAGACCTGTGTGTATAACCTGTTGAAAATTGTTTTTACAAGAGAAGCAGTAGAAATCAAACACTCAATCCTAATCGTTGATGTTGAACCTTTGCCTTATCTTCCCTTCATTCAATATGAATCAAGTCCTTCGAATGTGACGAGTAAACCTCCAATTATGGTACCACCTTTGAATAACCCACTGGTATTCAAATCTTTGCCCAACTGGTTTTAAACAACCACAATTCGAACCCAAACCTTCTTTCCATAATCCTCTAGTTAACGTTACTAAATTGACAGAACCTCTTGTTCTTTAATTATCGTCGCTCGGCTGAATTTGTGAAGGAACGATTTTTGCAAAACCCCCAAAATCCAAGATTCTTGGAGGAAAAAACCCTAAAGATTTTATTCAAGAAAAACCCAATGATTTCTCAACCCAAACTCGATACACCAATCCTATGTTTGGACGTTATCACCTCAATGATGCAGAATGCACAACAAAAATGATTGTGTATTTGTTGAGGAAGTGCAAGAAAGAGGATGAAGATGATGAGAACCAAATCGGTGTATATTTTCAATTTTCTTGTTGTTTTGTGAAGAATAGGCTAACACAATATATATGCAAAGCTATGACCAAATAACCAACATAACAGAGACTTTGAAAGACAAACATAACAGAAAAATAATGTGAAACGAACGAATGGTTGACCGAAAGAATATGGGGGTCGACCTGAGCTCTCCCGAATACAAAATTATGCAAAAAAAAAATACTCTTTGCATCGACCGGGACAGGACCACGCTTCGACACAAAGCAACCCAGTTTTGACAAGTACAAATGCACACAGTATGAGTTGACCGGAGGGTCGATGCGAGCTCTCCTGAGAGCAAATCTCAAAAATTCATTATGCTTGAGTTGACCTAAGCAAGCTTCGAGTCGACTCAAAGACTCGGAATTTGCAAAAATGCTGATTTTGATATGTCTTGCTATTTCTAAGTTCTCCTAATGCATATCTAAATCAACCAACATGATCAAACTCACATAGAATACATATAGTGCTTTTTCTATATAAACTAACACATATTTTTGATACATGCTTGATGTAACACCCATTTTATTTATTTAGTCATTTTGGTGTTAATTTAATTATTTTATGTTGGTGTGCCCTTAGGTGGGGTGTGTTGGTATATGATTGGTGAGTACCCTTGATATGTAAGGATCATTGGTGGTGTGGAGATAATAATATAATAATTAATAGTAATATTGGTGGTATTATTATTATTATTATTATTATTCTTATTATTATTATGATTATTATTATTAGTATGAATATTATTATTGGTCGGTGTCCCTGATATGGGAGAATTATTGGTGGTGAATTGGTGTAGATATAATAATATAATAACTAATGGTAATATTGGTGGTGCTTTGGTGTGAATATGATAATATAATGAATAATAGTAATATTGGTGGGGGTATTATTATTATTATTATTATATTTATTATATTTATCATTATTATTATTATATTATTTTTATTAATATTATTATTATTATTGGTGTGATAATATTATTATTATTATAATTATAATCATTGTTGGGTGTATCACTATTATTATTATTATGTTGAATATTACTATAATATTATAATAGTATTATATTATATTATATTATTATTATTATAATGATTATTATAATTATTATTATTAGAATTATTATTGGGAATATTAGTGGTTGGAATAAGTAAAATAAGAGGTGGAAGGGTTATTGGGAAATTAGAATGGAAATATGAAAAGTCACGATAGAAACCGTGAGGAAGGAAATATGAAGGGGGTAGCAAGGAGATATTAGAAAAGTTGGAATGGAGAGGAAAGGGATTACCATAGGCGTGGGATATTGGTGTGATAATAATATTATTATTATTATTATTATTACTATTATTATTATTAGTGTTATTATTATTATTATTATTAAAAGTATTATTATGATTATTGGAGAGATAATAATATTATTATTATTGTTATTATTAATAGTATTATTATTATTAAGATTATTATTATTATTATTATCATTATTATTATTATTATTATTAGAATTATTAATATTATTATTATTATTATTTTGGTGAGATAATAATAATAATAATATTATTATTATTATTATTATTATTATTATTATTATTATTATTATTATTATTATTATTATTATTATTATTATTAATATGTGGTATTATTAATATTAGTAAGATTATATTAGTATTATTATTATTAAGATTATTAATATTATATTATCTTATTAGTTATTATTATTGGGATTAGAATAATTAAAAGGGAAATAGAATATGAGGGGTTAGGAGAGTTACGATACATTTTAGAAAATTGAGAAAAAAGAGCGATAGAAAGAGAGAAGAGGAAAGAACGAGGAAAGTGAAAAAGAACGAAGGAAAAAGGGAACGAACAACGGAAGAGGAAGGAGAAGGCCAAGAGACCAATTCTAGGAGGAATTCTATCGATCGACCAATTGTCAAGGTAAGGGGGGAGAAATTTGATTGGGAATGGTTTATACATGTATAGGGTAGAGGGGATTCCTTAACCCCGTAGGAATTTATCGTTATATAAAGTTTTATATTGGCATGCTATGATTATTGTTGATGTTGGGGGATTGATGAATGCTGATGATGCATTTTGGGGTATATATATATATGGTGATGATAGTAACTGTAATGTTGAGCCATTTTGTTGGATTGTTGATGTTATTGTAGTATTGATCCATTTTGTTGGATTATTGATGTTACTGTAGTGTTGATAGTAACTAGGAATATAAAGCTGATGAGATTATGTGTTGTTACCGTAGTGTTGGCAATGACCATGATTATAACTTTGGGAAAGTTATATGTTGTTTCCCTATAGTGTCGTTAATGACTATGGTTAGGACCTTGGTGAGATTCAGAGTGACTCTGAAGTGTCGGTAATGTACCGTAATGTCGGTTCTAGAGTAGAAATTATAGGATAATTGGTAAGTATAATATCTATTGGCATGTTTGTGATTGTGGATTGATGTTGATGAATTATTGATTTTGGTGTATAGGCTGAGGTGTTGGTTTAGGGAGGTTCTGAGTAACCTCAGAGACTTTTGGTGAGATGTCTGAATTGGTCTCGTGTGATCCTTCTAGCCTTGCTGTAGTGTGAAAATGATGAGTATGGGATATAACTTGTGTACTTGGTGATAGTACGCGTTTCCCTTAATATTGTTGGTGAGCAATTAGTTAATGTATATGTGTGTAGTGATCAGTAGGATCGTGTATCCCCGAGTGGGGGGGGGGGGGACGTAGTTATATCCGGTGTGATAGTATGAATTCGTTTACTATCTGATTGATTTATATGGTGTTGGTGTAATATATCTATACATATGCATTGTTGTATGATGATATGATCAGGAGGATCGTGTGCACTTAGCGTGCCAGAATATAATAATTATGCATTGGTGTCTTGCATATCATGGTGTTTTGGTGGGATGAATCATGTCTCAGGAGGAGCGTAAGTGATTCATCCGTACTCCTTTGTGGAGAATGGTGGGGGATAGATCATGTCTCAGGAGGAGCGTAAGTGATCTATCCAGGTTCGATTGAATGAACCAATGAGTCGGTACCGCATGCATGGTGTTGAGTTGCATTTTGCATTATAATATGTTATATTGTAATTTGAACAGTAGGTTCGTTGTGTGGCGTTGTTGGGGTGAATATTGGTGTTGGTGTATTGTACTACCTTATTTACATGTACTACATTACCATTATATTTTTGATCATGATTTCTCACCCCTTTGTTGTTGTTGTGTCTGTACTTCTCCGGAAGTACAGATAATCCAGATACTTAGATAGCTTGGATGGTGGTGTGCCAGTCGAGTCTAGGATGCTCTGATACGTAACACGGGATATGGGTGCTTTAATTGTTTTATGTCAAATTTGTTGTAATCCTGTGACGTATCACATTTTTAGTGAATTATAATAATAAAGATTTTTATGAAATCTGGCGGATGGCCGAGAATGTTGGAATAATGTTTTCCGCTGTAATATTTTTGAAAAGGATGAATAAAGTATTTTTATAAAAATTTGGTGATGTGATATCCCACTATTTTGGTGAAGAACTCTGATGTTTATTTATAATGTTTATATTTTATTTAATTTGGGAAGTGGGGTGTTACACTTGACACGAGAAAAATATCGAATGCATATGCGACTTAATGATATCACCCAAAGTACACATTTCTAACTATATATATATTTTGACATCATTAAAACAAGTATAAACAAGTATTGAGACCCTTTGCCCTTACAACTTGGATAAACTAAGCGAAAGTAAAAGACTAGCTAGCAATTCTAGAGCCCCCGTGCGAGTGCTTCACTAGAGGAGCTATTTTGTGATAATATACCGGGTCTCCACCTGAGGACCCCCATCATCCTCGTAAATGATCTTCCCAACACGAGTCACACACTGGGAGGGAAGAAAACTGTTAACATATTCCACCAGCTTTGCATAGCTAGTCCGGTCATCATCCCCCAAATGATGAGCGGTGATAATGTACTCATCGGTTGACCGGGTAAAATGGGCTCACTCTAACAAAAAGGGAACTGGAACAGCCGCCAAGCAACTATCTTGCCATGCTCGTCCACTAAGTCTTCCCAGTTCTCATCCGTGGAGACCTCCCAGACAAAGCCTGAATCAGTGACCACCTCCGCTACTGGCTCAATAACATAAAAACTCTCTTTGAAAGTCCGGATGGACTCAGAGAAATATTTAAACAACTTTCTACCCTGCTTCAGGGAGATCCAACCGAATTTCCTCCTCGTTACTTGTCGTTGGAGGTGGAAGATGGTGAAAAATAGAGGGAGAGTAACCCTAATCTCCAAGTACTCACACACCAACTCGAATGCCCGCATAAAGGCAATCGAGTTTGGATGCAGCTGCGAGGGCGCCAGGTACAAGTGTACAAAGACCGACCTCTGGAAATCTGTAAAGGGAAGCCTCAACCCTATCTCCTTGGAAACATACTCGTACATAGGGAACTTCTTCCCGTATGCCGAGCATATGCGATCGTCCTCTCTGGCGAAGTGGACCTTCCATTCCCATACATCCCCCACTATTGTGAAGACGTCCCCGACATACGAATCAAAGAGTGAGGCGTGCTCTATTGGTTCAACCACATATCACTCTTTAATGGTGGTCATCGAAATGGGCGCCTCTCCAGCGTCAGGAGGCGTGGAAGCATCGTCAGTTCCAATTTCTTCCGAGGAGCTCTCCTCAGACAGATCTCTTAGATTCTCTTCATCGGCCCCGTGCGACATCTCTTTTACCTGAAAAGCAGAGGATAAAAGTGAATTCAATGATAAAATCAAATCCACCCTTCCAATGCTAGTCAAGTGAAAGGGTGCGCGAAGAAGCGAGGACATTGTCCCCCACCTAAGCCCTACTCAAATGGCACAGTCAATAATGGGGGCGTACCCGGTAAATCTCCTTGACACATCCGGGGAAAAGCTCCCCAAGCACAAAACCCAGAATCTCCAAGAGGAAACCACCGGAAAACTCATAAGCACACCGGAATCTGTGGTTCCCTCCGGCAATGAACGCCGATGTATCGTTATGATATCAGGATTAGCTAAAAACCTAAAAGTTTCTAAGTCCTAAGTTCTTGAAAGTCCCAACAATGCCGACAGCAAAAAAAGTGGCCAAACCACAATCTGCCACCAACAACCACCAGAAATCGCCCTAAAACTTCTTTGTTACAGCCCTAACTGCATGCAATCTAAGGTCGAGAAATCAACAAAACATATAACAAGCATGGAATTAGCATACTTACATGGTCGAGGATGAAGTTTTTGGGTTCGAATGGCTCTGGCAGGTGCTGGTACAGTGGTCAAACGGAGCTTGGTGGCGGCGGACAATAGAAATAGAGAGCAGAAGACGAAGGAAGAGAGAGAAGAAAATAGTGCAAATGAGCATCTTCTCGCTCTATTTATAAGCAATTCCTAGCACACGCGGCTAGGGGCATCATCATGACCCTAGCCTAGCCATCATTACACATTAAATGCAGCACACGACTCGAGGCACACGTGTCACTTCCCCTCTTCAGATCCCATCAACCGTTGGTCTCCCTGTACCTCGAACTCCCCGACGAGCAGCCTAACATATTCCCGAGCATAAATTCTCACGAGCACAAGGTAACGTACCCTACTTTGCAGCTAGCCACGATCTGGCCCGGTATTCGGACTATCCTTAAGTCATCACTCCCATGCTCGGGAGCAACCGCAGTGTGTGTGTCTATATATATATAATTCACTCTGATACACACATATTTCGTACTTGCCTTCTTTCTCCCGATTCTTACTTTAGCATCAGAGTTCCTTGTAGGTATACCCTTCCTTCTCTCTTACACCCAGCATCACATGCGTTTGTCTCTCACCCACTTCAGATTCTGATAGGCCGTCAAGATCATATATATATATATATATATATATATATATATATATATATATATATATATATATATATATATATATATATATATATATATATATATATATATATATATATATATGTATATATATATATCTATATATATATATATATATATATATATATATATATATATATATATATATATATATATATATATATATATATATATATATATATATATATATATATATATATATATATATATATAAAAGAAAAATTCACATGAAACAGAAATCAGTATCTATTGTAACTCACAAAAGTCAAAAAGCATGTACATGCAAACCGCAGTGTGTGTGTCTATATATAAATATATATATATATATATATATATATATATATATATATATATATATATATATATATATATATATATATATATATATATATATATATATATATATATATATATATATATATATATATATATATATATATATATATATATATATATATATATATATATATATATAAAAAACAAGATAGAAACAATAATAGGTATTTCTCTACAAACCAAAAATACACATATAGTTTAAAAAGGAGAATTAACGAAGATTAGAATAGACGCACATGAAAAATATGGAACCACAATAGACCCGCCGCTTCTACGTATTCGATTTTTTTTCTTTTAGTGATACTAACGTGTGTATATATATATATATATATATATATATATATATATATAGGTCTTAAATAGAATTAACTCTAAATTGTCAATAATATCCCTAATATTTAGTTTAGAGCCCAAATTAAATAATATCAATTAAAACTATATAAAATTTAAACAATTAAAATAATTGAAATAAAATTAAGATAAAAAAAACTAAAAATCCTATTTATTTATACTAAACATTTAGACAAAAAATGTAAAAATAAACGGACACCAAATAAATAGAGTCGGACGCTGAAGTGCTCAAATAAATAAATCGAGTACATCAAAATAATTAGTGCTAAATAAACCACTCAGAAAAATATAGCGTTTGGTCAGATTTAAAAATAAGTTTTGACTCGTTAAATGGCTCGGACTGATCAAAATGCGACTAAAAATAGTCACACAAAAAAATGAGCACGCCAGGTTAAACTACATGAGCCGTAGATTAGTATAATTGACGTCTGCAAGCTCGATTTTGAAATTTTCCGTCCACTAATTTTACGCACAATTCAGTTTGACAAATCTGTTTGTAAATCTGAGAAATTATTCTGTCTGACATTTTAAGCACTACACGGGATGAAATGCATACATATGATGCAAAGTGAAAATAAAGTCAGATAAATGAAAAGTTTTAAAATGATTGGACAAAATTGAGGTATAACAGATGCCCCTATTTAATTAACTTAAAGCAGAAGGTATGAATGATAACGATCTTCATACATTCATGGTGGAAGATAATTAAATACTAAAGGACCCTGAATTTTGTCCAGGAAAGAAAGTGTGCTGAGTTTTTAAAAGAAACCAGATCAATTTTGACCCTCGAGTAGACTCTAAAGAACTTACAATGACAGAAGTTAACGACACCAAAGGGTGACGGTAAACTCAAAACTGGAAGGACCGCTGACACCAAAAGGATATCGATAAGATCAACCAAGCTGGCTATCACAAAAAGGATGATAATAAGCTCACAATGACTTCAAAAATGGCCACCACCAAAAGATGATGGTTAAACCAAATTTTAACGAATGTAATTACCAAGAGGGTGACGATTAGGCATTAAGACTAAGGTCAACATCACCGAAAGGATGATAATGAAACCCACGGCTCGCGGATTGCTATTACCAAAAGGATAACATGCATCACAAAAAGGATGATGAAGAATTAAAAATGACAAAAACCTCTAATACTAAAAGGATGATAGTTATCACACTGAAACTTGTTATTACCAAAAGGATAACGGTAAGATCAATACACAAATCTTTCTATCACCAAAAGGATGATAGTTAACTTGATCGTCTTCAAAGATCACCAACATCAAAAGGGTGAAGGTTAAATTAGAATGACAAAGAACACCGTCACAAAAGGATGATGGTTAGATCACAATAACACTTGTCTACCACCAAAAGGATGATAATAGGGCTACAAAATGCAAAGGTCTCCATTGATAAAAGGATAATGGTGTGATCATAATTGCAAAGAACACTGAGACCAAAAGGATGACGGTTCTATCACCAAAAGAATGATAGTGAACACACACAACTCGCTATTATCAAAAGGATAATAGTAAGTATACAATCATTAAACATTACCAACACCAAAAGGATGAAGGTAACAACAGCATTTGCTATCTCACCAAAAGGATGATAGTAAATACACAATTGTAATGCTCACCAACATCAAAAGAATAAAGGAAATAACACAATTTTCTATCACCAAAAGGATGATAGTAAATGCACAACTTTAAAGATCACCGACATCAAAAGGATGAAGGTAATAACACAATTTTCTATCACCAAAATGATGATAGTAAATTCCCAACTTTAAATTTCACCATCATCAAAAGGATGAAGTCAATAACATAATTCACTATCACCAAAAGGATGATAGTAACTTCCCAACCTTAAAGATCACCAACATCAAAAGGATAAACGTAATAACGCAATTCGCTATCACCAAAAGGATGATAGTAAATTCCCAAACTTAAAGATTACCGACTTTGAAAGGATGACGATTCTATCACTAAAAGGATAATAGTAAACACACACCTCTCGCTATCACCAAAATGATGACTGAAAGTTCCCAATCTTCAAAAGTTACCGAGCCAAAAGGATGAAGGTGATAACATAAGTTGCTATCACCAAAAGGATGATAGTAATGACACCATTTTCTATCACCCAAAGGATGATAATAAATTCCCAACTTTAACGATTACCGACATCAAAAGGATGAAGGTAATATCACTATTCTCTATCACCAAAAGGATGATAGAAAATTCCCTACACCAAAAGGATGAAGGTAATAAAAAAGCAGCAAGGGTTGCTATCACCAAAAGGATGATAGTAGGCATAAGTTTCCTTGACCGCTCTCACCAAAAGGATTAAGGTAAGGTTTACAAAGTTTGGTATCACCAAAAGAATGATAACAAATAGACTTTCATGATCACTATCACTAAAAAGATGGAAGTGAAATCAAAGCCACAAATCTTGCTATCACCAAAAGGATGGTAGTAGGACTGGCTTGGAAAGGTCAACAAAGGGTTGAAGAAAGAAAATTCATCAAGGAAACACATCCTTATCAACAAAAGGTTGAAAGGAAAAAACTCACCAAGGAACGCCCAATAAGTAAGGTGGGAAATATTGAAAGAGATGCCACATGAATGGTCTGATGATAATAACTTCGTCAACAAAAGGTTGAAGGAAGAAACTCAATGGGGAACGCCTGTTGAACAACGTCTGGTAAGAACTCTGCTTGGAGAAATACCAATGAATGATCTGGTCTGAAGAGAACAATTTCATCAACAAAAGGTTGAAGAGAACAACTCCATGGGGAACGCCCATTGGCTTTGCTGAGGATCAGCCTAGAATCTCATGATTGAACTTGGATCGTGATTTATGAATGTATGCATGTTTGATTTTGTAAAGGTACTCCATATTGGATGGAAATACGATGGAAATAAGGAAAAATGTTGGGGATGTATATGAATTATTTTCATGTATGCAATGATTCTTATGATGCTTGAATGCAGACAGATGATCGGATAGGTTAGGGCTGACTCCTCGGCACTCGATCTGATAATGTCATGACCACAGGATGGATCTGGATACTTTGGGTGCCCCAAGTTTGATCACTTGTTGATAGGCTGTATGTTCGTTCCTAAGACAACCAACACTTCCTTTATTGAGAGTAACGACGTAATCATTGTCTGAAGATTGTTCTTTTTCCCTGAACTTGATAGTTGCTAGTGTCTAGCAAGATCTGATTGTTTAATTGAAAGTACAGGGAGGACCTTCCCTCTTAAAACTTGCTTTGCCCCAATCTGTTGGGTCCCTGAAATAATTTTGTTAGGGAACTCTGAGAGTCATCATGGCATGATTATCTTCAATATCTAAATATGGTATGAGTCTGCCCCTGATTGAGCCTTTGAGATAATTTTCCCTTGATTGGCTGATTCTTGAGATGGTCTAATCTTTGGAAATTGAGCTTTGATGAGCTTCTGATATGACTTGCCCTCTGCTTGTCTTTGACAACCTCTTCAATATCATTTATTGACGTCCACCATGCGGTGGCATGAGGTTTGTTGTAACATTTGGATTGTTCCCTGTGAAGGTGAGCTCTTTCGAGTCAATCAAGTCTTGAACCTTGTGCTTAAAAGATTTTCAATTCCCAATTGTGTACCCCAGGGCACCTTTATGATACTCACAGTGAGCGTTAACATCATACTCTAGAGGGAAAGCAGTTGGAGGTGCTAGGTCTCTTAAGACAACTGCTCCATCCTTTAGCAGAAAAGGGAGGATTTGGCCATATGATATAGGAAGAGTATCAAATTGTCTCTCTGGCCTCCTTGCCCTTTGTTAGTTAGGCTAGCACTGTTGTGGAGCATGTTGTTGTTGATACCTTTGTTGTTGATGTGGCAGTTGTTGTTGGTAAGTCGGATGCTGGTATGTAATAGGTGCAACAGTAGCAACTTGATGATAGGGATTTTTTTGTTGAGGTATCTGAGCAGGAATCAGACCTGGACCGGTTTTCTGATAAGGAAAAGGAGCATTGCGCAGCTGCACCATATGGGTAATGTAAGTAGGGTAATAAAGTAGGCGCTCCCTATTGTGCTTTTCCACCATGAGAAGAGACAACATTTGTTTCAATCTTTTTTTCTTATACCCATTGAAAGGCTTCTTGATTCAACCTAGCTACTAGAACCTCCTCAAATCTTTCTGCTTTTCAAACATTCTTCAATTATTTCACCAACAATCACCATGTCTGAGAATTTTGAAGACACACTGCTGATAAGCTTTTCATAGTATTGTCTTTACAAGGTACCCATGAAAATATCAATCAATTCACGGTCAACCAGCGGTGGATGCACTCTTGAAACTAATTCCCTCCAACATTGTGCATATTCTTTAAAGGATTTGTTATCATTTTGAGCCATACTCTGGAGTTGAATACGGTTTGGAGCTAGGTCAGTGTTATATTTGTATTGCTTGACAAAAGCTTCAACCAACCTAACCCATGTATGCACACTACTGCATTCTAGTTGCATGTACCATTCTAGCGATGCTCCAGACAGGCTGTCTTGGAAGCAATAGATCATCAACTTATCATCTCTAGCATGGGCAGCCATCTTTCGATAGTACATCTATAGATGCATGTTAGGACAACTAAGCCTTTATATTTTTCGAATTTTGGCCCCTTGGACTTAGACAGGATTACAACATTTGGCACTAGGCACATTTCCAAGGCATTCAAAGAGGTTGGGTTATGTCCTTCCATGATTCAGAGTTTTTCGGATAAAGCACGAGATATCTCGATGGCTTCAAAATCCTGAGCAGCATGAGGATTGATAATGGGGACAACCTCATGATATATTTTCTCGTCATACTCATCTTGTATTTTCTCTTCAGCATGGGGAATAGGAATTTGAATAACAGTAGGTTGAGCTAGTGGGATAACTCAAATAATAACTCCAAATGTTGGAATTGGTTGAGTAGTGGCTCCTTCAACTGCAGGAGTGAAGTTCATAGGCAATCCATAGATCATGGGATTGGGAATGGGAACTGAAAGCCTTGAGGTACATCCTTGCACAGGTACATTGTTGTTTGTGGTAGCAACCTCATGCAGTTCTACTATCTTTCTGGCCATAGTTATGACTTTGATAATCTGGTCAATCTTGCCCTTGATAGAGTCCAACTCCTATATGAAGGCAACTTGTTCTTCTTGAATCAAATCCATCATTCGTTTGGTATTGACTCGAGTAGCATACTAATGTCGAGGAATCAACTTGATTTACTAGGGAAGAATAAATATGAAATGAAATGAGTTTTTAGTAATGAGACGCAAGGTGCACAATTGATGCACATGCAAGATGAAATGATATGCATGGATGCAATGTTAAAACATAAGATCCAGGATCACGGGATCAGTCAAGTTCTGATGTTGGTCAAAACAATAGGTATATAACGGATATCTCAGATCAAAGGAACCCCCTAGGTAGGCTCTAAAATGGGTAAATGATCAGTATCACTATTCAAAGGAAACCCATCGGTAGGCTCTAAACAGGTAGGTGCCTAGAGTCATGGATCCTATGAAAAAGATTATTTCCATGACGAGGATTCATCTAACAATAATATCCTTGAGACGATCTCTTCTAGGTGAGGTCTTCGTATCGACCCAACGAAAAAGATTCCTCGTGGGCTTTTACTACACAATCATCTATACAAGGTTTCTAAAACAAGATTCTCAGAGTCATAGATCTAGGTCGAACCCATTACTGTCAACTAGTAATACGTTCAAGGGATCTCATCTGATTGGGGCCTTCGTATTAACCCAACGCGTTTAAAGGTCTCATAGGTTAGCACTACATAACCACCATGGATAGAATGAGTTAAAGGTCCTTAGAGTCAAAGATTCAGGCCTGAAAACATTATCATCGTGATGAAGGATCATCAAGACAATAACATCTCCGAGGGACTCTACTCTAAGCGGGGTGGACTGGATGTAGCTTAGTTAACAATAAACCAGTATAAAAATAAGGTGTTACTTTTATTGTTCGTGTGTTTGCTTGTTGAATCGGTTTTGAAATAGTTAATTTTTGAGAAACCTAATTCTAACCCCCCTTTCTTGTGTTTCTTGCCACCTTCAATTGGCATCAGATCTCCATTTCTAATCTTGATAAGATTATCAAACACCTAACAATGTTAGTTAAAGATCCAGTGTGACATACAATGGTTGTCGTTCCACCTCCAGTTGCTCAAACAAATGATAGAGATCACTACAATGCTAAACCTCCAGTTTTTGATGTAGATAAATTTGACTATTGGAAGGACATAATAGAAAGCTTCTTTCTAAGTCACGGTGTAGATCTATGGGATATGGTAGTCGATGGATAAGTACACTTAGTAGATGGAAGTGGCAACAAAATCAAAAGAAGAGTGACGACAGATCAATAGAAAAAGGATTATAAGAATCATCACAAAGCAAAAACCATTTTGCTAAATGCCATTTCATACACTGAATATAAGAAGATCACCAACAACGATACTACAAAATCTATATTTGATTCTTTGGAGATGACGCATGAAGGGAACACACAAGTCAAAGAAACCGAGGCTTTTGCCTTTATTCAAAAATATGAAGCGTTCAAGATAGAGGACAACGAAATTGTTGAGAATATATTCTCAAGATTTCAAACCCTTGTCATAGAGCTTAAGGTTCTGAAAAAATAGTATTATACTGTTGATCATGTCAAAAATATCACCTTAAGTCTACATAAATGCTGGAGAGCAATCGTAACTGCCCTAAAGTTATCAAAGGACCTCAACAAAACCTATCTTGAAGAACTGGTTAGTTCTTTGAGAAGTCATGAAATTCAGCTCGAAGCAGATAAACCCAAGAGAAAGAGAAAGTCTGTTTCTGTGAAGTCTTCAACAAGATTTGAGAGAAATAAAGCTCTTGAAGATGATATCGATGAAGAGTCTGAAGAAGATTAAGAAGAAGAAGATGAATTGTCTCTCCTTTCCAGACACGTGAATCAACTCTGGATGAAATATTAAGACAAGTTCAGAGGACAAAGAAGGACAGATTTCCATCCTGGGTGTACTTCTGGATTTAAGAAAGATAAAGCCTACAAACAAGTCATCTGCTATGAACACAAGGAGCCAGGTCATTATAAGAATGATTTCCCCATGCTAAAGAATGATAGGTCCAAAAAGAAAGACTTTTGTGGGAAGAAGAGGGTTTTGTGGCAACATGAGATGATTTAGAATCTTCTGAAGATGACTCTGAAGAAGAGCATGCAAATGTGGCTCTGATGGCATTCACAAAAGCTCCTGTAGAAACAAGTCAATCAAAATCAAAATCTGAGTCTGATTCTAAAGAGATATTTTTTGAACTCTCTCGTTTTGAGCTTGAATCCAACCTATCTGAAGTTTTGGAAAATATAAGAACATTCTAAAAAAATACAATGATCTGAAAAATATTCATGTATTTGAATCAGAAGCTTACTATAACACCCCCTTTCTATACCCCCAATTAAACAATTAAATCATTTAGGCACTTAATAAAAATTCCATCAGAGTATAATTATAACATGGTATAAAAGAGGTGCATCACATTATCATCAAAACAAAACATGAATAATACCAGCTCATGAAGATATGTAACAAAAGGGGTAAATCTCAACTAAAAACAAAGCATAGCGTTTAAAACCCACACATCAACATTTAGAATAAAGTGGAAACATCTAAACATTGAAATCACTTCATTAACATAAGCATCATATACTCCGTTCAGATTAATTCAATTCATCAATTGAGTTTACAAAACATTCATCAGCAGATACATACGCAGATGTATCACAAAAGAATCAAAACAATTCCTAACTACCCAGTGTTACATATCAGAGACATCTAACCAAAAGAAATGAAGACTCGCTTCACAAAGGCTCCATCAATCTAATCTGCAATGCCTCATAGAGCATTATAAAACATCAGAAGGGTGAGAAACAATATCATAATACATAATGCACATAAACATATATATATATATATATATATATATATATATATATATATATATATATATATATATATATATATATATATATATATACACATAACGTCAAAAAACGTCTTCCGCATTCTCACCGCAACTCATCTCACTACACCGTACATCACAATGTATTCACAATTAACTATTTACGAATAGAGCACCAAGCATATACAATACGCATCAACAATGTTTATATCAATTCATAAACACACACACATATACATATATATTCACACATACATGTATCTTTGAGCCTTCCATGCATGCCGATTATCAACAATCTACATAAACATCTACATTCATGTTTATTCACCATCAATCATGCACAGATGTCTAAATGCAACTCATAGAGACCGACACACGACTCTATGCAGATGCCAATGTGGTACCGACTCATTTCAGCAGGTTCAATTGAAGAACCAAAATAACCATCGCTCACACCCCACATGGGCACACGAGGTTCTGCAGATTCACCGAGGAATCAAATATAACCATCGCATCATACGAGGTTCTGCAAATCCATCGAGGGATCAATAAATAACCATCGCTCACACCCCACAATGGCACACGAGGTTCTGCAGATTCACCGAGGAATCAATCGACACAAGAATGCATACCATGATGCTTCACATGCAACATCACTCATGACACTCTTGAAATGCATACATGTTTACAAACATACTCATGCATTCATCACATTCGTCGCATACATTCATTATGCATTCAAATATATGTATCACAAAGCATACATATATATTTATCATCCATTGAAACCAATTTTCATACATGGTTCACATTCACAATCAATCTCGCCATGCATTTCTATTCAATTCAAGTAAATGCACAAAATTGTCAAACGACCACATTTCACACCTCACAAATCACAAACTTGGATTCACGCCATACGGCTACCCACAACTCACATAAAAGCATATAATTAGTCATCTCAGACAAAGAATGATCGCAACCAAACCACACAACCCATCCACGAATGGAAAACACAAGAAAGGAAAACATGCTGCTGTGTTCGCTAACCTTCGCTTGGCGAAGCCTCTGGCGAACCTTCGCTACTCCGTTTGCCTAGCAAACTTGCCAGCGAAGACCACTGGGATTTATTCTGGAATTACTTGCCAATACTAGATAGCATACTCACCTGGCGAACCTTCGCCACGCTCATTCGCCTGGCGAACTTGCCAGCAAAGACAGGGTGGTTGCTACTGACTTGGTTCGCTGCTGCTCGCTGGGCTTCGCCTGGCGAACCTGCGAACTCAGAACTCCCATGGCTGTCCAAAAGCCCAAACCTCACAAACCAAACCGATTTAACCCAAATCAGTTCCATTAGCACAGCCCACTCATCACCGGACTATACTACACCGTCTATTCCAAATTCTAACCGATAAAACTCAGTTTCTACCGATTAAATCAACTTCCGACCTAGAAATGGAAACATAGAAAACAATCCAACAAATCCAATCTAGCACATACATGATCATATACATTATTAAGATGATAAAACTTCTCACCCTTACCTGATTAATCGCAAGCTAAGGTTGATTCTTGATGATTCTAGGTTTTGCTCCACTTTCTCTTCTTTTCTCTCCTCTTCTTTTCTTTCTCTTGTTTTTCTTCTTAATGTTTCTATCTTTCTCTTTTCTCTCTATATCACATATTCTATTTCTTTCCTCCCAAATTATTTCCACACACTTATCAATTAATTCCCACAAAATATCCCCTTAATATTATCACTAATGCCCAAAATACCCTCCAATCTATTTTTACCCGAAATTCTCATAGTCGACAAAAATAGCTCAATATGTAAACATAACATATTATCACACAAATTACACATAAATAAAATAATCATTTAAATAAATCAAATAAGGACTCAATAAAAATGGAAATTCAGAATCGGGGCGTTACACTTACTATAAGCTTTAGAAATATTTCTCAAGTTTGAGTGAAGAAAATGTGATTTTGGGAAACAACTTTGTGCCTTCAAGCAAGAGTCCCAAACCTGAACATAAAATCATTTCTAAAGTCTACAGGTTCTGGTGATATCATATAGAAGTATGATAAATATTTCCAAAAGTTTCTTTCTAGAAGACAAAATAAAAGCTTAATGGCTTGCATGATTTATGGCGTTTGCAGGAACGAGACAATGGGTATTGGCTATGGTTCTGATGAAGAATCTGATTCTGAAAAAGATGATAAGCCTAATACTCTTGAATCTCATTTTGTTACTTCTGGGAAACAAAATATTTTAGGCCTAAAGGTAAAGCTATCACAAAATCTAAGGCTAAAACAAAAAACTCATGTATGTTCTAATCATGCATTCATGTATATATATCTTGCACAAAAACCCAAAGTGTAAAAAACTCTAGGAAGACTAACTCAAAAAGACGTGGGTACCTAAGGATAAAATAATTTATGTTGGAGATATCCTTAGCAACAGAGTTAAGACACCATTAATAGTACCTGGACTCTGGATGCTCGCGACACATGACGAGAAGAATGCATATGCTCAAAGACCTAGAACTTAAGCCTAGAGGCGTCGTAGGTTTCGGAGGTGATCAGAAAGGGAAGATCACTGCTCCAGAATTGTAGGTAATGGTAATCTCCCTTCCATTACTAATGTTCTTCTTACCGAAGGATTAATGTATAACCTTCTATCCATAAGTCAATTAAGTAACAATGATTATGATACTATTTTCAATCAAAAGTCATGTAAAGTTGTCAGTCAAAAGGATGGCTCAGTTCTTTTCAATGGAAAGAGGAAGAACAACATTTATAAGACTAAAATTTCTAAAATGAAGATTCATAATGTAAAATGCCTTATGTCTGTTAATAAAGAGTAATAGACATGGCATAAATCATTAGGTCATGTTAGCATGAAGAGGATTTCTCAATTTAACAAGCTTAATCTTGTCAGAGGCCTGCCAAATTTGAAGTTTGCTTCAGATTCTCTTTGTGAAGCATGTCAAAAAGATATGTTTTCTAAAACTTCGCTCAAAGCTAATAATGTTGTTTCAACCTCCAGACCATTGGAGCTTCTTCACATTGACCTGTTTGGACCAGTGAGAACTGCCTCTGTCAATGGTAAGAAGTTTGGACTACTCATTGTTGATGACTACAGTGGATGGACATGGGTGAAATTTCTCATACACAAAGATGAGTCATATTCTGTGTTTTCTACTATCTGCTCCCAAGTGAAAAATGAGAAGGATCTCAGAATTGTAAAAGTATGAAGTGATCATGGTGGTGAATTCAAAAACAAAGATTTTGAGAAACTCTTTGATGAGAATGGAATCTCCCATGAATTCTCCTGCCCTAGAACTCCATAAAATAATGGAGTTGTAGAGAGGAAGAATATGACTTTTCAAGAAATGGGAAGGACCGTGATCCATGAGACTAATATGGCCAAGCACTTTGGGGCAGAAGTAGTCAATACAACATGTTATATTCGAAACAGGATCTTGATAAGACGTATTATGGGTAAGACTTATTATTTCCACCAATTTGGATGCTCTTGTTTTATATTAAACACTAAAGAGAATCTTGGCATGTTTGATTCTAAATCATAGAAGTGCATAATGTTAGAATACTCTGAACGCTCAAAAGGATATAGAGTGTATAACATTGAGACATGGATTATTGAAGAATCAATCACTGTCAGATTCGATGATAAGCTCTACTCTGAAAAGTCAAAGCTAGTTGAGAAATTTGAAGATTTGGAGATAACTTATTCTGGTTTTGAAGAAAAGACATCAGAAGCAAAAGAATCTGAGACCAAAGACTCTGAAGCTCCTCAACCAGAAGCGGTTGAAGCTCCTATATCTCTAAGATGGTGCAAATAAAGATCTTCACACTTTGAAGAATTGGTTCTGGGAGATAAGACTGAACCTGTCAGAACTAAATCCTCTTTCAAGCCCTCTGAAGAAATCCTTCTAGGGTTTGGTGTCTCTGGTAAAGCCTACATCAATTGATGAAGTGCTTTAGGATTCATAATGGATTCTGGCTATGCAAGATGAACTCAATTAATTCTCCAGAACTGATGTACAGGTTCTAGTGCCAAGACCCAATGGAACTCATGTTATTGGAACTAAGTGGGTCTTCAAAAACAAGCTCAACGAACAAGGAGAGGTAGTAAGAAACAACGCTCGATTAGTTGCACAAGGTTATAGTCAGCAAGAAGGGATTAACTATACTGAAACCTTTTAACCAGTTGTCGGGTTAGAATCTATACTTCTTTTAACTTCCTTTAATGTTAATCATAACATCATCTTATATAAGATGGATGTTAAGAGTGTATTTTTGAATGGTTATATTAATGAAGAAGCGTGTGTACATAAACCCTCTGGCTTTGAAAACTCTAAAAATCCAGATTTTGTTTTCAAGCTTAAGAAGTCATTGTATTGTCTTAAACAAGCTCTCAGAGCATGGTATGAAAGGCTGAGCAATTTTATTCTTGAAAATGATTTTTCCAGAGGGAAGGTAGATACAACTCCTTTCTGTAAGAAATTTAAAAATGATATTCTTGTTGTACAGATTTATGTTGATGATATTATATTTAGTTCAACTAATGCTACTTTGTGCAAGGATTATGATAAGTCTATGCAGGCAGAGTTTAAGATGAGTATGATGGGAGAACTCAAGTTATTTCTGGGGATTTAAATCAATCAGAGTCTAGAAGGAACATACATCCATTAGAGCAAGTACACTAAAAAACTTATAAAGAAGTTTGACATGTCAGAATGCAAGATATCTAAGACTTCCAATGCATCCTACATGTATCCTTTAGAAGGATGAGGTAAGTGGTATGGTAGATCAAAGCTATACAGAGGTATGATTGACTCTCTTCTATACCCGACTACTTCTAGACCTGAAATTTTGTTTAGTGTATGCTTGTGCGCTCGCTTCCAACCAGATCCTAAAGAGTCCTACTTAACCGTTGTTAAGTGGATATTCAGGTATCTAAAAGGTACTATTAACCTTAGCGTGTGTTATAGAAAATCTAAAGAGTACAAGCTAGTAGACTACTGTGATGCTGACTATGCTAGAGATATACTTGAGAGGAAAAACACTTTTAGAAGCTGTCAATTTCTGGGAGATGATCTGATCTCATGGTCTAGCAAAATAAAATCAACAATAGCACTATCAATTGCAAAATTTGAATATATTGCAGCCTTTGGATGCAGCACTCAGATGCTCTAGATGAAAAGTCAACTAGAAGATTTCTAGATATGTAAGTGTTGCACCCCAAAATTTGCCTAACCTTTTCTTACTTGGTTTATGTTTCATTTGCATTAGCATTTGTATAGCATAGCATTGTTCACTTAACAAGGGATCAAGTGAGAAGCCTAGCCAGAGGATTATTCAAGTTTGAGAAATCACCATAATCATCAGGAAGAGGGTTGGTTTCTTAAGAAGTTCAGTTGTTTGTATGAGGTTAGTCTCCTAATCTGAGGACCATTTGAAGATCATTAGAGGGTTGTGAAGCCTTGATCATGGATAGAGTGTGGGTAGAGCTCTTTGAAGTGCCTTGAGGGTCATGGTGGAGCTCAATCAAGTCATTGTGCCAAGTGTGAAGAACCACAGTTGTGGGTGTTGCAAGTAGGGTTTTCATCTGAGTAATCCTAAGTCAACTGACTAATTGAAGAGGATAAAAGCTCAAATCTAGGTCTTTGCAATCATGGAGAGTTGTGTTGAGACACATGAGATGATATTTCAATATTTATGCAAGAAAAGTTCAAGGTGTGAGGAGTTGCTAAATTAGGGTTCTCAGGGTAAAATCCCCTATTTAGTGTCTAACTTCAAGACCACTTATCTTCAGATGCAGGTTTCATCTCCACTTTTGGCCAACATGAAACTTGTAGATCATGCTTTTAGCTGTAATTTGAGTACTAGAATTCCTCCATTGGATTTATAGAACTCAAGTTATGGTCCAGACAAGTTACAGGTCCTCAGATGCCTCTGAAATTTGTCTGTGAAAATCATCTGACTTCCAAGCTACTTTTGACCTAGGAGGGTGTTTCTCCTAAACTTTTAGCCAACATGAAAGTTATTCCTATTGATCTTAGCTTTCCAAATTGTATTAGAATTCTTCCATCTGATTTGTAGAACTCAAGTTATGAGGTTTACAAGTTAGGGGTATTTTAGGAAAGTAAGATTATAGGTCATTTTCAGTTATAGGTCAAAATATCCAACTTGCACATCTCAAATGGAGTTTTGTTCAACATGGTGTCGCTACTGCAAAAGTCGGTGCCGACTAAACAGAAGAGTCGCCACCGTGCGTTATTTATCCCATAAGAGGGAAAGGAAACGCTCCGAGTAAACCTAACGCAAAACGGGAAAGGAATGGTCGTCGCAACCAAATCCTGGATTCGGGAGTCGATTACGCAAGGGGAAGGTATTATCACCCCCTCACGTCCGCCGTACTCGACAGGATCCACGCTTGTTTTCTGGTACGGATTGTCATTCTACCTACTCTACAGGTCAATGGTTAAAAAGAAAAGAAAATAAAAATGACTCGGCAAAGTATCGCACTTTATGCCTACGTATTCCCGTCTGAAACGAGAAATCAGAGTCAACGTAGTTCGCCTACCTACGGGAAAGGAGGGGAAGGTTGCTCGCTAGGATACGACATCCTATGCCTACGTACTTTCATACAGCAAGAAAGATCAGAGCAAACGTAGTTCGGGCTACGGAAGACACAAACCTGTCTGACTGTTTTTATTACCTTCTGAAAAGGGTTTTTCTTGATTAAACGTCCAAGGGACAAAAATGACACTTTGATATTTGTTTTGGATCTTTTACGAAAGAAGTGTTTTTTATTTGTTTGCAATCTCCGACGCACTAGAGACTATGATTTGAGAGTGACTACGTCGCGTGTCACCCAAAGGGTGCCACACTAAGCAACCAGACTACTGGAAAGAAACTCTCCAGCAACCCTTTCTCAAATAGCTTAAGGCTCGTAACGTATGACATCAATTAACCTTATTACTGTGTTTTTGAGTTGTTTTGAGGTAAGAAGAGAAAGAAGCTCTAAAAAACCTAGGGTTGAAAAGGGAATAAAAACTAACCTAATGTTGTCATGCATGGATAGGTATCCTAATGTCTGTCATAATTCCCTCCTGCACAGAGGAAATCAGAGATCCTAGGGGATAAACAGAAAAGAAAGCAAGCAAATACAGTAAAATGCATGCAATGCAGCAATACAAGCGAGGCAAGGGAGTCCCACTCAACCTCGAACCTGGGAAAACAACAGGCTAAGTGAATCAACATTCACTTCAAACCTATGGGGAAAGCTACACAAGCCAACAAACAATACAGAAACAAAACCCCAAAGCAGAGGAGGCAGCCTAAGCAGCAGCACCAAACTCCTACAGCAAACAGCAGCTCTGAGAGCAACAGCAAGAACCTTCAAACTTCAATAATCTTCAATCTCCAACCTCCAAGGAAGAGAAAGCACACTTCAAATAAGGCTCCTCAAACCTAAACAGTCAAGCTCCACAGCTACAGAAAATCCTAGCTCAAAAGCAACAGTAAGCCCTAGCTTCAATACTCCAGCAAGCTCCTGACAACAAAACTGACAGTAACAACTTCATCTTCAAGCAATCCTCATGAAAGGTATCTTCAGCATCTTCAAGCTTCAAATAAAGCTCCTATCTTCAAGCTCCATCTCCAAGAGAGAATCAATTACCAGATTAAGTTGAAATGTTAAGAAGCTTAGTGACAACCAAAGGAAGCCCATAAGCACTTAATATTACAAGAGACATGTATCCTCAAAGTTCTACTTCTAAAGTATGTCACTAATCCCTCCAAAGGAGGGATGTGAATACTTTAAAAGGACTTTGTGTCATAGGAATGGATAGAGGCACAAGAAGCTCTCTATGTTTGAAAGAAGAAACAAGTCTACTCTAAAGCTCTTCCTACATAGCCTAATCCCTAAGCCTTCAAAAGCAATCTTCACAAGGAAAGACCTTCATGACCAAGCCCCAAGCTTTATCTCCAAGCATCCTCAATGCCTCTAGAAGCTCCATCAAGCAAGACGCAAGCCCAAAGCCCAATTAAGACAGCCCAAGCAAAGTAACCAAACCAAACATCCAAGGGGAAAACCCACAAACATCACACCAATTGCAAAAAACAAGTAAAATGCTAAAACTCATCATAAAATCCTAGGTAAATTTATAAGGGAACCTAACCCTATACCCAATACCCCATATAAATCCCAAGGCCTAAATCAAACCCTAAGTCCCCTAACTATGCCCTAAACTACAACTAGTTGTGTTAAAACCCTAATTCTAACACCTCTCCTGTTCACCTCTCAAACTAACCTAAGTTTTAGTCACAAAAATATGAAAAAATTCCTAAGGGTACATGATTCCCTAATCTAATAAACCTTACAAGAATCACTCCAAAATTCCTCACCTAACTCTCATACTAAATTCAGAAAAATGAAGTATCAAACAAAAGTAAAATAAAAGCATAAAAATTGTAAAATATGCCAGAAAATATAAAATGCATGAAATTAATATTTTTTAATCCTATAAAATTCTAGAGACCCTAAGGAAATCAAGGAAAAAAGTCTCATCCTAAAATGATCATTTTTCAGTTTATTATGAATTAATTTCTAATCATATGTAAAACATGAAAATAAAAGAAAATAAGAGGAAATTGACAAACAGGCGTGATGAATAGCAATTGATCCAAGTTATAAATCAGGTTGGGCCCAAATGTGGGGTGTGCGTAGCAAGCGAGACATTAAGCCCAAACCAACGAAAAATAACATCAGAAAAAGAAAGGAAATTGGGAAATCTCTGTGGCAAATAGCAATGGAATCCTGTGTTAATTTCGAATGGGCTTCAAAATGGGGTGTCATTAGCAAAACTTGCACTAAGTCCAAAACAAATCACACTAAGTGAAACGGTGCGTTGAGTGTATTCAGATTCTTTCACAATCTAAGAGTTAATCATGGCCATCGGATGAGTCTTCAGTCAAGGGGTCAAACATCATCCTAGGGTTATAACATCGTCTTCTCCATTTTAAAATTTGGGGGGGAAAATGAACCAGACGGTGGCCGGAGGTGGCGCCACCGTCGTCCCCAAACATCAACTCCATGAAAACCCACCAAAACTCAAACCTAAGCACCCTAATCAACTTGCTTTTTCTCACTGAATCCAATGGTGATGTCCAATCTTATTGATTCATCCCCTAAAGTGGAATCCGATCCAAAGTTCATCCATGGTGTCTAACCTCAAGTGGCACGATTCTTGAAATTAAAAGCCCTAATCTCCTCTACGTGCTTCAGGCTTTAATCTTAACTACTCAACCATGCTTAAATCTCCAATAACAGCTAGATATGATTCTCAACAGAAATGGTGTCACCCTAGATTTTGTCTCTAATCACCACTTTTTCCTACCAGAAACGATCCTAGCCATGTCTGCAATCTATCTATGCATCTAAATCCTAACAATTCTACCTAAATCATACTATGGGATGAAATTTACAAACCTGTGAAAAATTAATGAACAGAGATAGAATTCCTTCAAATCACCCTTCAATCTTCTCCAGACACGATCAATGATGCCTTGTGGATCTTCTGTATGCAATGAATTACTTTGAATCCCTCCCAATCACCAAACACGATTTTGGTTTGCAATGAAGAAACTCATTTTGCTCTCTCTCAATTCTTCATAGTTCTTGGCCAAAAAACTAACTGAATTAGTTATGAGGGTTATATAGAATATGTTAGAATGATCCAGAAAGTTCTGGAATGAGCCATGTGAGAAATTCAATTTCTCTTGCACTTGAAAATTTCATGAGAAGCTTGCACATGACAGTTGGTTTTGGCTTGCTTCAGCAGCTCAATTTTGATCCAATTTCTCTCCAAATGACATGTTGAACTGATTGGTAAGGGTTAGGGCCTTGGTTCTGATCTAAAGGAGTGTTTTGCAAATGTTACTTGTGATGTAAGAAAGCATTTTCCAAAGCAACTCATAAAATAATGACTCAACTCAAAATTCTGACATTGCCAATGTGTTTGAAATCCAATTTCCATTCAAAATGACTACCCATATGCCATGTTTATGCCTTGCAAGTCAAAAAATCATTTTTCCCTCTCTTGAATCATTTGAAAAATCTCCCTTTTTAGGCCATTTTGGGGCACTTTGTGAAACAAGCCAATCCAACTCACCACAACTTCATATATGACCTAGAAACACCATTCTAAACACATTTCATGTTGGACACTTTTTCATTTGAGGAGTGGAAGATAGAGATTTTGACCTGTGTTGAAAAAGGACCTATAATTCAACTTTCCCAAAATACCCTTGGATTGCCAAGATCATAACTTGAGTTCCACAAATCTTCTTGAGGACTTCTAGTACTCAAATTAAAGGTAAGATCAAGCCCTAAAAATATTATGTTGTCCAAGAATCCATTTGAAAACTCCTTGAGGGGAAAAAGTTGCTTGGAAGTCAAGTGACTTTCACAGATAAAGTTCAGTGTTCTCTGATGACCTGTAACTTGCAAGAACCATAACTTGAGTTCTACAAATATTCTTGAAGACTTATAGTACTCAAATTAAATCTATTGAGAAGCTCTACAAGTTTCATGTTGGCCAAGAATCCATTTGAAACTTGTATTTTGACTTATCTGGCTTGGAAGTCCAATGCTATACAGGGGATTTCACCCTAGGAACCCTGTCTCAAACACCTCCAACCACTCTTGATTCTCTTGAACTTGATCTTGAATTATCCATAAACATGCTTTAACATATCAACCCATGACTTCCATGACCTAGAGCTAGGTCTTGATGCCCTTTCTTTGCTCTCCTCGACCTAGGGTTACCCAGATGAAACCCTACTTGTACACACTTCAACTGTGGTTCTTGAACTTGATACCATGACTTGTCTAAGCTTCAATAGGGATCTCTAGGCCTCCCATGAGATCCATACACACCTTAAATTCACAATTCCATGTTGATGATCTTCAATACACCTCAAGTTAGGAGAGAAATCCACCTGTGGGCACTCAAACTTCTCAAGACTTCAAATCACTTCTTGATGGCCTGGAAGACTTCTCCTCTTGGATAACACCCCTTGCTAAGCTCTTCTTTTGATAGACACCTCGATCCCTTGTTGGAGGCATGCTATGCTATCATATGTAAATGATTAGACTTTGTATATGATGTAACTATGCAAGTGAAATGCAATGAAACACAAATCAGGCAAGAAAAGGTTGAGCAAATTTTGGGGTGCAACAGCTGCCACTATTCAAACGGCTTGGACCCGACTGGGTGAAGAGAGAACGACCTTCAAACAATCGAGGTACGAGACGGTTGAATACCAAGAAACCCGGAAATTTGCTAACCGCAGAAATAAACTGCACAACTGCTTGGGGGACGGCATCCACCAACTGAACCTGGTTGTTACGACAACAACTGATTCAACGTCTGATAATTATGATTTCAACTTCAACCACCCATGTAACTCCACAGGTACCGAATGCCTCCGTCCACAACTGGACTACTCTTGTCAACACAAGAAGATAAACAAATTTGCCAAATCATAACTAAACACCAATCGGTCCACGTCAGGACTCACATTTCGTCAACCCGAAGAGATATTGTCCAAGTCAGGAATCCACCTCCCGTCAACACGGAGAAATCCCGGCTACTCCGTGGGAGGTGAGTTGGTCGCCTCCCACCAACACGAGGAAGTCCTATCAATCATAGGCAATAAAATTTGTCGACTTTATTGGGGCAACATTTCTGTCTAATCACAGGAAACTCATCTGCCTATCCATACGGGAAAATCAACTATCTGAACACAGGAAAGTTCATCCGCCTGCTTCATACGGGAAAATCATCTGTCTGAACACAGGAAAGTTCATCCGCCTGCTTCATACTGGAAAGTCATCTGTCTAAACACAGGAAAGTTCATCCGCCTGCTTCATACGGGAAAATCATCTGCCTGATTCATACAGGACAAGTTCATCCGCCTGCTTCATACGGGAAAATCATCTGTCTGAACACAGGAAAGTTCATCCGCCTGCTTCATACGGGAAAATCATTTGTCTGAACACAGGAAAGTTCATCCGCCTGCTTCCTACGGGAAAATCATCTGTCTGAACACAGGAAAGTTCATCTGCCTGCTTCATACGGGAAAAGTCATCTGCCTGATTACAGGAAAGTTCACTTGGATATAGCTTCTTTGCCTATTCTTTGCAGTAGCTAACTCCATTGGGGATATTCTGAAAATAACTGCCCGACACCCATTTCGACAACAAGTGACCACTTCTGAAATCTCGATTTATGAAACCCTGTAATGCTACCGCGACAGCAAACCTGAATAAAAACACTCTGTTGGTCAGATAAGAGAAACTTCAACCAGTAACTCTGTGGGGAATAATAACAAGAACTGTATCATCACATGTCTCCCGGCGAGACCTCGATCGTCTGGTAATAGATCTGAGTCGTAACTCCATACTCCTGCTGAGAAACACACCTGAAAGCAAAAGGTTAACCAACCTGGTTTATGTTTCAAAATGCGTATGTTTGGCAAGGGCGTAATGCTCCATACGGCATGGAAATGCTATGCGTTTTTGGGGAGATGCAAACATGATAATATATGCAAATGCAAATGCAGGTCCAGGCTTCTAGGGGAGGCTCTGACAAGCTTGCTTCGTCAACACGGCTGTTGAGGACAAATACTGCCCGATTGGGGATGAACGGGTATCACAAAGCATTCCGGCAAAATAAATGCTGGAAACACAACCAACTCTGCCGAGGAGAGATTAAACATCGATTTCCGCTGGGAGGAAAGAACAACACCTGCTGGGAAGATTAACTCAGCTGGGGAAGAAGCGACCCTTCTGGGAGACAACTGTCTGGGTACAGTTTACAAACTCGGAGCTAACACTCCGCTGGGGATAATCATCCTGACAAAGGCATGACAACCTGTGAGGAGAAAGAAAACCATCTTCTGTGGGGATAGTCCTTCTGAACCGACTGAGGCTTGGTTAAACACTGCTGGAATCTCCCATGCTGAGGATTGACCCTGCACATATCCGACTCACTGAGGGGCACAATCTCTGCAGGGGATACTGTTTTCGACTTGCTGGGGATATCCTGTGGACAACTCCCCCGAGGATACTCTTCTGGGGAAAATGATTCCCTCCTTCGGGAAGGGATAAACGTCATTTCAAATCTCGGGGATAAGCTGCGACTAGTTGAGGAATGACGTCAACTGGAATCAGGCTCTAACGTCCAGTGATTTGGCTGGGGAATACAATCCCTGACTGTTTGCTCCAAAGGTAAGAACCCTGCAAAACACAAACGAGACAAAACAGGCCTATACAACAGGATCTATCCGGGTTAGCATCCGCGACATTACTTCAATCAATTCAAAGTTTTAGCAATTATTGGCGAGGGCCAACAAGATTATGCAAGTGCAAGTTTATCAAAAACATCGGCGTCTTTCACAAACAAAATAGTAAAGAACAAGCATCAAGTACTGAATAACATGTTTTATTGATAACGGGCCTCTGAATAGGCAAAGTTTTGTACACCGGATGCAACTCCTGAAAAGAGGAAGTTACGCACACACACACATAGATATATGCACAAGAAGCATAAATAAAAATACAAAACAATATTTGTATACATGTCGGCGACGTGGTACAGACAAACACCATGAGCTGATCCTCCTATGGCTCGCCTGACTCTGCGCTTTCCCGGTACGCGATCTTCGGAAGAGATTGTTTTTGGATAGACGGCCCCCAGGTACTCCCAAACCACTAAGCAATGCTATATCAAATACGGACCGCAGTCATTTGCTTTTCCAATCCCTAACTTTTGCGTGAATTGCCCTTTGCGGGTTTTCAATTCACCGGGATACCCTTTTTTGCCGAAGTCGCCCTTTTCAGGTTTTCACCTTCGCGGGTGTACATCTTTTCAATTTTATCCCTAACTTTTGGCCGAATCTTTTATTCATTTTTTATGGTTCGCCGGGATGCCCCATTTTTGCTTGGACTCTCTTTTTACTGTCCAGCGGGTCACTTTCAAGCAAAGTATTTTTTAACTGCGTCCGAATTCACATGAGACGTAAAGTCCTCACCATCCATGGTGGATAGTAGCAAGGCTCCTCCAGAGAAGACTTTTCTGACAACGTAGGGACCTTCGTAATTAGGAGTCCACTTGCCCCTGTGATCTGTTTACGGTGGGAGAATCTTTTTCAAAACAAGATCGCCCGTTTGAAAGCTTCGAGGGTGCACCCTCTTGTTGTAAGCTTTCTTCATTCGACTCTGATATAACCGACCGTATGCTAGAGAAGCCCGTATCTTCTCATCCATAAAACTGAGCTGATTCAGTCTATCTTTAACCCATTCTGCCTCGTCAAGTTGGACATCACGTAAAACCCTCAGGGAAGGAATCTCAACCTCTAACGGTAACACTGCCTCCATCCCGTATACCAATGAAAAAGGGGTTGCCCTGGTTGATGTGCGTATCGTCGTACGATAACCGTGCAAAGCGAAAGGTAGCATCTCGTGCCAATCCTTATATGTCACAACCATCTTCTGAACAATCTTCTTTATGTTCTTATTTGCTGCTTCAACAGCGCCATTCATCTTGGGCAGGTAAGGAGAAGAGTTGTGATGTTCAATCTTAAAATTATGGCACAACTCTTTCATCATTTTGTTATTCAAATTCGAACCGTTGTCGGTGATAATCCGCTCAGGGAATCCATATCTGCAGATAATAACTCGTTTGATAAATCTGGCGACCACTTGTTTGGTGACATTGGCATATGATGCTGCCTCCACCCATTTGGTGAAGTAATCAATTGCCACCAAGATGAACCGGTGTCCATTGGATGTTGTAGGCTCAATCTTACCAATCATATCAATCCCCCACATCGAGAAAGGCCACGGTGATGACATCACATTCAGAGGACTTGGAGGCACATGGATCTTATCCGCATAAATCTAGCATTTATGACACCTCTTTGCAAACTTGAAACAGTATGTTTCCATAGTTAGCCAATAATAACCTGCCCGCATCAGTTTTCTCGTCATAGCATGCCCACCAGCATGTGTACCAAATGTACCCTCATGTATCTCTTCCATGAGCAACTTCGCCTCTTTCTCGTCTACACAACGTAGCAACACCAAGTCATGGTTTCTTTTGTATAAGACACCGTCCGGGTTCAAATAGAAGTTGCCAGCCAATCTCCTGAGAGTCTTCTGATCTCGACTGGATGCCCCAGCCGGATACTCCTTGTTTTTCAGGAAATTTTGGATGTCAAAGTACCAGGGTTGACCATCGGGAGCCTCGTCAATGGAAAATATGAATGCAGGCCTATCGAGCCGAGAGATAACAATCCGGGGAGCCTCGTTCTAGAAGTTAACTTTATACATTGAAGTCAATGTTGCCAGCGCCTCATCCATTTGATTTTCTACTCGCGGCACATGATGCAATTCCACCTTGTCAAAGAAGGGCAACAATCTCCTTGCATAATTCATATATGGTATCAAATTGGGCTGACGTGTCTCCCATTCTCCTTTAATCTGATTCACCATGAGAGCTGAGTGTCCGTATACATCCAGGTGTTTGATTCGCAATTCAATAGCTTCTTCCAGACTCATGATGCAAGCCTCATATTCAGCCTCATTATTGGTAACAGGAAAAGTTAATCGGGCAGTAAAGGGGATGTGCGACCCCTGAGGAGTGGTGACAATTGCCCCTATTCCGCTACCATAGGAATATACAGCTCCGTCAAATATCAACTGCCATTTGGAACCCAACTCTGGTCCTTCATCTGGAAACGGTTCTTCACAATCTTTCATCTTCAGGTACATGATATCCTCGTCAGGAAAATCAAACCTCATCGATTGGTAGTCTTCAACCGGCTGCTCCGCAAGGTACTCAAGCAGAACACTACCTTTAATAGCCTTTTGCGAGACATATTGGATATCGTATTCGGTTAACACCATCTGCCATCGGGCAATTCTTCCGGAAAGTGCTTGCTTCTCAAACACGTATTTGATTGGATCCATCTTTGAAATTAGCATGGTTGTGTCATTCAGCATGTATTGTCTCAAACGTTTGGCGGCCCAAGCTAGCGCGCAACACGTTTTCTCGAGCATTGAGTATCTGGACTCACAGTCGGTAAACTTCTTACTCATGTAGTAAATTGCATGCTCTTTACGTCCGGTCTCGTCGTGTTGACCGAGAACACAACCCATACTTTCCTCAAGAACCGTCAAATACATAATCAAAGGTCTCCCGGCCACTGGGGGTATCAAAACAGGAGGTTCCTGCAGGTATTCTTTTATCTTGTCGAACGCCTTTTGACAATTGTAATACCCCAAATTTTACCCTTTCTTTTTTATTTTTATTTTAAATTCTTATTAACCTAATAAATTAACCTTTTTTTTAGATCTTGTTTTTTAACTAATAATAATTTAATTAAATTTTTTTTATAACTTTACTAATGTTTTTTATTAACTTTTTTTTTCTTCTATTTAGTTTATTTATTTAAATCATTTTAAGCTCTTCTTACTAACTTTTAGGATTTAGATTAAAATTTAACTTTTTTTCTTTCTTTTCTTTAAGAGTAAAATTTTTTTATAACCTTTTTTAATTAATTTCTAACACATTTTTTTAATCAAATTCTAATACCTTTTTTAAAATAAAAATCTAACTTCTTTTTAAAGTTAAATATTTTTTTTCTAACTTCTTTTTAAAATTAAATCTTTTTTCCAACTCCTTTTTAAAGCTAAATCTTTTTTTCTAACTTTTTTAAAGCTAAATCTTTTTTTCTAACTTTTATAAAGTTAAATCTTTTTTTCTAACTTTTTTAAAAAAAATTAAATCTTTTTTTTCTCTAACTTCTTTTTAAAGTTAAATCTTTTTTTCTAACTTTTTTAAAAAAATTAAATCTTTTTTTCTCTAACTTTTATAAAATTAAATCTTTTTTTTCTCTAACTTCTTTTTAAAATTAAATCTTTTTTTTCTAACTATTTTAAAAATTAAATCTAACCTTTTTTTTTATAAATTAAATCTATCCTTTTTTTTTAAAATTAAATCTAAATCTTTTTTGACACCATCCTTTTTCAAATTAAAATTCTAAATTCCTTTTAAAATTAAATTCTAATGCCATTTTATTTTCTTTTTTAAAATTAATATCTAAATTCCTTTTAAAATTAAATTCTAACAGTTTTTAAAATAATTCTAACACTTTTTTTTTTCAACATTCAAATGTTTTTTATTTTAAAATTCTAACTCATTTTTTTAAACTTAAAACTCTAATTTTTATTTAACTTGAAACTCTAACTTTCTTTGCTAACATTTTTAAATTTAAATCCCAATATTTTTTTTATCAAATCCAATCACAATGAATCACATATGGAGCTAAATCAAATCAATCAGATCATATCATCATCATAAGAAAATCAGATCTAAATATCAACATCACCATCATTGAATCAAATCTGAAATCATCATAAAAATTCATTCAAATCAAATCAGAGATTGAAAAAGATTGAGATATTCAAATCAAATCTGAGATTGAAAAAGATTTAAAAATCAAGTATAAAAGGACCCTCAGAAGCAACAAAACGGGGGGATCGGAAAGCATCAAAAACTCTTACAGTCTTCATCAAAAGTAACTAACTCTTCTTTTTTAATTTCTAATCTTTTTTATATCTTTTTTTCAAAATTTCTACCATTTTTTCTTAATTAAAATTCTAACATTCTAACTCTTTTTTTTATTAAAATTCTAACCTTTTCTCTTTTATTTTCAAACTTTTATTTTTATTTTCTAACCTTTTTTTTAAAAAACCAAATTTCGAAGTTCTAATTTTTTTGCTAACTTTTAATTCTAACTTTTAATCTATTTTCTTTTTCTTAATCACATTAAAAACTCTAACTTTTCCAAATCTCACAAAAAAAACCTAATTCCATTCTAACTCTTTTCTTATTACCTAAATTCTCATCGTCTCAAAACATTCATCACTTAACTTCTAATTATTGTCAATTCCAATTTTCATCCTTCATTCCTAACAGTATTCTTGATTATCCATGAACCTGTTCACTAATATTTATTTATTTATTTTTGTATTTATTTTTATATTTGAACATAATCTGACATCATCGTTGCTATTTCATATTCCATTATCACTTGTATATTATCATCGTCTTCATTGCGTATCAATTTTTATTGTTTATTAATTTTTCGCTAACATCCTCATTTTTAAGATCCAAATTTCTAACTTTTTTTCTTGTTTCGTTAATTATAATTTTCTACTTAAATTCCTAACATTCCCGTCTAATTTTTTGTCTAACCCCGTATAATAACAGTCTCTGTTTGTTTTAGTTTTTTGCAGCTGACTAAGTTCAATTGATTTTATTTTCAGTTTAAATATTCAATTATCATATTTGTAACTGCTTATGGGATGTAATTTTGCGAGACAATTGTCGCATTTATCTTTCCGCACTTTATGTTCTGCCATTGTATGCTTATCGCGTCTTTACCAATAATCTCACTCCTCCGAAGGAATTAGGTCTAGCCGTTTGACCGCCGCGCCAATAGTCCTCACCTTCAACCCTTACAACCTCACAAACCCTAATTTTCACAAATGCCTCGCCGCAGGCAAGATTACAAAACTATCCCTAGCTTTAGGTCAAAGAGCCGCCGCGCTCATTTTAGGGTTTCCCGCCGTGGAATCCCTAATTTAACCCTAATTACAACTTAACAATTCAACGTAGAGATTTGGAGTTTCTACACTCCGCGTAAGCGTGTCCCTAAGATACGTTTATTCCCCTTGAGACCTTGACCACAGTCAAGAAGTCTCTAACCTCCCTTTTGAGGGGAACTACAGTTACTCTGATTCCATTCCCGTAAGGATATGTAGGCACAAGATGCGATGTCTTGCCGAGTAAACTTAGAATTAACCCCTTAGGTCTCTTTCTCATTACTTTTAATCTTTTGTACATATACCTTAAGCAAATAAATAAATCAAATAGTAAACATTTGAACAAAAGGTTCCTGTAGAGTACTACAGAAGTTTAGGGTGCTAATACCTTCCCTAAATTTAACCAACCCCCGAACCCTAGATCTTTCCCCGCATTGTGTTTACGATGCAAAATAGGTTTTCCCTCTTTTGACCTTTTCCTTCGGATAAATCAAAGAGCGGTTGTGAATTGAATTGCGATTCAAACTCATTAATAGTTTGTGATCCTATTTCCACCGCAACAGAAAAATGGCGACTTCACTGGGGAGACCTAAACTTTTGAGGGTTATCCCTAACTTGTTCATATTTATTACTATCTGTGTTATTATTCATTTGCATGTATATATTTGTACTCTGATTTGGGGACTGTTCTTTGTGCTGTGAGATAAGTCCTACGCCCGGACTAGTGACATTATTATAGGATGGGGATATATTCGATGAGGCTTATAGGGAGTGAGTCCCGACCAAGCTAATTCGAGAATCACCGCTCAGTTGAGACCTTTTCGAAAATGGTTCGGTTGAACGAGTAATCGTAAAAACTTTTTCCATGGTCGATTGGAGTCTGTGATATTGAGGATCGTAGTACCTTAACACCACCTTGGCCTTATTTAGGACGTAGTGCGGGAGCTATGTGGGAGTAATCCTACAACGGCTGCTACGCGATACTACACTCAAAAGAGGTTCTCTTGAGAATATTATTCACCCCCGAGTCAGTCGGAAGGTTGATAATATCCGAAAGATGGGCTGATGACTTTGGGCACTTTTTAGAACCTTGTTCTGCAGGTACAACTAACCTATAGTACACTCCTTTTGGGATGGGTAGACCTTGACTCCGTTCACGTTCCTTTAACCTAGGACTTTGTGTGTTTTCATGCATTGCATCCATAAAGCATCTCATTGCATTGTATTTCATGGAGTTCAAACATCATTTATGGATATCGCGGGATACCATAAATAAAAAAATAAAATGAAAAAAAACAAGAAAAAGATTTCCTTGGTACCCCACGACATTCGTAAATACTTGAATTCCATGAAATCTTCATTTGCATTCACATTTTAGCATCATACTTTTGCATTGCATGTGTCTCCCGGTTTCTCACAGTCGGTTCTCTCACCTTCCTGTTTTGTCACCCTGAGTTCTCTGCATCAATACGACCCTTCAAAAGAATGGAAGATCAAAACCAAGAGATCAACCGTGTCAGCCATGAATTCGAAGATCTTCGAGGAAGTGTAGGGCAGATTTTGGAGATGTTACGAGCTCTTAGTGTGAAGGTGGATGCTCAGTCTACTGTTGTTCTAAGACTAATACCGTTATGGAACCTCAACCAGCTGTTACTGTCGAGAATGTACCTCCTCACGGTCTTCAACCCGGTTTGGTGCCTCCCAGTGCTCAACCAGTTCGACGAGCTACCCCTCCAAAGTGCAAAACTCCTAACTCCGACCATGGTAAAGGACCTACACGTTCAAGGAACCGCAAAAAGGCTACTCCTCAACCTTTACAATATCAGCAGAGTTATGTTCAAGGTTATCCGTTTCTATATGTTCAACAACCCTATGTAGCTACTGTTGCACCTCCTTTCGATCAGCAGTTTCCTGCACGCCAGCCTGTACAGTCAGCTCCGGTATATCAGGCACCGGTTTATCAACAACCTTCCGGTTATTCGCCTATGCAAGTTCCTGTCGACAGTCAACGAGTGCCCAACGCTCCTGTTCACCAGCAATCACAGGATCAAGTTCCTTATCCCCGTAAGAGTCAGTATAAGCCTTGTCCTCCAATTCCGATGACTTTCACTGAGTTATACCCCCATTTGGTACAACAAGGACTGATTACCACCCGTGCTTTGGGTCCTCCACCTAATCCATTACCTGCAAGTCACAACGCTACCGCTCATTATTTATTTCATGAGGGTGTGCCCGACCATGATCTAGAGAATTGCTATGCTCTTAAGAAGGTTGTCAGAAATTTGCTAGAAACGAAGAAGTTGTCTTTTAGCGATGCTCAGCTGAAGATCGAGACTCCTCTCGGGGTCCCTCACTTGTCGAGTTCGAATTCTGCAAAGTATGTTGACCTCTCAGCAAATCAGCCGAATCCAGTAATTATTCAAAGGCCTAGCTCGCTTCATTTCAGTAACCCTCAAGATGATATGACCGGGATCAACAAAGAATCTGGGAAAGTTATTTTGAAGCAACGACTGAAAACTGTTGAAGATGTGACCAGCGTAACTGGGGCAAGCCATGACGGCTCACAGTGATCGTAAACCCGACGTCCCTTCCATTGAGGCTCCGCCAAAGGAAACTGTTACTCTCGAATGCAAGATTTCATAAACATTTAGAAGGATTTTTCCGACAGTTCATTTGTTTATTTATATGCATTTCTCTTTGATTAAGCATATTTAGCATGTACGAATTTGTTTATCTTTGATTAATTAATGCAACGCATAGGTTTGTCTTGAATAAATCCATTCGTTTCACTCATTCAAAATATATTTTTCATAAATTATAATGCCAACTTTACCCGATCTCTTGTTCTGATGGAGAATTGGGGGGAGGATGACGAACCCAAAACGTCAGATTTCTTGTCGTATGCTTTCAATTGAAACCCGCTGATGATGTAAGGCATTGTTTCAAATCCCAAACACTGGAGATATAAGGATGTTAATCCCTAGTCAACCCTTTGAACCTTGAAGTAGGAATTTTTCTTTCTTTTTAAGAACCTTCATCCTAACCTGGGGCAGGGTAGGTTTCAGTTAAACCGATCGAGCGCTTAGACTCTTAAAAAGGAAGAGCCAACCTTCGAGAATTTATCCTTAGCATCTTAAGAAGTCCAATACAATGGCTATCCCTCGGTTACCTAAGGAGTGGGGCAGTCACGAGCCTTTCGAAAGATTTACACGACTTGTGCATAAAAGAATATTCAAAAAAATAATAAAAGCCCGCTAAGTCAAAACCTATGAAGGAGACTTTGGCAAAACTGGGGCATCCCGCTGGACTCCAAAGTCAAATCAAAAGACGTTGTCCAGGCAAAAGTTAGGGAATAAGAACAACAAACCAGTAGTTTTTAGAACCCCTATAAAGAACAAGGTCGTGTGACCAATTGCCAAAAGAAATAGGTGAGTGACTGCCATGTCCAAAGCCTTGATAAGTTCTCGACCATAGCAAATCTGCTTGAGATATGAGCGTTTCGTATCCGGTTAACTGAATTAGGATTGGAGAACATCACGAAGAATGGGTGGGTACAAATATAACTTTGAGCCTTTATCCTTTGTTTCTTAAACCGTGAACCGAGCCACGATACAACCTTTAAAAGACCTAATTGAAGTAGGACTTCGGTTGAAAGCATACTTGACAAGATCACGTTTCCTGACTCCTACGAGCTATGCTCAGAAAAAAATTCATGTTGACATTATAATTAAAACTTATATCCTGACTAGTGATTTCGGTCACAAGTTATCGCGATATCTTTTTTCAAAACAAAAATTCAGGACAAATATATGTGTACATTGACAAGCTCAGGATAAGCATTTCAGGCATGACAACTTTGCTTGATATCTTAGAGACTTACATATGAACATAACCCATGGAACTTGAAAATCCTGCTAAACAGGGGCAGGCAGTTTCCCAATTCGCTTACCAACGCGAGTCTGACATTCTTAAGAGCTATTTCCCAAAGATTTCGTCGTAACACGATTAATTTGTGCCAGTTACGTCGCGACCTGACAAATCTCTCAAAGAGTTTGAGAACAATGAGGCAACCGGACCCGGTGTTCTCTATAAAATCCTCTTGAGATGACCCTACCTCACAACGCAAGTATCCTGGGGCACCGTGTTTTTTGAAGAGACAAATGGCGACTACTATAAGGTCCTTCAAGATCAAAACTATATGGCTTCACAATTTTCTTCATGCACCCGAGGGATTTTACTCACAGCGGCCTTCATTCCCCAGTAAATCTCAGTGTTGCAACAGGCTCCTAAACTATTGCCTCATCACAGTCCCCAGCGAGACTATAAGCTGACAACTTTTTCTTGGGTAACTCGAAAGTGTCCCTCAGGTTTTCTTCTCCCCATGAGAAGGCGTGATACTGTGCACCCAAGCAGATTACTTTCTCCCTCAGAGAATTCGGAACTTTAAAACCAAATTTGGTTCTACCATTGATCTTTCTTACCCATGATTGACGCATTGGTCGCAGAGAATGCAGGGTATTTCCGTCGAGATGTTTATTTCATCTCTTGTCCCGTCCCTAGTCTGTTTCGTCAGCATACGCAAGGGCATGAGCATCACATGCCTATTTCATTACATATTCATTATATATTCATTACATATTCATTACATACTCATTACATACTCATTTCATAACATCTTGCATACATAAACATTAACATACATTCACATTAACATATGCATCAACATATGCGTTAGCATTCACAGGTTCATTGCGTCTCTATCATTGGTCGTTACCGCCGAGTAACTGGGTTCGTCCATTCTCTCCAAATAGATTGTCAGCCCTAAGCATAAAATACTTACTTGTTTCCAGTTTCCCCACAGAGCTCGATCCTCGTGGATGACGGTTACTTCAACTATCTTTCCTCGCCAGGATAAGATATCTACCCTTCGGGTTCATTCCCTCGATGGAGTTTTGATTTCTAGTCTTCTTTCTAGCTCGATCCTAGATTGAATCTCAGTCTTGTCGGTCATCAATCCCAACCGGACGTGCATCTATTTTGCACCATCTAAAGATTTTCACCATACCATAACGGATACGCGACTGTTCTCGCCCGAGAAGGTTATTACTGTACCCGGACGTGCATTTATTTTGCACTATCTTTCAAGAAAACCAACTACAATCCTTTACAGATACACGCCAGTTCACGCCTGGAAAATCTATCATTACAACACTACAACACTTTACAATCCTACATGTTACAACATCGGTACAACACTTTACATCTTACAACATCGGTATACAACATTTCTCACCTAAGAAACCGATCCTATCTTCGTTATGACTCTCAGCAAATGGCCATCTCCATGGAGCAGTTGGGCTTCCATTTTCCTTGTCGTCTTGAGGTATAGGGAGGTTTTGAACCAAATCGTATTCAGGAGAGCACGATCTTGAAATACGGGGAGGTTTGAGCGGAATCATATTCAGGAGAGCACAATTCTGAATTATGAAGAAGTTCATTTACCCTTTAGTAAAAGAAGGAGCCGAATCATATTCAGGAGAGCACGATTCTGAAGTATGAGGACGTTCAGTTAGCCCTTTTCATATTCAGGAGAGCACGATTCTGAAGTATGAAGATTTTCATTTACAAGAAAGAGCCGAATCATATTCAGGAGAGCACGATTCTGAAGTATGAGGAAGTTCAGTTCACCCTTTTCATATTCAGGAGAGCACGATTCTGAAGTATGAAGAATTTCATTTACAAGAAAGAGCCGAATCATATTCAGGAGAGCACGATTCTGAAGTATGAGGAAGTTCAGTTAGCCCTTTTCATATTCAGGAGAGCACGATTCTGAAGTATGAAGAATTTCATTTACAAGAAAGAGCCGAATCATATTCAGGAGAGCACGATTCTGAAGTATGAGGAAGTTCAGTTAGCCCTTTTCATATTCAGGAGAGCACGATTCTGAAGTATGAAGAATTTCATTTACAAGAAAGAGCCGAATCATATTCAGGAGAGCACGATTCTGAGTTATGAGGAAGTTCAATTAGCCCTTTTCATATTCAGGAGAGCACGATTCTGAAGTATGAAGATTTTCATTTATCCTTTAGCCGAATCATATTCAGGAGAGCACGATTCTGAAGTATGAGGAAGTTCAGTTTACCCTTTTCATGTTCAGGAGAGCACGATCTTGAAGCATGGAGAAGTTTATTTATCCTTCAGTAAGAGAAGAATCAGAATCGTATTCCAGGCGCCGACCTTAAATGCGAGAAGATTTATTTATCAGATAAGCAGCAGCCTCTTTATTTGAGTGCTTATCCATTTTGGCACATAAGTCCCTTCCAAGTGACAGTTCTCCCGCGAGAAGCTTATCAGGGCACTTCCCATTAAAGTCCATTTATTTTGGCATACAGCCGGTCCTTACCCTGTATATTTGATACGGATTTCCGAAAAGTCCGTTCGATCCCATCACGAAGGATAGTTTATAGAAGCTTGGATGTTATTCTTTGCTCAATGCTCCAGTGTTCTGTAATCGATCTTGCAACCGTGTAGATCCAGTTATCAGTAGACATTCCCTAGTGGAGGTCACCACATAGGTGCCATCTCCATCTAAGGATCTTATCCCATTAAAGTCCATTTATTTTGGCATACAGCCGGTCTTTACCCTGTATATATGATATGGATTTCTGAAAAGTCCATTCGATCCCATCACGAAGGATAGTTTATAGAAGCTTGGATGTTATTCTTTGCTCAATGCTCCAGCATTCTGTAATCGATCTTGCAACCGTGTAGATCCAGGCTTATTGTTAGACATTCCCAAGTGGAGGTCATCTCATAGGTGCCATCTCCATTTAAGGATCTTATTCTTAAAGTCCATTTATTTTGGCATACAGCCGGTTTTTACCCTGTATATTTGCTACGGATTCCCGAAAAGTCCATTTGATCCTGTCACGAGGGATAGGTTACAGAAGCTTGGATGTTATCCTTTGCTCAATGCTCCAGCATTCTGTAATCGATCTTGCAGTCGTACATGATCCAGTTTTACTTTTAGATTCCCCAGTGGAGGCCGTCTCATAGGTACCATCTCCATTTGAGAATCTCGTTCCTTTTCTAAAAAAAGACAATTGGTCGTGTTCGCACCAGTTGACCATCATTTTTAGAATTCCCCAGTGTTGTACTGTGTCTCAGCGCGTCGTTTTCCCCAGTGAGTTCTTCTCGTAGCGTCTGTCTCTGTGTCGTCGTATTCGTCATCATTTTCGCATTCATCATTCCAGCATACGCATCATATCATATTCATGGCATTGTCTGCATTAGTCTGTTCTTGTTTTGTCTATAATATTGCATATCGCCACATATAAGGGCAAAATTTTCGGTTATCTATATTTAAATCCCTCCACCATGATTCCTCGAGTCTCCGCCACTCAAATCATCCGGTGTAGTTATTTAAATAGGGGCAACTGTAATACCCCAAATTTTACCCTTTCTTTTTTATTTTTATTTTAAATTCTTATTAACCTAATAAATTAACCTTTTTTTTAGATCTTATTTTTTAACTAATAATAATTTAATTAAATTTTTTTTATAACTTTACTAATGTTTTTTATTAACTTTTTTTTTCTTCTATTTAGTTTATTTATTTAAATCATTTTAAGCTCTTCTTACTAACTTTTAGGATTTAGATTAAAATTTAACTTTTTTTGTTTCTTTTCTTTAAGAGTAAATTTTTTTTATAACCTTTTTTAATTAATTTCTAACACATTTTTTTAATCAAATTCTAATACCTTTTTTAAAATAAAAATCTAACTTCTTTTTAAAGTTAAATATTTTTTTTCTAACTTCTTTTTAAAATTAAATCTTTTTTCCAACTCCTTTTTAAAGCTAAATCTTTTTTTCTAACTTTTTTAAAGCTAAATCTTTTTTCTAACTTTTATAAAGTTAAATCTTTTTTTCTAACTTTTTTAAAAAAAATTAAATCTTTTTTTTCTCTAACTTCTTTTTAAAGTTAAATCTTTTTTTCTAACTTTTTTAAAAAAATTAAATCTTTTTTTCTCTAACTTTTATAAAATTAAATCTTTTTTTTCTCTAACTTCTTTTTAAAATTAAATCTTTTTTTTCTAACTATTTTAAAAATTAAATCTAACCTTTTTTTTTATAAATTAAATCTATCCTTTTTTTTTAAAATTAAATCTAAATCTTTTTTGACACCATCCTTTTTCAAATTAAAATTCTAAATTCCTTTTAAAATTAAATTCTAATGCCATTTTATTTTCTTTTTTAAAATTAATATCTAAATTCCTTTTAAAATTAAATTCTAACAGTTTTTAAAATAATTCTAACACTTTTTTTTTTCAACATTCAAATGTTTTTTATTTTAAAATTCTAACTCATTTTTTTAAACTTAAAACTCTAATTTTTATTTAACTTGAAACTCTAACTTTCGTTGCTAACATTTTTAAATTTAAATCCCAATATTTTTTTTATCAAATCCAATCACAATGAATCACATATGGAGCTAAATCAAATCAATCAGATCATATCATCATCATAAGAAAATCAGATCTAAATATCAACATCACCATCATTGAATCAAATCTGAAATCATCATAAAAATTCATTCAAATCAAATCAGAGATTGAAAAAGATTGAGATATTCAAATCAAATCTGAGATTGAAAAAGATTTAAAAATCAAGTATAAAAGGACCCTCAGAAGCAACAAAACGGGGGGATCGGAAAGCATCAAAAACTCTTACAGTCTTCATCAAAAGTAACTAACTCTTCTTTTTTAATTTCTAATCTTTTTTATATCTTTTTTTCAAAATTTCTACCATTTTTTCTTAATTAAAATTCTAACATTCTAACTCTTTTTTTTATTAAAATTCTAACCTTTTCTCTTTTATTTTCAAACTTTTATTTTTATTTTCTAACCTTTTTTTTAAAAAACCAAATTTCGAAGTTCTAATTTTTTTGCTAACCTTTAATTCTAACTTTTAATCTATTTTCTTTTTCTTAATCACATTAAAAACTCTAACTTTTCCAAATCTCACAAAAAAAACCTAATTCCATTCTAACTCTTTTCTTATTACCTAAATTCTCATCGTCTCAAAACATTCATCACTTAACTTCTAATTATTGTCAATTCCAATTTTCATCCTTCATTCCTAACAGTATTCTTGATTATCCATGAACCTGTTCACTAATATTTATTTATTTATTTTTGTATTTATTTTTATATTTGAACATAATCTGACATCATCGTTGCTATTTCATATTCCATTATCACTTGTATATTATCATCGTCTTCATTGCGTATCAATTTTTATTGTTTATTAATTTTTCGCTAACATCCTCATTTTTAAGATCCAAATTTCTAACTTTTTTTCTTGTTTCGTTAATTATAATTTTCTACTTAAATTCCTAACATTCCCGTCTAATTTTTTGTCTAACCCCGTATAATAACAGTCTCTGTTTGTTTTAGTTTTTTGCAGCTGACTAAGTTCAATTGATTTTATTTTCAGTTTAAATATTCAATTATCATATTTGTAACTGCTTATGGGATGTAATTTTGCGAGACAATTGTCGCATTTATCTTTCCGCACTTTATGTTCTGCCATTGTATGCTTATCGCGTCTTTACCAATAATCTCACTCCTCCGAAGGAATTAGGTCTAGCCGTTTGACCGCCGCGCCAATAGTCCTCACCTTCAACCCTTACAACCTCACAAACCCTAATTTTCACAAATGCCTCGCCGCAGGCAAGATTACAAAACTATCCCTAGCTTTAGGTCAAAGAGCCGCCGCGCTCATTTTAGGGTTTCCCGCCGTGGAATCCCTAATTTAACCCTAATTACAACTTAACAATTCAACGTAGAGATTTGGAGTTTCTACACTCCGCGTAAGCGTGTCCCTAAGATACGTTTATTCCCCTTGAGACCTTGACCACAGTCAAGAAGTCTCTAACCTCCCTTTTGAGGGGAACTACAGTTACTCTGATTCCATTCCCGTAAGGATATGTAGGCACAAGATGCGATGTCTTGCCGAGTAAACTTAGAATTAACCCCTTAGGTCTCTTTCTCATTACTTTTAATCTTTTGTACATATACCTTAAGCAAATAAATAAATCAAATAGTAAACATTTGAACAAAAGGTTCCTGTAGAGTACTACAGAAGTTTAGGGTGCTAATACCTTCCCTAAATTTAACCAACCCCCGAACCCTAGATCTTTCCCCGCATTGTGTTTACGATGCAAAATAGGTTTTCCCTCTTTTGACCTTTTCCTTCGGATAAATAAAAGAGCGGTTGTGAATTGAATTGCGATTCAAACTCATTAATAGTTTGTGATCCTATTTCCACCGCAACAACAATTTTCATTCCAGGTCAACACCTGATCCTTTTTTAACAACTTGAATAACGACTCGCATGTCGCAGTTAAGTGAGATATGAACCGGGCGATATAGTTCAACCTCCCTAAAAATCCACGCACTTCTTTTTCTGTTTTAGGCGTCGGCATTTCTTGTATTGCTTTTATCTTCGTAGGATCAACCTCTATTCCTTTTTCGCTCACGATAAACCCCATCAGTTTACCCGATCTCACCCCGAAGGTGCACTTGTTAGGGTTCAGTCTCAACCTGAACTTCCTAAGCCTTTTGAACAGTTTCAGTAGATTAACCAAATGCTCCTCCTCCGTCTGGGATTTGGCAATCATATCATCAACATAAACCTTGATCTCTTTATGCATCATGTCATGAAAGAGAGTCTTCATAGCACGTTGATATGTTGCCCCAACATTCTTCAGTCCGAAGGGCATCACTTTGTAGCAAAATGTTCCCCAGGGAGTGATGAAGGTAGTCTTCTCCATGTCTTTTGGCGCCATTTTGATCTGATTGTAACCCGAGAAGCCATCCATGAAGGAGAATACGGAGAACTGAGCAGTATTATCAACTAGCACATCAATGTGAGGAAGTGGAAAGTCGTCTTTCGGGCTCGCCCTATTCAGATCACGGTAGTCTACACATATTCGCACTTTACCGTCTTTCTTCGGCACTGGTACTATATTAGCGACCCATGACGGATAAGTTGTAACAGCTAGGAAACTAGCATCCCACTGTTTTTGAACTTCCTCCTTAATTTTCACGGCCATGTCTGGTCTGGTTCTTCTGAGTTTCTGCTTAACAGGCGGGCATTCCTCCCGCAACGGCAGACGGTGCACAACCATGTCCGTATCTAACCCAGGCATATCCTTGTACGACCAAGCAAATACATCACCATACTCTCGCAGTATTTCAATCAGCCTTTGCTTAACGTCGCTCTGCAGCGCAGCCCCTATACGGATATTTCTCACAACTTCTTCCGACCCCAAGTTGATAATCTCAATTTCCTCCTGGTGAGGCAGAATGATTCTCTCTTCCTGTTTCAACAAACGAGTCAGCTCCTCTGGCAGGTCGACATCCTCAACAATCTCTTCCTCTGCTTGGAATACCGGATGCTCGAAGTCGCAACGAGTCATAGGCGGTTCGTATGAGATGTCATCTGAAATATTAGTCCTGCAAAGGAAATGGTTAAACGCTTTAACACGCAAACAAAGCAAATAGCCACGTTGCCATTTATTGTTAAAGTAAGAAACAAGAAAACAGGGATCACAATATTTGAATATGAAAAAACGCCTTTATTTCATGATTAAAACAGTGCAATACACATAATCAAGTAGCCCTAATGTAAAATCACTATGCCCCGGGTAGGACATAGGATTGTTCAACAATTGATAAAACAAATCATTACTGTTTAAAAGTCACTGAGACAGTTTCCCGGATGGACCAGTTGCGGAGACTTTGTCCTGGCACGCTTGGCTTGATCCACGCGTCCATATCGCAGTCGCTATCCCCGTCCTCAGCATCGGAAATAGCGTTGATAGTCTCGAAGCACACCCCGCTTGGCATAATCGTTACTGATCCCTTGAACCTGGGCGCTCTTGAAGGCGACGCTGACGACGTCGGTCGATACCCTAGCCCAAACTTGTCATTCTTCACGGGAATCTCCACTACCTGCCCCCAGCCTTTAGTATCGCCAGTCTGCACTAAAGCTTGAGCCTCTTTGTAGGATGACACTGCCACCTCTGATATTTTGCTGGAACCCTGAGCTTTGTCTTTAATCCGCAACCCTTTGAAGGCTTGACAAGGTGTCTCGTGTATTTCTCCGTCGACTTCCACATATCTGAATGATGACAGGTGACTGACCAAAATATCCTCCTCCCCGCAAACAGTAACGACGCTATCACCCACCATGTATTTCAACTTCTGATGCAATGTGGATGTTACGGCCCCTGCAGCATGGATCCATGGGCGCCCGAGAAGACAGCTATAAGCTGGATGGATGTCCATGATGTAGAATTCGGTATCAAAAATCTCCGGCCCCACATGCAGCGGTAATGTTATTGACCCAAACACTGACCTTTTCGTTCCGTCAAACGCCCTCACAACCAAATCGCTGGGCGTGCAAATAACTCCCCGTATGTCCAATTTCATCATGGCTTTGTTTGGCAATACGTTCAACGACGATCCAGTATCCACCAATACATGCGACATTACGGTGCCCCGGTACTCCACCGATATATGCAAGGCCATGTTGTGCTCCCGACCCTTGGGTGTTAGATCAAAATCTGTGAAACCCAGACTGTGTCCAGCATTGACATGTGCCATTACCCCCTCTAACTGATTTACAGAAACTTCTTGGGGCACGAATGACGTATCCAGTATTTTTAGCAAGGCGTTCCGGTGCGCCTCGGAACATAACAACAGCGACAAGATAGAGATCTTCGATGGCGTCTGCTGTAGGTGTTCAACAATTTTGTAGTCGCTCTTTCGGATTAGTCTCATGAACTCCTCTACGTCCTTGAGCGACGTGTCCTTTTCTTTTGACTGAGAAGGCCCGCTTTCACTTACTTTGGCTTTACCTTTGGCCAACCTCTTCGCTTCTAATTCGGGTGAGGTAAAGATCCTTCCGCTACGGGTCATGCCCCCCGTTCCAACTACATTATCAACAGCTCCTACTGGCTGGCTATTCATCACAATCTTCTCACCGTTGCAATGTGCTTCTAATCCGTATGTCCATGGGACAACCTTCGTACTTTCAAAGGGAACGGGCCCTGCTTTGGTAATCGTAATAGTTGGCCGCTGGCCGGGCGCCACTATCGTTATAGTCTTCCTCGGGATCGTCACTGTTGCAATATCATTCCGCTTATCACATACTGCCTCCACAGGCTTCTCAACCGCAGTTCGATCAAATTGCAAGGTCCCTTCGTCGATCATGGCTTGAATGCCCCGCTTCAAATGTTTACAACCCTCTGGTTGGGCCCAGCACTCTAAACAGTATTCATCACAACCCGGAAATACTCCCCTTATGAGCAACCTGCTTTTCACTTCACTCAATGGTGTCTTCAACTCATTAACATCCAACACCAAGTTTAAATTTTCTTCTATTAAGATAGCATTTGCCCCATGATTAGGCATGGGTTGTTGTACAATATTGGGCCCCACTTGGTCAAAGTTGATGGCTTTACTGTCCAACAAGTCCTGAACTTTATGTTTAAATGCCTGACAAGCTTCTACATCATGCCCGGGCGCCCTAGAATGGAATTCACACTGCTTGTTAGCATCATATCCATAAGGAAGTACCGACCCTGTAGGCGGTGCCAAAGTCCTCTTTTCGACCAAGTTCAACCCTAGTAGGGTCTGAAGGAGTTCTGCATACGTGGAAGGAGGTGCGTCGAACACTCTATTCGGTCTCGTATTCTGTATCCTTCTCTGACCAGGATTCTGCCCTTGTTGCTGCGGTGGTTGTTGTTGCTGTTGTGGCTGCCTCTGTTGAGGAAACGGGATAGTAACACTGGCTATCTGTTGAGGCTGAACATACTGATTCCTTCCTCTGCCCCTGCCCCTGCCACCAAGCACGGCGCTAGTATCACCCTGTCATCTACCACCGAATGCTTTTCTTGTACCTCCTGCTGAGGTAGACTCACCTGCTTGGAATCTTCCAACTTTAATCCCGTTCTCGATCATCTCCCCCATAAGAATCAAATCTGAGAAACTGCCCAACGACACACTAAACAATTTTTCGTAGAACATCCCCATAAATGTCCTAATGAACATGTCGTTCATCTCCCTTTCAATTAAAGGATGATGCACCCTCGCTGCCATATCGCGCCACCTTTGCGCATACTCTTTAAAACTTTCACCGTTTTTCTGTGACAAACCCTGTAATTGGACCCTGTTTGGCGCCAGATCGCTGTTATATTTGTAATGCGTCACGAAAGCCTTAGCCAACTGCTTCCAGGTTTTAATCTGAGTGGGCTCCAGCCCCATATACCATTCAAGCGACGGTCCTGATAAGCTGTCCTGAAAGAAATGCATGAGCATCCTTTCATCATCCGAATACGTGGACATCCTTCTGTAATAAGAGCGGACGTGGACCTTAGGGCAGGTATCCCCTTTGTATTTGTCAAATGTTGGATCCTTGAATTTCAACGGCACCCTCATCCCTGGTACCAACCCCATAGTAGTCATATCTAACCCAGCGAAATTCTGATCAACAACACCTTGTCGCTACTGCGAAGATCGGCGCCGGCTGAACAGAAGAGTCGCCACCGTGCGTTATTTATCCCAAAGGAGGGAAAGGAAACACTCGAAGTAAACCTACCGCAAAGACGGGAAAGGAATGGTCATCGCAACCAAATCCTGGATTCGGGAGTCGGTTACGCAAGCGGAAGGTATTAGCACCCCTTACGTCCGTCGTACTCGACGGGATCCACGCTTGCTTGGTTTGTCTAAAGGATGCAAAAACAATCTATCTACGGCTGCTAAATCTAAACGGAAGGGAATTGACTCGATAGAGCGTCGCACTCTATGCCTACGTATTCTCAAGAGAGAAAGTCAGAGTCTTCGTAGTTCGGGAAACTACAGGGAATTGGCTCGCCAAGACTTCGCGTCTTGTGCCTACGTACTTCCACACGGCATGGAAGATCAGAGCTTTCGTAGTTCAGGCTAACTACGGCTAAGCAGGGTGTTATCACACAGGAGTGAGATATTAAGCTGGTTTTAAAGGTACGGGAACCTATGGGAACTAAATCTACGGTCTGGTCTCACGTGCGCAAGGGCAAGAGAAAGGGAAAATGATCAGTCGTCAGCGGGAAAGTCTCAATCGCACAGCAGCGAGAGAACAAAAGGTTAGTTGTTAGTGTGCTCGCTAGGATATCGCATCCTATGCCTACATATTCTCGTTCAGTACGAGAAATCAGAGCAGTTGTAGTTCAGCTTAACTACGGGACCACAACTCAAATCTCGTTTTATTAATATTCTGAAAAGGGGTTACAATGATTGAATACGGGAAATAAACTCCTAGAAAATACTATCCTATCCATCTATAATGGAAAATCAAGTGGAAAATAGTCCCCTAACAAATGGACTTCTAAAACTACCTCTGAAAAGGTAAAATAAACTCCTATGAAGAAAATATCTATTCTAAAGAAAATATTGAATCTACAAAATAATATTTTTATATTCCTTTTTTACTATTTTTTCTTTTATTATTTTCATATTTCTTTTTCTATATTCTTTTTTCAAATATTCTTTTATTCTCTTTTTTTCCAATATTCTTTTTATTTTTCTTTTTTTTCAATATTCTTTTCACATATTCCTTTTTCTCAAATATTCTTTTATTATTCTTTTTTCAAATATTCTAAACAAATGCATATAAAAGAAAATAATAAAAAAACTAAAAGAAAAACAAAAGGGGTGCAGGTCCAGCCAGGGGGTACATCCAGTAGAAAGACAATAGAAACGGGAGGGGGGTAAAGAAAAAAATGGAGGGTGGAATCAGTAGTGGCGAATTGGGCCCAGCCCATCCACACACTCAGACGTGGGAGGGGGTGCACCAAAAACGGGGGTGTGCGTGTAAAAAAAACGCTGCTGGGCTTTGAGAGGCCCACACCACCCGGTCCAAAGCTCAGAACAAAATATCACAAACCCTAGCTTTCCCCGGTTTACTGTTCACAACTAACCACACGCGCCGTTTCACTCTTCTCTCCGATTCTTTCGTAATCTCTCTCAGACCTTTCTCCTTCAACCTCTCAATCTCTCACAACCAGTTCAATCAATGTTCCAACCACGTAATCGATGCGAGCGGATCCGTGATGTGACAAATAGAGGAAGTTCTTGAAGAACTCAGGATTCGTGTTCTTGACGAAGATCAAGCGGTGATGATGATATTTGAAGCAAAATCTGGAGAGTTACGAAGATCTTGAGGTTACCGGCCAGAGGACGATCTTGAGCGCTTTGATCTGAGTTTTATTTAAGGAGATGAAGAAGGATTGGCACACGAAACTCCGTTGATTGATGCTGTTGAGGGAGATTCAAGTGAATCTTGACGAATCTTGGGAGAGTTGAAGGATGAACTAAATCTATGCATTTGTGATGAAGTTCTTGGTTAGAAGCATCTGGAGATTTTTGATGTTGTCTGTGAACACGATGAAGACCTGAGAATCTTCATGAGTTTCTGGAAACTGACGTTGAAGAACACGAAGAATTAGATGAATGTTGAAACGAGATCGGAGAGGATAAATGAATCTGGTGTTTAGTGATTATTGACGATGAAGGTTGATGATTGTCCTGGTGAATCTGATGATGTTGACCAGAGGAGAAAGATGAAGATCGGAAGAAGCGATGATGATTGCTGAGTTTTTTAGTTTCCGGCGAGTTTGACGGCGGCCGGAGTTGGTTGTAGGGTAGTTAGGGCTTCCGGAGTTGGGTTGGGCGATGGTTGCATGGCCGGCGGCCATGCAACCGGTGACGGTCAGGCAAGGACAAATGGCTAGGGGAAGGCCTGCATGAAGGCCACGTGGTGAAGCATGCGTGAGAGAGAGGGTTAGTGGAGATCCACGTGTGTGTGTGCAGTAAATGTGGTGGCTAGTTTCTGTGTGTAACACGTGGTGCAGACTTTATAAAGACAAGTGGCATGGACCTGCGTGAATTGGGCTTGGACTGAAAACTCTGGATAAAAAGCCCAACTACAATGCTGAATAATTGACATGTTAACATGGATTATGATGACTAACAATGGATTAGCATGACTAATGATGGAACAAAAATTAATTGACTAACAAACAGTTAAGGAAGTTAATTGACAAACCTAATTAATACACTAAATGAAAATGATTAAGACTAAGTGAAATGAAAATGATTAACTAATTAAAAATGAAAATGGTTATTAATAAAACCTAATAATATCCTAAACAAAATTAAAACCTATTAAATCTCTACAACCATTATACTCTAATTAAATCTAAAAGATATTAAAATCTCTACTAATATCTATATTAATCTAAAACCCTAAAAAATAAAAAGAAATCTATTTATTAAAATTCTAAAATTCTTATTTAAATCTATTACAACCTATTCTATTTAATACAATAAAATCTATACTATTTATTTAAAAGAAATTCTATTATTCTATTAAAAACTATTAAAAAACTATTAAAACTTATTGAAAACTCTATAAATTCTAGAAATGATTTAAAGCTATTAAAAATGTTAAAAGAACTCTATTTAAATTCTATAAAATCTATAAAACCTATTTAAAATCTACAAAAGGCTATTAAATCCTAAAAAATGCAAACAAGGGCAAATAACCAACATAAAAAAGAGCGCAAGACCAGATCGAAGCGAACAGTAAACCCGGACACCAAGAATCTCCAAAATTACTGCGTAAGCTGAAAACACCCAGGAAGCGCGTGACTTCTCAAAATAACCTCCGATTGTCCGAACCGGTCTGAAACACCCGAAATGCGACAGTAGGGCTGTAATCCCGATAAAATCACTATGAACGGAAAATGCACTATATGCAATATGTGAATGCTAATGCGAAATGCGTCGAAACATCGAGCCAGATACGGGACCCGGTTGGTCAAATTTTAGGGTGCAACACACCTTTCATTTGCTCTTCTAGCATTTTGATCCTCTGAACTGGGTCAATAGGGCCTTCAGGTCCCATACCTCTTCCTGAAAAAGCGTCATCCTGTTGATCCACATTCCAGTCATTGCCGTACCCATCGTAACCCATGTTACGGCCAAATCCTTGATGATTGAACACAGGACCCTGTCCTCGGTTGCCGAACCCCAGATTGGCCCCAGTAGGTCCAAAGCCATTGTTAAAAGGAAGTGCTCCAGCACCGTTCATATTCACATTACCGAATCCACCGTTACCGTAGTCGTACCCCTGGTTGTTGCCGTAACTGTCATTACCGAAGCCTTGATTGTTGAACCCGAAGTTCCCGTCCTGATTGACATTGCCATACCCATTGTTTCCAAGTCCAACATTGCCAACGAATCCTTGATTGGCATCAACAGTGTTGCCTTTGTTGTTAACAACATGCTCATCACCACCATTCCCAGTATTGCCGTTACCAGTGCCAGCACCTGCACCAGTACCAGTGTTTCCATTGACAGTCACAACAGGTGGAGTAACAACTGTCGGTATCTCATTCTCCCGGTGAGGAGTTTCAACAGAAATGTGGTCAGTGTTGCCATTTCCGTTTGCCCGCGTCAGCAGCGGCTGCACCAAGGTTTGAAGATTCTCCTGGCCCTTGGCCATGTTCTCCATAGCTTGCACGAACAAAGTCAACTTCTCACGGATTTCCTGCATCTCGACCTGAACTTGATCCATTACCTTCTTGCAGTTGTTTCGGGTTGAGTAGCGGTGGACTCTTTGTTCGCCAATCCTGAAAAACCTGGAGATGCAGGAAATGAGATACAAATTCAACAAATAACTGGCGATGCAAAAATGAACATGCAGATGCAATATGTGTCTGTGTGTTAGGGAGATCAACCCCCGATTCTAGTGCCAAAGTGCCAGTGTAGTGACAGTGATAGTAATAAGAAGCCCGAAATCCAATCATGGAAAACATCTCATATATTGCGGAAAAGACTATCGAGTTGGGAATACAATATCACTGAGTGTACAGTAGGAAGGCATGACCTCAACCAACAATCCTGGTGATGGCCAGCATAATGCAAATAAAGCATACACATCAATACATAAGATAATCAAGTGTGACCATATGCCTGGTACTCCTCTAACAATCTCTTAGTCTTGGGATGGTTTGGCTGAGAAAGCAACCCTTGGACGAGCGAGTCTCTTTGCCTGATAACACGCTGGAGATCACCAATAGATTCCTCCCAAACACCTTCTCCAAAGCAATCTTCTAGCTTCCGCTTCTGGGATGCAGACTCTTTCTTGCGCTTGATAACTTTGTTCAAGGCATTCTAGAATCATACCTCCGCATAACCTCTTCTGGCTAGCTTTCAACTGACCTTCCAGCTCAGAGATCTGCAGCTTCAGTTTGTCTTCTCTTTCCTTATTGTCGGTCAGCGTGGCATTCCAGGTTTTGTTGAATGCAGAGATCTCCCGGTAGGCTATATCAAGTGCTTTCTTCTTAGACTCCGGCATATCATGGGAGCTCTTGAAATCTATCCCCAAACGTTCACGCTTCTTTCGTTGTTCAGTCAGTTCCGTGCCTAGTTGATTCACCAGCTTCGTTTGCCGCTCGAAGGAATATACGGCTTCATTCCTTTCGCTCCTGAGTTGCACTAGCTCTTCTTCCAGCTTCTCGTTTGCTTTCATCAGCTCTTTTTTCTCCTTTACAACCTGTTCATATCTCTCAATAGGCACGGTAGTTGGCTCTTCAATCACGGGGGAAGCAGGAGGTGATACTGCAGGAAACGGCATCAGCGCCTGCCTTGCCCTACCTTGGATCCAAACCTTGTACGGAGCATAGGCTTGACAATCATTCTTGCCCAACAATGCCTTACCCCTCTTGTGGACATTATTCCAAGCATGCTGAAGATTGGACAGTAGTTCTCCCTTCAAATCACCTGTGAAGTACAGGGATTCCCGTACTTCCTCCTCTTTTGGCGGGCTTTTCAAAGAATACCTGAATTGCCTGATCAACAATGAAGGATTGTAGTTAATGCACCCTTTCCTCCAGATCAGAGGAACGTTAGGATATCCGGCGCAGCAGTAGATAATCACAGATCCCAGTAAATCTTTATCAAACTAGATGCTCAGACCAATCCACCGTATCTGCAGACTCAGTGAAGATACCCTTCTTGGGCAGATGACTCTCAAACCACATATACAACAAAGGCACACAACAAGAGACGTTCTTGCCCCTCCTGTTCTCGTTCTTATAATGCAGTGAGTGATAGAAATCTCCAATCAAAGTAGGCACAGGATTGCCTGAAGCAAATATATAGAACGCATCCAGATCAACGAAGTCTGGCAAGTTCGGGAATAGTACAATACCATAGATACACAAAGCAAGAATATCATTAAACACAGTCCAACATCCACTCTTGGCATACTCTTGTGCTTTCCCAACCAAGAACTTGAGAGAAAAACCAGACGCTCCATTCCACGAGGTTAACAGCAACTCTGAGGAGTCTAAATGCAAGGCAACAGCCAAATCCTCCAGTTTGGGCTCAGCATCCATATGAATGAAAGGTACCCTGTTCTGAATAGTCAGCTCCAAGATCTCAGCATATTCCTCCATGGTCGGAGCCTGAATGAAGTCAGGGAAAGTAAAACACCTCAGCGGGGGGTCATAGAACTGCATTAGCGTGTACAATCCGTTACGCTCATACATGGATGGTTTATAAACCAATCTAAGTAATTTCCCATAACCCTTCCTGAAGCTTCTCTTCACATCATCATCAGCTAAGGATATCAAACCAAGCAAAGAAGAAACATCTGGAGTAGGAAACTTGTAAGCCACAGTCTTCTTCAGAGTATCCATAATATCAGCAGACAGAAATCCGGGCAACTAGAACCAGAGGGTATGAAATGCACCTGCAGCATAGACACACGTTAATGATATGCAAAATGAGTATGCAACAATGCAATATGTAACATGCAACAGGGATCAAGTGATATATTGCTGAAGAGATCCATCCACAATATCTGTCTCAACAGTCCCCCAATACTGCTCAAACCTGGTCTCAACAGACCCATAACAATGCTCCACTTTGCCTCAACAGGCTCAAAACAATGCTCCAACCTGGTCTCAACAGACCCATAACAATGCTCCACTTCGCCTCAACAGGCTCAAAACAATGCTCCAACCTGGTCTCAATAGACCTATAACACTACTCTGGTGAAGAAACCCCAAGTAACCACACATACTGATCCAAAATCAAGAAAACCGGGTAGTCTGAAGGTCAATTTTCCTGCATGCCCCAATCCCTCTCACAGGTAGGTGTCCTATCAACTGACACAAGGTACGGCATCCTATGCGATCGTCGGCGTCACAGACTTTCAAGACTGATATTACGATACCCAGAAGGTGTGGCATCATCATGTCCTGAAGAGGCCTCACTTAGCCAACTTCCAAATGATCGGTCCCCGGAGTCGACAATCCAACTAACCAATAACCCCCTCAACCCAAAGGGTTGAAAAAGAAGTCAACCAGAAGAACCTCGTCCGAGCGTGGATTTTGTGGGACACTGGTACATGCAAAGCATGCACGCGCCCACGACTTTCCACAACTAATTCTAGGCGCACTCAAGCCCAGGTCCGGCTTATCTCTCAACATATCACCCTCTCCCCACAGCAGGAATAACAATATAAAGCTGACAATAAAATGCGGAAAGTAAAGACGGAAATGTAAATCCATACAAAACCCACGACGGGAAAACAAGCGCTAGGATTGACTCGCGTAGGGAACCGTTGGAGTCCCCAGCAGAGTCGCCAGCTGTCGCTACTGCGAAAATCGGCGCCGGCTAAACAGAAGAGTCGCCACCGTGCGTTATTTATCCCACAAGAGGGAAAGGAAACGCTCTGAGTAAACCTAACGCAAAACGGGAAAGGAATGGTCGTCGCAACCAAATCCTAGATTCGGGAGTCGATTACGCAAAGGGAAGGTATTAGCACCCGTTACGTCCGCCGTACTCGACGGGATCCACGCTTGTTTTCTGATACAGATTGTCATTCTACCTACTCTATAGGTCAAGGGTTAAAAAGAAAAGAAAATAAAAATGACTCGGCAAAGTATCGCACTTTATGCCTACGTATTCCCGTCTGAAACGAGAAATCAGAGTCAACGTAGTTCGCCAACCTACGGGAAAGGAGGGGAAGGTTGCTCGCTAGGATACGGCATCCTATGCCTACGTACTTTCATACAGCATGAAAGATCAGAGCAAACGTAGTTCGGGCTACGGAAGACACAAGCCTGTCTGACTGTTTTTTATTACCTTCTGAAAAGGGTTTTTCTTGATTAAGCGTCCAAGCAGACAAAAATGACACTTTGATATTTGTTTTGGATCTTTTACGAAAGAAGTATTTTTTTTATTTGTTTGCAATCTCCGACGCACTAAAGGCTATGATTTGAGAGTGACTACGTCGCGTTTCACCCAAAGGGTGCCACACTAAGCAACCAGACTACTGGAAAGAAGCTCTCCAACAACCCTTTCTCAAATAGCTTAAGGCTCGTAACGTACGACATCGATTAACCTTATTACTGTGTTTTTGAGTTGTTTTGAGGTAAGAAGAGAAAGAAGCTCTAAAAAACCTAGGGTATAAAAGGGAATAAAAACTAACCTAATGTTGTCATGCATGGATAGGAATCCTAATGTCTGTCATAATTCCCTCCTGCACAGAGGAAATCATAGATCCTAGGGGATAAACAGAAAAGAAAGCAAGCAAATACAGTAAAATGCATGCAATGCAGCAATACAAGCGAGGCAAGGGAGTCCCACTCAACCTCGAACCTGGGAAAACAACAGGCTAAGTGAATCAACATTCACTTCAAACCTATGGGGCAAGCTACACAAGCCAACAAACAATACAGAAACAAAACCCCAAAGCAGAGGAGGCAGCCTAAGCATCAGCACCAAACTCCTACAGCAAACAGCAGCTCTGACAGCAACAGCAAGAACCTTCAAACTTCAATAATCTTCAATCTCCAACCTCCAAGGAAGAGAAATCACACTTCAAATAAGGCTCCTCAAACCTAAACAGTCAAGCTCCACAACTACAGAAAATCCTAGCTCAAAAGCAACAGTAAGCCCTAGCTTTAATACTCCAGCAAGCTCCTGACAACAAAACTGACAGTAACAACTCCATCTTCAAGCAATCCTCATGAAAGGCATCTTCAGCATCTTCAAGCTTCAAATAAAGCTCCTATCTTCAAGCTCCATCTCCAAGAGAGAATCAATTACCAGATTAAGTTGAAATGTTAAGAAGCTTAGTGACAACCAAAGGAAGCCCATAAGCACTTAATATTATAAGAGACAGGTATCCGCAAAGTTCTACTTCTAAAGTATGTCACTAATCCCTCCAAAGGAGGGATGTGAATACTTTAAAAGGACTTTGTGTCATAGGAATGGATAGAGGCACAAGAAGCTCTCTATGTTTGAAAGAAGAAACAAGTCTACTCTAAAGCTCTTCCTACATAGCCTAATCCCTAAGCCTTCAAAAGCAATCTTCACAAGGAAAGACCTTCATGACCAACCCCCAAGCTTTATCTCCAAGCATCCTCAATGCCTCTAGAAGCTCCATCAAGCAAGACGCAAGCCCAAAGCCCAATTAAGACAGCCCAAGCAAAGTAACCAAACCAAACATCCAAGGGGAAAACCCACAAACATCACACCAATTGCAAAAAACAAGTAAAATGCTAAAACTCATCATAAAATCCTAGGTAAATTTCTAAGGGAACCTAACCCTATACCCAATACCCCATATAAATCCCAAGGCCTAAATCAAACCCTAAGTCCCCAAACTATGCCCTAAACTACAACTAGTTGTGTTAAAACCCTAATTCTAACACCTCTCCTATTCACCTCTCAAACTAACCTAAATTTTAGTCACAAAAATATGAAAACATTCCTAAGGGTACATGATTCCCTAATCTAATCAACCTCATAAGAATCACTCCAAAATTCCTCACCAAACTCTCATACTAAATTCAGAAAAATGAAGTATCAAACAAAAGTAAAATAAAAGCATAAAAATTGTAAAATATGTCAGAAAATATAAAATGCATGAAATTAATATTTTTTAATCCTATAAAATTCTAGAGACCCTAAGGAAATCAGGGAAAAAAGTCTCATCCTAAAATGATCATTTTTCAATTTATTATGAATTAATTTCTAATCATATATAAAACATGAAAATAAAAGAAAATAAGAGGAAATTGACAAACAGGCGTGATGAATAGCAATTGATCCAAGTTATAAATCAGGTTGGGCCCAAATGTGGGGTGTGCGTAGCAAGCGAGGCATTAAGCCCAAACCAACGAAAAATAACATCAGAAAAAGAAAGGAAATTGGGAAATCTCTGTGGCAAATAGCAATGGAATCCTGTGTTAATTTCGAATGGGCTTCACAATGGGGTGTCATTAGCAAAACTTGCACTAAGTCCAAAACAAATCACACTAAGTGAAACGGTGCGTTGAGTGTATTCAGATTCTTTCACAATCTAAGAGTTAATCGTGGCCATCGGATGAGTCTTCATTCAAGGGGTCAAACAGCATCCTAGGGTTATAACGTCGTCTTCTCCATTTTAAAATCTGGGGGGGGGGGGAAATGAACCAGACGGTGGCCGGAGGTGGCGCCGCCGTCGTCCCCAAACATCAACTCCATGAAAACCCACCAAAACTCAAACCTAAGCACCCTAATCAACTTGCTTTTTCTCACTGAATCCAATGGTGATGTCCAATCTTATTGATTCATCCCCTAAAGTGGAATCCGATCCAAAGTTCATCCATGGTGTCCAACCTCAAGTGGCACGATTCTTGAAATTAAAAGCCCTAATCTCCTCTACGTGCTTCAGGCTTTAATCTTAACTACTCAACCATGCTTAAATCTCCAATAACAGCTAGATATGATTCTCAACAGAAATGGTGTCACCCTAGATTTTGTCTCTAATCACCACTTTTTCCTACCAGAAACGATCCTAGCCATGTCTGCAATCTATCTATGCATCTAAATCCTAACAATTCTACCTAAATCATGCTATGGGATGAAATTTACAAACCTGTGAAAAATTAATGAACAGAGATAGAATTCCTTCAAATCACCCTTCAATCTTCTCCAGACACGATCAATGATGCCTTGTGGATCTTCTGTATGCAATGAATTACTTTGAATCCCTCCCAATCACCAAACACGATTTTGGTTTGCAATGAAGAAACTCACTTTGCTCTCTCTCAATTCTTCATAGTTCTTGGCCAAAAAACTAACTGAATTAGTTATGAGGGTTATATAGAATGTGTTAGAATGATCCAGAAAGTTCTGGAATGAGCCATGTGAGAAATTCAATTTCTCTTGCACTTGAAAATTTCATGAGAAGCTTGCACATGACAGTTGGTTTTGGCTTGCTTCAGCAGCTCAATTTTGATCCAATTTCTCTCCAAATGACATGTTGAACTGATTGGTAAGGGTTAGGGCCTTGGTTCTGATCTAAAGGAGTGTTTTGCGAATGTTACTTGTGATGTAAGAAAGCATTTTCCAAAGCAACTCATAAAATAATGACTCAACTCAAAATTCTGACATTGCCAATGTGTTTGAAATCCAATTTCCATTCAAAATGACTACCCATATGCCATGTTTATGCCTTGCAAGTCAAAAAATCATTTTTCCCTCTCTTGAATCATTTGAAAAATCTCCCTTTTTAGGCCATTTTGGGGCACTTTGTGAAACAAGCTAATCCAACTCACCACAACTTCATATCTAACCTAGAAACACCATTCTAAACACATTTCATGTTGGACACTTTTTCATTTGAGGACTGGAAGATAGAGATTTTGACCTGTGTTGAAAAAGGACCTATAATTCAACTTTCCCAAAATACCCTTGGATTGCCAAGATCATAACTTGAGTTCCACAAATCTTCTTGAGGACTTCTAGTACTCAAATTAAAGGTAAGATCAAGCCCTACAAATATTATGTTGTCCAAGAATCCATTTGAAAACTCTTTGAGGGGAAAAAGTTGCTTGGAAGTCAAGTGACTTTCACAGATAAATTTCAGTGTCCTCTGATGACCTGTAACTTGCAAGAACCATAACTTGAGTTCTACAAATATTCTTGAAGACTTATAGTACTCAAATTAAATCTATTGAGAAGCTCTACAAGTTTCATGTTGGCCAAGAATCCATTTGAAAATTTTATTTTGACTTATGTGGCTTGGAAGTCCAATGCTATACAGGGGATTTCACCCTAGGAACCCTGTCTCAAACACCTCCAACCACTCTTGATTCTCTTGAACTTGATCTTGAATTATCCATACACATGCTTTAACATATCAACCCATGACTTCCATGACCTAGAGCTAGGTCTTGATGCCCTTTCTTTGCTCTCCTTGACCTAGGGTTACCCAGATGAAACCCTACTTGTACACACTTCAACTGTGGTTCTTGAACTTGATACCATGACTTGTCTAAGCTTCAATAGGGATCTCTAGGCCTCCCATGAGATCCATACACACCTTAAATTCACAATTCCATGTTGATGATCTTCAATACAGCTCAAGTTAGGAGAGAAATCCACCTGTGGGCACTCAAACTTCTCAAGACTTCAAATCACTTCTTGATGGCCTGTAAGACTTCTCCTCTTGGATAACGCCCCTTGCTAAGCTCTTCTTTTAATAGACACCTTGATCCCTTGTTGGAGGCATGCTATGTTATGATATGCAAATGATTAGACTGTGTATATGTGTCGCTACTGCAAAAATTGGCGCCGGCTGAACAAAAGAGTCGCCACCGTGCGTTATTTATCCCAAAGAAGGGAAAGGAAATGCTCGAAGTAAACCTACCACGAAGACGGGAAAAGGAATGGTCATCGCAACCAAATCCTGGATTCGGGAGTCGGTTACGCAAGGGGAAGGTATTAACACCCCTCACGTCCGTCGTACTCGACGGGATCCACGCTTGTTTTCTAGTACGGATTGTTATTCTATCTATTCTACAGGTCTGGGGTTAAAAGAAAATAAAATGACTCGGCAAAGTATCGCACTTTATGCCTACGTATTCCCGTCTGGAACGAGAAATCAGAGTCAACGTAGTTCGCCTACCTACGGGAAAGGAGGTGAAGGTTGCTCGCTAGGATATCGCATCCTATGCCTACGTACTTTCATACGACATGAAAGATCAGAGAAAACGTAGTTCGGGCCACGTACGACACAAGTCTGTCTTGATTGTTTTTATTCCTTCTAAAAAGGTTTTCTCTTGATTATGTGTCCAAGCGGACAAAAATGACTCTTTGATTGGTTCACATTCTTTTACGGAAGAAATGTCTTTTATTGTGTTTGAAATTGTTAGTGTATTTTTGATTGTTTTGAGAAAGAAGAGACAACAACTCTAAAACCTATGGTTTAAAAAGGGAATCAAAATCTAACCTAATGTTATCATGCATGGATGAAAGCCTAATGTCTGTCATATTTCTCTCTTGCGTAGAGAGAAACATAGATCCTAGGGGATAAGCGGAAACATAAACAACATATATACAGTAAAGCAGTAAAATGCATGAATGCAACAGTACAAGCGAGGCAAGGGAGTCCCACTCAACCTCGAACCTAGAAAACAATGGGCAAAGTGAACTACTTCACTTCAACCTCAAGGGGAAAATTAACAAACAATACAGTCAAGAAACTCAAACAATACATCCACAGCTCTAAACAGCACCAGCAGCTCTAAACAGCAAAACCTGACAGCACAAGCTCCTTCTTCTATCAGTCTTCAAGGCAATGGACTTCATCTTCAATCTTCAAGGATTCTTCAAAGCAAGCTTTCCTAGATGAGTAATAGTTCACAAGATGATTTGGGATGTTAAACAGTCAGTTGACCACCAAAGGTGGCATACAGACTGTTAACAAAATACAGACTGTTTCTCTCAAAAGTTCTATCTCCTAGATACTGTCACTAAGCCTTCCAAAGGAAGGAGGTGAGTATCAAAGAGAGACTTTTAATCATAGAGAAGAATGGAGGCAACAGAAGCCATCCATATTTGTGAATCAAATTTCTATTCTAAAGCTCTACCTAGCTCCTAGGTCCTATGATCTTCAAACAATATTCAAGCAAGCCTAGCATCTTCATCAAGCTTTGATATTCAGCTTCAATTTTGTCTTCAATATGCTTCATCATCATGCTCTTCAAGCCAAGCCCTCACCCCAAGCAAGCCCAATAAGCCCATACAAACAATATAAACCCCAAAAGGGCACACCAAACAAGCATACAATTGCAAAATATACTAAAAATATTAATATAGTAGGGAAAATTCTAATATTATTTCTAGGGGATCTACTAAACCTACCCTTAATACCCATATATGCCCCATAGCCTAACTTGTCCTAAAAAACCCAAAAGAAATTGTTTTAATGCACCTAAGTTGTGGTTTAACCTAATTCTATACAACCTAATTAGCATCTAATCAAAACTATCCTTAAAATCATCACAAAAATATGGAATTAATCCAGGGGGAACCTAAAACATATATCTAACTACCCTAAAAAGATTAACCTAAAAATATAAAGGGAGCTACCTAAACTAAAATCTACAAAATCATACATCAATATAAAGGCATTAAAAAGCAATTAAAATGAAAAATATGCAAAAAATATAAAAATGAAATAAAATGGAACTTTTATGATTTTATATTTTTCTTGACAAAAAATGGAAAGTGGAGAAAAAATTCCTATGAAAAAATATTCATTTTTCAATTTGATATGATTTTTTAAGTTTGAGAAAATTTGGAGGAAATTAATATGAAAATTATGAACATGGGGTATGAACAGCAACAATATCCAGTTGAATTCCATTTGGGCCCAGCATGAGGGGTGCGTATAGAAATACGCTAGGGCCCAGTTTTTAAGTCAGAAAACAAATAAAAATCAAAAGAAAAAATAACAAAACGACGGTGGAAATAGCAACGGATTCTAGTTCATATTTGGAGTTGGGCCTCACATGGGGTGGGATTAGCAAATTACTTAAGCCCAGAAACTCGTTCATTAGTGAAACGCAGCGTTTAGCTGCTGTTTCTGATTTCCCTCTCATTTCAAATTGAATCTCAGCCGTTGGATAGGTTTTAGAGTCAAGGTCAAGCATGCAATCGGAGGGTCCGTGAGTCGTCTTCAACCTCACGTCAGCTAGGGTTTCTGAACTCCATGAACACACGCGCCATGCACCAGACTTCCAGCTACACGTTCTCCTTCGTTTCTCCACCAAAATCAAAAATATAAAAACCAATCTTGATCTATTTTCCAAGCTGAACACAACCACGGTCTTAGTTTCCATTGAAATGCTCTCTATATTCCAACCCGAATGTGAATCCATCCTAAACTCAAAATATGATCAATCTTGCACTTCAACCAAACTCAATTTTCTCTATATCAAAGTGATCCTCATGTTCCATGGATTAAAATCAGCCATTAAACTAGCATGGAAACTCACTAAATCACTCATTCTAGCTCCATCAAGAATCGACCTCCATTAATGGAACTCCACCAATTGCTCCCAAATTCATCAAAAATGACCACCTAATTGTCTCTAACAAGTCTATGCTAATAATTAACCCTAGCCATGCCTAGATTAGGGGGTAGAACAGAAATTGCAAACCTGGTTCTTGGATATGGTAGGTGATGAAACTCTTCAAATCAAGCCTTGTAACTCTTCAAGAATACTCCTTGGAGGCTGAATCTTCTTCTGTTTGCAAAAGGAATGGCTGGAATTGCTTGTACTTCAAGATCCAATGGGATTTGCTTTTTTGCACTTTCAATGTGAATACCTTCAAATCTTCATCAATGGAGTCTCAAGCCAATATGAACACACTCAGAAATGTTTATGGAGGAGATTTGTGAAGAAAAATGAGATAGCAATGAAGAAGAATCAAGAGATTCAATGTAATTTGCAATAAGGGAATTTTGATTTCAATCTCTCTTCTCTACCACAATCAACACCAACCTTGCCTCAATGCAAGTTGCACTCATTATATAGAATGGATTGGAATAGTCTAGAACCCCCTAGAATCATCTAGGATCTTCCCATGAGAATTTGATCTTTTCATGCAATGGTACTTTGAATTTTCATTTCTCCTTAAATGATATCTCATGCCAAATGCCTTGTAATATTGGTAACCCACTTTAATTTATCCCCACATGATATTTTGGATCAGTTACAATGCATATTTTCTTTGTTTATTGAGTTTTTCCTTGTTTTGCTATGGTACCTTCATGTGCAAGTAATCCAATTACAAAGCAACCCTATAATGCAAGCCTCAAATCAAAATTGTGGTTGAACCATTGTTCTTAGAATGTCATTTGGAGTCAAAATGACCTATTACATGACATGGTTTGGACTTGTAGCTTGGGATTTATGATTTTCAACTTCACTTGAATTAACTTATGCCTCATTTTTAGGCCATTTTTATCACTTTTTGATATGATCCTTTTCAACATATCATGACCTCCCTACTAGCCTTAAAACATCATTCTAAGCAAGTTTTATGTTGAAGATTTTTCCATTTGAAGCTTGGAAATAGGAGATATGGCCTTATGCTTGAAATGACTTATAACCTCCAAATGACCAAAATGCCCTTGGCTTGCCAAGATCATAAGTTGAGCTCCACAAATAATATTGAGGCATACCATACCTTTCTAGAAAGCTAAGATCATGGGGAACATCTTTCATGTTGGCCAAAAATCCATTTGAAAACTCCTTATGGGGTAAACGTTGCTCGGAAGTCAAGTAACTTTCACAGACAAATTTCAGATGCCTCTGAGGACCTGTAACTTACAAGAACCATAACTTGAGTTCTATAAATCTCCTTGATGCCTTCCACCACTCAAATTAAAGGTCTTGAGATACTCTACAAGTTTCATGTTGGCCAAAGATCCATTTGAGACTTGCATTTTGAATTATTTTGCTTGGAAGTTTGACCTAAACCAGGGGATTTTACTCAGAAACCCTAATTCAGAAACTTCTCTTCTTCTTGATTTCTTTTGATTTCTTTTGATTTCTCCTTGGCACAACACCACATCCATATCCACATATCACATGATGAATCCCACATCTTCCAAATAGGCCTTGATGCCCTTTAATCAAGCATTTGACTTAGGGTTGACCCAGGGTTGACCCAGATGACACCCTAGTTAACTGTCTTCACTGTAACTCTTGTAATCACATCAATGACTTGTCTCACTCTCAAAATGACCCTATAGGTCTTCCATGCCCTCAATTCATAATCCATAACTTCTCTGATGATCTTCACATACCCTCAAGATAGGAGAGAAACCCACTGCTTGGCCTTTAACTTCCCAGAGCTTCACTTTCTTTCTTGGTAACCTGGATAGTCATGAACTTGAATAAGAACCTCTTGACATGCTTTTTGAAATAAGAATGGCATTTGATCCCTTGTTGGATGGCTTGCCCATGCTATGCTATGCAGATGAATGAATTATGTACATGATCTAATATGCAAATGCTAAAGCTATGAAACATAGAATCAAGTGAAATAAGTTGGTCAAATTTTGGGGTGCAACAGCTGCCCCTATTCAAACGACTTGGACCCGACTGGGTGAAACGCCCGGAGCCTTCAGACAATCGAGGTACGAGACGGTTGAATACAAAATAAACCCGGAAATTTGCCAACTGCAAAAATAAATTGCGAAATAAACTGCACCACTACTATCTACACATCCGATTTCAACGCTATCTTGTCAATACCGGAATTGACTTCACTGGGAGAAGTATTTTTGTCGAATATAAGAAAGCAATTATGTACTGTGTTCCTTACGGGGAAATCCTTCGTCTAGATACTGAAGAGTTCATCTGCCTATCTCTCACAGGAAACATGCATCGACTTAGTAACACTTCGTCCGCCTACCCAATACGGGAACACTATTTTGTTTATATTACGGGAAAATTTTCTTCTGCCCATCCCACAGGTAAATTTTCTTCTGCCCATCACACAGGAAAATTTTCTTCTGCCCATCACACAGGTAAATTATTCTTCTGCCCATCACACAGGAAAATTATTCTTCTGCACATCACACAGGAAAATTATTCTTCTGCCCATCACACAGGAAAATTTTCTTCTGCCCATCACACAGGAAAATTATTCTTCTGCCCATCACACAGGAAAATTACTCTTTTGCCCATCACACAGGAAAATTATTCTTCTGCCCATCACACAGGAAAATTACTCTTCTGCCCATCACACAGGAAAATTATTCTTCTGCCCATCACACAGGAAAATTATTCTTCTGCCCATCACACCGGAAAATTATTCTTCTGCCCATCACACAGGAAAATTACACTTCTGCCCATCACACAGGAAAATTATTCTTCTGCCCATCACACAGGAAAATTATTCTTCTGCCCATCACACAGGAATATTATTCTTCTGCCCATCACACAGGAAAATTTTCTTCTGCCCATCACACAGGAATATTACTCTTCTGCCCATCACACAGGAAAATTTCCTTCTGCCCATCACACAGGAAAATTATTCTTCTGCCCATCACACAGGAAGATTATCTCGGACATAGTTTCTTTGCCTATCCTCTGCAGTAACTAACTCTGCTGGGGATATTCAGAAAATAACTATCAAACACTCGTCTAGATAACAAGTAGCTACTTCTGAACTTTGATTCTATGAAAACCTGAAATGCTGCCGCAGCAACAAACTTGAAGAAACATTCCGCTGGCCGGATACAATAACGCCTCAATTGGCAACTCTGGCGGGGAAAGTAATAAACTGAACTATGTCGTCACACGTCTCCTGGCGAGACCTCGATTGTCTGGTAATATCTGAGCTTTAGAACTCCACACTCCTATTGAGGAACATACCTGAAAGCAAAAGGTCAACCAACCTGATCTATGTTTCGTAATGCGTATGCTTGATAATGGCGTAATGCTCCATACAACATGGAAATGCTACGCGTTCTTTTTTTTTGTTCGGTGGATGCAAATATGACACTATATGCCGATGCAAATGCAGGCTCGAACTGCTGGGATAGCTCTAACAAGCTTGCTTCATCAAATCTGTCGTCGAGGACAAATGCCACTATGCTGGGGGAGTGAACGGGTATCACAAAGTATTCCGGCAAAATAAATGCCAGGACACACAACCAACTCTGTCGGGGAGAGTTTTAACCTTCGATTTCCACTGGGAGGAAAAAGAACACTTGCTGAAAAGAGAGGACTCCGCCGAGGACGAAACGACTCTCTTGGGGAAAATAAACTGACTCCGTTGGGGAGAATAAATGACCCTACTGGGAAGGGAATCTCTGCTAGGGAGAGTAGACTGTCTGAGTACAACTCACAAGTTGCAAATATTAATCTTCTGAGGCTAAACCACTCTGCTCGGGATGGGGTATCCTTTTGGGGGACACCACACTGTCTGAATATAGCCTTCGATCTTGGAATCGTTAATTCTATTGAGGGCAAACAACCTTGCTGGAGAATGTCCCTCGGATAAGCTACGACTAGCTGGGGAATTTGATCCTTCTTTGGTAAGGAACATTGTCATCTCAGCTTCAGGAAATGAAGCGCGACCTGCGTGGGGATTCACTTCACATAACGCTCAAGTCTTTCCGTTACGAGCTTCTAGTTAGGACTCTTCGATCTCTGTACCCTGACGGTTAGATCTGAACTGTTTCTGCACGTCAAACCCCAAAAGAATGTCCCAACAACATCTTTTATTTTTAGGGTGATCTGCCCCAGTCTTGCAATAATCTTTTGCCCCTGATTGACTAATTCGGGGAGCAGCGCCCATAGCTGCGAGAGATTTGCCAAATCTCAACCTAATTGCCCCAGATGAACTGATTCTCGAATGTACGACTTTACTGGGGGGTAACCGAACGTGCCAAGTAGGCTAGGGCTTCTGTACATCCGTGGTGGGTCATACACGCCTGATGCTGGACAATATCCTGTCTAAATTCACGACTTCTAGTAGAAGGGTCACGATTTCCCGCCATTCGTCTCAAACTTGAATATTGGCTGAATCCACTCCAGTAGCTCTGAGTAACTCTGATGACACTGAGAAGAACAATTCTTTCGCCTCTGTTATGCCCCAGTCTATGGGATCTCTGTGGGATAGTCTGAAAATCTGTACCCTGGCGGTTTGATAAGAAATGCCCCAGTATTCCGAACTTCAGCGAGATATTTCGAATCGAATGCCTCTCGGATAAAGAATAACCCCTGCGCTCTTAGGATGGCATGCCCCTGTCTGCAATGACTTTGCCTTAATCTGGTTCTTGGCAAAACCCAACTCTGAACCGAAAGGACCTTGCTACAATACGACCTTGCGGTGGCTTACCCCGGTGTTTCCCTCAATTCAACAACTATCAACATCGTGACTTACCCCTGAACGAGCGTTGAGCGACTTAACCTGCCCTGATCAAACATAGCATTCTGGATAACTGCCCCTGATTGGCTCTCTAGAAGATTCGCTTCTGATCAACTGCTTCGTGATCAACTGATGCTTCGGGACTTTTCCTCAGACTAATTGATTCCGAACTCACTGGAAGTCGATGCCCCAGATTTACAGGTTTTCACGACATACACCATTCTGATCCAGACTATTGAATTATTTAATCCTGCTTGATTATTCCCTGGTGGAATTTCCTTTATGTCAACTACTGACCTGCAAGTAAAATTGTTTAATCCCGAATGGTAATTTTAATGCAGTGTTCATGCAGATTTTGAAAAAATTTGTGCTGTCACTCATTTACGTGTCATGACTGTGAGTGGCGAATGAACCAATAGTTCAAACGCAGTGCTGATTTGATCAGTGAAAAAAAATACAACAAGGATATGATTAGCAAATCATGAAGGAGTCAGGTTACTCAACCTTATCATAATGCGCTTTCAGAATAAACCCTGCCTCAATGAGGTCTTTTAAGGGTTGTATCGTGGTTGGGTTCACGGTTCGTGAAACAAAGGATATTTGGCTCAAATTATGTTTTGTACACACCCCTTCTACGTGATGATCTCCGATCCTAAAGTTCAGTTAACGTGGCTCGAGCGTTCGCCTCTTCGAGAGGTATGTTGAATGGTAAGAACCATAGTTAGGGAACTCACAAGGTTTCGGAGTGACAGTTACTCCTTTTTATTTTCGGTGTCTGTATCCACAACTTTGTCTTTCACTGGGGATCTATATATTTTTTTCTATCCCTTCTTTTTCATTCTTTTTGATTCCCTAATTTTTGCCTGGACTGACTCCTTTTGAGTTCTTTTCAATTTTTTTTGATATTTGAAGTCCAGCGGGATGCCCTGATTTTTGCCTAAGTATTAGCTTTCCAGCTTTTTCATTTTCTTTTTGCTTAGCGGGCTTTCTTATTTCTTTTCTTTTGGAATAAAATCGTGTGACACTGGTTGTCTTGATTGCTCCGAAAGGATTGCAAATGTCTCACTCCTGATTGGTGAGGTTTACCTATTGTGATTGATGAGGTACGACCTCTTGAGAGGCATAAACTGTGATTGGTCCTCGAATGGAACACTCCTCTGTAAGACTTGAACGCTTGGTCAAGCTAACTGACAACTACCCTGCCCCAGGTTAAGATGTGAGGGTTTAAAAGTCCGAAAAAACTTCTACTTCCTGGCTCGAAGTGGTTAACAAGGGACTAACTCCTTATATCTCCAGTGTTTGGGGATTTGAAACAATGCCTTGTACGTCATCGACAAGGTTTTATCTGAAAGCATACGATCATCGGTTATGAGTATTCAGTTTCGTCATCCTCCCTCCAATCGTTGCTAATCATAGTGATAAAGTGGAGTAAATAAAATGCAAGTGTCAATGCAATGCAATAAATGAGCGACAGCGACATGATTAATTCAGAAAAATGCATAGTCACTTTATCAATATTACCATTTGAAAACAATCAATATTTAACAGCAAGTAGTAACTAACAGAAAAGAAACTACAAATGCACGTAATAAAAAGCCTGAGGACTGCCAATGCTGAGGGTGCCCGCCTGTCTGGACCAATGGCTTCTTGAAAAGGACCCTCTGAATCTACGAGCTTAGACAGCTGAGAGGTTGGCATGAACAAACAAAACTCCTTCTGGAAAGGAAATGTACTCTTGGTCGATCAACTGTTGTACTTTTGCCTGAAAAGCTTTACAATCTTCAGTTGAATGTCCTAGGGATCTGCCATGGTAACCACACTGAGCGTGGGGATTGTACCCAGGAGGGTAAGGCTCTGGAACAGGCTTAAGAGCTTTAGGTTCCACCAAAGAAATCTGGATCAAAGATGGCAGAATTTGGCTATACGGCATATGCACTAGGTGGGAAGGAGCATTCCTTCGTTCCAAGTTGTCACGAGGTCTGTTTTGATTCTGGCGCTGATTTTGATAACCTCGGCCACGAGTTCGCTGATTTGCAAGAGAAGTGACATAACGTTCCTGATAGGGTGCCCCAGGCATAGTGGTCTGTCTAGCATAACAAGGTACAGGAGATACTGATCCAACAGATTTCACCATTCCATCTTGAGGATATCCAACATCTGACATGATTGCATTGATCACAACTCCTTCTTCATTCTGACAGTCATAAAGAGATTCAGCTTCACTAGCCTGACTGTTTGACGTAACTCCAAGCATTCTTTCGAGGTACGGGCTCTCCCGGGAGTGTACAAACATGCTCATTAACTCTCGGTCTAGGAGCGGCGGCTTCACTCTGGCAGCAAATTCTCTCCATCTCTGAACATACTTCCTGAAAGGTTCATCGTTCGCTTGAGACAATTCTTGCAACTGCATGCGACTAGGAGCCATGTCTAGGTTATAATCGCACTACTTCAGCAAAGCTCTGGCTAAACCCACCATGATCGGATCTGATTGCTCTCTATTGCATATACCAACTCAAAGATGCCCCAGTCAGACTATCCTGGAAGCAGTGAATCATTAGCTTGTCGTCTTGCACAAACGAAGTCATTCTCCGGCAGAACATCACTAAATGTTGCTTCGGACAGCTATCTCCTCTGTACTTTTCAAACCTCGGTGCTCTTGAACTTCGGAGGCAATACAAGACCTGGCACCAAACACATGCTTGCAGCATTCAGATCAAGAGTATTCTTATTCACCAGGGCAGCAATCTGATCTTCCAACGTCTGAAGTCTTCTCATATACTCAGCAGTCAGTGGGTCCTGAATATTAACCTGCGGAACAACTCTTTGACAGGGAACAATCCTTAGAGAATCTGGCATAGAGAAAGTGGAATTGTGATACTCTGCGTCATTGAAAGAATATGGACCTCTGACAGGGGTTTGCACTGGTTGAGCAACATTGTTCATCTGAGCTCTTTGACCATTGTTTCCTCCTCCATTTATGGATGTTATAACTTCCATGATCTGACTCACCTGGTACTTCAACAATTCAAACTCCGCCCGAGTAACAACCAAGTTCTGCTCTTCTGAAGCCATGATCTATCCCAATGCTAACTCAAGTCCAACGCGAATGTCGGGAAATCAACTGATGAAGCGGCCAAAAACAGGTAAGCTCCCTGTTCCGGATGAGGATGAATATGCAAAATGAAATGCAAATGCAAACAGTCATGCAAAATGCAAGATGCACACACAAGGGACCAAGTGCCCCTGGCTGAGAAGAATCCACCATACTGGTCTTAATCAGACCCATAACACTGCTCGAACCTAGTGTCAGCAAATCAAAACGGTACTCGAACCTGGTCTCCAACAGACCTCATAATGCTGTCTTCAAATATCACTGAATCTCAATCAAGAAAACCGGCAATCTGGAGGTCAAGTTACCTGCATGCCCCAACCCCTCTCACAGGTAGGTGTCCTAATAACTGATGCAAGGTATGGCATCCTATGCGGTCGTTGGCGTCACAGACTTTCAGGGTTGATGATACGATTCCCAGAAGGAGTGGCATCATCAAATCCTGAAGAGGCCTCACTTAGCCAACTTCCAAATGATCGGTTCCCAGAGTCGACAATCCAACTAACCAGCAATCCATGCCACCCAAAGGGTGGGACAAGAGGCCAACCAGAAGAATCTCGTCTGAGCGTGGATTTCATGAGACACTAGTGCCTGCAAAGCAAGCACGCGTCCACTAATTTCCACTCTAATTCTAGGTGCACTCAAGCCCAGGTCCGGCTTATCTCTCAATCATAGAACACCCGCCACAACCCCAATACAGCAATAATAACAATAATATAATGCTGAAAGTAAATGACAGAAAAGTAAATCCATACAAAATCCTCAACGGGAAAACAAGCGCTAGGATTGACTCGCTTAGGGGACGTTGGATCCCCAGCAGAGTCGCCAGCTGTCGCTACTGCGAAAATCGGCGCTGGCTCCCCAGCAGAGTCGCCATCTGTCGCTACTGCGAAAATCGGCGCCGGCTGAACAGAAGAGTCGCCACCGTGCGTTATTTATCCCAAAGGAGGGAAAGGAAACGCTTAGAGTAAACCTACCGCAAAGACGGGAAAGGAATGGTCATCGCAACCAAATCCTGGATTCAGGAGTCGGTTACGCAAGGGGAAGGTATTAGCACCCCTCACGTCCGTCGTACTCGACGGGATCCACGCTTGCTTGTTTGTCTAAAGGATGCAAAAACAATCTATCTAAGGATGCTAAGTCTAAACGGGAAGAAAACTGACTCGATAGAGCGTCACGCTCTATGCCTACGTATTCTCAAGAGAGAAAGTCAGAGTCAACGTAGTTCGGGAAACTATAGGGAAGTTTGCTCGCCAAGACTTCGCGTCTTGTGCCAACGTACTTCCACACAGCATGGAAGATCAGAGCTTTCGTAGTTCAGGCTAACTACGGCTAGGCAGGGTGTTCTCGATCACACAGGAAGTGAGATATTTAAATTGTTTTGAGAGGTACGGGAATCTACGGGAACTAAAGCTACGGTCTGGTCTCACATGCACTCGGGCAAGAGAAAAGATTAGCTGTTAGTGGGAAAATCTCGATCGCACAGCCGCGAGAGAAAACAAGTTAGTTGTTAGTGTGCTCGCTAGGATATCGCATCCTATGCCTACATATTCTTGCTCAGTACGAGAAATCAGAGCAGCTGTAGTTTAGCTACTTTCGGGACCACAACTCAAATCTCGTTTTATTAATATTCTGAAGAAATTACAATGATTGAATACAGGCAATAAACTCCTATAAAATACTATCCTATCCATCTATAATGGAAAATCAAATGGAAAATAGTCCCCTAACAAGTGGACTTTTAATTCTACTTCTAAAAAATGTAAAATCTATGGAAATATATCCTAAAAGAAATTATTAAAAATGCTACTATTTTTATATCACCATTCTCCATCTTTTTTCTATTTTTTATTACATATTCTTTTCTTTTAAAATCTCTAAACAAAAGAAATAAAAGAAAATAATAATCAAAGAAGGGGGGGTTGCAAAACTGTAGCAGGAGGTGAGGTGCAGCAAAAAAACCAGAACAGAACTGGGCCCAGCCCAATACACCAATTCAGAAAAAAATAAAGAACCCAGGGGGTGAATGAAGCAAATGGAGGGTGCAACCAGTAGTGATGGATTGGGCCTCAGCCCAATCAGACCAAACAAAAAAAACCAAAAAACGAAGGGGGGAACGCCCACAATGGGGGGGGGGGGGGGGGGGGTACGGATGGAAGTCAATGGGCCCAAGGCCCAATCCACTTGACAACTTTCCCTCTTCCTCGTTCCAATTTCTCAGAAAGAAAACCCTAGATCCCCTTCTCCTCCCCTAATCACTGTTCACGGCCGCTACTCACTCTCCGACTTCTCTCTCTCAAACCTTCTTTCAACCTTTCTTTCCCAGATTCCACCTTCGTTCATCCTTCTCAATCAATTCAACACAAACTCGCCACAAAATCTTTCCTAATCTTTCTATCTTACACCGATCCAACCTCGTTCCTCTCAGCTTCAAAATTTATCAAAAATGCTCATCTGGGAGTGATGATAGATGGTGCGCTTTGAAGATCTCCCTGAAGATTTCTGGCGAATACTATTCTTGACGAAGAATGTTCCTAACGAAGAACTATTGAAGATGATATTTGCAAAACGGAGAAGATGAAGGATCCAGGTTCGTAGATGAAGGAATGATGAAGACGAGATCGATCTGGAAATCTGAGGAAGCTTCTGAAGAAATCTTGAACGCGATGGAGTTCTTTGACCTAGATCGTTGATGAACGGAAGAAGAAATTCTGATGATCCTTGGAGTTTGATCGGGGTTGAAGATTGAATCTGGAGATGATAGTGAGGAACGAGGACACGAAATCTTGATGAGTCCGGTGACGATCTGAGGATTCCTTGATGAAGATGCATGAGGATCTTCTGGAAACGATGAACTTCAAGGATCTCGATGAAGATCTTGATGTTCTTTCTAGTGACGTCTTGGATGAAGACGAATCCTATGAAGAGGATGATGGTGAAATTTGTTGAAGGATCTGGAAAGTTAATCTGGAAAATGTTGTGGCTGGATGAATGTTGATCGGAGAGGCAAGATGAAGATCTGGTGATTGAAGGATTTCTGGAAAAAATAGGTTTTTCGGTGAGTTTTACGGCGGTGGTTGGGCGGTTACAATTGTCTGAGGTAGTTAGCGGTGGCTGGAGAGTAACGGTTGTGGTGGTTGCATGGCCGGCGTCCATGCATCCGGCGAGGGTCAGGGTGAAGACGCGTGGCATGATGGGAAGGTGTATGGAAGCCGCGTGTACGGAGAGTGGGAGATAGTGGGGGTTACGTGTGTTGCTAGGTGGCAGTGAGAACGAAGTGGGGGCGAAACATGGATGACTCTGGAGAGAGCTGAGGGAGCAAAACGTGGATGAATCTGGTGTGAAAACGTGGCAGAAATGGAAAAATGAAGTGGGGGCCTCTGAATGAGACGCGTGGCCTCCTTTATAGAGTGACAAGTGGACTGATATGGGGTGGGCCTCCAAAACTGCCACACGGCCCAGGAATTAAGACTGAACTGAATGGAATTAAGCTGGATTAAAACAGATTAAACTCAATTAAAAAAACTGATTAAAGACTTAACCTAATTAATTAATGGATATTCAATTAACACTAACTAAGAATTAAAACTACAATTAACGCCTAAAATGAAAATTAAAACTAATATAATTCCTAATTAAAACTGATTAGCTCAATTAAAATCTAAACAAAAGATTAAAATCCTAATTAATCTCTATTAAGGAGAACTAACCTAAAACTTTATTAATTCTAAACTAATAAAACTCTATTATTAAAAAAACAAAAGAAAATCTGTTAATATCTATTAAAACAATTACTCTAAAAAAGAAATTCTATTTAATTCTATATCTACAAAATTATGATTAAAAAAAATCTATTTTACTTATTAAAATCCTAAAAAAAAGAATCTATATCTATGAAAACTATTTTCTATTAAAAATAAATCTAATTAATCTATTGAAAATAAAACTCTAATATCCTATTAAAAGAAGACTATTTAACATCTAAAAATGCCATTTAAATCTAATAAAACCTAGAAATGCAATTAAATCCAATTAAAAAGAACACGAGACCGAAGCGGAACCAACGATAAAACCCGGACACCGGAAGTCCTCAAAACAACTGTAAGCTTGAAAAACACCCGGGAAGCGCACAACTTCCCAAAAATAACCTCTGATTATCTGAATCGGTCTGAAACCTCTGATATGCGAAAAATAGGGCTGTAATCTTGATAAAATCACCATATGATTGGAGAAATGCACTGTATGCAGTATGCAAATGCGAATGCGAAAATGCGTCGAAACTTTAACCAGATACGGGAACCGGTTGGTCAAATTTTATGGTGCAACAATATGATGTAACTATGCAAGTGAAATGCAATGAAACACAAATCAGGCAAGAAAAGGTTGAGCAAATTTCGGGTGCAACACATGGGACTTGCTCAAATTATGGTTTTTAGGTCAACCAAGAGCTCATGATGAATTGATTTGGTCCATAGTAAGAGTTGACTTAAATTGGTTTTGAAAGAAGAATTTTAAAAGGCATTATTCGGTGGGGAATTCAAATAAATTGTTATGTGCTCAAACAAAGGCAAATGACCACTCAATTTGATCAGAAATGATGTTTTGAGAACATTGGCATTATTAGATTTTTCAATTGACCTATAATTCATGGTGTTTTGACATGTTTCTTCAGAAATAAGCAACATCACAAGAAATGATTCACCAAGGCAATTGGGATGCTCTAGCTGATCTAAATCCATTCTAAATGTGTTATGCAAGCTAACCAAAGCTTCCAAGGGAAGGAATTGAGGAAGAATTCGCACATGGCATGTTGAACTTTTTGAAGAAAATTGAAAATTGGTTTTTCTGTTTTGGGCCTCCATTGGATCAAAAAAGCCCACAAATACTTTCTATTTAAGTTTTGTGGATGAATTGGAACGTTTTTGGCGAGCATTTCGCACCAGAGCCAAGGATTGGAGTTGGAGCTTGAAGGAGAAATTTGAAAATCGTGTTTCCATTTCCAAGCCAGATCCAAGCAAATTGAAGTTAGCAAAGTGTTCCTCATCAAGCATTGAAGCAATCTGCATTGTTTTGAGGCCAGAATCGTGTTATACATACCTCAATTCGAAGCTCAAAGTCAGGTATGTAGTTTTCGAATTTACACTGGTTATAGCATGATCTAAGCATGATTAATATGTGGATAGGTTTGGATTTAGGATGTAGATGAATTTTGGATCAGAAATTGACTGTTTAGAGACAAATTAAGTGATGACATGATTTCTGTTTGGATGTGAGTTGATCTGATCTTAAGGCTTTAATTCAATTGGAATAGCATGTGATGATCAATGTTAGATGAGGATTAATTTCGTACCATTAGTTTGAGTTTTGGCGAGAGATCAGATTGAAGTGAACTTTAGGATTTGATTCGTGTTTCATTTTCTGTTGAGAATGGAGAGATTTGAAGGTGATATTTGGATTCAGGAGAAAATTTGGAGTTGATTGATGTTAAGTTTGTTGAGTTTGCATGACCTGTAATCACCTGATCATCGGAGAAGATGACCGGAGGTCATCTCCGGCCGCCGTCTGTGAGCTTCCCTCCAACTGGCATTCAAATGAAGAAGATGAGTGCTGAGCCATTGGATTTGGTCTGAGATTGTACTTGGTATGCGCATCCAACGACCATGTTTTATTCTGAGAACTTGAGTTTTGGACCAAAATGCTGCGTTCCACTTAATGCGCTGGCAGCTTCCTGATCCTTGGATTGCTTTGACTAGTCTTCTGATCCAACGCGTGTGATATTTTTCCAGCTTATTTGATTTTCTTAATTCTTTTTTCTATTTTCTTTAATTCTATTTTCATTCTAAAATCATTTTTAATTTCAATAATTGTTAGAAAAATAAACTAAAAATATCCCCATGATCCTCTCTTTATTTGTGATTTTTCTGTAGCTTTAGATTTAATTTTTGTTGTATTTTCAATTTAATTCATATTTTTCTTATTTTGGATATTTCTTTAATTTTGAATAATTGAGCTGTCTGTTTGTTGATTTTTGTTCTCTCATTTGGTTTGGAATTTTGTTGTGATTTTTTTATAGATGCTAGGTTAGAGATGTATGCTCCCATAGGAATTTTCTCACATTTTTTAGAAAATCATAGCTTCTGATTTAGAGGTAGGTTTAGAGCCTTTCCCCATTAATGGTTTCCCTTAATACCTTTCAACTTAGGATTTTATTAGAGGACTTAGAAATTGAGCTTCTTAAGGGTTGAGCTTCTCCCCTTGCTTGTATTCCATTAGAGGTTGAGTTTCTCCCTCTGCTTGTATTTTTATTGTGTGGCTTTGCTTACAGGTATTTGGTAGAGCTCAGCTCCCTTGCCTGTGTGGTGTGTGGCCTTTGTGCCTTGTTTGTTTAGAAGTTTGTGCTTGGCTCCTTCTGCTTGTGTGATGCATATCATGCATTTTATTTACATCATTTTGTCTACAGTATTTTATTTTTCAGTTAATTTGTTTAATGTTTTTTTTCCTTTGCCATGTTCCCCTAGGAACTCTGACTTCTCTGGTTCCAGAGAAGTTATGACAGACATTAGGGTTCTAACCATGCATGATAACATTAGGTAGATTCTCTCCTAACCTCAACTGTAGGTCCATTTGGCACGACAACTTTAGGATTGGATCAGTTCCCCTTTAGTGCGTCTTTTCTCTTCTCATCTGCAAACAAAATTAAAATACAGTAATAAAGGTTAATTGACGTCGTATGTTACGAGCCTTAAGCTACTTGAGAAAGGATTGCTGGAGAGTTTCTTTTCAGCAATCTGGATGTTTAGTATGGTACCCTTTGGGTGACATGCGACACATTCACTCTCAGGTCATAGTCTCTAGTGCGAAATCATTTGCAAACATCCATAAAAGACACTTCTCTAAAAAATAGAAAACAAAGATCAAACTCTTTTTGTCCTCTTGGACCTTTAATCCCTGGAAACCCCTTTTCAGAAGGAAAGTTTTGTTAACTCTCGGTTCTACCGCAAACGGTAAACGCCTAAGTCTCCAATGGTCGAGCTACATACACCAACTGCTGGAACCGTCTGTTAACCTTACTCGGATAAAAAAGACAAACCTGTGTCCCTCGTGTCCCAAACTACGTTTGCTCTGATCTTTCATGCCATGTGAAAGTACGTAGGCACAGGATGCAATATCTTGGCAGGCAACCTTCCCCCGTAGTTAGGCGAACTACGTTGACTCTAATTTCTCGTTTCAGGTGGGAATACGTAGGAATAAAGTGCGATACTTTGCCGAGTCATTTTCTTTCCTTTTCAGACCAGACCTTTAGTGTAGATAGATTTAACAAACCCGTCAGATAAACACAATAAGAGTGGATCCCATCTAGTACGATGGACGTGAGGGGTACTAATACCTTCCCCATTGTAACCAACTCCCGAACCCAGATAATGGTTGCGATGACCTTGTCTTATACCTTTCTGTGGGATAAATAATGAAAGGTGGCGAATCTTCTGTGGGATAATACCTTCGTCAGGTTTTTTCCGATCGTTTCCTTTCCCTTTCTGTGGGATAAATAATGAAAGGTGGTGAATCTTCTGTCATTGTCGGCCTCGTTTTTTCGCAGTAGCGACAGCTGGCGACTCTACTGGGGACTGCGATGGTTCTCTATGCGAGTCTCGTCTTGGATTTTCTTCCTAGCTGCCTGGGTCATCCCCAACAGCTGGCGACTCTGCTGGGGACTCCAACGGTTCCTTGTGCGAGTCAATCCTAGCGCTTGTGTGTTTACCTGTTGGGTTTTATTTATCGCATTTACTTTCCGCATTTTATTTTCAGTATGATTATTATTTTGCTGTTGTGGGAAAGGGATCTGATGAGCGAGGAGCCAGACCCAGGCTTGAGTGTACTTAGCATTAGTTGTGGAAATTAGTGGGCGCGTTCTTGCTTTGTAGGCACTAGTGTCTCATGAAATCCACGCTCAGATGAGGTTCTCCCGGTTGACTTCTTTTCTGGCCCTTTGGGTCTGAGGGGTTGTTGGTCTGGGGACCGATCATTTGTGACTCAGCAGAGTGAGGCCACTTCAAGAGATGATGATGCCACACCTTCTGGGTATCGTATCAGCGCTCTTGAAAGTCTGTGATGCTGGGAAACACATAGGATGCCATACCTTGTCTGTGATTTAGGTCCATACCTGTGAGCGGGGTCGGGTTTATTGCAGGAAACTTTAACCGTCAGACTACCTAGTTTTCTTGTCAGTGAATCAGTGTTGTTGGGTTTAGAGGTTCTTATCGTCAGAGATGTGGTTGTTCTCGACAGTGTGTATTTATTGGTCCTCTTCAGGGTTGTGCTATCAGAGCAGTGTGGTGATTGTGTTGGATCAGAGCTTTGATATTCTCAGCAGCCATCTTGATCCTCTGTTGCATTGCATTTTTCATTTTTCATATTCATTTGCATATCATTAACGTGTGTCTGTGTTGCAGGTACATTATCCCCCGGTTCAGGTTTTCTTGCCTTCTGTTGTGCTATTATGGGTTTTCTGAGGAAGACTGTGGCCTATAAGCTCCCCACTCCAGATGTTGCTCAGTTGTCCAATTTGATTTCCTTGGCAGATGATACTGTGAGAGGTGAATTCAGAAAGTCTTATGGGAAGCTGCTCAGTTTTGTCCGTAAACCTTCTGTGTATGAGTTGAATGGGTTGTATGCCTTGCTGCAATTCTATGATCCTCCTTTGAGATGCTTTACTTTCCCGGACTTCATTCTTGCACCTACATTAGAAGAGTATGCTGATTTATTGGGTGTGCCTATCAGGAGTCAGATGCCTTTTGTTCATATGGATGCAGAGCCTAATCTGGCTAATCTAGCTCTTTCTTTTCATCTGGATGCCTCTGAGTTGATCTTGTCTAGTTGGAACAGGGTTCCTGGTTTTTCTCTGCAGTTCTTAGTTGGGAAAGCCCAACAGTGTGCCAAAGACGGTTGTTGGATTGTGTCCAATGCCATTCTTGCTCTCTGCATATATGGTATCATTCTGTTTCCTAATATGCTTGACTTTGTGGACTTAGATGCCTTTCATATCTTTGCATCAGGGAATCCAATTCCTACCTTGATTGGGGATGTCTACCATTCCGTGCATTACAAGAACGAGAATAGAAGGGGTAAGAATGTGTCATGTTGTGTGCCCTTGTTCTATAGATGGTTTGATAGTCACCTGCCCAAGAAGGGTCCTTTGCTTCATCTGCAGCCACAGCTGAGTGGTCTGAGCATTTGATGAGTTTATCAGCAGAGGATGTTGTGTGGTTTGATAGAGATATGTTGGGTACCGAGGTTATATTTAGCTGCAGTGGGTTTCCGAATGTGCCTTTGATAGGAAGGAAGGGCTGTATCAACTATAATCCATCTTTGCTTGTCCGACAGTTTGCTTATGCTTTGAGGGTTCCGCCAAAGGATGAAGAGGTGCAGGAATCTCTGTACCTCACTGGTCTTCTAGAGGGGAATATTTTATCTAAGCTTCAGCATGCTTGGAATGATATCAGTAGACGAGGGAAACCATTATTGGGGGAAAGTAATAGCCAAGCCTACGCTTCATATGTGACCTAGATCAGAGCCAGAGCAGAGATTATAGGGATGCCTTTTCCACCTGCTAAGCAGGAATGCCCTCCAGTGGTGGAAGAGCCTACTACCGTGTCTATTCAGCAGTATAATCAGGTGTTAGCTGAGAGAGAAGAGCTGAAGAAGGCGAATGAAGAGTTAGAGAAAGAGTTGGCACAGATTAGGAGTGAGAGAAGTGAAGTTGTCCACTCCTTCAAGAGGAAAATAGAGTTGGTGAACAGGTTAGGTACAGATTTGACTAAGCAGATAGCTGAGCGTGAGTGTTTGGGTCGGGACTTCAAATCTGTCAATGACGTACTGACCACTAAGAAGCAGCACTTGGATGAAGCGTACAGAAGAATATCCAAGTTTAATCAGTAGTGGAATGCCACCATAGCCAACAACAAAGAGATGGAAGATAAGCTAAAGCAGCATATCTCCAAATTGAAGACTCAGGCGAAGGCTAGTGAGAAGAGGTTTGATGAGGAGACCGCTCGCAGATACGCCACTGAAGGTTTGTTGAACAAAGCTCTCGCTAACTTGAAGGATAGCAAGCAGAGGTTCAAATTCAAGAAGCGAAAGCTAGAGGATTGCTTTGGCCAGGAAGCGTGGGAAGATTCAGTTGAGGGTCTCCAGTGTACTATCATGAAGAGAGATTTGCTTATTGAAGGGTTACTTACTCGACCTGATCACCCCGAGACTAGATAGTTGCTGGAGGAGTTTCGTGCCCGCGGTCACACTTGATTATCTTTGTAGCTCTTTGTATTTTACTGATTCTTGTTGTAAGCTGACCATCACCAGGCTTGTTGGATGAGGTCATGCTATTCCCATTGTATTCGCCGACTTTGTACTACTGCCTTGTGGGCCTTATCTATATATGAGATGTTATTCCAGTGACTATACCCAAACTTCTTGTTATCAGAACTTGCACTCTGGCACTCGAATCGGGGGAAAAATCTCCCTAACACACAGACACACATTTGCATTTGTATAAATCATTTGCATAGCAGGTACCTTGTACTGTTCTCTTAACTCTCTGTTGATGCAGGTTCCAGGATTGCCGACCAACGAATTCATCTCTATCCTACCAAAAGCAACTGTAAAAAAGTCATGGACCAGATGCAGACTAAGATGCAGGAAATGCGTGACCGTATGGCACAGTTCATGCAAGTGATGGAGACTGTAGCTAAGGGCCAGAAGCAGCTGCAAACTCTGGTACAACCTCTAATTGCTAGGGTTGATAGTTAGGGTGTGCTACATGGCGGTTTTGCTAATCATCCTTCTCGAGTCGGGACTCCGCGAGCAGATGACACAGTGCCGGTGGTTGTCCTCAATACGACTGAGAATGATAACTGAGCTGAGAATGTGGATGTGACAGGGAATACTGGTTTCAATGTTGGAATTGGGAATGCTAGTCTCGGTGCTGGGAATACTGGTATGGGTCTTGGCAACGTTGGGTTTGGTGGTAATCAAGGCTATGGCAATCAGGGTTACAGAAATCAGGGTTATGGGAGTACTAAAGCCATCCCTTGGAATTATGGGGCGGAAGTATATTGCAATGGGGAAAAGATTAACATGCCAAGCCCGCCTATAGGATCTGTTGATAATCTTGTGGGGGCAGGGGGCGTAACTCGCAGTGGCAGAATCTTTACGTCGCCAAAAGTAGAAGTTAAGAGAATTTCAAAGGGGAAACGTAAGGTCAATGAGGAAGCACCATCGCAGGAGAAAGAAAAAGAGGCTTTGACCAAAGATGTAGAAGAATTCATGAGATTGATTCGGAAGAGCGATTACAAAATTGTCGATCATCTGCAGCAGACGCCTTCCAAAATATCAATTTTGTCATTGTTGCTTTGTTCTGAGGCTCATCGGAATGCGTTGTTGAAAGCTCTGGACGCTGCCTATGTACCCCATGAGATATCTGTGAATTAACTCGAAGGAGTAATTGCACACGTGAATTTGGGGCATGGCCTTGGTTTTACTGACTTTGATTTGACGCCCAGGGGCCACAACCATAATAGTGTGTTGCATATTTCTGTCGAGTGTAAGGGCACTGTTATGTCTCACGTCCTTGTTGACACTGGTTCATCCTTAATTGTCTTGCCCAAGAAAGCATTGTTGAAGCTAGATACTCGAGGAGTAATCTGCACGCCAAGTGATTTAGTGGTGAGGGCATTTGACGGAACGACAAGGTCTGTATTTGGAGAATTGACTTTGCCGATCCAGGTTGGTCCAGAACTGTTCGACACTGTGTTTTACATCATGGACATACAGCCAGCTTATAGCTGTTTGCTCGGACGACCGTGGATCCATGCTGTAGGGGCTGTGACATCAACATTGCACCAAAAGCTTAAGTATGCGGTTGGTGGTAGTATTGTCACTATATGTGGGGAGGAAGACATTCTGGTCAGTCACCTGTCATCGTTTAAGTATGTCGAAGTGGATGGGGAGATCCACGAAACATTGTGTCAGGCCTTTGAAGGAGTGCGGGTTAAGGACAAATCTCCTGTCGTCAGCAAGGGGCCGAAAGTGGTTATGTCGTCGTACTAGGAAGCCCAAGCGGTGGTGCAAGCTGGTGAGGTTAAAGGATGGGTCAGGTTTTGGAAATTCCTGTTAAGCATGACAAGTTCGGCTTAGGGTATCGCCCGTCGTCATCGTCTTCACTGAGCAAGTCGGGATTCAAAAGGCCGATTGTGTTCACTCCAGGAGGAGTCAGTTTTGACGAAACGAGAAGGTCTGTATTTGGAGAATTGACTTAATCGATCCAGGTTGGTCCAGAACTCTTCGACACAGTGTTTAACATCATGGACATATAGCCAGCTTATAGCTGTTTGCTCGGACGACCGTGGATCCATGCTGGAGAAGCAACTGTAAGAAAGTCATGGACCAGATGCAGACTGAGACGCAGGAAATGCGTGACCGTATGGCGCAGTTCATGCAGGTGATGGAGACTGTGGCTAAGGGCCAGAAGCAGCTGCAAACTCTGGTACAACCTCTAATTGCTAGGGTTGATAGTCAGGGTGTGCTACATGGCGGTTTTGCTAATCATCCTTCTCGAGTCGGAACTCCGCGAGCAGATGACACGGTGCCGGTGGTTGTCCTCAATACGACTGAGAATGATAACAGAGCTGAGAATGTGGATGTGACGGGGAATACTGGTTTCAATGTTGGCATTGGTAATGCTGGTCTCGATGTTGGGAATACTGGTATGGGTCTTGGCAACATTGGGTTTGGTGGTAATCAAGGCTATGGCAATCAGGGTTACAGAAATCAGGGTTATGGGAATCAAGGCTTCGGTAACGCAGGCTTCGGCAATGCAAGTTACAATGGTGTTAGAATGGGCGCTCATAATGCTGGTTTTGGGCCAGGTGCTGGAAATCAAGGTTTCGGTAATATGGGATACGGTCCTAGGGTTAATCAGGTTGGTTTTGGTCCTCATAATACTTATGCTGAGTATGGTAATGAGGATTCTCACTGGGGTGAAGATCTCCAGGAAGATGCTTTCCATCCTCCAGGAAGGGATTTTGAGGCGCCCGCTGACAATGATAGAAGGTTCAGGTTGTTGGAAGAACAGATGAGGAATCTTGCTAATCAGAACGCCACGGGGCTGGATGTGGCTAACATGGGATTGGTCCCTGGTTTGAGGGTACCAATCAAATTCAAAGCTCCCACATTTGACAAGTATAAAGGGGATACTTTCCCGAAAGTTCACGTGCGATCTTACTATAGAAGAATGTCTGCCTACTCTGATGACGAAAAGATGTTGATGCATTTTTTCCAAGACAGCTTGTCGGGACCGTCATTGGAATGGTACATGGGGTTAGAGCCTACTCAAATCGGTAGCTGGAAGGAACTAGCAGAAGCTTTTGTCAGGCATTACCAATACAACAGCGACCTTGCGCCAAACAGGGTACAGCTCCAAAATCTCTATCAGAAGAATAACGAGAGTTTCAAAGAATACGCCCAGAGGTGCGTGAGCTAGCTGCCAGGGTGCACCCACCTATGGTAGAGCGGGAGTTGGTAGATATGTTTGTGGGCACTTTCTCTGGGCTGTACTATGACAGGCTCATTAATTGTACAACAGCTAATTTTTTCGAGTTGATACTCTTGGGGGAACGTATCGAGAATGGTGTTAAGATTGCTAAGATTCAAGCAGGTGAGTCAACCTCAGCTGGAGGTGGTATGAAAGCTTTTGGGAACAAGAGACAGGGAGATACCAATGCAGTATATAATGATCGGAGAAGGGATAGAAGTCGGAATTGGCACAGGCAGCAGGTCGCCAGTGTAACCATTCATGTACCTCAGCAGCAACAACAACAACCACAACAGCAACAGGGACGACAGTACGCCGCTCCGCAGAGATATCAAAGTCGGGATAGGGCTGTGAAAAGAGTTTTTGAAGCACCTCCGCTACCTTATGCTCAGCTTCTTCCAACCTTGTTACAGTTGCAGCTTGTTGAGAAAAGGACGCTAGCTTCGCCGAAGGGCATGCCTCCTTATGGGTATGATGTTAATGCGCATTGCGACTTCCACTCCGGGGCACCCGGTCATACCATCGAGAATTGTCAAGAGTTCAAGCACAAGGTGCAAGATTTGCTAGATAGCAAAGCTATAAACTTTGGTAACGAAGCGCCCAATATTGAGAAGAATCCTATGCCGCCTCATGGAACTGCAAAGGTAGGTGTTGTGTTGGAGGATGCTAGTCTGAATCTGGTTATGAATGTGGACAAATTGAAAACACCTCTGGGTTATGTGAAGAGAAGGTTACTGAAAGGGGGAGTGTTCCCTGGGTGTGACGCTGATTGCGTTGATTGTTTGGCCTAGCCTTAGGGTTGTAATAACTTGAGAAGAGGTATTCAAAAAATGATCGACGAAGGTACGCTGCAATTTGATCGCACTGCTGAAGAAAAGCTTGTTGAGGGGAAAAGTTGAGAAGCAGGGTGAAGTTGCAACGATTACAATACCGTTCAAAATTGTCACGATATCGGCACCTCCCAAGAGGCCGACTATCACAATTACCAAAGCTGGACCTATCCCGTATGAGAGTACTAAAGCCATCCATTAGAATTATGGGGCGGAAGTATATTGCAATGGGGAAAAGATTAACTTGCCAAGCCCGCCTATAGGATCTGTTGATAATCTTGTGGGGGCAGTGGGCATAACTCGTAGTGGCAGAATCTTTACGTCGCCAGAAGTAGAAGCTGAGAGAATTGCAAAGGGGAAAGGTAAGGTCAATGAGGAAGGACCCTCGCAGGAGAAAGAAAAAGAGGCTTTGACCAAAGATGTAGAAGAATTCATGAGATTGATTCGGAAGAGCGATTACAAAATTGTCGATCATCTGCAGCAGACGCCTTCCAAAATATCAATTTTGTCATTGTTGCTTTCTTCTGAGGCTCACCGGAATGCGTTGTTGAAAGCCCTGTACGTTGCCTATGTACCCCATGAGATATCTGTGAATCAACTCGAAGGAGTAATTGCACACGTGAATGTGGGGCATGGCCTTGGTTTTACTGACATTGATTTGACGCCCAGGGGCCACAACCATAATAGTGCGTTGCATATTTCTGTCAAGTGTAAGGGCACTATTATGTCTCACGTCCTTGTTGACACAGGTTCATCTTTAACGTCTTGCCCAAGAAAGCATTGCTGAAGCTAGACACTCGAGGAGTAATCTGCACGCCAAGTGATTTAGTGGTGAGGGCATTTGACGGAACGAGAAGGTCTGTATTTGGAGAATTGACTTTGCCGATCCAGGTTGGTCCATAACTGTTCGACACTGTGTTTTACATCATGGACATATAGCCAGCTTATAGCTGTTTGCTCGGACGACCGTGCATGCTGCAGGGGCTGTGACATCAACGTTGCACCAAAAGCTTAAGTATGCGGTCGGTGGTAGTATTGTCACTATATGTGGGGAGGAAGACATTCTGGTCAGTCACCTGTCATAGTTTAAGTATGTCGAAGTGGATGGTGAGATCCACGAAACATTGTGTCAGGCCTTTGAAGGAGTGCAGGTCAAGGACAAATCTCCTATCATCAGCAAGGGGCCGAAAGTGGCTATGTCGTCGTACAAGGAAGCCCAAGCGATGGTGCAAGCTGGTGAGGTTAAAGGATGGGGGTCAGGTTCTGGAAATTCCTGTTAAGCAGGACAAGTTCGGCTTAGGGTATCGCCCGTCGTCGTCGTCTTCACTGAGCAAGCCGGGATTCAAAAGGCCGATTGTGTTCACTCCAGGAGGAGTCAGTTTTGAGCAGATCAACGCTGTGTCTGATAGTGAAGAAGGCGATAGAGACTGTTACATGGAGTCATGGATCAAGCCCAGCGAGCCAGGACAGAGCTTATGCAACTGGTCTATCCAGGACTTTGTTCAAGTGACGCCAAAACAGTAATGCCTTGTTTTTTCGATTATTATACAATCCTATGTTCTACTTGCTTATGTGTATGCTTTGTTTTAATCATTAAATAAAGGCGTTTTCCTCATGCAAATTTTGTGATCCCTGTTTTTTCTATTTTTTACTTTTACAATAAAATGGCAATGTGGTTGTGTGCTTCATTTGCATATCATTTGAAGCATTTAACCCTTTTTATTGCAGGATGATCCATATTTCAGATGACACCGACCAAGAACTCCCTATGACTCGCTTCGACTTTGAGCACCCGATATTCCAAGCTGAGGAAGAGATTGTTGAGGACGACGACTTACCAGAAGAGCTGACTCGTCTGTTGAAACAAGAAGAGAGAATCATTTTGCCTCATCAGGAGGACATTGAGATAGTTAATCTGGGTTTGGAAGAAATTGTCAGGAATGTCCGGATAGGGGCTGCGCTGCAAAGTGATATCAAGCAGAGACTTGTCGAGATGCTTCGAGAGTATAGTGACATCTTTGCTTGGTCTTATGAAGATATGCCTGGGCTAGACACTGATATCGTGGTCCATCGCTTGCCATTGCGTGAAGATTGTCCGCCGGTCAAGCAAAAGCTTAGAAAAACTCGACCAGATATGGCCGTAAAGATTAAAGAAGAAGTGCAGAAACAATGGGATGCTGGTTTCCTGGCTGTTACAACTTACCCTCCTTGGGTTGCCAATATAGTACTTGTACCAAAGAAGGATGGTAAGGTACGAATGTGTGTTGACTATCGGGATCTAAACAAGGCGAGTCCTAAGGATGACTTCCCGCTTCCTCATATTGACGTGTTGGTCGACAACACTGCTCAATTTTCTGTGTTTTCCTTCATGGACGACTTTTCGGGCTATAATCAGATTAAAATGGCGCCGGAGGATATGGAGAAAACAACTTTCATTACCTCGTGGGGAACGTTCTGCTACAAAGTGATGCCCTTTGGTTTGAAGAACGCTGGGGCAACATATCAACGTGCTATGACGACACTCTTTCATGACATGATGCATAAAGAGATTGAGGTCTATGTTGATGATATGATTGCCAAATCCCAGACGGAGGAAGAGCATCTGGTGAATTGTTTGAAATTGTTTGAAAGGCTTAGGAAATTCAGGCTAAGGCTGAATCCGAATAAGTGCACCTTCGGGGTGAGATCCGGTAAGCTATTGGGGTTCATTGTTAGTGAAAAAGGAATAGAGGTTGATCCTGCCAAAATAAAAGCAATACAAGAAATGCCAGCGCCGAAAACAGAGAAAGAGGTTCGTGGGTTTTTAGGGAGGTTGAACTACATTGCCCGATTCATATCTCACCTAACTGCCACGTGTGAGCCAATGTTTAAATTGTTGAAAAAGGACCAGGCAATCGTCTGGAATGAAAATTGTCAAAAGGCGTTTGAAAAAAATAAAAGAATACTAGAAGGAACCTCCGGTTTTGATACCCCCAGTAGCCGGGAGACCACTGATCATGTACTTGACGGTTCTTGAGAATAGTATGGGTTGTGTTCTCGGTCAACATGACGAGACTGGACGAAAAGAGCATGCGATCTACTACTTGAGTAAAAAGTTCACAGAATGTGAGTCTCGTTACTCCATGCTTGAAAAGACGTGTTGTGCACTTGCTTGGGCTGCCAAACGTCTGAGACAATACATGTTAAATCACACAACCATGCTAATTTCGAAGATGGATCCGATCAAATACGTCTTTGAAAAGCAGGCACTTTCAGGAAGGATTGCTCTATGGCAGATGGTACTGACAGAGTACGATATACAGTACGTCTTGCAAAAGGCTATCAAAGGTAGCATACTGTCAGAATACCTGGCTGAACAACCCATTGATTATTACCAGCCGATGAAGTTTGATTTTCCTGACGAGGATATCATGTACTTAAAGATGAAAGAATGCGAAGAGCCATTGCATGGTGAAGGTCTTGAGTCGGGTTCCCAAAGGCAATTGATTTTTGACTGTGCTGTGAATTCATATGGAAGTGGAATTGGGGCAATCATCACAACTCCCCATGGGACGCACATCTCGTTCACTGCCAGATTGACCTTCCCAGTTACTAATAACGAGGCTGAATATGAGGCGTGCATCATGGGTCTCAAGGAGGCTATTGATTTGAGGGTTAAAAATCTTGATGTGTATGGAGACTCCGCACTAGTCGTGAACCAGATCATAGGTTAATGGGAGACCTGTCAGCCCAATCTGATACCGTATATGAATTATGCGAGGAGATTGTTACCTTTCTTTGACCGGGTAGAGTTTCACCATGTGCCACGGGCAGAAAATCAGATGGCTGATGCTCTTGCGACGTTGTCTTCCATGTACAAGGTTAACTTCTGGAATGAGGCTCCTAGAATAGTTATCTCTCGCCTTGATAGGCCCGCCTTCATATTCGCCATTGAGGAAGCTTCCGATGGCAAGCCGTGGTATTTTGATATTCAGAATTTCCTAAAGAACCAAGAGTATCCGACTGGGGCATCCAGCCACGATAAGAAGACTCTTCGGAGATTGGCTGGTAATTTCTACTTGAATCCGGATGGTGTTCTGTATAGGAGAAACCATGATTTGGTGCTACTGTGATGTGTTGATGAGAAAGAGGCTAATTTGCTCATGGAAGAGGTCCACGAGGGAACCTTTGGCACGCACGCCGGCGGACACGCTATGTCTCAGAAGTTATTACGGGCAGGGTATTATTGGTTGACAATGGAAAGAGATTGCTTTAAGTTTGCAAAGAAGTGCCATAAATGCCAAATTTATGCGGACAAGATTCAGGTGCCGCCGAGCCCTTTGAACGTCATGGCGTCCCCGTGGCCTTTCTCCATGTGGGGCATTCATATGATTGGCAAAATTGAGCCCACCGCATCCAATGGACACCGGTTCATCTTGGTAGCTATCGATTACTTCACCAAATGGGTTGAAGCAGCATCTTACGCTAATGTCACCAAGCAAGTGGTAGCCAGGTTTATCAAAAAGGATATCATCTGTCGGTACGACATCCCCGAAAGAATCATTACTGACAATGGTTCGAACCTAAATAACAAAATGATGAAGGAATTGTGTCAAAACCTCAAGATTAAGCATCATAATTCATCTCCTTATCGGCCCAAAATGAATGGCGTTGTTGAAGCGGCCAATAAGAACATCAAGAAGATAGTTCAGAAGATGGTTGTGACATACAAGGATTGGCATGAGATGTTGCCCTTTGCTTTGCACGGTTATCGTACGACGATGCACACATCAACAGGGGCAACACCTTTCTCACTAGTGTATGTTATGGAGGCTGTCCTGCCATTAGAAGTTGAGATTCCTTCCTTGAGAGTATTGCTCGATGTCCAACTTGATGAGGAAGAATGGGTGCGGAATAGGTTGAATCACCTCAGTTTGATGGATGAGAAGAGACTTGCATCTATCGCATATGGTCGGTTATACCAGAGCCGGATGAAGAAAGCTTACGACAAGAAGGTGCGCCCTCGAAGCTTTCAGACGGGTGATCTTGTGCTAAAGAAGATTCTCCCACCACAGTTAGATCACAGGGGCAAATGGACTCCCAACTATGAAGGTCCATACATTGTGCGAAAGGTCTTCTCCGGAGGAGCCTTACTATTGTCCACCATGGATGGCGAAGATTTTTCATCCCCTGTGAACTCGGACGCAGTTAAAAAATACTTTGCTTAAAAGAGACCCGCTGGACAGAAAAAAGAGAGTCCAGGCAAAAATGGGGCATCCCGGCGAACCAAAAAGAAAAAGAAATAGGTTCGGGCAAAAGTTAGGGATAAAAATTGAAAATATGTACACCCGCGAGGTCGAAAACCTGAGAAGGCGACTTCAGCAAAAAAGGGTCTCCCGGTGAATTGAAAACCCGCAAAGGGCGATTCAGGCAAAAGTTAGGAATTGAAAAAGCAAATGACTGCGGGTCGAGTCTGATACTGCATTGCTTAGTGGTTTGGGAACACCTGAGGGTTAATTATCCAAGTCAATCTCTTCCTAGGACGGAGTATCAGGAAAGCATCAAAGTCAGGCGAGTCATAGGAGGATCAGCTCATGGTGTTCGTCTGTACCACGTTGCCGACATGTATGCCAATTTCTTTGTACCTCTGTACATATTTGTATTTGTTTTTTTAGCTTCCTCTTTTCAGGAGTTGCATCTATTGTACAAAACTTTGCCTATTTACAGGCCCATTATCAATAAACACATATTCAGTATTGGATGTTTCCTGCTTATTTTAACTTTTACTGTTTTGTTTATGGAAAACGCCGATGTTTTTGATAAACTTGCACATGCATAAACTTGCAGGCCTAGGCCGATAATTGTTAAAACTTTTAATTGACTGAGCGATTGTCACGGCTATTGACCTGGATATTTCCTTTTGTATAGGATATCTTGTTGTTGCACATGTTTTGCAGGGTTGTTACCTTCGCAGCAAACAGCCAAGGGATCGTGTTTCCCCAGCCGGAATCCCTTAACGTAGGAGCAGACTCTAGGTGATCTTATTTCTCCCTAGCAGATGGAAGTCGCATTTTTATCCCCAGAAGAGTTAGATGCGAGTTAACGAGCGGTCAGGCAGTGATGTGCATCCCCCAGCGGTGGTTATGTGTACATTTAATCCCCACAGGGTACAACCAGGTTGTCCATGATTTGAAAAGGGTCGCCCCATGCAGGGTGGTTCTTTCTGTTATCCAGCAGGTTGTTTTTCCTACAGTAGGATGATCATCCTCAGTAGAGTTCGTAATTTCGGACGGTAACGCTAGTTCTCAGCAGGATTGTTTCTCCCCCCAGCGGAGTCAGCGTACTTTTCCAGCATTCATTTTGCTGGAACAATTCTGTGATACCCGGTTATCCCCAGCGGAGCTAGTTTTGTTTTCAGCATTTATTTTGCTGAAGCGGTTATGTACTCAGTTTTTCTCCAGCATCCCGAGCCTGCATTTGAATCTCGCATACATCATCATATTTGCAAATACGTAGCATTCCATTTCGTATGGAGCATTACGCCATTGTCAACATATGCATTTTGAAGCATAAACCAGGTTGGTTACCTATTTTGGTTTCAGGTGTTTCCCTGCAGGTTTGGAATTCTTGTTCAGGATGGTTTCGGATGATTCTTGACATGAGATATGTGATGATCGTGTTCGTCCTATCATGTGTTCCCTCATCAGAGTTGCTTGGTTAAGTTTATCTTCTTCCCCAGCGGAGTTTTCCTCGGATGGCTGTTACGTCAGCATTTTAAAACGTTGAGGTCTTTACTTGTCGTCGAGGTAAAGGTCTGGCGGTTAATGTCAACAATTCCCCAGTAGAGTCTTCCTCGGATGGCTGTTATGTCGACATTGAAAGCTTCATGATTATACCTTTGAAGTTGTTACCCATTTTCGATCAAGATGGATGTCCGGCAACCGACGTCAGAAGTTTCTCCGCAGAGTTGCTTGTTCAAGTCTTCGGATGCTCATTTCTCGCTTTTATTAGCGTATGCCCATTTCCGAGGAAATGGAAGGTCAGTGATTTTGACATTTCTCGCTTTTATTTAGTGTGTGCCCATTTCTGAGGAAATGGAAGGTCAGTGATATTGACATTTCTCGCTTTTATTTAGCGTATGCCCATTTCCGAGGAAATGGAAGGTCAGAGATATTGACATTGCTCGCTTTCTTTTAGCGTTTGCCCATTTCCGAGGAAATGGAAGGTCATAGATATTGACGATTCTCGCTTTTATTTAGCGTATGCCCACTTCTTAGGAAATGGAAGGTCAGTGATATTGACATTTCTCGCGTTCTTTTAGCGTGTGCCCATTTTCGAGGAAATGGAAGGTCAGTGATATTGACATTTCTCGCTTTTATTTAGCGTATGCCCACTTCTTAGGAATTGGAAGGTCAGAGATATTGACGATTCTCGCTTTTATTTAGTGTTTGCCCATTTCCAAGAAAATGGAAGGTCAGAGATATTGACGATTTCTCACTTTTATTTAGCGTTTGCCCATTTCCAAGAAAATGGAAGGTCAGAGATATTGACGATTCTCGCTTTTATAAGCGTATGCCCATTTCCGAGGAAATGGAGGGTCAGAGATATTGACGAGATTCGCTTTCATATAGCGTATGCCTGTTTCTGCGGAAACTGAGGATAAAGGATGTTGATGTCATGCTTTATGTAGTGCCCTCTTATCATAGCGTTTTTCGTTGACTCGACGCCTGTGGCGTCACGTAAGTGTTTGATATTGAAATCAGTTTCTTTATCGGATGATTGATCAGTTGTTGCTGTGACAACCGGATTCAATTGTTTGGATGTAGTGTTCCCAAGAAGTTTGAAAGTTTATTTCTTCGGTGAGCAAATTTCCGGGTTCTTTGGTATTCAACCGTCTTCTACCTCGATTGCCTGAAATTCGTTCGCTTTTAATCCTATCGGGTCCAAGCCGCTTGAATAAGGGCAGCTGTTGCACCCCAAAATTTGCCTAACCTTTTCTTAGTTGGTTTATGTTTCATTTGAATTAGCATTTGCATAACATAGCATTGTTCAATTAACAGGGGATCAAGTGAGAAGCCTAGCCAGAGGATTATTCAAGTTTGAGAAGTCATCATAATCATCAGGAAGAGGGTTGGTTTCCTAAGAAGTTCAGTTGTTTGTATGAGGTTAGTCTCCTAATCTGAGGACCATTTGAAGATCATCAGAGGGTTGTGAAGCCTTGATCATGGATAAAGTGTGGGTAAAGCTCTTTGAAGTTCCTTGAGGGTCATGGTGGAGCTCAATCAAGTCATTGTGCCAAGTGTGAAGAACCACAGTTGTGGGTGTTGCAAGTAGGGTTTTCATCTGAGTAATCCTAAGTCAACTGACTAATTGAAGAGGATCAAAGCTCAATTCTATGTCTTTTCAATCATGGATAGTTGTGTTGAGACACATGAGATGATATTTCAAGATTTATGCAAGAAAAGTTCAAGGTGTGAGGAGTTGCTAAATTAGGGTTCTCAGGGTAAAATCCCCTATTTAGTGTCTAACTTCAAGACCACTTATCTCAAGATGCATGTTTCATCTCCACTTTTGTCCAACATGAAACTTGTAGATCATGCTTTTAGCTTTAATTTGAGTACTAGAAGTCTTCCATTGGATTTATAGAACTCAGGTTATGGTCCAGACAAGTTACAGGTCCTCAGATGCCTCTAAAATTTGTCTGTGAAAATCATCTGACTTCCAAGCTAGTTTTGACCTAGGAGGGTGTTTCTCCTAAACTTTTGGCCAACATGAAAGTTTTTCCTCTTGATCTTAGCTTTCCAAATTGTATTATAAGTCTTCCATCTAATTTGCAGAACTCAGGTTATGAGGTTTACAAGTTTGGGGTATTTTGGGAAAGTAAGATTATAGGTCATTTTCAGTTATAGGTTAAAATATCCAACTTGCACATCTCAAATGGAGTTTTGTTCAACATAGAACTTGCTTAAAATATGGTTTTTAGGTCAACCAAGAGCTCATGATGAATTTATTTGATCCATAGTAAGAGTTGACTTGAATTGGTTTTGAAAGAAGAATTTTAAAAGGCATTATTTGGTGGGGAATTCAAATAAATTGTTATGTGCTCAAACAAAGGCAAATGACCACTCAATTTGATCAGAAATGATGTTTTGAGAACATTGGCATTATTATATTTTTCAATTGACCTATAATTCACGGTGTTTTGACATGTTTCTTCATAAATAAGCAACATCATAAGAAATCATTCACCAAGGCAATTGGGATGCTCTAGCTGATCTAAATCCATTCTAAATGTGTTAAGCAAGCTAACCAAAGCTTCCAAGGGAAGGAATTGAGCAAGAATTCGCACATGGCATGTTGAACTTTTTGAAGAAAATTGAAAATTGGTTTTTCTGTTTTGGGCCTCCATTGGATCAAAAAAGCCCACAAATAGTTTCTATTTAAGTTTTGTGGATGAATTGGAATGTTTTTGGAGAGCATTTCGCACCAGGGCCAAGGATTGGAGTTGGAGCTTGAAGGAGAAATTTGAAAATTGTGTTTGCATTTCAAAGCCAGATCCAAGCAAATTGAAGTTAGCAAAGTGTTCCTCATCAAGCATTGAAGAAATATGCATTGTTTTGAGGCCAGAATCGTGTTATACATACCTCAATTCGAAGCTCAAAGTTAGGTATGTAGTTTTCGAATTTACACTGGTTATAGCATGATCTGAGCATGATTAGTATGTGGATAGGTTTGGATTTAGGATGTAGATGAATTTTGGATCAGAAATTGACTGTTTAGAGACAAATTAAGTGATGACATGATTTCTGTTTGGATGTGAGTTGATCTGATCTTGAGGCTTTAATTCAATTGGAATAGCATGTGATGATCAGTGTTAGATGAGGATTAATTTCGTACCATTAGTTTGAGTTTTGGCGAGAGATCAGATTGAAGTGAACTTTAGGATTTGATTCGTGTTTCATTTTCTGTTGAGAATGGAGAGATTTGAAGGTGATATTTGGACTCAGGAGAAAATTTGGAGTTGATTGATGTTAAGTTTGTTGAGTTTGCATGACCTGTAATCACCTGATCATCGGAGAAGATGACCGGAGGTCATCTCCGGCCGCCGTCTGTGAGCTTCCCTCCAACTGGCATTCAAATGAAGAAGATGAGTGCTGAGCCATTGGCTTTGGTCTGAGATTGGACTTGGTATGCGCATCCAACGGCCATGTTTTATTCTGAGAACTTGAGTTTTGGACCAAAACGTTGCGTTCCACTTAATGCACTGGCAGCTTCCTGATCCTTGGATTACGTTGACTAGTCTTTTGATCCAACGCGTGTGATATTTTTCCAGCTTATTTGATTTTCTTAATTCTTTTTTCCTATTTTCTTTAATTCTATTTTCATTCTAAAATCATTTTTAATTTCAATAATTGTTAGAAAAATAAACTAAAAATATCCCCATGATCCTCTCTTTATTTTTGATTTTTCTGTAGCTTTAGATTTAATTTTTGTTGTATTTTCAATTTAATTCATATTTTTCTTATTTTGGATCTTTCTTTAATTTTGAATAATTGAGATGTCTGTTTGTTGATTTTTTTTATCTCATTTGTTTTAGAATTTTGTTGTGAATTTTTGATAGATTCTAGGTTAGAGATGTATGCTCCCATAGGAATTTTCTCACATTTTTTAAAAAATCATAGCTTCTGATTTAGAAGTAGGTTTAGACCTTTCCCCATTAATGGTTTCCCTTGATAACTTTCAACTTAGGATTTTATTAGAGGACTTAGAAATTGAATTAGGTCCTGATTTTTGAACTATAGATCATTAACAAATGCATGTTCCGATAGAAAAATAATTAGATTTTTAGGATGTGTTTTACTATTTTAGATGGAATATTCAAGTTGTTTGTTCCTTTGGTGCTTCAACTTTGGTGATTGTTTTGGAATGGACTCAAAGTGGGCTTTTCTTGCATGTTGGGCTTCTGGTTCCTCTTGGATGATGTCATGGACATGATGAAGCTTTTGTGGAGTGGCTGGTGGAGCTTGGCTTGGAGCTTTTCTTTCCTTTTTTGTTAGCTTTTTGTAGCTTATAAGATTAGGGTTTTTAGGAGAGAGCTTTGGAAGTAGTTTTTCCTTCAAATAATGGTTGGTTTCATTCACCTTCCATCCTATCCTATGATTCAAAGTCCTCATGTGAAAGTCTCATCTCTCCTTTGGATGGATGTGTGACACTTTACAATGAGTAGAACTTTTGAGGATGCCTTTCTCTGATGACTGGTTGAGTGTCAGGTGGGATTCCTTTGGTTTCCTTCCTGCTTCCCATCATTAAATACTCATCTTGTTAATTCTCTTCATTCTTGTTAGTGTGGCTTGGTAAAGCTTGAAGATGGAGCATCCCTTTCCTTCTCTTGAAGATGGTGTGAACTTGAAGAGCAGTTACAGACTTTGGATTGGATTGCTGTCAGAAGATTGCTCTGTTGTGGAGATTACTGGCTTGTTTTCCCTGTTTGTCTGTTTCCTTCTTGTTCTACTGTATTGATATGATTTGCTTGGAGTGTTGCATTAGATTTAGGCTTCATGTATATGATCATAGGCCTAATATCATCTTAAGGGTTGAGCTTCTCCCCTTGCTTGTATTGCATTAGAGGTTGAGTTTCTCCCTCTGCTTGTATTTCTACTGTGTGGCTTTGCTTGCTGGTATTTGGTAGAGCTCAACTCCCTTGCCTGTGTGGTGTGTGGCCTTTGTGCCTTGTTTGTTTAGAAGTTTGAGCTTGGCTCCTTCTACTTGTGTGATGCATATCATGCATTTTATTTACAGCATTTCGTCTACAGTATTTTCCTTTTCAGTTAATTTGTTTACTGTTTGTTTTCCTTTGCCATGTTCCCCTAGGAACTCTGACTTCTCTGGTTCCAGAAAAGTTATGATAGACATTAGGTTTCTAACCATGCATGATAACATTAGGTAGATTCCCTCCTAACCTCAACTGTAGGTCCATTTTGCATGACAACTTTAGGATTGGATCAGTTCCCCTTTAGTGCGTCTTTTCTCTTCTCATCTGCAAACAAAATCAAAATACAGTAATAAAGGTTAATTGACGTTGTGTTACGAGCCTTAAGCTACTTGAGAAAGGATTGTTGGAGAGTTTCTTTTCAGCAATCTGGATGTTTAGTATGGTACCCTTTGGGTGACATGCGACGCATTCACTCTCAGGTCATAGTCTCTAGTGCGATATCATTTGCAAACATCCATAAAAGACACTTCTCTAAAAAACAGAAAACAAAGATCAAACTCTCTTTGTCCTCTTGGACCTTTAATCCCTGGAAACCTCTTTTCAGAAGGAGAGTTTTGTTAACTCTCGTTTCTACCGCAAACGGTAAACGCCTAAGTCTCCAATGGTCGAGCTGCATACACCAACTGCTGGAACCGTCTGTTAACCTTACTCGGATAAAAATGACAAACCTGTGTCCCTAGTGTCCCGAATTACTTTTGCTCTAGTCTTTCGCGTCGTGTGAAAGTGCGTAGGCACAAGATGCGATATCTTGGCGAGAAACCGTCCCCCGTAGTTAGGCGGACTACGTTGACTCTGATTTCTCGTTTCAGGCGGGAATACGTAGGCATAAAGTGCGACACTTTGCCGAGTCATTTTCTTTCCTTTTCAAACCAGACCTTTAGTGTAGATAGATTTAACAAACCCGTCAGATAAACACAATAAGCGTGGATCCCATCGAGTACGATGGACGTGAGGGGTGATAATACCTTCCCCTTGCGTAACCGACTCCCGAACCCAGACAATGGTTGCGATGACCTTGTCTTATACCTTTTCGCAGGTTTTTTCAGATTGTTTTCTTTCCCTTTCTGTGGGATAAATAACGAAAGGTGGCGACTCTTCTGTCATTCCCGGCCTCATTTTTTGCAGTAGCGACAGTAAGAGTAACATTCCTATACTCTATGACATTGCTTTTGCTATTTATTTATCTATGAATTCCATTTTTCATTCTAGAGCTAAACATATTGAGATAAAACATCACTTTATACGTGACTATGTTCAGAAGGGTATTTTAGATCTAAAATTATTGATACAGACCATCAATATGCTGATATCTTTACAAAACTCCTTGATGAAGATAGATTCGTTTTCATTCTGAAAAATTTTAAAATGGACTAATGTCCATAATAAATTTGATGATTATCTTAAAATGTCAATCTCTCATAATGGAAAAATGAGACTCTGAGATACGTTTTGGTTATGAATGTATGAGTCTTATGAAGTCAGAAGGTTTCATAAGTTCATAGGTATCTAGTTGGAATTTGTTTGGTTAAACAAAATATGCTTTCTAGATAATGAACCATTTTTAGATTAAATAGCTATCAATGATTTTTGGAAAATGGAACAATTTAAAAGAAAATTGTCTTAGAAAACTAAGTCGGTTTTAAATGACTGTGTGACACATTGGGTATAATCACTATTCTTGGGATAAGGTTAAATATTTTTTCCTTACTCCCCTTTGTAATATTTTTTGTGCTAATTGCTTTTAATTTCTATTAACTGTCATTATTATCTATTATTGTCATGATTACAAAATTCTCTATTTAAACTCACTCCACTCACTTCACACACTTACAAAACTTTTCACTCCCCACACTTTATTGTTTTCAAACCAAAAAGCTCTCAAACTCTAAAACCTTTCCCTGCATCAATGGCTTCATCATAACAACAACAACAATAACGGTCTTCACAACAACAACTCTCTATTAAATAACGACATGAAGCTAATTTAAAAAAGTTCATTCGTAAATCTGTTGTGTACAAACCTTCCGAGTACATTCCACACCTTATTCACTCTTACAGGACTCCATCAACTATGCATCCCAACTTCTTTTTTTACACTGAATATGCATACGAACTCCTTAAGTCACTCTCTCCACACCTATAGAAGACCTGGAAGTTCTCTGTGAACTCATCGTTGATTTTCTAAGCACGAAAGCTCATGGTTTTGATTTTCTTCCTATTATTCATGCTCAAGGATGGAACCAGTATTTTGACTGTCTTCATGGTCCAGTTTTCCCAGTTCTTGTAAGGAATTTTTAGGTTCATGCCTAGACCTCCCTTTCTTAAATACTTTCCTTTAATTATGGTAAAAAGATTTCCATCACTGAAAATCTTATAGCCAAGCTCATTGGTCATGATGGTAATGGAACCAAGTGTAAACAATTGTTAAATAAGAGATCTGATACTGATGAGGTGACCAAAGTTATTTCCCTTACTGGAGGACAAGCCAACAAAATAAAAAACCTTCATCTTATTCTAAGGATTTAGGCAAGGATAACTTTTTAATGTTTCAACTATAGGAGGCCAAACAACTCTTTTGACTACATCAACATGGATCAACAATATGTGCTTTACTATATTGCTTCTGAGAAGAAAATAAACCTGTCTCACTTTCTCTTCTGGTTCTTAAGAGATTTCATTAAGGATTCTTGGAATGGAAGCAGAAATATGAAATCCTTGATTCCATGTAGCAGACTTATTTCAAATATTCTGATGGAGAGCCTTCTGATAAACTTTCTAACATATGATGAAAATGGTTAAGGGCTGGTATCCTCTATTGGGAGTTTTCTCAATGCCAGGACTCTGAAGAATATGGGCATGATTCCTGCTTTAGTTAGTCCAGTTGTCGAGAACCCCAAAGAGGATATTCTCAGAAGAAGGATTCCTATGGTAGATTTTCTCATCTTCTCCAACCAAGAGTCAGCAAGCTATGAATATAGAAAGGCCAACAGTGGCTCAGATGCTACTCCTTCCTCAGAACCAAAAGCTATCAAGGAGATAATAAAGTTTTCTCAAAAGCAAAAGAAGAAGAGGAAAAGCCATCAAGATGCTAAGGATTCAAAGAGAACTTCAGTGACATCTTCTAAAGCAACATATATTGCTTCTACTGTTGCTACTAGTTATGTTACTACTTCTCTTGCTCTTCAACTCACTAATATAACTTATTCTATCCCATATCCAATATAACTTATTCTATATAACTTATTCAATATAATGTATTCTATCCCATTTTTTCTAGAATCCATTATTAATAGTTCATCCATCCCCATATTCAATATAACTTATTCTATCCCATTTTTTCTGGAATCCATTGTTCCCTCTGCTCCCCAAACCACTTCCAAACTACAAATTCTAATCATCATTCCTCCACCAGTTACTGAACTTCTAACTTTTACACCTTTTCTCTTAACTCAATCTCAAAGATCTTAACTATCCCAACTTGGTATTTCTCACCCCCAATCCTAAAATATTCCATCACCACCAAACACATCTCATTTAGACATACACATTATTTAACCAACCATCATTTCTGATGATGGGTCAGAAATTGAACTAATGATCTACTTAGGCAGTCCCTCTCACCCCTTATTCATGACCAAACACCCTCTAAAACAAACATCATTCCTACTCCCTTAGATGATTTATTTTCTCAGTTTGAAGATGATGCTTATGGTAGATTCACAACTCTCATTGAAGCTTGCAGAGGCAATACAAACTTCTCTGAAGTGTGTGAACTGACTGAAGCTTTTAGAAGATGAATTGTAGTCAACTCTTAAGAGTTAAAGGTTGCCTGGCTGAAGGAAGCTAAGAGGAACTCCAATGCCAGACTCTCTGGTATAGTTAAACCTCTAATTCAAAAGGTTTCAGCCACTCTTCTGCTCCTAGTACCAGAAGTGATTCCTCCTCTGTCCCCGATTTAAACTTCTTTGGTTCATGCTAAAACATCTGTTGAAGCTGCAAGGATTTCTGGCACCAAGGAGACTTTGGGTTTTGAGGACTTTGTTCTAAAGATGTTGGAATTTTTGGCTGCAGAAAACTCAGAATTTTTGTAGAGATTCTATCAAGACTTCCCAAATCCTCTGAACCTTAGTTTTTTTTTAAACATGGTGTTGTCTTAGTTCTGTTCTTAAGTTTCCTTCCTTTTTGAACTCGCTCATCTTTTTCATTAATGAAATTATATTTTGTTTTGTTTATTTACTTTGTCTTTTATTCTTTTTGAATGATGACAAAAGGGGAGAAATGAGGAGATTGCAAGACCAAGATTTGGTTCTGCATCTAGCCTTTAGTTTTGATGATAACAATACATTTATTATTAAAGAAAATTTTTGTATACTAACAGTTTATGTCAAGTGTGTAGCTTTTGTTATTCACGTTCTGACTCTAAAGCATTGACGATGACGTCATCAGATTCTGGAATCAACACATTCTGACTCTGAAGAGAAACAAGTGCGTTACAAGAAAGTGTGAAGACCTGGAAAGCTGTTAGACAATGGTTCTAAAGAAAGCTCATGCTAAAGCCTTTGATCGTGGCTCTGACTAAAAAAGCCTCTAGAGGACTGTTTACCTTCAAGATTTTGTATTCAAGCTGAAGATTCTGAAGACCAGGTTTTGAGGAACAATATCATGGCTCTAAATGCTTTAGTTCGAAAGATTCTCAACAAGGTCCTTGATTCTTCTAACCATGCTTCAACAACTACATTCATAAGCCTTTGATGATTAGAATATGATAAGAACAAACCGCTTTACAAGAGATAAATAGTACACAATACATGATCAAAACATTCCTTCCACTATGCGGATTTCGTTGAGTAAGGACATTTATGATGTACAATTTTGTCTCCCACAATTGATGACAGTTATTCAAAGTGCAAGCTGTCATACCCTAAGATCTTGTTTTGCATCGTCTGCATAGCATATCACGCTGTCTATTTTGGTGCTTTCTTTTTCAGGCACTTTGATGTCCGATTTTTGATTTGTTTTAAACCGTTTCATTTCTCTTTAATTTTTAAAATAGTCTTTTAATTTAATTATCTTTAATTATTAAAAATTAGTATTTTAATTTAATTATCTTTTATTTTTAAAAAAAGTCTTTTAGTTTAATTATATTTTATTTTTAAACTAATCTTTTAATTTAATTATCTTTTGTTTTTAAAAATAGTCTTTTAATTTAATTATATTTTATTTTTAAAATCATCTTTTAATTTAATTATCCTTTATTTTTAAAATAAACTTTTAATTTAATAATCTTTTATTTTTAAAATAGTCTTTTAATTTAAATATCTTTTATTTTAAAAATAGTCTTTTAATTTAATTATATTTCTTTTTTAAAATAATTTTTTAATTTAATTATCTTTTATTTTTAAAATAGTCTTTTCATTTAATTATCTTTTATGTTTAAAATATTATTTAAATTTAATTATCTTTTAATTATTTTATTAAAATAGTCTTTTAATTTAATTATCTTTTAATTATTTTTGTTAAATTATTTTTTAATTTAATTAGCTTTATATTTAATTCGGTATTTTAGTTTAAAGTTTATTTTAATTAAATGTTTTTTACTATTTCATTTCCTTTAAAAAAAATACAAACATTTTGTTTAAACCCTTTTAATATATGTGTTCCCTAAGGTTTAAAAGGTTTTTAATTCACTTGAAATCCTAATATTATATATTGATGGCATTGCAAAACAAGGGAACAAGGATATGATTTCTTCCCAAACACAATTAGACCTGTTGAACTGAAAAGGGAAGGAATAAAAAACATGCCAAGTAAAAAATAGAAATGCATTCATGACAAAATAAGAATTCCCAAAACATATCCAAAACATGGTGAACTGAAAATGAAAGAAATCAAAAGCAATGTCACAACATGTTGGATTGAAAGGGAAAAGAAAATCAGAGCATGTTGTCCTCGTTCATCAAAGCATTCACTTTCCTAAGGCCTATTTATAAGCATCACAACAGCCATCGTAAGAAAAAATCCGATAAACACCAACTCTACAGACTCCCTCTTCACGTCTTCATCCATCATTTTGTTTTTCAAACTACCAAACACCACTTAAAACTTCGTCCAACATTCATTCCGCCAGTAAACCAGTACTTTTTGTAGTACTTTTATGGCTTAATAACTCACACAATTGCACCGACTTTGTATCACGACCCGCACCATCTTCGGCACGCTTTCTTCGAACCGCAGTGTTAGCAGCACAACTCCGACAATGCTTCGACATTTTGTAGTAACAACGTGCATCGTATTCCTTTTCATATCATGTCGTTTTGTATACCTTATTCATTTATTTCTTTTCAATTATATTTCGTCATAAAGTTCGTTGTTTCCTACTTCTTGTGTATTGGTAGTGTGGTTGCATTATGAAATATTGTTTTCTATACCACTGCTTTGTTTAACTCATGTAGAATATTTGACGATTTTCAGCAACCGTTCGACAAGTAGTAACGATCCAAAATGACTTTTCAGTAGCACTTTGTTTTGTTGCTCTAGTTTTGTTCTCACGTTACATGATTGTTGAATAGTGTGTGGATTTCAATTTAAGTAATTTCAATTTCGATTTAGTGATATTCAACTAGTGATTCAGAATATAAGTCAAGTTCTATTCGCTTATCATCGTTTGCTTATGATCAATTGAGCAATGCATTTCTTGTGTAGTACGTGTAGATTTGAAATGATGTGTTGCTTACAAGGTTTTAATCTGTCAGGTCATTTTGCTGCCATTGTTGGAGCTTCATTGTGTTGTTTGTTCTATGATCTATGTTGCATTTGGTTGTTGGGTTTGTCACGCTGTAATTGTAACCTGATATGTATTTTGAGGGAATATATAAATAGTGTGACTCTAATTCAATTTGTTGTTGTTATTACAAATAGGTATGGTTTTAAGATAAAGTTTCTAATAACTTTTTTTAATTAATTGTCCTAAGTTATACTTTTCAATATAAGAATTATTATTATTTAATTTGATGTAGTTAAGAGAAGTAATTTTAGTGTATCAATCATTTAATTTTTTTTTATAACTTTTTTTTTACTATTTTTTTATTTTATTTGTTTTACCATCTATTACTTTTTTTTAGTGGCTAATTAGCCGATTAAATTCTTATTTTATTAGAATCAATTTAATTATTATTTTTAGTCATTAAGTAGATTTTTCGATTACTCGACTTTATGAGCTTAGTTAATTAATCTCTTTCCATGTTCATATCCTCGCCATGTAAATAATCTTGTCACACTTGGACTATTACTTTTGTTGATTTGTAAGTTGATTATTGAAGTGTGAATGATTGTATGCCTCTTATGTGATGGTTACATAATTTGGGATGCTTTTCCTTGTGATATTGACTACATGCCTTGACTGCTGTACATATGCTTTTATTTATTCATGATCTTAATTCTGATGCTGAGGCTTTTCTAGCTATTTACTCATTATAGATTATCTCAATGATGCTTATTTTGTCTGATATTCGTTTGTGGCTTTTGAATCCTTCTGATTGTCTGTTTATCTCCAAGGGAAGAAATTGTATATGACATTATAAGTCATACGCACTACATTTTCATTTGCATCATTTCCCCTGCTTGATCTCTGAGTACTTTCAGGTTGATTAGCTTAAGATACACCCTTATATCTTAAGATAGATTCCATAGATTTTCCACATTTAGATAACTTATAAATCAAATCCCCTATTTTCGGTCAAGAGAATTAGACATGATTTATCTATGTAGTCGAGATATAATTCTCCTGCCCCATAACATAATAAAGAAAGATGTATAATCTTTTCCGCTTGAGAGAGGTATGTGGCATACTCGTCGATTATAGATCCGAGTTGGAGCCCTTCTCTTAACGTAAAGCAAGGACCGTCTTCCATACGTTTATGGTGGTTAGGTCGAGTATTCTCCTTAAGATGACGACTTTTCTTTTCTCCTAGAATCAATCAACAAACCTCCCCCTAGAACCTTGACCACAGTCAAGAGTTCCTCACCCTTTTAGGGGAACTACGAATGCTGTGATTCCATTCCCGTCAGGATACGTAGGAACGAGATGCGATGTTTTTGTGAGAATACTTAGAACTAATACCTTAGGTCTCCTTTTTTTCCTTTTCACCCTTAGCACACAAAATAACAAATAACACAATAAAACAAGAGGTTCCTATAGAGTACTACAAATACTTAGGATGCTAACACCTTCCCTAGGTATAACCAACCCCCAAACCTTAGATTCTCTTTTGCTTTTCATTGCATTGCATATTTTGGGTTATTCGCTCTTTTTTCCTGCCCTTGGATAAATTAAAGAGCGGTGGTGAAATATGATTTGTGATTCAAGTTAATTAATAGCTTGGTATCTGATTCTCATCGCGACAGAAATGGTGACTTCACTAGGGACGAAGAGGGTTCCCCCCTAACTTGTTTATCTATGTTACTATTGTATATCTATGTATATGTTTATCTGTGTATAAATTTTCCTAATTTGGATTGTTATCTTTTTGTGGTGAGATAAGTCCTACACCCGGACATGAGTGCACTTATGATAGGAAGGTGATTCATTCAAGAAGGCTTATAGGGAGTTGATTCCCGATCAAGCTAACTTGAGAAATCACCACTCGATTGAGGCCCTCTTGAGAATAGTATTGTTGAACGAATATTAGTGAAAACACTTATTATTTTCGACCTAAGAGCCTGTGACATTGAGAACCTTTAGTTACCCTTAACTTAACTTGGATTTCTTAGGATATAGTGTGATGACTATGAGGGAGTAGTCCCAAAATAGTTGATACTCGATACTACACTTGAAAGAGGTTCTCTTGAGAATATTATTAACTATTGAGTATTTGGGAAATTGATAATATCCGAAGGACGGACTGATGACTTTGGGAACTTTTAGAACTTTTGTTCTGCAGGTACAATAAACCTTTAGTCCACACCATTTGGGATGGGTAGACCATTACTCCGGGCTCATTCATTTTCAAACCTAAGTCTTTGCATGTTTGAATGTATATGTGTATATGTGGATCTGTGTGTACCTGTGTTTGAGCATACATGCACTCATAAATATCATGTTCATAAAAGTTACATGGAATTCAAAGCTTTTGTTTACAAACATCATAGGTTTTACCATTGGATTTTTAAATTATACTCTATTTTTAATAAAATGAGATTCTCAGTTATCAAAAGTATTGTCCACTTTATGGTGTTTGAAAACATAACCTTTGAGTTCCTTGAAATTCATTTGCATTGGTGCATTTGCATTCGTCATTAGCATTGCATTCCTTGCATCCCAGGCTCTCACTCTTGCTTCTTCCTTCAGAGAAGATAAGCTAATTCATCAGTATGATACTAGGGCCAATCAAAGAAAGAAGATGGATAATAGTGAGCAAGAAAACCATGCAGTTCGTAAGAAGGTGACTACTTTGAGGGTTGTTATGGAAAGGCTCTATATTTTGGTTGAAACTCTGGTTCTTACTCAAAATCAACTTTCTCCTCATATTTCTCAGACTCCACTTCAAAGGACTGTGATTTCTAAAATCATGTCAATGCCCATTCTTGTGACTCCCATTAGCGCTTCTAACAACTCTAAGAAGTTTGTGGCAGGTTTACCAAGGAGAAGAAACAAGTTGCTAATGCTATTTCGCAAGAGAAACATGAAGGATCTCGTAACAAAAGTAAACAACATGTGGATTAGTTTGACCCGATCCCAATGGCTTATTCTGAATTATATCCTGCTCTAGTACAGAAAAATATGATGCAAACAAAGAGTCTGTCGTCCATCCCAAAGAATCTCCCATGATGGTTTTAGTATGATGGTTTTGTCCATTTCATCAAGGGGCTCCCGATCATGATATTGAACATTGTTTTGCTCTGAAAGCTAAAGTACAAAAGTTAGTGCAAAACGGTATTTTGTCTTTTGAAGTATCTGGACCCAATGTCTCAACAAGTTTGTTACCCATGTATGGAAAACTGAGGAAGGATATCTCGTAGAATACTGTATCTCTAACGTGAATTCAATGAGAGAATCTTTAGTAGATATGCACGTCAATTTTTTATGTAGGCTTACCCGTTATGAGCATAATCATGCTTCTTACAAAATTTGTTCAAAGAATCCTTGTGGATGGTTTATGGTGAAGAGGGATCTCCAAGATATGTTGGATCAGAAACTGCTTCATATCGCTAGAGAAAGGGTGAATGTCATAATTCCGCATTTTAATATGCCAGAGCCTGTGGTGATTACTCGCAATATTAAAATGTCTTCTCTTGTGCCTTGTGGATATGATGCTACCATGCTGGAAGGTGGTAAGAAAGTTCTTGTTGTTGTTGCTCCTTCCGCTCAGATCATTCCAAATTTTCAATCACAGTTTTGTCAGAGAACACATTAGAGTCATGATCAAAAGCTGATTGACCCAATCCTAATGACTTACAGTCAATTGTGGCCCTATTTTATTCGAGACTCAGTAATAGCACCCAGAAAGACCAAAGCCATGAAATCTCACCCTTTTTGGTTAAATCCATATACTAGTTGTGCATTTCATGATGAAGTAATGAGGCATCCGATTAAAGAGTGCAAGGTTTTCCAAGAAAAAGTTCAAGAGATGATCAATGATAAAGTGCTGACCTTCAAGGGAGGAAGCCCATATGTGAATGCAACCCCTTTATGATACGAAGACTTGAGAAAGTCCTTTTCAAGTTGTTGAAATCAAGAGGATAGCTCATCAGGTTGTTTTTTTGTTTGTTTGTTTGTTTGCATTTGTTTTTATTTCCTTTGATTATAAAAGCATGATTTGCATGTAAAAACTTATTTGTTTTGAATGATTAATGCAATAAATATGTTTGTCTTGAAGAAATCCACTCGTATTCACTCATAAAATGCTTTTTCATGTTTTATAATGCCAAAATTTCCTAATCTCTTGCTTTGATAGAGAATTGGGATGAGGATAACGAAATCAAAAACCCAAGATCTCTGGTCGTATGCTTTTGAATAAAATCCGGCTGATGATATAAGGCATTGTTTCAAATCCTCAAACACTGGAGATAGACCCTTGTTAACCCCTTTGAGCCTTGAAGTAGGAGTTTTCTTTTCCTTACATACAAAAAACCCTCAATCTTTATCTAGGGAAGGGTAGTTTTCAGTTAAACTGATCGAGCGCCCAGACTCTCAAAAAAGAGCAGTGAACATTCGAGAATCCGCTTTATCTATTCCTCACATATTAGGAAGCTGGAAGTCAAAAAACCACAATGATTATACCTTGACTATCTAAAGAGTGAGGCAGTCACAATCCTTTCAAAAGGGTCAAAATAACTTAGAGTCACCCGACTTGTTCATAAATAAATAAAAATGAAAAAAGAAAAATCCCTCTATGTCAAAACCTATGAAGGAGACTTAGGCAAAATTGAGGCATATGGCTCGAATTCAAAGTTAAATCCAAAGACTCCGTCCAGGAAAAAGTTAGGGAATAAAAACAAAATAATAATAAAAGGAAACACGAAAAGCAAAAACAAAGGATCATCAAGAAAAATCCTCAATAAAGAACAAATTCGTGTGATCAAACTCCAAAAGGAAATAGGTGAGTGACCGCCATGTCCGAAGCATCGATGTTTTCTCAACCATATCAAAAAAACTCCTCTTGAGAGACGACTGCTCATGTCAGGATTAACTGAAGGTTGGATTGGAGAACATCACGAAGAATGGGTGGGTACAAATAAACTTTGAGCCTTATATCCTTTGTTTCTTAAGCCGCGAAACAAGCCACGATACAACCCTCAAAAGACCTAATTGAAGCAGGGTTTGTTTTGAAAGCATACTCGACAAGATGACGTTTCCTAACTCTTATGAGCTAAGCTTAAAAGTTGCGTTGGATTTGTAAAATTAATTAATTTCATATCCTAACTAGTGATTCGGTAACAAGTTAGTGTGATATCTTTTCAATAAATAAAAAAAAACTTCAAGACAAGCATGTGTGTTACATTAGCAATTTCAGAATTAACATTTTTTTGTTTGATAACATTGCTTGACATCATGAAAGCTTGCATATGAACAACAATGATGAGATGAATCTTTTGAGACTTGAAACTCTGATAAGAAAAGGCGAAACATTCCAAGAATGATCATATCTAAGGGCATGTTTCCTGAAGACTCTGCTGACCAGTGGCAAGTTTGTTTCCCAGTTGTTACTTTCACATACTAACCATCCATAAGGGGGCAAGTTTAAAGTTTCAGCTATACAAAATGCAGTCAATCTAGGGCAGTTACGTCAAGATTCAACAAATCTCTCCAAGAGTTGGAAGATATTGGAACATCTTGGATTCAAAGTTTTTTTTGTAAAATCCTCTTGAAATGACTTTCTTCTCATAAACTATGTGATCTTGGGGCATTTGAGAATTGAAGATTATTTTATCCATTCACAACAAATATTGTTCGAAATGGCGACCACCACACAGTTCATCAATGTAGAACTACTTTGTTCTCACAACATTCTTCACCCATGTCCCAAGTAAGTCTCTGCTTCAGGTGGTCATGACAATTCCCCGATGAATCTCTAATTCAAGCAATTTTGGCAGAATTGATGCAAGAATTCCTCAGTTGGTAAGCTAAGCCTACGCCAGTGAATTTCCTTGGCTTTAACCATCCTAGTGAAGTGGATGTTATTCACTCCTTAGTGGATTTCTTACAACTTCCATCTTCCCCAGTAAAGTGGATGTTTATTTCATCCCTATGAAGTCTCAAATCTGACATCTTCAGCTTGTAATGTTGATCCGAGCTTCCCCGTTGAAGTGCATATTTATTTTATCCCTTGTGAGGCCTCAAATCTGGCATCTCCAGTTACAACTTCCTTCCAGACTACTTCAGTTTGTAGTGGATATTCCTAATGGATCTTTCTCATCCCCAACAGAATAGCAGGGTTCATCTTGACAGACCCTTAAGTGAAGTCATGATATAATATCCCCAAGTGGAGTGCTCTCTTTTCCCCAGAGAAGTTTGAAGCCTTGAAGAAAGACTGTGATTCTATGTGTGGCTTTCCATTCACCTCAGTGATGCTTCTATCTTTAAAAGATTGGTCGAGTATCTGTGTTGAGATGTTTATTTCATCTCCGATTTACTTGTCCTTGTTTGATTTGTCATGATAAGCATAACATAACATACATTCATTCATATGGATAGACGACATCTATTCATTTTGCATTTTTGTGTTTGTTTGTTTACTTTGGTCGTGTTTATCCCCAAGTGACTGGGTTTGTCTTCTACCTCAAAGTAGAGTCTTCAGCCCTAAGCAGAAAGAGAACATCCTTTCTAATTCCTCACTGAGTTCGATTATTGTGGAATATGGTTGCTTTAGTTTTCTTTTCCACTTTTAGATAAAGATAAACCCCAGTTGAGTTCATTCCTCAATGAGTAGATTCTTGCTTGATCGTTTCTCTTCAGTTATTTCCTAAATTGAACTTTGATCCCTAACAATCAAAATTTTGAGTTTCTCTAGGCTTTTGAACCTGGATTAAGCGTGTATTTATTTTTCACTTTTCCCCCAGGAAGAATCTATTTGAGGATCAACATAGAAGACAAAATATTTCCTCAGCGGCAGTGTTACAACATTTCCTCAGCAATTTATACCCAGACAACAAGTGGCAGCTCTTTACTTGAGCAGCTTGTTTTGTTCTTAGGTTTTCTATTTGGATGACAAATGGCAGTCTCCTCAATACAGTTTGTCTATCCCCAATGAGTTTATCAACATTATCAACTTATCTTCCATCAAATGGCATATCTCCGGAAATCCATCAGAGAAGTTTGGTGTAGACTTTACAGGTGTTTCTCTTTATTTGAGAATTCTCTTCAAACTACAACAATGCTGCTCCTCAGTGATGTTTTCTCCAGCAAATCCACTATTCAATTTGCTTCCATCAAATGGTATGTCTCCGAGAAGTTTGATGAAGATTTAGATGATCTTTCTCTTTATTTGAGAAGACATATTTTGCAAATCAACCGGCTTGAATCTCTTTTAGATCCCTGATGATGTTTTCTAATCTACAGTAAGTTATGCATCCCCGCTGAAGTTCTCAAATCTAAAATGAAATTACATTCCCCTATGAAGATACTTTCCCAAAAGTATTCACGTTTTCAGGAAGAAACTGAGACCCGTTCGTGGCTTTCGACCCAAGGCGTGAGGAGGTTTATTGTTTACCCTTTTCAAGTGGAATACTTAAATTGAGACTCGTTCATGGCATACAACCTTGAAGCGTGGGGAGATTTATTTTTACCCTTTTCAAGTGGAAAACTTGATTAAAGAAGAAACTGAGACCAGTCTGTGGGTTACGACCCTAGACGATGGGAGGTTTACTTTACTCTTTTCAAGTGGAATACTTGATTAAAGAGGAAACGAAGACCAGTCTGTGGCTTACGACCTGAGACGAGGGGAGGTTTATTTTACCTTTTTCAAGTGGAATACTTGATCAAAGAAGAAACAGAGGCCCGTTCATGGCATACAACCTTGAAGCATTGGAGAAGTTTATTTACCCTTTTAATTGAATCATTTAGTTAAAGAAGTAGTTGAATCACATTTTGATCATGGAAGTTTATTTCAAGTTATTACCTTTGCTTAGGCTATCATGTACCTAATAGTACGTAATATATGTTCCTTTATTTCAACTGGATACCTTTGCTTAGGCTACCATCTGTTGGTAGTAGGTTACCCTTCCTTTCAAGTTTCTTGCATGTTGTTTAGGATACCATATCCTTGGTAGTATGCAATACACACCTTTGTTCTATTTGGGGATACCATGTGTTTGAGCTGCCCTGTGATTTTCAGTTAGTAGTCTCTTCCCCAGTGGAGTTAAGTCTCATCCCTAGTGGAGTCAAATCTTTCACCCGTAGAGTCTTGTTCGCTAAGTTGTTCCTCGTTGGGTCTTTCACCCTTTAGTTGTGTTTCAGTGTTTTCTGTATACAGTTATCCCTTGCGACATCATTCCCCTCAGGATCCTTGTCTTGCATTCATTTCATATCATATCATAAGCATTTTGTGGCATCTTAGGGCCAAAAATTGTGCATGTTTGTATTTAAATCTCCCCTATCACGTCGAGACGAAGGTTTCAATCTCCATATCTCCAGATAGAAGTAACTTAAATAAGGACATCTTTCATACACTAATTTTGACCCTAAGATCTTGTTTTGCATTGTCTGCATAGCATATCACGCTGTTTATTTTGGTGCTTTCTTTTTCAGGCACTTTAATGTCCGACTTTTTATTTGTTCAAAACTGTTTCATTTCTCTTTAATTTTTAAAATAGTCTTTTAATTTAATTATCTTTATTTATTAAAATAGTCTTTTAATTTAATTATCTTTAATTATAAAAAATAGTCTTTTAATTTAATTATCTTTTATTTTTAAAAATAGTCTTTTAATTTAATTATATTTTATTTTTAAAATAATCTTTTAATTTAATAATCTTTTTTTAAATATTATTTTAATTTAATTATATTATATTTTTAAAATTAATATTTTATTTAACTATCTTTTATTTTTAAAATAATATTTTAATTTAATTATATTTTAATTTAAATATCTTTTATTTTAATAATAGTCTTTTAATTTTATTATATTTCATTTTTAAAATAATCTTTTAATTTAATTATCTTTTATTTTTAAAATAATATTTTAATTTAATTATTTTTTGTTTTTAAAATATTCTTTTAATTTAATTATCTTTTAATTATTTTAGTTAAATTAGTTTTTAATTTAATTATCTTTATATTTAATTAGGTGTTTTAGTTTAAAGTTTATTTTAATTAAATGTTTTTTAACTATTGCATTCTGTTTTAAGAAAAAATATACAAACATTTTGTTTTAACCCGTTTAATATATGTGTTCCCTAAGTTTTAGAATGTTTTTAATTCACTTGAAATCCTAATATTATATATTGATGGCATTGCAAAACAAGGGAACAAGGATATGATTTCTTCCCAAACACAATCAGACTTGTTGAACTGAAAAGGGAAGGAATAAAAAACATGTCAAGTAGAAAATAGAAATGCATTCATGACAAAATCAGAATTCCCAAAACATATCCCAAACATGCTGAACTGAAAATGGAAGAAATGAAAAGCAATGTCACAACATGTTGGAATGATAGAGGAAAGAAAATCATAGCATGTTTTCCTCATTCATCAAAGTATTCACTTTCCTAAGTGTTGCGGTGAGAATCAGATGTCAAGCTATTGATTAACTTGAATCTTAATTCATTAAATTCACAACTGGACTTTGATTTATCCAAAGGAAAGGTTAAAGAAAGAAAGACCTTTTGCGTGATGTAACAACAACGCTAAGAGATTTATAGATCGGGGGTTGGTTATGCTTAGGGTAGATATTTCACATCCTAAACATCTGTAGTACTCTACAGGAACCTTTTGTATGTTTGTATGCTATACTTGCTAAGTGTTTGCTATGGCTTGGGATAAGGATACAAGGTTGATCGCGACTTTCTATGTCTAATACAACCTAACTGCAAGTGCACAGTCTATCGCGTAGTAATAATAGATATCGATCCCACAGGGACTCGTAATCAAACTAGTGTTCTCGGGAGTTACTATGTTTAGCTAGGTAGATAATGTTTAAGGGAATAAGATTGTCACTAAAGGGAACTAAGAATGTTACTTAAATTATAATTACGTGAATCGATATGCAGTAATTATGTTCTTCGGGGATTTGATAAGTTACCGGTATAGGAAATATTTTTCATAGTTTATTTAAGCAGAAAATAGTGATCTGAAGACTCTCGTCTCACGATGGTTGTTGACGCTAATCATAATTCTAAGGGCCAAATGTACGCTTTCGTGTCCCATTCGGGGTTAAAACTATTTTTTGGAAATCTCTAAGTTCTAATTCATTTTAAAGTGCTTTCGCTGTTATTAAAACGAATGACTAGTGTTTACTATCTGGTCTTGCCGCAACTTTCGCTTGTAGGTTCGTACCTTAATTAATTTCCCACTTTCGTGGCAAAACTACTTTTAAATAAGTTCTCGCTTTCGCGACAAAGTTTATTCAGTAAATAAATTTAAACACTCAGACCATAAACAACCTTTGAAAAAGGAAAGTTATCAACCGGTTATTATCAAATCCCTTCCGAATTATTATTACATATCGATTACTCTAATTTAGCCAGACATGGATTTGGGAAAGGGAAAACATAAATAAAAACAATAAATAATAACATGCATCATAATGAAAACTAAAATTACGATTAAAATTAGAAACCTGTAAATATTCCAATTGACCTTTGGGCAGATCCTCCACAAATGTTGGCAGGATTCTGGTCTTTGTGCCAATTGATCGTACAAGGGAAATAAGAATTACAGAAGAAATGAAAGGCAACAAAAAAAATAGAAAGAAAATAAAACTGAACTTTTGCTCTGGAAATGAAATTGGGCAGCACTTCGTTGTCTGAATGCGGTAAAATATTTTACGGTCGTCACAGCAGTAAAATATGCATTCTGCATTTTTCATGTTGTTTTCATCCGGTTTTCGTCCATATTTCATCTGTGATTGCTTCTTTTCTTCATATTGCTTTGTTTAGACGTGATTATCAGATACCTGCAAAACATCAGACAAATAACACGGAAATAACCCGAAATCGGATCGAAAACAGTTAAACATCAGTTGAATTATGCATCAATATATATATATATATATACGATTTTGTGTTATCAAACTCCCCTAAGCTTGAATCTTTGCTTGTCCTCAAGTAAAACAGGAAAAAGTCGGCAAGCACGAGGCAACTTCCTCATTCACAAAGCTGGGAAAAACCGGGATTCTTAGTAAGAACAAAACGAGTACGGTGACGACACTGGACTATAAGTCTTCGGAGGTCTCCTTCTTATGCAAATCGGTCCCAGTCATGCTACTGTAGCTTGGTGTCAAGGTTCTTGCGTCAAATTCACCCTGTTTGTTCTAGCGCAATCACATTAAGCCCGTTGTCCATACACTTTCATGGCAAGTCGACCTGTTAGTGAATATGATCTCATTTCTGTTTTGATCTTTTTCATTGATCATAAGCTTATATCATTGATTTTTCAATGAGTTTTCGTGTCGTTGGGCTAAATGCTCGGGTGAGGAGCACCTAACTTAGAGGGAAACGCGTCTTTATATTTTGGCTAAATGGCTTTCTTTTCATGATTTTTCATCTTTTTGGAGATCATACACTTATTTGCATCGGTCGCTCGCTTAGAAGTGATTTAGGATGGTGCTGACTGCTAGTATAAACTACTTGGGGCCGAGTTTGCGTAGACACTTGAAACTTTGGTACACGTAGGTAGTGAAACCGACTCGCATAAACCGGAGATCTAAGGTGTCAGGACGGTACTGGTTTTGTTAGAATTGTCGTCTCCTCGGAGTTTCAAAACTTGGTTTGAACTTGGGCGCATTCTCGTGATGCTTTTGCTTTTGAGGAACGAACGAAAAATTTTTGTTTACGTCAAATAACGTGGGGATGTTTGCGTAACGGAAAAAGAATATATAAACGAGCTTTTATTTGCTAAAACATGAAAATGTTTGAATTGAAATTACGAAATTCAAAGTACAATGGAATGGGAAATAAACGCTTCGCTCCCACACTATCTCAATCAGTGTCCCCACTGATTTGAAAGAATGCGAGAGGGAGATACAACGGAAATGAAAGTACAAAGAAACTGAAAATATAGTAAACAAATAAGGAAAATGGTAACTAATCACGGCCTCTGCCTCGGTCACGTCCTCGCTCGCGTCCTCTGGCTCTGACTTGGTCAACTCGGTCCTCAAAACTCATTGCTCCGGTATGATAGACATAGTCGCGGAGTCCTTCGAACTGCAAGGTCAGATTCGCCAAGTTCTCAGTAATGGTTTCTTGGCCGGTTTGGAGTTGGTGCATTTGGGTCCGATGCCAAGCTTCGAACTGCTCTGCTCGCTGATTATGCTGCTGCATCATAGCGAGTATTTGGGCCTGTTGGTCGAGAGAGCGGTGGAGGTCTTCTTCTGAGTAGTCGGGCTCTGGACGATGGCGGCGGCGGCGGTAGGATGTACCTTCGGAAGGAAGTGGTTGCGATGCCTCCGGTTGCTCTGGTCTGTCCAACTCAGCTTGGATCAGAACCTTGGGTGTGGTTCTGAGTTGGAGCAGCGGCAGCAGGAGGGGCAGTGAGGTCAAATAGCCAGTTGGTACGGTCCTCTGGGTGCATCCGGGTGCATGATGGAAGGATGATGCTTCAGACGGTTTTGCCACGCACTACCGGGTGGTACTTGCCATCGGCTCTGGAACGGATGAGGTGAGAGGCTCTGCAGTGGTCGGTGTCGAGGAACACGGAGGGAATGGCATGGAGGTGCTGGAGGCGGTCACCGAGGTTCAGCCCAAGTGCAATGGCAGTGACAATCCCGCCAAAGTAAAATGGCTTAGAGCCACGGTTACAGTTGGCCTGAATGTGGACCAGGAGGAATGGAGCGGCGTTGATGGGCTCGTTGTTGAAGATACAGCGGAGAAATAAGATCTCTTTCGAGTTCACTTTATGGTTGCTATCCCGGGCTAAGATGGTGTTGCTCAATGCTCGGTGGAAATACCGGATGGTCGGGTTGTGGATATGCGTTGCGTTCAGAGAATCCCAACCATCGGCATTGATGCCGGTTAACTGGTACCAGAGCGCGAAGGCTTCGTGCTGGAACTGATCGGTGAGGCAGCGGTGAGCATTGTCGCCTTGTGGGAATTGTAAGATGGCGGCAATCTGGTTCTGGTTCACTTGATAGTTCGTGCCGAACATCCGGAAGCATGCGGCACCGGAGTGTTGGCTGAGGTCGCCGTTGGAAGTGACATAGGTGAACGAACTAAGGAACTCGAGGGTGAGTTGTTCGTATGTCGGTAGCGGATTGGTGCAGAGGTTCCAGATGCCGGCTCTTTGAAGCATCCAAGTGACGCCTTCAAGGAGTCCGAGCTCCGTGAGCAATGGGATATGTGGATAATGGGTCGGTTGTAGTGACCGTTGATGAAATGCGATGTAGTTGGCCCACTGTCGCTCTCTGGAGTCACCGTCGCTGAACACAATGTTGCTGAGGTCTGGGGTTTCGTTGTTTCTCTCCATTGTTGGAGGATTGAGTTGGTTCTGTGGAGTGGAAAAATGTAACAGAAGTGTGGTAGGAAGTTGAGACGGGGGTTGGAATATATGGTGCAAGGTGGGGAAAACGAAAATTGGGAGTGGGGTGTGAGTTTCTGATGATTGGAAGTTGAAAGGAGATGAGTGGGAGAGAAAACGCAACCCCTGTTATATCAGATAACAGTTTTGGGCTCGTGACGGTCGTCACGTATCTGTGACGGTCGTCACCCGTGTGACGAGCGTCAGGCTTCTGTGACGGTTGTCACACCAGCAAAATCTGCAGAACGCAGAATTTTGCTTTGAGGGTGTTCTTGCAATGATTTTTAGGCCTATAAATGATATGGCAATGTAGTGTATCGGCCAATAAACAAATAATAGCGTAAAAACAAAATAAATGAATAAAGACTATAATTGAAATAACAAGTAATTAGAATGATTGTAATGTAATACATAAAGAAATTAACAATGCAAAAATCCAAATAATTGAAAACGGACGGAAAGTAGAAAAAACTAAACTAAACTAAATCTAAATGCTAATATCTAGTCTTTTCGTGCCTTCAATTCATCGAACTTCCGTGCGTAGTAGTCGAGCTGGTCACAGACTAAGTCCATGAAGACTACGAGTTCGCTGTGTATGCCTGCGATGTCGTCTTTTACAGTAGTCAGAGCCGCATCAACGTTGTCCAACCGGAGCAGAACAGTATCCATTTTGTCAGTGGTCTCCTGAGGAATGTGCTCAGGATAGGTGTTGTAATGCGGAGGAGTCGTAGGGTCTTCTTCAGCTTCTGATACAGCATCCTCATAGTACATATAATCGTGTGCTTCAGAGATGTGATCACTGTCGTACATGTAGTTCTGTGGTGTTGAATGAGGTGAAGGAGGTCCCATAGGCTCATCCAATTCATAAATCCAGTTGTCCTTGTTGTGGATACTTGTCATCTGATGATTTGGCAATGTGAATAGCTGGACAGGTTTTTCATTGATGAGGTACTCGTAAGGTCCAGGTCCCATAGTTCCTAAAATGCGCCTGTTAAAGCAAAACTGGATATTCATGGGTCAGATGGTGCCAAAACTAGTGCTTGCATTAAGGTGGAATCTAAGGCCAAGCTCGTGGGCAATCATTGTCACGAGGCCTCCTATTAGAATAGGTGATTGTGGGTCCTGAGTGAGGCGTCGGAAAGATCTCATCATGAAAGGTACTGCATTCACTGTACGTCCCTGAGAAGCACAGAACATGATAAATAACTCTTCTTTAGATACTGTAGTAATATTTTCTTCTTTCCCGAAAAGGGTGTGAGCTAGTATCTTATGAAAGTATCTGAAAGCTGGGTTATGAATCTCATCATTATACATTCTGTCTGGTTCAGGGTGATAGTCGCCTGTGATTCTACCCCAGAATTGGTCGAGTTCAAAATCAATATCGTCATCTTCTGCACTGATGAACACATGCGGTCCGCTAGGAAATCCTAGGAGGTTAGCTAATGACATCCGGCTATAGGTTTGGTCCATTCCAAACATCCTAAAGGTGATCAGCTCTGTGTTGGATCCAAAACCATAGTTGGGTAGGTACCTGAAGGAACTGAGGAATTCGTAGGTGAGGTCCTTATAAGTAGCAAAACGGGTTTTCAAAGCAGTGTTCTCCCAACCCAGTTGATTGAACAGGTATTGGATGCTATCAGTGATTCCGAGTTTCTCCATGGTAGACTTATCATAATACAGCGTTAAGGCTAGTTCTCTCTCAGTTAATGCCTCAAATCTTGCCTTTTGAGCTAGTCCTCGAAAATGAACCTTTGTGAAGTCGTACGCGGCCATACTCGCAGGTAAGTCGGAGAAAAACAGGAGGAAGGTTTGAAGACTTTTAAAATCCTGAAAAGTTTAAACCAGAAGTTTGAAGTCAGGATTTTTAAAAACAAAAAGCGGTAAAAACAAAAGATAAAGGAGAAAAATAAAATAAAAATATGAAAATAAAAGAAAGGAAAAATAGTAGCAATTTTTAGTTTAGAATTTTTGTTAAAGTTTCAAAGTAGAATTTTAAATAAAAATGAAATACAGTAACGAGGAAAAATGCGGGAAAATTGGGTTGCCTCCCAGTAAGCGCTGTTTTTAACGTCTAAAGCCTGACGATAGCTTGGTGACAAGCTATTCGTGTGTTTGAGCTGGAGGCTCAAGCAATGCTATACTGCAGACTTGAGGGCTGTTTTCATTCTTATTATAATGTTTTAGACGTTGCCCGTTTACGATAAACGGTGCATTCGTCTTATCGGTAATTTCAAAAGCTCCACTCTGAAGTACTTTAGTCACTTCATAAGGTCCAGACCACCTAGATTTTAGTTTACCTGGGAAGAGTTTTAATCTTGAATTAAATAGCAATACGATGTCTCCCACACTGAATTGTTTCTTGACTGAACGTTTATCATGCCACTTTTTAGTTCGTTCTTTGTAGATACGGGCATTTTCGTAAGCGTCCAACCGAAGTTCTTCTAATTCGTGTAAGTTCAAGATATGTTTTTCTCCTGCCTCAGTGTAGTTGAAATTGAGTGTCTTAATGGCCCAAAAGGCTTTATGCTCTAATTCTACAGGGAGATGACATGATTTACCGTAAACTAATTTGTAGGGTGTAGTACCTATTGGTGTCTTAAAAGCGGTCCTATAAGCCCATAAAGCTTCATGTAGCTTTGATGACCAATCTTTCCTTGAGGTAGCGACAGTCTTTTCCAATATCTGTTTTATTTCTCTGTTCGAGACCTCTACTTGTCCGCTAGTTTGCGGGTGATAGGGTGTAGCTACTCGGTGTCGGACTGCATATTTAGAAAGAAGTTTATCAAATATTCGCGATATGAAGTGAGATCCGCCGTCACTAATGACGAGCCTGGGTACACCGAATATAGGAAAGATTGTGTTTTTGAAGAGTTTGATTACTACTCGTGCGTCATTTGTTGGAGCAGCAATGGCTTCTATCCATTTAGACACATAGTCTACAGCGACGAGTATGTAGTTATTACCGAAAGAAGGTGGGAATGGTCCCATGAAATCTATTCCCCATACATCGAAGATTTCTACCTCTAAGATTCCTTTTTGAGGCATCGCATCGTGAGATGTTGCCAGTTCGTTGGCATCTATCACATTTTAGCACAGCGATGTGAACGTCTTTCCAGAGGTTAGGCCAGAATAAGCCGGCTTGGAGAATCTTAGCGCACGTCTTGGATGTACTGGCATGACCACCATATGGTGCTGAGTGGCATTGGGAAATGATATTTTCTATTTCTTCCTCTGGGACACAGCGACGGTATATGTTGTCGGCTCCTCTCTTGAAAAGTAGAGGTTCGTCCCAATAATAGTGTTTTAGATCATGGAAGAATTTCTTCTTTTGCTGATAAGTGAGGTCCGGTGGAAGCACGCCTGCAGCGAGGTAATTAACGATGTCATCATACCAAGGTAATGTGACTTGGGCATAGACGGCTTCTACAGCTTTTTCGAATTCTGGATCTTCCGAGATTGAGTTAGGCATGTCACTTTCTAATTTGGCTATCAGATGTTCGTACGGGAAATCGTCATTTATCGGTACTGCTTCATGTTTGATGCCTTCTATTCGGGATAAGTGATCTGCAACAACGTTCTCGGTTCCTTTCTTATCTTTGATTTCTAAGTCAAACTCTTGTAATAACAGGATCCATCTCAATAGTCTTGGTTTGGCATCCTTTTTTCTTATTAGGTACCTAATGGCAGCGTGGTCTGTGTATATGATAATTTTTGCTCCTACTAAGTAAGAACGGAATTTGTCAAGCGCAAATATAACTGCTAGAAGTTCCTTTTCTGTGGTAGCGTAGTTCATTTGGGCAGGATCTAAGGTTCTACTGGCATAGTAGATGGCATGGAGTTTCTTATCCTTCCTTTGTCCTAGAACTGCGCCTACGGCATAATCACTTGCATCGCACATGATTTCGAACGGTAGTCGCCAATCGGGTGGTTGCATAATCGGTGCGGTGATAAGGGCTGGTTTTAATGTTTCGAATGCTTTTAGACAGTCATCGTCAAAGACGAACTCAACATCTTTCATCAACAGGCCGGTCAAAGGTTTTGTGATTTTTGAAAAATCTTTTATAAATCTTCGGTAGAAACCGGCATGTCCTAGAAAACTCTGTATTTCTCGTACGGATTTTGGAGGTTGGAGATCTTTTATAATCTCTATTTTAGCTTTGTCGACCTCAATTCCTTTATTTGATATGACATGTCCTAGAACTATTCCTTGTCGGACCATAAAATGACATTTTTCCCAATTTAGGACGAGGTTCACTTTTACACAACGTTCTAATACCATTTCTAAGTTTTGTAGGCATCCTTCGAAACTTTGTCCGCATACCGAGAAATCGTCCATAAATACTTCCATTATGTCGTCTATGAAATCTGCGAAGATTGCCATCATGCATCTTTGGAAGGTTGCTGGAGCATTACAGAGTCCGAACGGCATTCAGCGGTAAGCAAAAGTACCATAAGGACATGTGAATGTAGTCTTTTCTTGGTCATCAGGATGAATGGGAATTTGGAAAAATCCTGAATAACCATCTAGATAGCAGAAATATGAATGTTTGGCTAATCTTTCCAACATTTGGTCTATGAAGGGTAACGGGAAGTGATCTTTTCGTGTGGCTTTATTAAGCTTCCTATAATCAATGCAAATCCTGCTTCCAGTCACGACTCTTTTTGTTATTGATTCGCCTTTTTTGTTTTTAACTACTGATACTCCTCCTTTCTTTGGCACGACACGAACTGGGCTAACCCATTCACTATCGGAGATTGGATAGATGATTCCTGCATCTAGCAATTTCTTTACTTCATCTCTGACTACAATGCTTAGGATGGGGTTCAGTCTCCTCTGATGCTCTCTAGAGGTTTTAGAGTCTTCCTCTATTGTAATTCGATGCATACAGATTGAATGGCTTATACCTTTTAGACCGCTTATGTTATAGCCTAACGCAGTGGGGTACTTCTTTAGGACTTCTAATAGATTTTCAGTTTCTGGTTGTCCTAAGTCGGCGTTGACTATCACTGGTCTTTTTATTTCATCGTCTAGGAATTCATATCTAAGGTTTTTGGGTAGTGTTTTAAGTTCTAAAGATGGGTTCTTCGGACCTGGCATATGGTTTGGGGTCAGTGCTAAGCTTTCGCTTAGGCTGTCGTCTTTATATGGTTTATGCCAATCATCGTCTTCAGAAATATCGGGTATTTGAATCTTTATTATTTCTGAATACGTGGTCTCTTCATTTTCAAGTTCTCTTATGCATTCGTCAATTTCATCTACTAAATAGCAGGTATCGTCTATGGCTGGTGCTTGTAAGAACTTGGTGAGAATGAACTCTATCTTTTCTTCTCCTACTTCGAATGTTAGCCTTCCTTTCTTCACATCTATAATAGCTCCGGCTGTAGCTAGGAACGGTCTTCCTAGGATAATTGGGGTAACAGAGTCCTCTTTGATGTCCATGATTATGAAGTCGGTTGGGATGTAGAATTGTCCTATGCGTACTGGAACGTTTTCCAGTATTCCGACGGGGTATTTTACTGATCGGTCAGCTAATTGTACGGACATTTTGGTTGGTCTTAGGTCTCCCATATTCAGCTTTTTGCATATAGATAAAGGCATAACGCTGATACTGGCTCCTAAATCGCATAGAGCTTTGTCTATCACGAACTTTCCTATGACGCAGGGTATGGAGAAACTACCTGGGTCTTTTAATTTAGGAGGCATGCGGTTTTGAATAATAGCGCTACACTCTGCAGTAAGTGTAATTGTCTCGTTATCCTCGATCTTTCTCTTATTTGACAGGATTTCTTTGAGAAATTTAGCGTATGACGGCATTTGAGTTATCGCTTCTGTAAAAGGAATAGTGATATTCAACTGTTTAAGGAGCTCTACAAATTTCGTGAACTGTCCTGAAGTTTTAGAGTTTATTAATCTTTGAGGATAAGTGATAGGTGGTTTATATGGCGCTGGAGGTGCTTGGGTTTTTTCACTTGCGGTATCCTCCTTCTCGTTATCTTCCTTCTTCTCTAACTCAGATTCCTTTTCTGCTTGTTCAGTTGGTTTTTGTTGCATGGCTGAGTTTTTGGTCCTTGGATCGATCGGTTCGTCCAATTCTTTTCCACTTCTTAATATGACAGCATTTGCTTGACCTTTTGGATTCTGTTCGGGTTGTCCAGGAAATGTGCCAGCGGGTGCGGCAGCAGAGGCTTGTTGTTGAGCCACTTGTGATATCTGTGTTTCTAACATTTTGTTGTGGGTGGCTAAAGCGTCTACTTTTCCGGTCAACTGTTTAATTTGCTCGCTAGTGTGTATGTTTTGATTCAGGAATTCTTTGTTTGTTTGAGCTTGAGTAGTTATGAATTTTTCCATCATCAACTCGAGGTTTGATTTCCTAGGTGCAGTCTGAGCAACAGCTGGTTTCTGATATCCTGGCGGAGCGGTAGGCATTTGCAATGCATTATCGCTTTTGTAAGAAAAGTTTGGATGATTTCGCCAACCTGGGTTGTAAGTATTTGCGTAAGGATTTCCTTGAGCATAATTTACTTGGTCTGGTGGGATTCCGGCTAGCAGTAGGCATTCGGGTGCATTATGAGTGGTGCTTCCGCATAACTCGCAGTTTGGAGTTACGGCAGCGATGGTTGCAGTGGGGTTAACGGTCAGACTGTCAATCTTCTGTGCTAGAGCATCTACTTTAGCGTTGAACTTTTCAAGGCTGCTGATCTCGTACATCCCACCTTTCGCTGTGGTTTTCTCTGTTGGAGTGCTTTCACCTCCCCATTGGCAGTGGTTCTGAGACATGTTTTCGATTAGTTGATAGGCTTCGTCGTATGGCTTATCCATAAGTGCACCGCCCGCGGCAGCGTCTATTGTTAATCTGGTATTGTATAAAAGCCCATTATAGAAAGTATGGATTGTCAGCCAGTCTTCTAGACCGTGGTGAGGACATGTTCTCATCATATCTTTGAATCGTTCCCATGCTTCGTAAAGAGATTCAGTATCTTTTTGTCGAAATCCGTTGATTTGAGCTCTAAGCATAGCAGTTTTGCTTGGCGGAAAATATCTCGCTAAGAAGACGTTCTTCAATTGTTCCCATGTCGTAACAGAGTTGGATGGTAAAGATTGTAACCATGTCCACGCTCTGTCTCTAAGAGAGAATGGGAAAAGACGAAGTCTTATCGCGTCTGGAGTTACTCCATTTGCTTTCACTGTGTCTGCGTATTGTACAAACTTCGTTAAATGTTTGTTTGGATCCTCAGTTGCATTTCCTGAGAATTGGTTTTGTTGTACAGCTGACAGCAATGATGGTTTCAGCTCAAAATCGTTTCGAGTAATAGATGGGGCAACAATGCTACTTCTAGGCTCCATCTGAGAGGGTGTAGCGTATGCCTTCAGAGGTTTGTTTGGAGGTCCTTCAGCCATCTTTGATTTTTCTTCGGATTTGGGATTGGGAGTGAGAGGATCGGGAATGTTATGTTTGAGTTGGTACTCAATGATTCGACTTCTTAAATGTAAGAAGCGCTCTAGTTCTGCGACTGAAGGTTTCAAGATATCGCCTTGTGGGCGATTACTTGGCATACAATCGACATAACTAGTAAAGGAAAAATGAAAATAGTTAACCTAGTCTATACGGTGTAACAGAAGGTTACACTATTGACTAAACGGGTCCCCGACAACGTCGCCAAAAACTTGATCGCGACTTTCTATGTCTAATACAACCTAACTGCAAGTGCACAGTCTATCGCGTAGTAATAATAGATATCGATCCCACAGGGACTCATAATCAAACTAGTGTTCTCGGGAGTTACTATGTTTAGCTAGGTAGATAATGTTTAAGGGAATAAGATTGTCACTAAAGGGAACTAAGAATGTTACTTAAATTATAATTACGTGAATCGATATGCAGTAATTATGTTCTTCGGGGATTTGACAAGTTACCGGTATAGGAAATATTTTTCATAGTTTATTTAAGCAGAAAATAGTGATCTGAAGACTCTCGTCTCACGATGGTTGTTGACGCTAATCATAATTCTAAGGGCCAAATGTACGCTTTCGTGTCCCATTCGGGGTTAAAACTATTTTTTGGAAATCTCTAAGTTCTAATTCATTTTAAAGTGCTTTCGCCGTTATTAAAACGAATGACTAGTGTTTACTATCTGGTCTTGCCGCAGCTTTCGCTTGTTGGTTCGTACCTTAATTAATTTCCCACTTTCGTGGCAAAACTACTTTTAAATAAGTTCTCGCTTTCGCGACGAAGTTTATTCAGTAAATAAATTTAAACACTCAGACCATAAACAACCTTTGAAAAAAGAAAGTTATCAACCGGTTATTATCAAATCCCTTCCGAATTATTATTACATATCGATTACTCTAATTTAGCCCGACATGGATTTGGGAAAGGTAAAACATAAATAAAAACAATAAATAATAACATGCATCATAATGAAAACTAAAATTACGATTAAAATTAGAAACCTGTAAATATTCCAATTGACCTTTGGATAGATCCTCCACAAATGTTGGCAGGATTCTGGTCTCTGTGCCAATTGATCGTACAAGGGAAATAAGAATTACAGAAGAAATGAAAGGCAACAAAAAAAATAGAAAGAAAATAAAACTGAACTTTTGCTCTGGAAATGAAATTGGGCAGCACTTCGTTGTCTGAATGCGGCTCCCTTTCTCAGCTCCCCTCCTTCCCCTTTTATAGAAATAGAATTCTAACGGTTATAACTTGAAGAAGGTAGACTTTGAGGCAAAAATATCAGGGAGTAGTGATCCACTATTTGGGACTTGGAACTGCTTCTTGCACGTGCATTTGAAGTTGGGCGTTTTTGCCTGCATGACGGTCGTCACGGTGTGTGACGGTCGTCACCCGTGTGACGGTCGTCATGGAGCTGTGACGGTCGTCACAGCAGCAAAATATGCATTATGCGTTTTTCATGTTGTTTTCATCTGGTTTTCGTCCATATTTCATCTGTGATTGCTTCTTTTCTTCATATTGCTTTGTTTAGACGTGATTATCAGATACCTGCAAAACATCAGACAAATAACACGGAAATAACCCGAAATCGAATCGAAAACAGTTAAACATCAGTTGAATTATGCATCAATATATATATACGATTTCGTGTTATCAAAGGTAAAGTTGTAGGTAAAGACCTAAGGATAGTTTCTAAATTTGCGCGTAAAGATATCGCATATTTTGCCTACGTATCCTAACTAGGATAGTATCAGAGCAATCGTAGTTCACCTCACTTAGGATCAAAAAGTACTTGACTATGGTCAAGACTCTAGTGGAACAAAAATAACAATGCTTGTGAAGAGTTTAATAAAACTCTCTAATCTAAGTTGTACACTCAAGATTGACTTTGACAAAAGCCAAGAGGCGAGGGTAAGTAATAATGACTATGATTCTTACATAGAGATGACAAAAGCTATCTTTAAAGTTCTAAATGAAAAGATACTCCTAACAAGGGGTAGGTCTTTTATACTTAAGCAAAGTCTAATGGCTAGTAGGTTCTAACTTAACTAAGTTTATGGTTCAAAATGACTTAACAAAGTCAAGGGGAATGTAATGAGGTATCTATGACTCAAGGGTCAATAGAGAGACTTTCATTTGGAATGGGAAAAGAGGAGGCAACTGGATGAGAACTAACAGGTTCTATCACTTGGGGAATAACTTAACAAAGTTAAAAAGCAAACATAAGCATTCATTCAAGCCTGATGAACATATGAAAGATCATGGTAACAACCAAGGAAGAGATGCAAGCATGTGACAACATCAATCAAAGATTACAATCAAGTCAAATGGTTACAACCATTAAAGCACAAAGATATTACAATATCTATAAGGGGAACATGGTAGAGGTTCTTACAAGACCAATCATATAAGGTAAAATCAATTTGAAGCATCTTAACAAAGATGAAGAGAGATGAGGTAACAACCATCAAGACAAACAAAAACATGTAATTCAAACAAGTTTATGCAAGCAAGTAACAACTTGAGGCAAGCATGTTATAGTGTTCAAAGAATGTCAAATGTAACAACATAAGACCAATAATCATGCATTGATGACAATCAAGTACATAAGTAAACAAGAAATGTCACAACAGTTCAAGTAAGAAGTTCAAAGTTTCATGGGGAAACATACAAGTTCATGGTAACAACCAAAACAAAGCAAGTCCTAACATATTAGAGTTCTAACAAGACATCTAAACAAGTAGAGAAGACATAAATAAAACACTCATGAAGTTACAACATCAAGAGACATAGCATGATTCACAAAAATAGTTCATAGTATCACAAACAACACTTAACCATTTAAGCAATTTAACAAACATATGTGGATCAAGCACACTCAATCTCACAAGATAGGTCAAGAAATAGTTAAGAAAAGTTTTAAAAGAAACAAGGTAAGAAACCCTAAAAAGCAACATGATTTCCATGTGGATTAAAGTATTTCTAGGATGGGCATCCTTGAAGTCTTTTCTCACTATGTAAAGGTAGACATGATAAAAAACATTTTGTAAAAAGAATGGGGAAAAATGTTGAAAAATGAGTTAGTTATGAAAATTGGAAGTTTGTGAATAAAACATGAAAAATCAAGTGATAAAAAAAATAAGAATTGCACATTTCAAGTGTTGCACCCACAACCTTTGGTTCGTGAGTCTAAAACTTCACCAACTCAACCAGGATGCATGTGTGAACATTCAATGAGGAAGAAAGAGTAAATGCTAAAACATGATAAAAATTATAAAACCCAAAAGAGTTGATCTCCACGCGGATCGAACTCAGGACAGTTAGGCAAGGAAAGACATGAGCGTGTAGGCCATGACCACTGGGGTGGTGATACATCCAATGTATCAAACCACCCTAGTAAAATATAAGGCTTAAGGTTTAAAAATATGGGCAAAAATAGAGCAAGCCAACAAGCACAAAAATGTCAAAACGTGCTGAACTCAAACTTTGTCAAAACAACATCATTTTTAGCAAACTTTGAGTCTAACCCACGTGAAATTCAACAAGAAATCTGATGGTGTCCTTAGTTTTCAAAAATAAGGCACACAATGTAAAATTTGAATGTAACTGCAAAATGAGTGTTTGAAATGCATTTTCAATGTTAAAGCTTAGACCAAGCACATTTGAATCATATTAAAGGCTTGCGCACACCCTAAATATATTATTCAAGAAGTTCACACACAAGTGATCCTCAAAATTATGCTAGAAAAAAATATGACCATTGAGTTGCAAATGTTGCATAAGATTTGTGATGGCAAGTTCAAGAACATATTATGACAGAACCAATTAAATAATCAGACACGATTCTAAAACACTAACAGCATGTGAATGAATTCCAAACAATCAACACATTATGATCTTGGACATATATGGATCTTAAATGCAAAGTGACTTGTAGCTTGTGAAGTTGTGACATGAGTTGCAAAGGTAAGTTCAAAATGGTTTATAACAGAGATCAAGTCATCATTCAGATCATGTTTCAAAAGTCATAGACATACACATAAAGTTTCAAGTCAAAACAAATGTTAGTCTGATCAGAAACCAAACAAACTACTCATATAAAAATGTCAAACAATCCAAGAGCAGTATCAAACACATTCTATAAAGGTCTCTCAAATGCAAAACGACCTATAACTATTTCTAAGCATAAGCATCAAACTTAACCTAGCAATATGATTCACTAATGGAAGAACCAACATACAAATCCAACATCCACTCTACATGACAATTGAAAGCATGCTTACTTCACAAATAAGTTGGATTCACACATGACCTAAAGCAACACTTAAAGGAGGCTCAAAGATCATTCACATAGTAGCACAACATCAAGACAGTTTACAAACATTGTATCTTGGCAAATCATAGTAGATTCATACATGATCAATACTTACATTCAAGCATATTTCAACTAGTGCACATTAATCATGTTCATGATAGTTTATAAACAAGGTAGTGATCACCTAACTCTTGTAGACTTCCAAGCAAGCTACCTAGTGGAGAATACCTTGAAAAGCTGCTCCAACTGATCTCAAGCAAGTCTTGGTGTAACAACAGATTTCTTATACTTGAAGCAAACAAAGGGATCTTTGTGACAGATCCAACAACTGGTGGTGCAGTGGTTTTTTGGTGTTTTGGATAGTTAGTATGCTTTAAATAAAAGATGTTTGAGGTGTTATGAGGGTTGAAACAACCTTGAACAAAGGTTATCTTGTTTTACGCAAAAGTCAAAGTTCACCAAGGTTGAGGGTTGCCTTTTAGAGATATGAGGTTTTTGACTAGTTCAATGGTTGGAACACCTTCCAAATGTCATTTTCAGGTTGTGTGGAGTGTTGGTGGTGAGTTATGGTGGTTGGAAATTTCTTTGAGTGAAGTTCTGCTCTAGGCAGATTTTTTAATTTTTTGGTTTGGATGCTTAGATTGTAAGAGAGGTGAAACAGATGGAAGAGAGTTTTTAGCTTGATTCTTGGCTGAATATGGTGTATTGGTGATGTGCATAGAGTGTCCTATTTATAGAAGGAATGAAGGAAACAAAGGAAAGGGCAGATTGGACCTTCTTGCTTGAATCTTGTCTTTTGGAGGGAAAAAGAAGCAAATCCTCATATGGATCTTGATGTAGATGGTTTTGTGTGTTTCCAATGCATTGTGCTGCATAAACATCCTATGAGCAAGCCATGAGAAGTGACCAAAGGAGTTTTAAGAGAATAGAAGCTATGCTGCAGCAGATTTCATTCCAAAAGTTTCTCTTTCCTCTTGTACCTTTTGTACTTGTTTGGATTTTAATAATGATCTTTAACCAAACTCTTAGCTTTGCTAATAGATTCTTCTGCATTTCCACTTTACACTGGGGATTTGGTAACAAACCGAATTAAAGTACCAAGAACCATTGGATTTAAGGGAATTCCAGTAACCACTGGACTTTCGAAGATTGGTAACAACTGTTGCGGTGAAAATTGGATATCAAGCTATTAAATTAACTTGAATCTTAATTCTTTTACAATCGAACTTTATTTTATCCAAAGGAAAGGTCTTAAGAAATAAAAACCTTTTTCACGATGTAACGACAACGCTTAAGAAATTCGGGGATCGGGGGTTGGTTATACCTAGGGAAGGTGTTAGCACCCTAACCATCTGTAGTACTCTACAGGAACCTTTTGTTTGATTGCTTGCTAAGTCTGTGAAAATGTATTATGGATTGGGAAAGATATGAGTTGAAACCTAAAGTTATATACACTAAGTTTGCTCGCAAAGACGTCGCATCTCCTGCCTACTTATCCTAACTAGGATAGAATCAGAGCAATCGTAGTTCACCTTACAAGAGAAGAAGAACACTTGATTAGGATCAAGGTTCAATGGGGAACAAACATGACAATGTTTGTGCGGAGTTTGACAAAACTCCCTATTCTAAGTTGTAATATTCAAAAGGGGAAGTAAGAAATCATGACAATGATTCTTACACAGAGTTGACAAACTCTTTCCTAGGGTTCTAGTTGAAGAACACTCCTAGTACAGGTGGGTTTCTTAGACTTGAAGAAAAGTCTAATGGCTTCTAATCTAGGGTCAAAATGACTTAACAAGGTCAAAGGGAGGGGTGAGTGAGTTATCTAGGACATGAGGGTCAAATGGACAGACTTTTCCTTTGGAAGTAGACAGGAGAGGCAACTGGATGAGAGCTGACAAGCCTCATCACTTGGGGAAAGAAAAATAAAAGGAAAGCAACAACGAGATAAAGGTACATTCATGGTGACAACCATTAAATAAATATGTGGAATGATAAAGATGGAGGTACATTGATGACAACCAAAGCAGATGAATTATCAGGAACTGTCACGATAGATCGAGTTCAAATAAGTTTAACGGATAAAGTAACATGGACATGTTAACAACCCAAAATGAAGCTTTAACATGTTAACAAACATTTAAGAATGAGAATGCAAACAAATATCACAGGAAAAACACAAGCATAACCAAGGAAAATTTATCTGCATCTGTCAATATGATCACAGAAAGTACACAACTTGCACCAAGTCAAAAGAGATGAAAATTTGGTCAAACATGAAAATTAAAAATATGAAATGAAAGTACACATCAAGATGAACACAATGAAAAAAGAACGGGTGACAAACGATTAAAATTGAGAGAGATACGAATTTTTGAAAATAGATAAAAAATGACAAAATTTAATAAAAGAGTTGCCCTCCTCAGGGGTCGAACTCAGGTACAAGGCGTGCAAGGCATAATGGTCTTACCACTGGGGTGGCTATACATCCGTTGATTGATTCCACCCTTTAAATATATAAGGGATACTTACTTAGAATTTATGGGCAAAAATACACTCAAAATACGATTTACGTTTTCACTCGTAACTTTCTCGATTCTTAACCAAACGCGATGAAATTTATATGAATCTTGACCAGAAAAACATGAGGAACATGATGATGCAATTAGTTTTCTCAGAATATCCCTCCATTTAAAAATTCGATAACATGTGTCTTTTGAAACTTGAAAATGTATTTTGAAGTGAACAACTTGTTTCAACCATTTTTGATTCAAACCAAAGATACACACAGCTCAGATATATGATAATGAATGATATTAGCACTTAAACCAAGCTCAAGGCAAACAGTTTATGAAAATGACATGTCAAGTGGCAATTTTTCTTTGAGATGCATTTTGCAATGAACAACGCATGACAGTTGGTTTAAATGATAAAGAATCATGCAAGCAGCTCATAAATAACTAATGCAAAGTTTTTCAACATGAATTTGATGCAGAACAGGCTTATATGGAAAATTGGCATGTGAGTTGCTTAATGATGTTTTGAAAAGTGCTTGATGATGTAAAGTTCAAGTTCATGAGTAGCAAGCCAATGCAAATCAAACATACACTTTGGAAATGCATTAATAAGTGATATCCAAGCCAAAAAAAAATCCAAACACAACCTGTCAAAGATTAGCATGTGAGCTGCAGTTTGAGTGCTTTGTGGTATGTGAAAGAACTCAAATCAGTTTGCAAGTCTGTTAAGTCAAACCAAATGCGCACACAGTTCTCAAAAACTATTGACAACATGATTCACACATCACTGAGTTTGGAGCAAAGTAAGGTTCATGCTACCATATCCTCTTCCAAATAGTACCACTAATCCAAACTGGTTTGGGCAATAGTAGGCCAAACACCAAACCCTGCATCCAACCTGCATTGCAATCAACAACTAGAAAAACAAACCTGGGCTAACAAACCCAAACCTACACTCAGGTCTAAACAGTGGTAAAGTATGGCCTAGGAATAAACCTCCAGATGAGGTAAAACTCAGACAGCCCATTAGCAGCCCCTCAAAAAGTAAACCAGCCAACAATCCCAAGGCAGGCCCTCAAGATAATCCAACACACCACTTTGACAAACTTTAGAGAGGGCTACATCAAGGATTAATCTCATGATCCAAAATCTACATACAAGTAGGCTGAGAATTAATGACTGAATGCTTAAGGCTAAAAACATGGCCCTCAAGCTTATTAGTTGGTAAGGAAAGACCAAGGGAGTGGATAACCAACAATAGAGGCTCTGATAAGAATAGAGGTGGACAACCTCATGAGGTATATCTGGTCAGCCTACACAAAGAACTCACATACTCCTAAAACAAGCCAGCTATGCTCAGGCCTAAACAGGAGCACTGAGATTGGTATCACAAAGTCAAGGTCAAAGGGATTGCAGCAGCAGGCCTACTCAACAGCATCACACCATATCCACCAACAGTGATATTTCAAATTTCAACAACTATATGCAACTCTTATTCTAAATCCCAAACTAAGCAGCAATTAAACATGTTCATCACAATGTCCAGAAATGTTTGGTATAATCAATATTAAAAGAGCAAGGCCTTACTGAATTCCAAACATCAGACCCTCATGAAATCCTAGCATGAATCAATAAGGGTGTTCAATTTCTAACAGCAAATGGCCTAACTTAAATGACAACATTCATTTCTCAATGCCAATGCAGGCTTCTTAATGTAACAAGGCCAAAACAACAGTCTGAATCCAACAGCCCAAATCATGAGGTTTAGACCTTTGGTCTTATTCTGCACAAGCCTACCATGTCATCATCACTTTGAGAAAACCTTGGCCTGAGCTCAAGGAGAGACAACACTCTCCTCCATAACTCCCATTAGACACACTAAACCTGCCCAGCAGGTCTGAGGTCTCCCTAAAAAACCTCCCCCATGTAGCAGACCAACCACATATTGCTAATAGCCCTCATGCTGATACAAACCTCAAACATACCTCCCTGCATACTGAAATATTTTGTCTAGCCCAAACAATAAAAAAAACCAAGATCTTGACACTATAATGCTAAATGAAATGTTAAGGTAACTCAAGGAGTTAACAACCCTAACCACATCAACAGTGGTGACATAACCAACCCTGAATGTCTCCTAAAACCAACAACAACCTAATGGCTGATAGGATCCCAACCACATCAGAGATCAATCACAACATCAAATTCAGCCAAACTTATATTCTAGCAAAAAGCAATGTTAACAATTTCCTCCAAAACTGTTTTGACAGCAAAACAACTATTTCAACATACTAATATTTGAAACTTGACAAGAACCAGTAAAACACAGATGTTAAGATTCATCAAATCCTTACATTCATCAAAAATCAAGTGTCATGAAAATCATTGAAAGTCCATAGTTCATATTTCTCAATATTGCTCAAAAATGCCAAAATATGGAAAATGATGTAAAGGGAAATGTTTATAAGCTACATACGTCTTGTAGACTTTGTTGAACAAGCTAGAATAATCAAGAAACCCAGAGAACTTCAATCTACCTTTTTTGCCTTGAGTCCTTTCTTCTCTTTGAAGCAATATGCAAATATGATGACAAATGGAGAAATGCAATCTACCAATGAATTCTAACACTTTGGACAGTTGAAAAACAATATATAAGAGATTTTTGAGTGATTAAAACACTAAGCAAATGCTAAGAACAAGATTTGGTAGAATTTGTGGCTTTTGGTCAAAGTATCTTGATGTAGAAGTTGACTTTTTGCAAAATGAGGTTTTTGAGAGGTTTAATGGTTTAGACACCTTCTATACCATATTTAGGGATTGTGTGGATGATTGTTGGGGTGTTTTAGTGTAGAGAAATGGTTTTGGCAGCCCTAGTAGCAAGGCATATTTTTTGGTGTTTTTGGTGGAAATGGTGATTTTGTGGTTTTGAAGTTTTGAGGCAAAGTGCACAAGGACAGAGGTTTCTTCTGGTTTTTATAATGTATGTTGTGTTTAAAATGAGGTGGTGAGGACTTCCTTTTATAGGCAAATGAAGAGAGGGGGCAGATTTGGAGGTTTCTTTACTTTGAAGAAAGGTTTTGAACTTTTAAAATCAAACCTCCACAAGGGGGTTTCCTTGGCTGCAAGGCAGGTCTCATTAGTGAAGAAAGATGATGAGTTTAGTATGGCTAAGTGCAGGCTAGAGTGTAGTATCATGGCTGTTTCAGACTTGGCTTTACACCTCATGCTTACTTTTCACTTTTGAAGGCAACTTGCAAAGCTTGTCTTTTTCCATATTTCAACATTTCCTTGGTTCTCTTAGGTTACAAAACTTCTACATATCAGATACAATAGGATTCACAAGTTAGAATTGGTCAATTTTGATGAAAGGATGAATTCTTGAATTTTGACAATGTGGGACTAAAGTGAAAAACCACCAACTTGCCATGACCATAACTTTCAGCTCACAAATCCTTTTGAGATGTTCTAGTACTTTTTGGAAAGCCCTCATGCAGCTCTAAAACATTTATGTTTTCATGAATTTCAGATTCTCAAAGGAGCGTGGCCAAAAAGCCTCTCAAAGTTGCTGAAAAACAAGCTTAAAAGTGAAATTTCTCTAAGTTATTTTCCCTTCTAGAAATGAATTGGATCATAACTTCAAATCTATGCATTTTCTGATCATGGACCACTTAGGGACTTTTGTAGGACTTGTCAATGGCTTTTAAATGAGCTTTGAACCAACTCAATTGGATGTGTGGTTAAGGAGTTATGGTTTAGCCCCTTTCAAAACCCTAATTTCCCGATTTTTCGATTACTCCTTCATCCTTGATCCAATGGTCATGAAAATTGATATGCAAGTCCAATATGACATAAGGAACAATTTTGTTTCACAACATGAAGTCCAATTCCTAAAATTTGGAGAGTTGACTTTTTGGTCAACCGTACGACCGATCGGTGATTACTGAGTCGCCTGTTGACATTCTAGGCCTCCTGAGACTTTGAAACTTCTTGGATGAACTTTATTAAGCTATATGAACTTCATGAATCATAATCCAATCATTTAAACATCTTCCAACATCAAAGTCAAACTACAATTGACTTTTACTAGTCAAAAACCCTAATTGGGTGCTCTGAAATGTACTGCTTTGAATTCTGGGGTAACAACCTCAAATTGGATTCTCAATTGACATTATATGATACCCTTGACCTTGTTTATTATTTGAATGTGCCTAAAACATTGACTAATCACAAACCCTGAAGCTTCGATTTTGACTGCATGAAACCCTAATTCATCTGTAATTTGACAAAGACAAACTTGCACTGGGTTAAGGTTAGATAATTCATGAGCATGCTCCTAAAATGATAATGAGAATCTAAGGGGCCAAAATTTGGGGTGCAACAGTTGCCCCTATTTAAATATCTTCACTAGATGGAACCGAGAGATGACAATCCTCGTAGCGTTGCAGTGAAAGGTATTTAAATATAGAAAAAACCGAAAATTTTGTCCCTTAGATCTGATGATATGCAAAAGGGCAGGCCATGATATGCCATGAATTCTAAATGATGCTTCATGATGCTTGGATGCAAGACATATGCAGAAGACAGAAAACAAAACAATGAGTAACTACTCGTGGGGACCTGGCATAGTGGATCCGACACTGGGGAATACCGAGGTATAACAATCAATAGTTCAAACATGACTGGTGGTAACTGAGAGGGAAACTTCACATGAGGATGCGCAAAGTCTAATGAAGATGACAATCTTACTGGGGAAAAGCAAACACTTCACCGGGGAAAGAAGTAGATTTCCATCGGGGACACGAGCGACTTTCTACTGGGGAAATTAGAACACGAACCTCACTGGGGATGATCAGATGAGGAGCTTCCTATAGTGAAGAGTTCAAACGAGATCTTCAGGAATGGAGTTGAAACAAAGACAAAACACATTGGGGATACTAGTGACGACTAGATCTCCGAGACTCATCTGGGGAGGAAGATTTCACTGGGGAAAATGATGTCACCCAGTTTTAACAAATGGCTCAGGCAGTGCTAGTAACCACTAGATTTCCTGGAGGTAATGGTAACGACCAAGTCCGAGTACCAATGACGATTTCAAATCCAATCGGTAATATAGGACTTTGACTGGGGAAAGCGGTGACGACCAAATTTCAAGCAACGCCAGTAACTACTGGACTTAAAGGAGATTGGTAACGACCAAGTCCGAGTACCAATGACGATTGGTTTTCAAGTAATGCCAGTTACGACTGGACTTTGAAAGAAAACATGGTGATGACCAACACACGTGGTTACAAGAAAGTTAGCAAGCTACTAGGCTTTAGCTGGGGAGGTTGGTAACGACCAAACCAGAAGATACCAATAACGATTGGATTCCAAGTGATTCCAGTTACGACTGGACTTTCATGGGGACGGTTGGTGACAACTAATAAGATACCAATGACAATTGGATTTCGAACATCTGCCAGTTGCGACTGGACTTAAACAGAAAATCAACTAGTAACGACCAGACTTCACAGGCGATTTGCTAGTGACGACTAGACTTCAGAGGGAAAAGGTTGGTAATAACCGAACCAAAAGGTAATAACGAGTGGAGTTAAGACAACGCCAGTTATGACTGGGTTTCAAAGGAAAATATGGTGACGACCAAAAGAATACCAATGACGATTGGATTTCGGACATTACCAGTTACGACTGGACTTTAAAGGGAAAAGGTGGTGACGACCGAATCAGGGATACCGATGAATGGATTTAAGACAATGCCAGTTACGACTGGATTTTTAGGCGAAAGTTCGCTAGTAGTGATCGGTCATTCATGGGGGATTGACAGATAGCACACCGAACTTGAGAGACATAATGGATCACACTGAACCCAGGATGAAAAGGTGTATGTAGTCTTGACAAATAGATCCATTCTCAATAGGGGAATGGAGCTTTAAACCAGCTAGTCAGAGATGACAAGGTAAATTCAAGTGCTCAGACATTTTCTACTGGGACGAGCCTTCACATCATCATAAGAAGTTCTTTTGAGAAAACAGTTTTCAAGGTTTGATACCCACACATGATCAAAGGAAAATCAGCAGTTCGACTTGCTTTCACTTCATTGGGGGATGTAACTGGATTGCATTATCAAAGCTTCCGCTACCCTGTGGTTTTAGGGAAGTATGATTTTCCTCGACTTTTTCCATGAGTTGAAGTTTTTACGTTTGCTAATCTTTTCAAGTTTTATTCAAATAATTTGACCCTAATGCTTTCAAAATTATCGTTGATCAACGAACAATATTTTGCATAACAAAGAAAAATAAAGGAAATGATAAAGTTGCAAAGGAAAGAATGGTTCAAACTGATTTTATTCAAGGATGAAATCTTGCAAATGACAAAATTCCATAGAAATTTTACAAGTGAAAAATGGCAAAGTAGATAAGGTTACATTGAATCCCATGACCATCCATTCGTAAAGACTAAAATCCCCCAAATCCTTGCTTATGACGAGAGTAGTTGGAAGTGGAGCTCCTGTACAATCTTCTGCAATGGTGACAACCTTTTGAAGTAGTGACAACTCTTCTGATGCAGTGAAACGCCTTTGTCCCTAACTTTTGCCTGGACCGCCCTTTCGGGTTTTCAATCCACCGGGACGCTCATTTTTGCCTAAGCCGCCCTTTCGGGTTATCAACTTAGCGAGCTTTCAATTTTCTTTTTCTCTCTTCTTCTTTTTCTTTCTTTCCGCCCTAACTTTTGCATAAGCCGTTCCTTTGAGTTTTCGACTTATCGGGTTCTTTTTAGGCGTAATATTTTCGTACTGCATCAGAATTTACTGGGTGAGTAAGCTGCTCCCCATCCATGGTAGTGAGAATCAATGAGCCTCCTGAGAAGACTGTTTTTACCACAAACGGGCCGTCATAATTAGGCATCCACTTTCCCCGTGCATCTTTTTGAGCTGGTAAAATCTTTTTGAGTACAAGTTCCCCTTCGCGGAATTCTCGGATACGAACTTTCTTGTCAAAAGCCCTTTTGATCCTTTTCTGATATAACTGACCATGACACATTGCCGACATGCACTTCTCATTAATAAGATTCAACTGATCAAACCTTTCTCTCACCCATTCTGCTTCTTCAAGCTTGGTTTCCATTATGACTCTCAAAGAAGGTATCTCGACCTCAATAGGAAGTACCGCATCCATTCCATATACCAAAGAAAAAGGGGTTTCCCCTGTTGAAGTGCGGACAGACGTTTTGTATCCATGCAAGGCGAATGGCAGCATCTCATGCCAATCTTCGTAAGTTTTCACCATCTTTTGCAAAATCTTTTTGATGTTTTTATTTGCAGCTTCTACAACTCCATTCATCTTGGGACGATAAGGAGAAGAATTGTGATGTTCAATTTTGAAGTCATCACACAACTCTTTCATGACTTTGTTGTTCAAATTAGTACCATTGTCCGTTATGATTCGGCTCGGGATTCGTAACGACAGATAATCTCCTTTTTATGAAACGGGCCACCACTTGCCGAGTAACATTAGTGTAGGATGCGGCTTCAACCCATTTTGTGAAATAATCAATAACAACTAGAATAAATCGGTGTCCGTTAGAATCTTTTGGTTCAATTGCCCCAATCATATCAATGCCCCACATAGAGAAAGGCCACGGTGATGACAACACATTTAGCAACGTCGGAGGTACATGCATCTTGTCCGCATAAATCTGACACTTCTGAAACTTTTTGGCATATTGAATACAATCAGTTTCCAAGGTCAACCAGTAATAACCAGCCCTTAAAATCTTTTTATACATAGCATATCCATTGGCATGAGTACCGAACATTCCTTCGTGAACATCTTGCATTAACAACTCTGCTTCTCGTAAGTCAACACATCTAAGCAGGACCATATCATGATTCCTTTTGTAGAGTACATCATTGCTGAGAAAGAACTTGGATGCTAATTGTCTCAGAGTTTTCTTGTCAAGTGACGTAGCATCTGCTGGATACTCTTGTTTCAAAAGGTAAATCTTTATGTCATGGAACCATGGTTTGTCATCAGTTTCTTCTTCAGCCATCTGACAGTAGGCGGGCTCTGTCTTGCGTTCAATTCTGATGAGAGTGGCATCATTGACATCCCTGACTTTCCACATCGAGGCTAACATGGCTAGGGCATCGGCAATGTGGTTTTCAGATCTCGGGACATGCTTGAAAGTGATTTCATCGAAACACTCCATCATCTTGACAATATAGGCTCTATAAGGAATCAAATTTTCATGTCTAGTTTCCTATTCTCCAGTAACTTGATAAATAACCAAAGCTTAATCCCCACTGACTTTAAGAAGTTTGATTTTGAGGTCAATAGTTGCCTCGAGGCCGAGGATGCATGCTTCATATTCGGCGATATTGTTTGTGCAGTCAAAATCCAACCTAGCTGTGAATGGAGTGTAACCACCTTCCGGATTCATTTAAACGGCGCCTACGCCATGCCCACTGTAGTTGGAGGAACCATCGAACATCATTTTCCACCAAAGACCTTCTTGCGGACCCTCATCAAGACTTGGCTCTTCACAATCTTTTACTAACATAATTTCTTCATCCGGGAAATCAAATTTGAGAGGCTCATAATCTTCCACTAGTTGATCTGCAAGATATTCTGACAAAACACTACCTTTGATAGACTTCTGAGCTACGTACTGGATGTCATATTCGGATAACAACATGTGCCAACGGGCGAGTCTTCCAGTATGAGCAGGCTTCTCAAAAATATACTTTATTGGATCCATTTTTGAAATCAACAAAGTGGTATGACAAATCATGTACTACCTCAAACGTTTGGCCGCCCATGCCAAAGCACAACAAGTCTTCTCTAGAAGCGAGTATCGATTTTCACAATCAGTAAACTTCTTACTTAAATAATAGATAACATGTTCTTTTCGTCCAGACTCGTCCTGCTGACCTAACACACAACCCTTTGAATTCTCAAGCACTGTCAAATACATGAAGAGAGGTCTTCCCGGGATAGGAGGTATTAAGATTGGAGGATCTTGAAGGTAACCCTTGATCTTATCAAATGCTTGCTGACAATCTGAATTCCAAACAACCGTCTGGTCCTTGCGTAATAATTTGAAGATGGGGGCTCGCAAGTGGGAGTCATATTGGAAATAAATCTGGATATGTAGTTCAGTCTTCCAAGAAAACCTCTGACTTGCTTTTCTGTTTGTGGAGCTGGCATGTCTTGAATGGCTCGGACCTTGTCTGGATCTACTTCAATCCCTCGGTGACTGACAATGAAACCGAGTAATTTCCCAGATCTTACCCCAAAGGTACACTTGGCTGAATTCAGTCTCAACTGATATTTTCTGAGTCTTTTAAACAATTTCAAAAGATGTTCCAAATGGTCCTCCTCGTTTTGAGATTTGGCTATCATGTCATCAACATATACCTCTATCTCCTTGTGCATCATATCATGAAATAAAGTTACCATGGCCCTTTGATACGTAGCACCTGCGTTCTTTAGACCGAAAGGCATAACTTTATAACAGTAAGTCCCCCACGGAGTAATGAAAGTAGTTTTTTCCATGTCATCGGGATCCATCTTAATCTGGTTGTAACTGGAGAACCCATCCATAAATGAGAAAACTGCAAAACGAGCCGTATTATCCACCAACGTGTCAATATGCGGTAAAGGGAAATCATCCTTCGGACTGGCCTTGTTTAGGTCCCTGTAATCCACATACATTCTGACTTTCCTATCCTTTTTCGGTACAGGTACAATATTGGCCACCCATTCAGGGTATTTGGACACTGCTAAGAACCCGGCGTCAATCTGTTTTTTCACCTCATCTCGAATCTTGAGAGCCATGTCAGGTCTTGTTCTTCGGAGCTTTTGCTTAACCGTAGGGCATTCTGGTCAAAGCAGTAACTTGTGAACCACTATGTCAGTGTCTAGACCCGGCATATACTGGTACGACCAAGCAAATACATCCACATACTCTTTCAAAAGTTCTTCTAGTTGCTGCTTGACTTCTGCCCCTAGAGCTGCCCCAATCTTGACTTCTTTCTTGTCTTCTTCCGTGCCAAGATTAATGACTTCTATCTGTTCTTTGTAGGGTTGAAGCTCTGCATACTCATGGTGTGCCAACTTTACCAGTTGATCAGGTATTTCAAAATCTTCATCCTCATCTTCAGCTTGGTATATTGGTGAATCAAAGTCAGGAGGGAATGCAAAGTCATGGGATTCAATGGGTTTTAGGAAATCACTGCACGTTGGAATGGCTTGATTTATTAAAACACACAAAGACAAATGCAACACGCAACAAAGAAAAATTGTTTTGGTTTTTTAATATTGCCATTTTTCTCTCTTTTTTTAAAAAAAATGAAAGCAAAAGGAGTAAAGGAAAAAACACAAGGAATTTAACAAAATAGTTCATTTTTCATTGATTTTCTTGAAAGCTCGGGGCCCTTACAAAACATTCCTATAGCCTTGGGCATGGCTATGGATATTCAAAACAAAAACAAGAAACGAAAGACAAACAAATTACTTTAACTCAGGAACAACCAAAGGAATCTCAATAGCTTCCCAGTTGCTCAAGGCAGCGTTGCAATGATACACTAACTGTTCAAGGTCTTCATCTTTAAAATCTTCTTCCACATCACTGACTTGGAAACCTCCACTGATGAATACTTCTTTTATAGTCTTTGGACGTCCTTTGACATGTGTCGATGCTTCATCATGAGTTTGTTTGTATCCCAACCCTTGGCGATCCTTCTTTGGCTTTACCTCAATAACCTCTCCCCAACCTGCAGGAGTGCCTTCTTCCAGTGTATACTTGATGCTCCGAACGGATGCAAAAGACGGACCACTTTTAGCCACTGTTTCTTCCAACATCATTGCATTAGCTATCTCGAGTGCCTGAAAGGAAGTTTCTAACGCGCCCTCATCTGCTTCAATGTACTTGAATGATGACAGATTGCTCACCATTAGGTCCTCTTCACCGTGTACAATTACTAATTTATCATCCACAACAAATTTCATTTTCTGATGTAAGGTGGAAGTTACTGCCCTAGTGGCGTGAATCCATGGTCGTCCTAACAAACAACTATAAGCTAGGTTAATGTCCATGACTTGGAATGTAATATCGAACACATGAGGTCCGATCATGATAGGCAATTCTACCTCTCCAACAACCGTTCTTCTTGAACCATCAAAAGCTTTTACGATCAAAGATGTTGGTTTCATTTCTTCCCATGCATATGCTAGCCTTGCGAGCGACCTGGAGGGAAATACATTCAATGAGGATCCAGTATCGACCAAGACTCGTGCCATGGTGTCTTCCTGGCACCTGACAGATATGTGCAATGCACGGTTGTGATTGCGTCCTTCGTTTGGCAACTCTGCATCACTAAAGCTCAAGGTGTTATAGGCTGTAATGTTGGCTATTACTGAATCAAATTGTCTGAGAGTTATGTCTTTTGTCACATGTGCTTGTTTCAATACCTTCTGCAGAGCCTCTCTGTGAGCTGGAGAATTCATTAAGAGAGATAAGATCGATATCTTTGATGGGGTTTGGTGAAGCTGATCAATGATCCTGTAATCACTTTTCCGAATAATCCTTAAGAATTCTTCGTCGTTTCCTTCAGTACCTGGTACCTCTTGTTCTTTTGTTGCAGCAGGGGTAACCTCCTTTGGAGCGGCTACTGTTATCTTTGGTTGATAGATTCAACCACTACGGGTCATTTTGCTTGTACCTGCAATGTTTGTCACGTCTACTTGGTCGCCTTTTACTGTCTCTTTCTGACTAACGTTCCCTGATCCTTGGTCTATCACAGTCATGTCATACTTCTAGGGAACAACCTTTGTGCTTTCAAAAGGAAATGGTCTTGGTTTTTGAATAATAACCGGTCGAGGTTGATCGATAGCCGACTTGTTGAAAACGGGCTTCACACCTTTGTTGGTCGTTTTGAACACCGGAACTTTCTCACTTTTCTTTGGTAAATTAAAGACAGGCTCAATTACTGAAACTTCTTCTTTCTTCACCTTACTGCACACTTGTAATATTCCTTCATCAATCAACCTTTGTATACCTCTTCGTACCTCATTACACCCTCTAGAATCACTAGAACATTCTTCACAATCATTATGGGTATCCTCTATCAATCCTGCTTTCAGTAGTTTCTCGTGAAGTAACCTCAACGGGGTTCTAATCTCTGACACATCTCGGACCATCCTTTCATCTAACACTTCTTCTACTGCATTGACCCTTCCATGGTTCGGCAATGGATTACTTTTGACATTTGGGGGTACATCATTAAAAGACAATGTAACATCCTAATTTTTCCATACACTAAATAATATATCTAGTTAGATTTGAGATTTTAACAATGCTAGTTATTAAAAATTAAATGTTGAAACTAACACTTATAATAATTAATTTATTAATTAATTACTTTTTATATTTATTACTTTTATTCTTCAATTTGAATATCATCGTTTCATTTTATAAACTAAACTTTGAAATTTAAATTGGTACTTAAAACCCTTAACTTTAAGTTAATTAATTATTCATATTATTATTATCATTATTGTTGTTCTTGTTTTGTTATTATTAATTGATTTTATTTTATTTGAATATTATCATTTTACTCTATAAACCAATTAATAAATAAAATAATCTTAAGACAATAAAAATATCAAATAACTATCCTTTTTACTATTTTTATTATTATTAATATTATTAACATTTTACTTTTTATAAAAGAAATATATATCTCATTTTCTATTAATATCCTACATAATATTATGTCATGAAATCAAGCTCCCATACCTTTGTCATAAATTATTTTCACAAAGTCATACTAGAACACCTAAAGCACTATTGATGAAAGATTAGTAAATATTTGATAGAGACATATTTACTAGCAAGAGTTGAAAAGTTGGAAGGTATGGGCAAAAGATGATAAATTATGTTATTTTAATATTTTACAACTAGTATAAATAGGGGTCTCTTCCACCCCATTTTCATTCATTCAATCACAAATCATCTTTCTTACTTCTTTACTTCTTTCCTTCTCTAATTTCTTCATATAGCAATATTAGTTTTAGTTATCGAAGTTCCCACGATATCGGTTCGTAACCTTTAGAGTATTTTGTGGTAAAAGTTCTTCTAAAGTTTCAAGGGAGTTTTATACGTCAAAGTTCTGCCCAAATCATTTTCATAAGTAATCGGTTCTTGGCAAAGATCGAAGACAACACTTGTGGACTTTCAACAACACTCAACAAAAGGTGGGGGCAAGATTTCGTATACGATTGGGACGGTTAGCGTAAAATAACTTAATATATATGTGTGTAGTGGTGACCTAAGCCCTACTAGCGATAAATAATTAAGGAGAGCCTATTCTCAAATAATGATTTTCACAAATCACTAGGCGAGGTTACGCCGGCCTTAATTAATTATCATAGGAATAATCTTTGACAATTTGGTATTGTATTGTGCTTGCATTATTCGGTTAATTTTATAATTGTTTATTTTATTTATACTTGAATGATTGTGATTGATAGATTAAGGAAATAATCGGTTAATGAGAGAAAAACATTGCTAGATATTAAGTAATTGATCCCCATTAACATAAGGAAAGTTGGATACAATGAGTAGTTATATTTGGTTGGGTTCTGGCTAAGGAAAGACTTGGTCGACTATGCCGTTTACAGTCCACCTCTCTTACCTGGGAAGTTAACCATACAATTACCCATTATACAAACTGAACTTATTATGTAAGGACAAAGATCAAATATGGCAAGACATTGGATGGATTTGGTACTCAACCTAAGTATCTAGATAATAAGTATAACTTGAAAAGTTGATACGATAATTCCCCATTATTAACTTAATACTTATGGCTAAGAGTTGCCACAAGATGAGTGAGTGATCATATAGACTTGCATTAAGGAATGTGTAAGTCCACCGCCGTGCGGTATGGGACGCACGAGGTTGATCAGTCGCCTGCAATCCCGACGGGGATTATTATCTATGCATGCTAGGCAAGACAAGGTTCTTGGCCTGAATTCTCAGGGACGATCGACTTATAACACCTAGGCTCCATGTGAAGTTAGGTGGCGTAGCTCTTGGTAATTGGGAGTACGTTGGTGGCATGTGGTCTAGTGATATCTGATCTTGGTAAATGGGATAGATATCATTGACAGCGTTTAGTGGCCTGAGTCAGCATATAGTTCAGGGATGCATTAGAATAAATAAAGTATATGTAATTGTGGGTATAAGATACGCTTGTTTGTATAAATATGGTTTCCATATATATTATTATTTTACACATTCATTCCCACTTTTAAACTTGTACATGAATCTTAGCCCTGTGTCATTTTTGTTTTGCATTTTGGATTATTTTATGACGATCAGACGATGAGCTCGAATCTTGCGTACTTCCCGACAACTCAGAAGGAAAGGATATGAAGTGACGTGGAGATGTGTTACTATAACATCTAGATTGGGAGCTGTTAGTGTTTTGTCAAACGCTAATCACATCCCTACTACTACAGTCAGTATAAGTGTCAGTCTTGTTGGACTTAGGAGGTCCCTTTTGGTATGCTTTCTTTTTGGTTTCCTTTCTGTACTTTTATTTTATGTTTTATCTATGTGGCAAGGCCGCTAGTCTTAACGGTGTCAAACTCTGTAAAATATATTTGAAGCATATGTATGTGAAACAGTATGTTTTTAAATAATTAAGTATTGTCCTTTAAAAATTTCAAATTTTTCTGTATTTTTATAAGGTTTCATTAGAATTCCACTAATGGGACATAGGCTGTCTCATTTAATGGTATCAGAGCTGGTCGATTCAGCTCGGACCGTAAGTGTCTAGAATTATACTGACTGTATCAAGTTGGATTCCAAACTGGATGATAACTTTTCTTCTGTGCATTGAGTCTTCATCTTGAGAGCCTTCTAGTATAATGGTCTAGGAAACTTATTTAGCACACTTTATTTTTCCTCCCCAACGGTCACAAACCCAACGGTAACGTAACGGACACTTCACAAAATTCACTTTATAAATACTTCACACCCATCCATTATTTTCATATCAATTCCTAAATATTTATCTATACCTTTCAAATGGCTAAATCCTTTCTTTTATTCATCACTCTTCTTGTCATTATTTTGTTTGTTATTGGTATCATCAAGCATGAAGAATTAGGTAAAGATTTCGTAGCAATAATGATAATTATAGTTTTACCACTATTAGTCTTAGCTTGGTTTACAAGTAGAGGTTTTTGAATGAGACATGGTCACGATTTTTGTAATCGTTGTTATTAAATAAATTGATACATTTTTGTTTATACATTAAATGTTGATTATGTTTTCCTGAATTCTAGTTATATTTAAGATATTAATTCAACATTTTAGACACAATTATCCCTTGCCTGTGGGAGACTTGATAAAAATCCTTATCGATGAATCATTCATTGGGATATAAATATACATAATTGTTATGTTCTTTATGTCTTGTGAATGATTGAACCTAATAACTATTCCTTTTCAGGAAGTTATGGTTCAGAACGTCAGAGGTGCGAGGCGTGGTAGGAGTGCTGCTAGAGGCACTACTAGAGGTATACGTAGGAATGCGAGTGATGAAGTTACTCCTGAAGGAGCACCTACCATTCCCATTGGACGAGAAGATCATTCCCAAACTGGAACGAACTCTCAAGCTGACACTCGAGATGTTCGTGAACTTGCTGCAGCTGTGTTAGTTCAAACACAACAAAATGCTCAAATCCTGCAAATCACTCGAGATCATCAACTCTTTCAGCAACAACAAAGGGAAATGGTGCATGAGGATACAGGATTGAACTCGTTTCTGAAAGGAAAACCACCACAGTTTGGTGGTGACTTTAATCCGGAGGGTGCTGAGAAATGGTTGCAAGAAATGGAGAAGATATTTTCTTTCACTCACTGTAGAGAGAATAGAAGGGTTGGTTATGCAACATTCATGCTGACAGGCGATGCTGAAGCTTGGTGGAGAGGAAAGTATAGATTATTGGAAGAGGAAGGAAGAGAAATCAATTGGACCTTGTTCAAAGAAGAATTTTTGGGGAAGTATTTTCCAAAGTTATGTAGGAAAGAGAAGGAGAGAGAATTTCAGAATCTACGTCAAGGTGTGATGACGGTGGGAGAATATACTAGGAAGTTTGAATCCTTGCTAAAGTATTCTGAGTTTTACCGCTTGCATCCAAGGGAAGAATGGATGTGTGAAAAGTATCAAGATGGATTGAAATATGATATCCAGAGGGCAGTTTTACCTCTGCATATTATGCGCTTTGGTGAGCTAGTAGAAAGGTGTCTGGAGTTGGAAGGGATTGACAATAGGAAGAATCAATATGGATCAGGAGGATCAACCCAAAACAACAATCACAAGGGCCACTTTAACCGAGGCCACGGAGGAAGAATCCAACGAGGGGGTAGGCCATATCAAAGGCCTACACCTTATCATAACCAGGATTCTAGAAGGTTAATGTTCAAGTGTTACAGCTGTGGAGGGGCACATCTTAACAAAGATTGTCCAAATAGAAATATTGGAACTTGTTTTCGCTGTGGTCAGAAAGGCCACTTTCTCAAAGATTGTCCCCAAGGACAAAGTCAACCAACAGGCCAGAGGAGCGGCCTAATAAACAATAACAACATAGGGAGAGCAAGAAATGGAGGCCCAAGTGTTGGTCAGAGACCTCAGAATCAAAATAAGCCAACCACAGGAAGAGTATTTACAATTAGAGGAGCTGAGATCTCAAAGTCAGCTGGGTTAATTCAAGGTATGTGTTTAATTGGAGATAAGTTGGTATCAGTTTTATTCGATTCAGGAGCTACACATTCTTTTATATCTACCTCTTGTGCTGAATTTTTGGGATTCGAAATTGTTGATCACGATTATAAGTTGACTATCACAACTCCCTCGGGAGAAAGAATGGTAACTTATTCAGTCTGTGTAGACTGTCCAATAATCTTAGAAAATAGAAGATTCTTAGTAGATCTTGTGGTACTCCCGCTACAAGACCTAGATGTCATCTTAGGAATGGATTGGTTATCAGCCAACGATGTCAACTTGAGATGCAAGGAGAAAATTTTTACATTTGGAGAAGATAGTGGAGAAATCAGCAAAGCTGAAACCCTCACTCAAAGTTTTATGATGCTATTCTCCATGTCAGTAGGAGAAACCCCTAGTGTGGAAAATTTTCCCGTAGTCTGTGAATTCCCGGAAGTCTTTCCAGAAGAAGTTCCAGGTTTACCACCGGTTAGGGAAGTGGAATTTTCTATAGACTTGGTTCCAGGAACTGGACCAATTTCTATATCTCCTTATCGAATGTCACCCTCAGAGCTTGCGGAGTTAAAGAAACAATTAGACGAGATGTTAGAGAAAGAATTTATTAGACCAAGTGTATCGCCATGGGGAGCTCCAATCTTGTTTGTGAAGAAGAAGGATGGTTCTTCTAGACTTTGTGTGGATTACAGACAACTCAATAAAGCCACTGTGAAAAACAAGTATCCTTTGCCTAGAATCGACGACTTGATGGATCAGTTAAAAGGAGCATCAGTATTCTCAAAGATTGACTTGAAGTCTGGATATCATCAGATCAGGGTGAAGGAAGATGATATTCCAAAAACAGCTTTTAGATCCCGTTATGGACACTATGAGTACTTAGTTATGCCATTTGGTTTGACTAATGCTCCAGCAGTATTCATGGATTACATGAATAGGATCTTTAGGTCATACTTAGATCAATTTGTTGTAGTTTTCATTGATGACATTCTGATTTATTCCAAGAATGAGGTAGAGCACAGAGAACATTTGAGAATTGTGCTACAGATATTAAAGGACCTTCAATTGTACGCGAAATTCTCGAAATGTGAATTTTGGTTGAAGGAGGTACAATTTCTTGGTCATGTAATTAGTAAAGAAGGTATTGCAGTAGACCCAAGTAAAGTCGAAGCAATAACAAAGTGGGAGAGTCCAAAGAATGTTGGCGAGATTCGAAGTTTTCTTGGACTAGCTGGATATTATCGGAGGTTCATTGAAGGATTTTCAAAGATCGCTTTGCCCATGACTCAGTTAACGAGGAAAGGTAAAAACTTTGAATGGACTAAAGAGTGTGAAGAAAGTTTTCAGAAGCTAAAGGAAAGATTGACTTCATCACCAATACTCATCTTACCAGACCCATTAGGAAATTTTGATGTGTATTGTGATGCGTCATATCAAGGTCTTGGGTGTGTGTTGATGCAAGAAAGGAAAGTGATAGCTTATGCATCAAGACAATTGAAGGTGCATGAGAGGAACTACCCAACTCACGACCTAGAGTTAGCGGCAATTGTGTTTGCCTTAAAGATTTGGAGGCATTATCTTTATGGATCAAAGTTCACTGTGTTAAGTGATCACAAAAGCCTGAAGCATTTATTTGATCAGAAAGATTTAAACATGAGACAAAGGCGCTGGATGGAATTCTTGAAGGACTATGATTTTGAGTTGCAATATCATCCCGGAAAGGCCAATGTTGTAGCAGACGCTTTGAGTCGAAAGAAACTTCATGTATCTGCAATGATGTTGAAGGAAGAAGAGTTGATTGACAAATTCGTGGATTTAAACTTAGGAGTACATCACAATGAAGGAAGTATATTCATAGGCGCTATTGTCGTGTCTAATGAATTTCTGAAATGGATCAAAGATGAACAACAACTTGATGACCGTCTAGTGAGCATAAAGGAAAATATAAGAAATGGTCAAAATGGAGAGTTTAACATAAGGAGTGATGGAATCCTAAGGTTTAAAGAAAGGTTGTGTGTACCTCAAAATCAGGATATTCAAAAGTTGATTTTGGAAGAGGGCCACAAAAGTAAGTTGAGTTTTCATCCAGGAGCCACAAAGATGTATCAAGACTTGAAGAAAATGTTTTGGTGGGTTGGAATGAAGAGACATATAGCAGAATATGTTCAAAGTTGCTTGGTATGTCAGAAGGCAAAGATTGAACATCAGAAGCCAGCCGGATTGCTACAACCTTTAGATATTCCAGAGTGGAAGTGGGACGGAATAGCCATGGATTTTGTAACCGCTTTGCCTAAGACTCAGAAACAACATGATGCAATTTGGGTGATCATTGATAGGTTGACAAAGAGTGCACATTTCATTCCCATCAACCAGACGTTTAAATTAGAGAGACTAGCTCAGGTATATGTAAAGGAGATTGTTAGATTGCATGGAATACCTTCAAGTATAGTCAGTGATAGAGATCCCAGATTCACATCAAATTTTTGGCATCAGTTGCATTTAGAGTTAGGAACAAAACTGAGGTTAAGTTCAGCTTATCATCCCCAAACGGATGGCCAGTCTGAGAGGACGATTCAATCGTTAGAGGATTTGTTGAGAGCTTGTGCTCTTGAACACAAAGGAAGTTGGGACGAGTTCTTACCATTGATTGAGTTTACTTACAACAATAGTTTTCACTCAAGTATCGGCATGGCTCCATATGAAGCATTATACGGAAGAAAGTGTCGTACACCTTTATGTTGGTATGAGGTTGGAGAAAATAAAATATTGGGTTCAGAATTCGTGCAACAAACGACAGATCAGGTTAAACTTATTAGAGAAAAAATGAAGGCAGCACAGGACCGTCAAAAGAGTTATAATGATAAGAGGAGAAGACCTTTGGAGTTCGAGGCAGGAGATCACGTGTTCATTAGGGTAACTCCTAGGGCGGGAATTGCACGAGCAATCAAAACTAGGAAGTTAACACCAAGGTTTATCGGGCCTTTTCAAATTCTACGGCGGATTGGACCTGTAGCGTATCACATTGCTTTGCCGCCAAACTTGTCTAATCTTCATGATGTATTTCATGTATCACAACTGAGGAAGTATTATCCGGACCCTTCACATGTCATTGAGCCTGAAACTGTGGAACTTAGAGATAATTTGGAATATGAGGCTATACCTGTCAAGATCTTAGATCATCGTATTAAAGAACTTCGTGGAAAGCAAATACCATTGGTTAGAGTCGTGTGGGATGATGTAACTGGTGATTCTACTTGGGAAAGAGAAGAAGACATGCGTCAGAAGTATCCACATATGTTTTAGGTACGCTAAATTTCGAGGACGAAATTTCTTTTAAGGGGGGTGGTAATGTAACATCCTAATTTTTCCATACACTAAATAATATATCTAGTTAGATTTGAGATTTTAACAATGCTAGTTATTAAAAATTAAATGTTGAAACTAACACTTATAATAATTAATTTATTAATTAATTACTTTTTATATTTATTACTTTTATTCTTCAATTTGAATATCATCGTTTCATTTTATAAACTAAACTTTGAAATTTAAATTGGTACTTAAAACCCTTAACTTTAAGTTAATTAATTATTCATATTATTATTATCATTATTGTTGTTCTTGTTTTGTTATTATTAATTGATTTTATTTTATTTGAATATTATCATTTTACTCTATAAACCAATTAATAAATAAAATAATCTTAAGACAATAAAAATATCAAATAACTATCCTTTTTACTATTTTTATTATTATTAATATTATTAACATTTTACTTTTTATAAAAGAAATATATATCTCATTTTCTATTAATATCCTACATAATATTATGTCATGAAATCAAGCTCCCATACCTTTGTCATAAATTATTTTCACAAAGTCATACTAGAACACCTAAAGCACTATTGATGAAAGATTAGTAAATATTTGATAGAGACATATTTACTAGCAAGAGTTGAAAAGTTGGAAGGTATGGGCAAAAGATGATAAATTATGTTATTTTAATATTTTACAACTAGTATAAATAGGGGTCTCTTCCACCCCATTTTCATTCATTCAATCACAAATCATCTTTCTTACTTCTTTACTTCTTTCCTTCTCTAATTTCTTCATATAGCAATATTAGTTTTAGTTATCGAAGTTCCCACGATATCGGTTCGTAACCTTTAGAGTATTTTGTGGTAAAAGTTCTTCTAAAGTTTCAAGGGAGTTTTATACGTCAAAGTTCTGCCCAAATCATTTTCATAAGTAATCGGTTCTTGGCAAAGATCGAAGACAACACTTGTGGACTTTCAACAACACTCAACAAAAGGTGGGGGCAAGATTTCGTATACGATTGGGACGGTTAGCGTAAAATAACTTAATATATATGTGTGTAGTGGTGACCTAAGCCCTACTAGCGATAAATAATTAAGGAGAGCCTATTCTCAAATAATGATTTTCACAAATCACTAGGCGAGGTTACGCCGGCCTTAATTAATTATCATAGGAATAATCTTTGACAATTTGGTATTGTATTGTGCTTGCATTATTCGGTTAATTTTATAATTGTTTATTTTATTTATACTTGAATGATTGTGATTGATAGATTAAGGAAATAATCGGTTAATGAGAGAAAAACATTGCTAGATATTAAGTAATTGATCCCCATTAACATAAGGAAAGTTGGATACAATGAGTAGTTATATTTGGTTGGGTTCTGGCTAAGGAAAGACTTGGTCGACTATGCCGTTTACAGTCCACCTCTCTTACCTGGGAAGTTAACCATACAATTACCCATTATACAAACTGAACTTATTATGTAAGGACAAAGATCAAATATGGCAAGACATTGGATGGATTTGGTACTCAACCTAAGTATCTAGATAATAAGTATAACTTGAAAAGTTGATACGATAATTCCCCATTATTAACTTAATACTTATGGCTAAGAGTTGCCACAAGATGAGTGAGTGATCATATAGACTTGCATTAAGGAATGTGTAAGTCCACCGCCGTGCGGTATGGGACGCACGAGGTTGATCAGTCGCCTGCAATCCCGACGGGGATTATTATCTATGCATGCTAGGCAAGACAAGGTTCTTGGCCTGAATTCTCAGGGACGATCGACTTATAACACCTAGGCTCCATGTGAAGTTAGGTGGCGTAGCTCTTGGTAATTGGGAGTACGTTGGTGGCATGTGGTCTAGTGATATCTGATCTTGGTAAATGGGATAGATATCATTGACAGCGTTTAGTGGCCTGAGTCAGCATATAGTTCAGGGATGCATTAGAATAAATAAAGTATATGTAATTGTGGGTATAAGATACGCTTGTTTGTATAAATATGGTTTCCATATATATTATTATTTTACACATTCATTCCCACTTTTAAACTTGTACATGAATCTTAGCCCTGTGTCATTTTTGTTTTGCATTTTGGATTATTTTATGACGATCAGACGATGAGCTCGAATCTTGCGTACTTCCCGACAACTCAGAAGGAAAGGATATGAAGTGACGTGGAGATGTGTTACTATAACATCTAGATTGGGAGCTGTTAGTGTTTTGTCAAACGCTAATCACATCCCTACTACTACAGTCAGTATAAGTGTCAGTCTTGTTGGACTTAGGAGGTCCCTTTTGGTATGCTTTCTTTTTGGTTTCCTTTCTGTACTTTTATTTTATGTTTTATCTATGTGGCAAGGCCGCTAGTCTTAACGGTGTCAAACTCTGTAAAATATATTTGAAGCATATGTATGTGAAACAGTATGTTTTTAAATAATTAAGTATTGTCCTTTAAAAATTTCAAATTTTTCTGTATTTTTATAAGGTTTCATTAGAATTCCACTAATGGGACATAGGCTGTCTCAGACAAGATCTTCTTTTCCATCTTCCTTTTTACCCTCGTGAAAGGCACAATGAGCATTTGGATTATAGTGAGGGGATGTAGTGTCTGGATTTAATGGTCGTGTTGTTACCAACCCCTGCTGCACTAAGGAGGGGTACAACTCTGTGTACGTCATCGGTATCTGAGGAAGTGGAGGTTTTGTTGTTCGCCTCCGATTCTGATAGTTCTGTCTGGGTGCCTGAGCTCTAGGCTGATGATGTTGTTGATAGGGTGGAGCGTTGGGCGCTCGTTGATACCCTTTTTGAATTGGCTGATATACAGGTGTTGGTTGCACTGTCTGATAACTGGGAACAGGATGACTGAAAGTCGGAGTTACAGCTGCCACATAAGGTTGTTGGCATACTGCAACGGATACATTGGTCGTTGTTGCTGGGTTTGCTGAACATAACTTCCTTGAGGCTGCTGAACAAAGCCTTGCTGAGGTTGTTGAACATAACTCTGCTGATACTGTTGGTAAGGTGGTCTCCAGGTGCGATTCTTTCTTCCCACAGTTACTGCATTCGTCTCCCCTTCCTTCTTTCTATGAAAATTACTGCTGAGCTTTTTTACATTGTTATTACCAGAACTGCTGGAACTGCTAGCCACCTTCCCATTCTTCATTCCTAACTCCACTCTTACCCCCACTGCTACTATATCAGAAAAACTGGCGGTTACTGTAACACCCCACTTCCCAAAATCATCTAAATTAATAAACATTATAAATAAACAAAATCAGAGTTCCAATTCTCCCAAGTGGGATATCACATAAAAACAACGTTTCCTTATAAAAAGGTTTTTCTCCAAATACAGCGGAATGTTAAATAATAAAATTCAATAAAAGTTTGATACGTTCACAGGGAAATAAAATATAAGTTCAACATAAAACAAATAGAAACGCCCAAGTCCCGTGCTACGTATCAGAGCATCCTAGACTCGACAATCACACCAATATCCAAGCTAGCTAAGCACCTGGATTATCTGTACTTCAGAAGAAGCACAGACCACAACAACAACAAAGGGGTGAGAAAACATGATCAAAAATATAATGGTAATGTAATACATGTAAATAAGGTAGTACAACACACCAAAACACCAAGATTCACCCCTAACAACACCATATGACGAACCTACTGTTCAAATTACAATATAACATATTATAATGCAAAATGCAACTCAACACCATGCATGCGGTACCGACTCGTTGGTTCATTCAATCGAACCTGGATAGATCACTTACGCTCCTCCTGAGACATGATCTATCCCCCACCATTCTCCACAAAGGAGTACGGATGAATCACTTACGCTCCTCCTGAGACATGATTCATCCCACCAAAACACCATGATATGCACACACCAATGCATAACTAATATATTTAGGCACTCAACCTGCACACGATCCTCCTGATCATATCATCATACATCAATGCATATATGTACAGATATAACATACACCAACACCATATAAATCAACCAGATAGTAAACAAGTTCATATTCTATCACCAAGATACAAACACATCCCACTACTCGGGGATACACGATCCTACTGATCACTACATACACATATATCAATTAATTGTCCACTAGTCATTATTATGGGAAACATGCACTATCACCAAGTACACAAGTTAGTTCCCACACTCATCATTCTTACAGTGCATCAAAGCCAAAGGGATCACACAAGCCCAAGCTCAAGGCCAAAACATCACAAAAATCACATTCTGGTTCTGCTACGTTCACTGGCATTCGCCAGGCGAACCTGCTGGCGAAGCCCTCATTTCACTATCGTGCACTCGCCAGGCGAACCTTCATTCGCCAGGCGAACCTTCGCTGGCCACACTTGCCAGGCGAAGTTCCTACCCTTTAGGTCTGGGACTTAATTCTGAATTATTCGCTGCCACTCGCCTCAGCTCGCCAGGCGAACTCTCGCCTCCCTTCGCCAACATTCGCCAGGCGAAGCCCAGCGAATGCTGCGATTCATCAGTTTCCTCACAATTCTGCAGTGCTATTCTAGGCCAAATTATACCTATCATCTCAACTCAGGTTCTCAGTCTATTCTAGTACCAATCTTGCACATTACCACGAACAATCGGTTTCTAAATCCTATTCCCAAAATCAACGCCTACGTATTCTACCGATACCTCAAAAGGTCACACAGAACCTCCCCTAAAATCATAACTCAATACGCCAAATTAACCAAAAACAACAATTCATTCAACGATTAATATCCAATTATCAACAATTTGTCATCAATCACAACATATCAACTCACAATATCATATATAGATGATCTTTCTACGGGGTTAAGGAATCCCCAACTACCCTATACATGTATAAACCATTTCCCAATCAAGTTTCTCCCCCCTTACCTTGTTAATCGGTTGATCGATGAAAGAACCCTCCAAGGTTTGGCCAATTCTGATTTTCCCCCGTTCCTTCGTTCTTCGCTCCCTTTTCCGTTCTTCTCACTTCTCTCCTTTCTATCGTTCTTTTTCCACTTTCTCTAACTTCTCACAATGTATCGTAAAAACTACTAACCCCTCACATTCTCTATTTTAATTCTCTAATCCCAATAATAATAATAACTTAATAATAATAATAATAACTTAATAAAATAATAGTAATAATAATAATATTATTATCTCACCAAAATAATAATAATATTAATAACAATAGTAACTATAATAAATATAATAATAATAATAATATTCCCACCAATATTAATATTATACACTATATTATTATATTCACCAAAACACCACCAATAATCCTCCCACATTAGGGACACCCACCAAACATCACCAAATACACCCCCACCAAAGGGCACACTAACACATAATATTTAAAATAATAATAAAATGACTAAATAATTAAAATGGGTGTTACAACTCTCCCTCACTTTAATTATTTTCGTCCTCGAAAATTACCTGATGGAAATAGCTCCGGATACGCTTCTCGCATCCTGCTTTCCAACTCCCAGGTCACACTGCCTCCTGCAGCACCTCCCCAAGCTACCTTCACCAAAGGTATCTCTTTCCCTCGGAGCTGTTTCATCTTACGGTCCTCGATTCTTAACGGCATCGTCTCAACAGTAAGATTCTCCCGAATCTGAACATCATCTCTCTGAATCACATGAGATGGATCAGAAACATACTTTCGCAATTGCGACACATGAAACACATCATGTAAGTTTGACAACTCAGGCGGCAACGCCACCCTATAAGCTACATCACCAATTCTCTGCAAAATCTCATAAGGTCCAATGAACTTAGGATCCAGCTTCTTGGACTTCAATGCACGACCCACACCAGTCATCGGATTAACTCTTAGGAATACGTGATCACCTACATAGAATTCCAACTCTTTCCTCCGATTATCATGATTGCTTTTTTGCCTACTCTGAGACACTTTCAATTTCTCACGAATCATTTGAATTGTCTCAGTAGTCTGCTGTACAATTTCTGGCCCAAGCACCATATTCTCACCAGTTTCATACCAACACAGAGGAGTCCTACACCTCCTTCCATACAAAGCTTCAAACGGAGCCATTTCGATACTAGAATGGTAACTGTTATTGTACGTGAACTCAATCAATGGTAAATGAGTATCCCACGCACCACCCTTTTCTAACACACAAGCTCTCAACAAATCTTCAAGCGACTGAATAGTCCTCTCCGACTGACCATCAGTTTGCGGATGATAAGCTGAACTCAATTTCAACTTAGTTCCCAAAGCTTCCTGCAAGCTCTTCCAAAATTCCGAAGTAAACCGTGGATCTCTATCCGACACAATACTGGACGGAACACCATGCAACTTCCCAATTACCCGAATGTAAATATCCGCCAGCTTCGTTAACAGAAAACTAATATTGAGCGGTACAAAGTGTGCAGACTTTGTCAATCGATCCACAATCACCCATATAGCATCAAAACCTCTCGCCGTATTCGGCAAACCTGTCACAAAATCCATAGTAATGCAATCCCATTTCCAAACCGGAATCTCTAATGGTTGCATAAATCCAGAAGGTCTCTGGTGTTCCACCTTCGTCTTCTGACATGTCAAACAGGCATACACAAATTGAGCTATGTCTCTTTTCATACCAGACCACCAAAATAATTTCTTCAAATCATGATACATTTTCGTAGCTCCCGGATGAATACTCAGGCTACTACGATGTCCTTCGCTCAAAATTGACTTTTTCAATTCTTCATCATCTGGTACACAAATCCTGCCTCTAAATCTCAACACACCTGTACTATCCAACTTAAAGTCACTATCGGAGTCACTCCCTACTCCAAGCATCAAATCTACCAATTTCACATCCAACTTCTGATTTTCTCTAATCATATCCAAGAAGTCATTATTTACCTGCAACATACCCAACATTACACTATCTGCAGTAGTCTCACAAACCATGCTCAAATCTCTAAACTGTTCAATTAACTCAATTTCTTTCACCATCAGAGCTGCCATATGAATTGCTTTCCTACTCAAAGCATCTGCCACTACATTGGCCTTTCCTGGATGATAACTCAAACTGAAGTCATAATCCTTCAAAAATTCCAACCATCTTCTCTGCCTCATATTCAGCTCTTTCTGATCAAACAGGTATCTCACACTCTTATGATCACTAAACACTTCAAATCTTGAACCATATAAATAGTGTCTCCAAATTTTCAACACAAAAACAACCGCAGCTAATTCAAGATCATGAGTCGGATAATTTCGCTCATGCACTCTCAATTGCCGCGATGCATATGCTACTACTTTACCATTCTGCATCAGAACCCCGCCTAATCCCATCTTAGACGCATCACCGTACACCACAAACGGTTCACTCGGAGTCGGTAACACTAACACCGGTGCCGTAGTCAATCTCTTTTTCAACTCTTCAAAACTTTCTTCACAGCATCCCATACAAAAACTTGGTTCTTTCTCGTCAACTGAGTTAATGGCAACGCCAAATTAGAGAACCCTTCAATAAACCTGCGGTAATAACCGGCTAACCCCAAAAAGCTTCTAATCTCTGTCGCTGTCTTCGGCGGTTCCCACTGCAATACTGCACTTACTTTTGACGGATCCACCGCTATTCCATCTTCAGATATTACATGCCCCAAGAAACTTACTTTCTTCAACCAAAAGTCACACTTTGACAGTTTAGCAAATAAATTATTTTCCTTCAACACTTGCAAGGCAATTCTCAGATGTCCTGCATGCTCTTCATCAGATTTAGAATAAATTAATATATCATCAATAAACACTACAATGAACTGATCCAAGTAAGAATGGAAAATTCTGTTCATATACTCCATAAATACTCCCGGTGCATTAGTCACTCCAAACGGCATTACAACATATTCGTAATGTCCATATCGAGTCCTAAAGGCAGTCTTCTGAATATCACCTTCTTTTACTCTCATCTGATGATAACCCGATCTTAAGTCGATCTTACTAAATGCACGAGCTCCCACCAGCTGGTCCATCAAATCATCAATCCTAGGTAAAGGATACTTATTCTTAATAGTCACTTTATTCAATTGACGGTAATCGATGCACAGACGCATACTACCATCCTTCTTCTTCACCAACAACACTGGAGCTCCCCACGGCGATACACTTGGTCTAATAAACTTTCTATCCAACAATTTTCCAATCTGAGACTTCAACTCAGCCAATTCCACTGCAGACATCTTGTACGGCGCCATAGAAAAAGGTCTCGTACCAGGAACAAGATCAATACCAAATTCTACTTCTCGCGTCGGAGGCAATTCCGTAATGTCGTCAGGAAACACTTCTGGAAATTCATTCACCACTGCTAATTCCTCCATTGGCACTTTGTTATCCATCGATAAAGTTGCAAAGAAAGCAAACACTCTAGTTTCATTTTCCAACAAGGCCCTCAATTCTTTATTAGACAAAGAACTTGCCACAACTTCCTCTTCAGGGGTCAGGAACAACAATTCCTTCCGAAAACAATCGATGTAGACTCGGTTGAACTCTAACCAGTTCATACCCAGAATAACATCCAACTTACCAAGTGGTAGACAAATCAGATCCACTCCAAATTCTCTACCGAAAATAGTCAGCGGACACTTCAGGCATACCAAAGAAGTAGTCACTAAACCTATAGAGGGTGTCTCAATAGTCATCTGTATCTCCAGAGTGGACGGCACCAAACCTATCCTCTCCACACAATCTACAGAAATAAACGAGTGCGTTGCACCCGTATCAATAATAGCAATCAAAGGAATATTATTGATAATACAAGTACCTCTGATCACACGCTCATCACTGGCAGCTTGAGTTCATGCCAAGGCAAACACTTTTCCACCAGCCGGAGACGTTTGAGGCTTCTTCGGCTTCTCACAATGTGTACTGATATGACCCTTCTCACCACAGTTATAACAGGTCGGCATAGTTGCTCTGCAATCAGCTATCACATGACCTGGTTTCCCACACTTAAAACATTTCTTGGCCTCATTAGGACAATCATTAGCACGGTGTCCCATACCACCGCACCGAAAATATTTCCCTTCAGCAGATGCTCTCCCATCTCTAGGCTTCTTATCAACAACAGCTTTACGTTTTCCCTTATCAGCAGCAACACTATAAGGAGTACCACTAAACCTCTGCTTACCCTTACGGTCATTAACAGCTTTGTAGTGCGCAATCCTTGCTCGGTTATCATTATCATAGATTCTGCTCCTGCATACCAGCTCAGGATAGCTCCTGATCTTCTGACAAGCAATCCCCAACTTAATCTCTGGACGCAGTCCATTCTCAAACTTTAAGCACTTAGAGGTCATTTCCCCTTCCACATTATAGTGGGGACAATACTGCACCAGCTCCTTAAACTTGGCAGCATATTCTGCTACAGTCATGCTACCCTGTTTCAGCTCTAAGAATTCAATTTCCTTAGCGCTTCGGATATCTTCCGGGAAATACTTCTCCAGAAAACCTTTCCGAACCACCTCCCAAGTAATGGTAGTTCCAGCAGCTTCCAACCTTTGGCGACTATTGTCCCACCAGGCTTCAGCTTCACCCTCCAGCATGTGAGTACCAAACCTCACCTTTTGTTCATCGCTACATTCCATAGTCCTGAAGATCTTCTCAATTGCCTTCAGCCACTTCTGAGCAACTTTAGGGTCCAGAATTCCTCCTTCAAATGTTGGCGGCTTGTTGCTCCGAAACTGCGCCAAACTCCTGAATTGGGCATCTGCAGTTTGATTCTGATTAGCAACCGCCTGCGCCATTGCTTGCATAGCAGCAGCCAATGCAGCATCGTTCCTTCCCGGCATACTTCTCAAGAAGAACAACACCAGGTTAAAAGATATTCAACTACATCATAAAGGACAGACTCAACTCGACTCAACAACACTGGCCGGACGGACCGACCTGCTCTGATACCAATTGTAACACCCCACTTCCCAAAATCATCTAAATTAATAAACATTATAAATAAACAAAATCAGAGTTCCAATTCTCCCAAGTGGGATATCACATAAAAACAACGTTTCCTTATAAAAAGGTTTTTCTCCAAATACAGCGGAATGTTAAATAATAAAATTCAATAAAAGTTTGATACGTTCACAGGGAAATAAAATATAAGTTCAACATAAAACAAATAGAAACGCCCAAGTCCCGTGCTACGTATCAGAGCATCCTAGACACGACAATCACACCAATATCCAAGCTAGCTAAGCACCTGGATTATCTGTACTTCCGAAGAAGCACAGACCACAACAACAACAAAGGGGTGAGAAAACATGATCAAAAATATAATGGTAATGTAATACATGTAAATAAGGTAGTACAACACACCAACACACCAAGATTCACCCCTAACAACACCATATGACGAACCTACTGTTCAAATTACAATATAACATATTATAATGCAAAATGCAACTCAACACCATGCATGCGGTACCGACTCGTTGGTTCATTCAATCGAACCTGGATAGATCACTTACGCTCCTCCTGAGACATGATCTATCCCCCACCATTCTCCACAAAGGAGTACGGATGAATCACTTACGCTCCTCCTGAGACATGATTCATCCCACCAAAACACCATGATATGCACACACCAATGCATAACTAATATGTTTAGGCACTCAACGTGCACACGATCCTCCTGATCATATCATCATACATCAATGCATATATGTACAGATATAACATACACCAACACCATATAAATCAACCAGATAGTAAACAAGTTCATATTCTATCACCAAGATACAAACACATCCCACTACTCGGGAATACACGATCCTACTGATCACTACATACACATATATCAACTAATTGTCCACTAGTCATTATTACGGGAAACATGCACTATCACCAAGTACACAAGTTAGTTCCCACACTCATCATTCTTACAGTGCATCAAGGCCAAAGGGATCACACAAGCCCAAGCTCAAGGCCAAAACATCACAAAAATCACATTCTGGTTCTGCTACGTTCGCTGGCATTCGCCAGGCGAACCTGCTGGCGAAGCCCTCATTTCACTATCGTGCACTCGCCAGGCGAACCTTCATTCGCCAGGCGAACCTTCGCTGGCCACACTTGCCAGGCGAAGTTCCTACCCTTTAGATCTGGGACTTAATTCTGAATTATTCGCTGCCACTCGCCTCAGCTCGCCAGGCGAACTCTCGCCTCCCTTCGCCAGGCGAAGCTTCGGCAACATTCGCCAGGCGAAGCCCAGCGAATGCTGCGATTCATCAGTTTCCTCACAATTCTGCAGTGCTATTCTAGGCCAAATTATGCCTATCATCTCAACTCAGGTTCTCAGTCTATTCTAGTACCAATCTTGCACATTACCACGAACAATCGGTTTCTAAATCCTATTCCCAAAATCAACGCGTACGTATTCTACCGATACCTCAAAAGGTCACACAGAACCTCCCCTAAAATCATAATTCAACCTATACGCCAAATTAACCAAAAACAACAATTCATTCAACGATTACTATCCAATTATCAACAGTCGTCATCAATCACAATATATCAACTCACAATATCATATATAGATGATCTTTCTACGGGGTTAAGGAATCCCCAACTACCCTATACATGTATAAACCATTTCCCAATCAAGTTTCTCCCCCCTTACCTTGTTAATCGGTTGATCGATGAAAGAACCCTCCAAGGTTTGGCCAATTCTGATTTTCCCCCGTTCCTTCATTCTTCGCTCCCTTTTCCGTTCTTCTCACTTCTCTCCTTTCTATCGTTCTTTTTCCACTTTCTCTAACTTCTCACAATGTATCGTAAAAACTACTAACCCCTCACATTCTCTATTTTAATTCTCTAATCCCAATAATAATAATAACTTAATAATAATAATAATAACTTAATAAAATAATAGTAATAATAATAATATTATTATCTCACCAAAATAATAATAATATTAATAACAATAGTAACTATAATAAATATAATAATAATAATAATATTCCCACCAATATTAATATTATACACTATATTATGATATTCACCAAAACACCACCAATAATCCTCCCACATTAGGGACACCCACCAAACATCACCAAATACACCCCCACCAAAGGGCACACCAACACATAATATTTAAAATAATAATAAAATGACTAAATAATTAAAATGGGTGTTACAGTTACCCTACTGATCATTTTCTTATAAAACTCTGGTCTCACTGTATCGACGAACCAATCTGGTAACTCTTTTTCGCTCAAAGGAGGTTCTACCTGAGAAGCAGTTTCCCTCCACCTCTGTGCATACTCTTTGAAGGATTCCGAACTCTTCTATGACATACTCAGTAACTGTCTTCTATCAGGGGCTAAATCCATGTTGTACTTGTAATGTTTCACAAAAGCATTAGCCAAGTCTTGGAAACTATGAATACGAGACTGATCCAAGCCCAAATACCATTTAGCAGGAGCTCCTTTCAGACTATCTTGGAAACAGTGAATCATTAACTTATCGTCTTCCACATGAACGGCCATTCTTCGGTAATACATAATCAGATGCGTTCGAGGACAAGTAGCCCCAGAATACTGATCAAAATTAGGAACTTTGAATTTTGGCGGAATTACCAACCCATATACCAAGCACATATCTCTGGCATCAGTACCAAAGATGTCATTTCCTTCCATTGCTCTGACTTTCCTGCCTATAGTCTCTACACTTTCTTTCAACTTATCATGTCGTCCGCTTTTTTCTTCATACCCATCAAGACCTTCGTACACTGGTGGAGGATTATGAAAAACAGGGCGTGCTTGAACCTGAACAGAAGGCTGAGTGTAAGTAGGAATAGCCTGAGGAACTTCTGGCCCCAAAGGAACTGCTTGTTGATTGACTATTGGTGGAGGTACAAAACCAGGTGATAACCCAAATGGTGGAACATTTGCAACAGTGACTGCCGTTGGGATCGGCTCTACAGCTATGCTAGTGATTTCAGAAACAACAGTGGCTTGAGTGTCCAATTTTGCACGAATGACTTGTAGGGCTTCCATGATCTGCCCCATGCCTCCTCGTAGCTCTCCGAGTTCATTATCAATTCTGTCCACATCCAAATTTTGTCCTTCCATTCTTAGGCGAGCTTGGGCTCGGGTGTTGTATCGGTGTTGAGGACTCAGTGTGATTCTTTCTGGAGACAAGACAGCAAGATGAGACACAACACAAGAACATGCACATGCAATGCTTATGAATGCCAAATGCAATAATGCAAAATTAATCATTCAAGGAATCCAAATAAATATTTGCAAAAATTATAGCAATGGGGAAAAAAGTCTTCATGGATTAATAACTGAGAGTTTTACAACAATGATTCTGAAACTGAAATACATCCTGCCAAATAATCTTTAGTTCCTTGAATGATTAATTAATGCAAATGCGAATGCAAAAAGGCTTCATGGAACTCAGATCAAAACATCATTTCATTTCATGGATTTTCAAGATTGCATTACAAAATATCTAGTACATTTTACAAAATCCTAAGGCTGACAGTACTCTAAATAAAAGTCTTCTTTGAGTTTCTTGATTTCTTCTTCCATCTGAGTCTTCTCAAGAACGAGTTTGTCCACGACTAACTTCCATGGAGTTGGCTGAGAGCTGGGAGAAGATAAACCTTCCCGTGTCTTCCTCTTCTTATAAGCAATCATTTCTTCGTCCTTCGCCTGTAGTTGTCTACGGAGTTCATTATTCTCTTCCATGGCCACTTGGTACTTGTATTTCCAGGCTACTTCAGTCTGTTGTGAGTTCCTCAAAGCAATCTTTAACTTCTCCTCTTCAGACATAAAGATCATTGTGTGTTCCTCCTCTAAAGCCATGGGTTTCTGCTGAGGATAAGGCATCTTCAGCTGAATGGGTCTCTTACGGACCCATCGGAGATAAGGCTCGAGAGAGATGCAGTTAGGTTTCCCTAAGGCTTCTTTTCCTTTCTTGTGCACATGACCCCAAGCTTTTAGAATTTCTTCCTTCAATTCTGAACTTCCTTTAAAGAAAATACTCTCCACATGAGCGCTGTTTGGTTTGTTCTTCAAAGGATATCCGAGCTGACAGCGAGCGAGAACAGGGTTATAACTGATTCCTCCATTTGTACCCAGGAGAGGTACGTTGCCAAAGCTTCCACAACCATCAATGATTTTTATTCCATCGTAACTACGGCTGTACAAATCGATATCAGAGTGGGTAAGAGCCATAATCTTCTGAGACCACCAACCTTCCTTCCAAAAAGCATGAGCCTTAGGTAAGTGAGAAATAAACCACTTATATAACAAAGGGAAACAGCAGATAATAATTCCTCCTTTATGCAAATTCCTCAAGTGAACAGAATGATATGCGTCAGCTAGTAAAGTAGGCACATGGTTTTTCTTCAAGAAGATCTTAATGGCGTTGAGATCCACAAAATTATCAAAACTTGGAAATAATAAAATCCCATAAATGAGCAAGGCAAAAATAGCTTCAAATGCATCCATACTCAAATGATCAGCATAATATTGTGCTTTTCCAACCAAGAAGTCTGCAGTCAAACCAAATACCCCTCCCTTAGTAACCATATTTTTCTGAATATCCACCAATCCCAAACGTGTAGCTTTAGCAATTTCTTTTTCCTTAGGGTCCTTCTTCATGATTGGAAAAGGAGAGTCTTCAAGAATAGGCAAACCAATCAAGCAAGAATATTCCTCAAGTGTAGGTACCAGCTGATAATCAGGGAAAGTAAAACAATGATAGAGTGGATCATAAAACTGGAGAAGTGTGGAGAGTAGTCCCAGATCCATCTTCCTTTTTACCTTCAACAATGATAATAAGTTCCCATACTTTCTCTTGAATCCTTCTAGATCTGTTATCAAAGTGCTCAACCTTTCTATGTCATCCAAGTTAGGACATTTGTAAGTGTACTTCATAGTTTTCTTTTTTCCACTGTCCATGATGATCCTAATGTTTACAAACAAGATATCTGAGTTCCATGAAACTTTTATGACATGATGTTCATGAATGCATGCATGCACAAACACAGGTAAGCACAAATTCACATATACACATGGGTAAACAGATAAAGGTTTTGGTTTGGAGAACATGAGTATGGAGTCAAGGTCTACCCACCCTAAAGGTATGTACTAAGGTTTTTCAACACTGCAGAGCAAGGTTCTAAAAGAGTTCCCAGAGTCCTCGACCCATCTTTCGGATATTGTCAATTTCCCAAATACTTGGTGGTCGATAATATTCTCAACAGAGTCTCGTCCAAGTGTAGTATCGCGTATAAACTACTTTGGAATTACTTCCTTATAGTCATCGCACTACATCCTAATAAAGCCATAGTGGGGGAAGAGGTAATCTAAAGGTTCTCTGTATCACGGGCTCCCATGTAGAAAGTAGTATTGTTTTCACGAATACTCGATCAACAATACTAACTCTCAGAAGGGCCTCTACTGAGCGGAGGTTTTCTCAAGTCAACTTGGTAGGGAATCAACTCCCTATAAGTCTCCTTGAATATACCACCATCCTATCATAAGTACGCTCAAACACGGGTATAGTGTTGTCTCACCATTCCATGTTCCCAGGATCCAACAGAGCACATATGTAAATATTTACAAGTATTCACAAATATAACAGGTATTCAAACAAGATAGGCTAAACCCTCAAATTAATAATCCCTAGTGAAGTCGACATTTCTGTTGCGGTGAAAATTGGATATCAAGCTATTAAATTAACTTGAATGTTAATTCTTTTACAACCGAACTTTATTTTATCTAAAGAAATGGTCTAAAGAAAGAAAAACCTTTTTCACGATGTAAGGACAACGCTTAAGAGATTCGGGGATCGGGGGTTGGTTATACCTAGGGAAGGTGTTAACACCCTAAGCATCTGTAGTACTCTACATGAACCTTTTGTTTGATTGCTTGCTAAGTTTGTGAAAATGTATTATGGATTGGGAAAAGATATGAGTTGAAACCTAAAGTTATATACACTAAGTTTGCTCGCAAAGACGTCGCATCTCCTGCCTACGTATCCTAACTAGAATAGAATCAGAGCAATCGTAGTTCACCTCACAAGGGAAGAAGAACACTTGATTATGATCAAGGTTCAATGGGGAACAAACATGAAAATGTTTGTGTGGAGTTTGACAAAACTCCCTATTCTAAGTTGTAATATTCAAAAGGGGAAGTAAGAAATCATGACAATAGTTCTTACACAGAGTTGACAAACTCTTTCCTAGGGTTCTAGTTGAAGAACACTCCTAGTACAGGTGGGTTTCTTAGACTTGAAGCAAAGTCTAATGGCTTCTAATCTAGGGTCAAAATGACTTAACAAGGTCAAAGGGAGGGGTGAGTGAGTTATCTAGGACATGAGGGTCAAATGGACAGACTTTTCCTTTGGAAGTAGACAGGAGAGGCAACTGGATGAGAGCTGACAAGTCTCATCACTCGGGGAAAGAAAAATAAAAGGAAAGCAACAACTAGATAAAGGTACATTCATGGTGACAACCATTAAATAAATATGTGGAATGATAAAGATGGAGGTACATTGATGACAATCAAAGCAGATGAATTATCAGGAACTATGACGACAGATCGAGTTCAAATAAGTTTAACGGATAAAGTAACATGGACATGGTAACAACCAAAAATGAAGCTTTAACATGTTAACAAACATTTAAGAATGAGAATGCAAACAAATATCACAGGAAAAACACAAGCATAACCAAGGAAAACTTATCTGCATCTGTCAATATGATCACAGAAAGTACATAACTTGCACCTAGTCAAAAGAGATGAAAAATTGGTCAAACATGAAAATAAAAAATATTACATGAAAGTACACATCAAGATGAACACAATGAAAAAAGAACGGGTGAAAAACGATTAAAATTGAGAGAGATACGAATTTTTGAAAATGGATAAAAAATGACAAAATTTAATAAAAGAGTTGCCCTCCTCAGGGGTCGAACTCAGGTACAAGGCGTGCAAGGCGTGTTTGGCATAATGGTATTACCACTGGGGTGGCTATACATCCGTTAATTGATCCCACCCCTTAAATATATAAGGGATACTTTCTTAGAATTTCTGGGCAAAAATACACTCAAAATACGATTTACGTTTTCACTCGTAACTTTCTCAATTCTTAACCAAAAGCGATGAAATTTATATGAATCTTGACCAGAAAAACATGAGGAACATGATGATGCAATTACTTTTCTCAGAATCTCCCTCCATTTAAAAATTCGATAGCATGTGTCTTTTGAAACTTGAAAATGCATTTTGAAGTGAACAACTTGTTACAACCATTTTTGATTCAAACCAAAGATACACACAACTCAGATATATGATAATGAATGATATTAGCACTTAAACCAAGCTCAAGGCAAACAGTTTATGAAAATGACATGTCAAGTTGCAATTTTTCTTTGAGATGCATTTTGCAATGAACAACTCATGAGAGTTGGTTTAAATGATAAAGAATCATGAAAGCAACTCATAAATAACTAATGCAAAGTTTTTCAATATGAATTTGATGCAGAACATGCTTATATGGAAAATTGGCATGTGAGTTGCTTAATGATGTTTTGAAAAGTGCTTGATGATGTAAAGTTCAAGTTCATGAGTAGAAACCCAATGCAAATCACACATACACTTTGGAAATGCATTAATAAGTGATATACAAGCCAAAGAAAAAATACAAACACAACCTGTCAAAGATTAGCATGTGAGTTGCAGTTTGAGTGCTTTGTGGTATGTGAAAGAACTCAAATCAGTTTGCAAGCCTGTTAAGTCAAACCAAATGCACACACAGTTCTCAAAAACTATTGACAACATGATTCACACATCACTGAGTTTGGAACAAAGTAAGGTTCTTGCTACCATACCCTCTTCCAAATAGTACCACTAATCCAAACTGGTTTGGGCAATAGTAGGCCTAACACCAAACCCTGCATCCAACCTGCATTGCTATCAACAACTAGAAAAACAAACCTGGGCTAACAAACCCAAACTTACACTCAGGTCTAAACAGAGGTAAAGTATGGCCTAGGAATAAACCTCCAAATGAGGTAAAACTCAGACAGCCCAGCAGCAGCCCCTCAAAAACTAAACCAGCCAACAATCCCAAGGCAGGCCCTCAAGATAATCCAACACACCACTTTGACAAACTTTAGAGAGGGCTACATCAAGGATTAATCTCATGATCCAAAATCTAGATACAAGTAGACTGAGAATTAATGTTGAATGCTTAAGGCTAAAAACATGGCCCTCAAGCTTATTAGTTGGTAAGGAAAGACCAAGGGAGTGGATAACCAACAATTAAGGCTCTGATAAGAATAGAGGTGGACAACCTCATGAGGTATATCTGGTCAGCCTACACAAAGAACTCACATACTCCTAAAACAAGCCAGCTATGCCCAGGCCTAAACATGACCACTGATATTGGTATCACAAAGTCATGTTCAAAGGGATTGCAAACTAAAAAATGATAGTCATCCACTATATCATGCAGGTCTCACACCTATTCCAACAACAGGCCTACACAACAACATCACACCATATCCACCAACAGTGATATTTCAACTTTCAACAACTATATGCAACTCTTATTCTAAATACCAAACTGAGCAGCAATTAAACATGTTCATCACAATGTCCAGAAATGTTTGGTATAATCAATATTAAAAGAGCAGGGCCTTACTGAATTCCAAACATCATACCCTCATGAAATCCTAGCATGAATCAATAAGGGTGTTCAATTTCTAACAGCAAATGGCCTAACTTAAATGACAACATTCATTTCTCAATGCCAATGCAGGCTTCTTAATGTAACAAGGCCAAAACAACAGTCTGAATCCAACAGTCTGAATCATGAGGTTTAGACCTTTGGTCTTATTCTGCACAAGCCTACCATGTCATCATCACTTTGACAAAACCTTGGCCTGAGCTCAAAGAGTGACAACACTCCCCTCCATAACTCCCATTAGACACACTAAACCTGCCCAGCAGGTCTGAGGTCTCCCTAAAAAACCTCCCCCATGTAGCAGACCAACCACATATTGCTAACAACCCTCATGCTGATACAAACCTCAAACATACCTCCCTGCATAATGAAATATTTTGTCTAGCCCAAACAATAAAAAAAAACCATGATCTTGACACTATAATGCTAAATGAAATGTTAAGGTAACTCAAGGAGTCAACAACCCTAACCACATCAACAGTGGTGAATAACCAAACCTGAATGTCTCCTAAAACCAACAACAATCTAATGGCTGATAGGATCCCAACCACATCAGAAATCAATCACAACATCAAATTCAGCCAAACTTATATTCTAGCAAAAAGCAATGTTAACAATTTCCTCCAAAACTGTTTTGACAGCAAAACAAATATTTCAACATACTAATATTTGAAACTTGACAAGAACCAGTTAAACACACATGTTAAGATTCATCAAATCCTTACATTCATCAAAAATCAAGTGTCATGAAAATCATTGAAAGTCCATAGTTCATATTTCTCAATATTTCTCAAAAATGCCAAAATATGGAAAATGATGCAAAGGGCAATGTTTATAAGCTACATACCTCTTGTAGACTTTGTTGAAAAAGCTAGAATAATCAAGAAACCCAGAGAACTTCAATCTACCTTTTTTGCCTTGAGTCCTTTCTTCTCTTTGAAGACATATGCAAATATGATGACAAATGGAGAAATGCAATCTACCAATGAATTCTAATACTTTGGACAGTTGAAAAACAATGTATAAGAGATGTTTGAGTGATTAAAACACTAAGCAAATGCTTAGAACAAGAATTGGTAGAATTTGTGGCTTTTGGTCAAAGTATCTTGATGTAGAAGTTGACTTTTTGCAAAATGAGGTTTTTGAGAGGTTTAATGGTTTAGACACCTTCTATACCATATCTAGGGATTGTGTGGATGATTGTTGGGGTGTTTTAGTGTAGAGAAATGGTTTTGGCAGCCCTAGTAGCAAGGCAGATTTTTTGGTGTTTTTGGTGGAAATGGTGATTTTGTGGTTTTGAAGTTTTGAGGCAAAGTGCACAAGGACAGAGGTTTCTTCCGGTTTTTAGAATGTATGTTGTGTTTAAAATGAGGTGGTGAGGACTTCCTTTTATAGGCAAATGAAGAGAGGGGGCAGATTTGGAGGTTTCTTCACTTTGAAGAAAGGTTTTGAACGTTTAAAATTAAACCTCCACAAGGGGGTTTCCTTGGCTGCAAGGCAGGTCTCATTAGTCAAGAAAGATGATGAGTTTAGTATGGCTAAGTGCAGGCTAGAGTGTAGTATCATGGTTGTTTCAGACTTGGCTTTACACCTCATGCTTACTTTTCACTTTTGAAGGCAACTTGCAAAGCTTGTCTTTTTCCATATTTCAGCATTACAATAGGATTCACAAGTTAGAATTGGTCAATTTTGATGAAAGGATGAATTCTTGAATTTTGACAATGTGGGACTAAAGTGAAAAACCACCAACTTGCCATGACCATAACTTTCAGCTCATAAATCCTTTTGAGATGTGCTAGTACTTTTTAGAAAGCCCTCAAATAGCTCTAAAACATTAATGTTTTCATGAGTTTCAATTTCCCAAAGGAACTTGGCCAAAAATCCTTCCAAAGTTGCTAAAAAATTAACTTAAAAGTGAAATTTCTTCAAGTCTTTTTCCCTTCTAGAAATGAATTTGATCATAACTCCAAATCTATGCATTTTCTGATCATGGACCACTTAGGGAATTTTGTAGTACTTGTCAAGAGCTTTCAAATGAGCTTTGAACCAACTCAATTGGATGTGTGGTTAAGGAGTTATGGTTTAGCCCCTTTCAAAACCCTAATTTCCTGATTTTTCGATTACTCCTTCATCCTTGATCCAATGGTCATGAAAATTGATATGCAAGTCCAATATGACATAAGGAGCAATTTTTTTTCACAACTTGAAGTCCAATTCCTAAAATTTGGAGAGTTGACTTTTCGGTCAACCGTACGACCGATCGGTGATTACCGAGTCGCCTGTTGACATTCTGGGCCTCCTGAGACTTTGAAACTTCTTGGATGAACTTTACTAAGCTATATGAACTTCATCAATCATAATCCCACCATTTAAACATCTTCCAACATCAAAATCAAACTACAATTGACTTTTACTAGTCAAAAACCCTAATCGGGTGCTCTGAAATGTACTGCTCTGAATTCTGGGGTAACAACCTCAAATTGGCTTCTCAATTGACATTATATGATACCCTTGACCTTGTTTATTATTTGAATGAGCCCAATTAGAATCCTTAACGATGGTATCTTGACCTCGATGGGTAATACTGCGTCCATCCTGTAGACCAGAGAGAAGGGAGTTGCCCTTGTCAAAGTGTGCACTGATGTTCTGTATCCATGTAAGGAAAATGGTAACATTTCATGCCAATATTTATTGGTTACAACCTTCTTTTGTATTATCTTTTTGATGTTCTTATTAGTAGCTTCAACAACACCATTTATTTTTGGTCTTTACGGAGAAGAATTGTAATGTTTGATTTTAAAATTATCACAAAGTTCCTTCACCGTCTTGTTGTTCAAATTTGACCCATTGTGAGTGATAATTTGGTCAGGGATGCCATACCGGCAGATGATCTATTTTTCGATGAAACGGGCAACCACTTGTTTGGTTACGTTCGCATACGACACCGCCTCTACCCACTTGGTGAAGTAATCGATCGCGACAGGGATAAATCGATGGCCATTGGACGCTTTAGGTTTGATTAATCCAATCATGTTTATGCCCCACATTGCGAATGGCCACGATGATGTTATCACATTAAGAGGATGCGGAGGAACATGCACTTTGTCGGCATAGACTTGACATTTGTGGCATTTTCGAGCGAAGAGAATGTAGTCTGTCTCCAAGGTCAACCAAAAATATCCAGCCCTTAAAATCTTTTTCTCCATGGCATGGGCACCTGTAACACCCCCTTTCTATACCCCCACATAAACAATTAAATCATTTAGGCACTTAATAAAATTCTTCATCAGAGTATAAATTAACACATGGTATAAAAGAGGCACGTCACATTATCCAGGAAATTCAAAACACATACAACACCTGCTCATAAAGATATGCAACAAAGGGTAAATCACCACAAAGGAACTTAGTCCTTAAAACCCACATATCAATATTTAGAATAAAAGCGGAAACATCTAAACATTGAATCACTTCATTCATGTAAACATTATATACATCAACAGTTTAATTCAAGTCATAAATCATGTTTACAAAACATTCACCAGTAGATACATACACAGATGTATCACAAAAGAATCAAAACAATTCCTAACTACCCGGTGCTACATATCAGAGCCAAACGACCAAAAAGAATGAAGCCACGCTTCACAAAACACCTCCAGCAAACCTACTCTGCAATGCCTCATAGAGCATCATAAAACAGCAAAAGGGTGAGAAACATTGTCATAGCAAACAATGCATATAATTATATATCTATATACACCAACATAGAATACACATAACATATTTCTCACTGCAACTCATCACAATTCATCACATACCTCACAATGTATATCTACACGACTAAGCATATTCACCGATCATGCTTCACAATTCACAACATTTCCACATAAACATTTACAATTATGTTTAATTCCACCAATACATCATAAATATACACAATTATGTTCATTTCACCAATACATCATATGAAGATGATAATGCAACTCATAGAGACCGACTCACGACTCTATGCAGATGCAAATGCGGTACCGACTCATTCAGCAGGTTCAATTGAAGAACCAAATGGAATCATCGCTCGTTACCGAAGTAACTCCCCATCGGGCCTACGATGTTCACCCATCACTCACACCCCACATGGGCACACGATGTTTCAGGATTGCTCACACCCCACACGGGCACACAATCTAATTGCTCACACTCCACAAGGGCACACAATCGTTCTGCAGATTCTCCATGGAATCAAATATAAACCATCACTCACACCCCACAAGGGCACACGATCATTTCTGCAGATCCTCCTAGGGATTAAAAATAAACCACCGCTCACACCCCACAAGGGCACACGAGGTTTCTGCAGATCCTACGCGGGATCAGACACACAAGAATGCAATCATGATGCTTCACATGCAAAACGACTCCATACACTCTTGAAATGCATACATATACACAAAAATATAATCATGCATTCTTCACATCATACAAGTACATATAATTATGCACATTCACATCAATCTCATCATGCATTTTTCATTCAATTCAAACAAATGCACAAAATTGCCAAACGGCCACATTTCACACTCCACGATCCACAATCTAGGATTCCCGCCATACGGCTACCCACATCACATCATATCACAACATACAACTCTGCATAATAAGAAAGGATTAAACATCATTAAACCAAAAAATCGGCAATTGGATGGAAAGCATAAGAAAACAACATGCTGACACGCTCGCTACCTTGCTCGCTTGGCGAGCTCCTAGCGAGTGCTCGCTACCTGTTCGCCTAGCGAACAAACTCGCGAAGGGAAATAGAAGCCACTGACTTGATTCGCTACCTCACTCGCTCAACGAAGGCCTAGCGAATGCTCGCCACCCCCCTTCGCTACAAGAGAAGAACACCAAAACCATTATGTCCAAGTCTTGGACCGTTCTCTACTGGCTCGCTATAGCGAATGCCCAGCGAATGCTCGCGACCTGCTCGCCTAGCGAACTTGCTAGCGAGGGTCTGCGAACTCAGAATTTCCCACTGTAAAAAACTCTGAAACTCCTCAAAATCCACCCGATTAAATTCCAACTATTTCCAGTAGCCTTAGCCCAACGTTCCTCGACTAAACTTAACCACTTATTCTCATTTTTAACCGTTAAAACTCGGCTTCTACCGATTAAATCAAATTCAACCTAAAATGGAAAATGAGCAAAACTCTCCCCAATCCAAAATCAAACCAATAGAAACATACATAATCATACACATCAAAAGAATAATAAAGTTTCACACCCTTACCCGATTAAATCGAAGCTTAGAAGTTGATTCTTGATGGTTCTAGGTTTTTCTCCTCTTCCTCCTCTTTTCTCTTCTTTCCTTTCTATTTCTTTCTATCTCTTTTCTTTTCTCTCTATTTCCACTTATACTCTTTCTATTCTATCTCTCTCAAATAACAACTAATTAAGGATTATCTAAAACACCCTCTAATTAATTCCCAAAACTCTCCGAATAATAAAATAACATAATATGTACACATATCATATTAATATTCAAATTTCACAAATATAATAATAATCAATCAAAATAAATCAAAAGACTCAACAAAATGGGAAATTCAAAATCGGGGCGTTATAACTCTCCCCCACTTCAGAAATTTTCGTCCTCGAAAATATTACCTGATCCAAAAAATTCTGGATGCGACTCTCGCATCTTACTCTCCAATTCCCAAGTCATGTTGCCTTCCGCAGCACCTCCCCATGCTACTTTCACAAGCGCAATATCCTTGCCTCTTAGTTTCTTAATTTCATGATCCAAAATCCTAATCGGTAAAACTTCAACCGTAAGATTATCTCTTACTTCAACTTCGTCCATAGGAATAACATGTGACGGATCCGGAACATACTTCCGAAGTTGCGAACCATGGAACACATCATGTAAATTCGAATGATTCAGAGGCAACGCCACACGAAACGCCACAACACCCACTCGTGTAATAATCTGATAGGGACCAATAAAACAAGAAGTCAACTTCTTCGACATCAAAGCACGACCCACACCCGTAACCGGTGTAACTCTCAAAAACACATGGTCGCCCTCTTGAAACTCAAGATCTTTCATTCTCTTGTCATGATAACTCTTTTTCCTACTCTGAGAAGCTCTCATATTTTCCTGAATAAACTTTACCTTCTCCGTTGTCAGTTGTACCATCTCCAGCCCAACAACCGACTTCTCACCAGTTTCATGCCAACACAAAGGTTTTCGACATCTCCGACCATACAAAGCCTCAAATGGTGCCATACCAATACTTGAGTGAAAATTGTTATTGTAGGTGAACTCAATCAACGCTAAATAACTATCCTAAGCACCACCTTGCTCTAGTACACAAGCATGCAACAAATCCTCCAATGATTGAATCGTCCTCTCGGTTTGACCATCTGTTTGCGGATGGTAAGCCGAACTCAATCTTAGCATAGAACCCAAAGCCTTTTGCAAACTCTCCCAAAACCTTGAAGTAAATCTAGGATCTCTATCTGATACAATACTCTTAGGAACTCCATGTAACTTCACAACCACACAAACATAAATCTCGGCTAACTTCTCCAAAGGATAACTAATATCAATCGGAACGAAATGAGCAGATTTAGTAAGCCTATCAACAATCACCCAAATAGCATTATGACCTCTTTGCATATTCAGCAATCCCGTAATAAAATCCATAGATATACTATCCCATTTCCACTCTGGAATATGCAAAGGTTGCATCAATCCACTAGGCTTCTGATGTTCTACCTTAGACTTCTGACAAGTCAAACATGCATACACAAACTGAGCTACATCTCTCTTCAATCCGGACCACCAAATGATTTTCTTCAAATCTTGATACATCTTATTCGCTCCCAGATGAATACTTAAGTTACTCCGGTGTCCTTCCTTCAATATCATTCTTTTCAACTCCACATCATCGGGAATACAAATACGGCCACGAAATTTTAAAACTCCAAAATCATCAACCTTGAAATCCTCATTCTCATTTGTCATCAAATTAACGAACTTCAGATCCAACTTCTGTTTTTCACATACGGTTGCAAGAAAATCATTCGTAATATGAAGCATACCAATTCTTACACTTCTTGGCGTCATTTCATAAACCAAACTCAAGTCTCTAAAGTCCTCCAAAAGTTCCCATTCTTTCATCATCAATGTAGACATGTGCAACGACTTCCGACTTAAGGCATCGGCCACCACATTTGCCTTACCCGGATGGTAATTCAAACCAAAATCATAATCTTTCAAAAGCCCTAACCACCTCCTTTGCCTCATATTCAATTCCTTTTGATCAAATAAATACTTCAAACTCTTGTGATCACTAAAAACTTCAAACCTTGCACCATAAAGATAATGCCTCCAAATTTTTAAAACAAACACCACGATCGCTAATTCCAAATCATGCGTAGGGTAATTATTTTCATGCACTCTCAATTGTTTCGAAGCATAAGCCACAACTTTTCCATCTTGCATCAACACACCACCCAAACCTATCAAGGAAGCATCACAATAAGCCACAAAAGGTTTCGTAGGATTCGGCAAAATCAAGACTGACGCTGTAGTCAATCTTCTCTTTAACTCAATGAAACTCTTTTCACAATCAGCATCCCAAATAAAAGCCTTTCTATTACAAGTCAATTGCGTTAATGGAAGTGCCAACTTCGAAAATCCTTCAATAAACCTCCAATAATAACCTGCCAAGCCCAAAAAGCTTCGAATCTTCGTAACCGATCTAAGAGTCTCCCATTGCATTACCGCATCAATCTTGGATGGATCCACCCTAATACCATCACCGGAAATAACATGCCCAAGAAAACTCACTTCCGACAACCAAAATTCACACTTTGACAACTTAGCATACAATTGCTTCTCTTTCAAAATCCGTAACACAACCCTTAAATGCTCTTCATGCTCCTCTTGAGACTTAGAGTAAATCAAAATGTCATCGATGAACACAACCACAAAACGATCCAACTGCTCATGAAAAATACGATTCATGTATTCCATAAACACAACCGGCACATTAGAAACCCCGAATGGCATCACAGAATATCCGTAATGACCATACCGTGTCCTAAAAGCCGTCTTTGGAATATCTGCCTCCTTAACCCGAATTTGGTGATAACCCGATCTTAGATCAATCTTGCTAAAAACACGCGCTCCAACTAATTGGTCCATCAAATCATCAATTCTTGGAAGCGGATACTTATTCTTAATTGTTACCTTATTCAACTGCCGATAATCAATACATAACCGCATACTCCCATCCCTCTTCTTTACCAACAATACTGGCGCACCCCAAGGAGAAACACTTGGTCTTACAAACCTCTTGTCCAACAAATCATTCAACTGCTCCTTCAGTTCTACCAATTCTGATGTTGGCATACAATACGGTGCCATCGAAATCGGTCTAGTACCGGGAACTAGATCAATAGAAAACTCAACTTCCGTTTCCGGCGGTACATCCGCAATCTCCTCCGGAAACACTTCTGGAAAATCGCACACCACTGGAAACACCTCAAGCTCAACTCTGCTCGCCACAGACAGCGATGCAAACAAGTCGAACAACTGAGCTTCGTCCGATAAAAGTTTCTTCAACTCTTTAGTGGATAGAAAACTCTCACCTTCATCATCTTCCAAAGAAGGAAACCTTACTAACTTGTGATAGCAATCTAAATGAACTCTATTAAATTGCAGCCAGTTCATACCCAAGATCACGTCCAAACCTTCCAACGGCAAACACACTAAATCCATAATGAAGTCTTTACCATACATGGTCAAAGAACAACTTACGCACACCAAAGAAGTAGTTACCAACCCCGAAGTGGGAGTCTCAATAACCATGTCTCCACTCAAAGAAACCATGCATAAACCCAAACGCTTAGCACACTCAAGAGAAATGAACGAATGAGTCGCTCCAGTATCAATAAATGCAACTAAAGGCATATTATTAATAAAACATGTACCTTTAATCAAGCGATCCGCATTAGTAGTGTCTGAACCTGCTAATGCAAATACTTTTCCATCCGACTGAGCTTGCTTTGGTTTGGTATACTTGGTACTAATATGACCAACTTCCCCACAATTAAAACACTTTACCACATTCCTTCTACAACCAGAAGTGGCATGTCCAAGACTTCCACAATTAGCACACTTCTCCACATACTTCCCACATTCAAAAGATTTGTGGCCCATCACGCCACACTTGTAACATTTGACCGCACCAGAACTTCCTCCTCCAGGTCTCCTATCAAAGTTTCCCTTATACTTGCCTTTATTAATAGGCATCACATAAGGTCCACTCTTTAATTGTTGCTTGCCTTTCATCTCACTCAAACTCTTATAGTGAGTAGATCGAGCCCTACTGTCCTCTTCAAAAATCTTATAACATTCGGTCAAGTCCGAAAATCTTCGTATTCTTTGGTATTCCACCGCTTGCTTTATCTCAGGACGCAAGCCATTCTCATACTTAATGCACTTAGAGAACTCCGCCGTAACCGCCGTATAATGAGGATGAAACTGAACTAATTCCACAAACTTAGCCGTGTAGTCCACCACAGACATATTGCCTTGCTTCAGCTCAAGAAATTCCATTTCTTTTTCCCCTTTACACTCTCAGGATAATACTTCCTTAAGAATTCGGTGCGAAATAAATCCCAGGTTATTTCTTCGTCATTTACCTCAAGAACTTGTCTCATACTGACCCACCAATCTGTTGGTGTAAGCCCTAGAGGCCAATACTTTTTGGTACTTGTATCGGATTATTCGTTTAATAATAAAAGGAATTTCTTTATTATGTTTGTCTTTCAGAATAATAAAGTCCCTAGAATAGTTAGTCTGTTTAATGAAATGTTAAGTGTGACTTAATCATGAGATCCCATTAAACATAAAGACATTATTCTTAAAATATCCGTAGTCAAGCTTTATTGCAAAGTGGGATAACATTAAAAGCATTGAGACTATTATGAAGATAGACTGATGATCACATGTCATGGATCATGGATAAAGAGTTATCAAGTCTTGACATAGGTATAAATATTAGGAGTAATATTTATACCGGATTGACCCGCTATGAGAATACTACATAGTATGTTATGCAAAGTGTCATAAGTTATTCTCATGGTGATAATGGTGTATTACCACCCTTCGACCTGAAACCACTATGGACCCTAGATGTAGAGTCGGGTGCTTTATTGCTGATCAAACATTATCCGTAACTGGATGATCATAAAGACAGTTGATGGGCACTCCACGAAGCATGCTGAGGGACATGAGTGTCCTAGATGGAATTTGCCAATCCTGCATAACAGGAGAAATGTCTAAGGGCCCAATATTGAACTGGACAAGGATGACACAGTGTATGCCTTGTGTTCAATATAGACATAGGGGCAAAAGGGTAATTGTACAAACATATATTATCACGAAAAAGGTTTTGTCAGATCACATGACATTTTCGTGACTTGGGTAGCAGTGATGTGTTGCTAGATACCGCTTACTGTTTATTATGTTAAATATATACTTTAATATAATTATCAACGTTACGAAATCCTACAAGGTCACACACATAAGGACAGTTTGATGAGAGATAGAGAAATCAAAGGAACACCGTAAGGTACGGTGCACTTAAGTGAAAAATAGAAATTCGGATAATATAATAATAATTATTGTTATTTTATAATGGTTATAAAATAATAATAAAATAAATATATTTATTATAATAATAGTTATTATAATAATATATAATATTATTATGGATCATGTGAATTGGGTTTTTAGCCCGCAGCCCACAAGAGAGTCTATAAAAGGAACCCTTGTGATGAAGCTTTCACTTGATGCAATTTCGTTTTTGATTCTCTTTTCTCACTCAAATAATTCCGTTCATAAGCAGCTAGCACTGTGACCGGAAGCTGTTCGTGTGGACTGAGTAGAGGCGTTGCACTTCATCAACGCTTGTGATCGCTGCATCAAAGATCTGAATCGCCACAAAGAGGTAACGATTCTATCACTGACCATGCTCATTCGTAAGGATCACTAAAGGAAATTTTTGTTTTCCGCTGCGTTTAGATCGCAATTTTCCTTCAGTGGTATCAGAGCCACTTACGAAACCATGGATCTGATAGCTGTTAAATTTCCGTCTTTTCTGTATTTGATTCGATTAAAACACAGAATGAATTTAACAATAAACGATTAATTAAATTTGGCATCTGTTGTGTACGATTTGGATGATTGATGTTGATTATGCTTCATAAACCGACATTAGTATGGTGAAGTTGTGCGATACATTGATCATCCATAGGTTACACAATTAGATCGATCACTTTTATATAAGATATAAGAAATTCTGATGCAAAGATGGTATATGGGATATACTGTTTTGATTTCATCCATTCAATCACATAAGGATTGTAATTCTTTTGAAAGATCATCATTTTCATTCGCTTCGGAATCCGACGTTAGTATGGTGAAGCAATGACATGTTGATCTATCATATTGAGTTATCAATCGTGTTGTGTTTGACGGCATGAAATTGTTGCATTAGGATTAATGGCAGTACAAGTGTTGTATTGCCGCAGACTTTTCCGGTTGGGGTTGTAAATGCACAAAAGTTGTGCAGGAAACGACGTGAAATACAATGAAGTGAAATACGACGTGAACCACCGTCCGCTGACCGGGCAGCGGAACCCCCAACTAAGTCTGCAAAGTGTGATCAATCAGCCGAAATTTAATTTAGTTTATTTAATTATCGGAATTTTAAACTAATAATAAAAGTGTGTTTATTATTATTTATTTGTGGTGATCAGTTATGGCCTTAGTTTATCCTTTATTATTGTTTTGGGAATTTTGAATACGGCCTGCGTGTCGTGCCTCTCTCTCAATCTCTTTATGTAACTTCTTTTCTCATCTCACTCCCTCGTATGTAAAACGAGTTTTCTTATATGTAATGTAATATTATGTTATGAAAAAAAAAAGGAAGTATTCAATATTAAAGGAGGATAACCTTGGAGATCATACTTGGCGAAGCTTAGATCGTTATTAGGTTAGCTTAGGTTCTCTCATTGGCTTGAGAGAACAATTGCGTTAGGGGCCATAATTGTATCTTTTTTATATGTATGTTGATGCATGTAATTGTATGTTGATGCATGTGAGAGACGTTTTGCATGTTAAGCCGGTGAGATCAAACTAATAACAAATTCCCTCAAAATTAAATATTAAGTTTATGCTTTCCAATTTTTAGCACTCATCAAGACTAGTATCAAGCATTGTAGGTTTCGCCTACGCGAGGTGCATGTTCTATATTAGTAAGGTGTGATGGGATAATTGTAATATCCAATTGCTAAAACAATGGGTCAAACTTAACTAAACAAATTATAATAAGATTATATATGTTTAGAAGCAAGAATTGGGAATGATTCATGTGATGGATCAGAATAAGGAGTTATTCACCCAATTGAAATTATTCGAGAGTTGTATGAGATACAATTGGAAGGAGTTCCTACCTAAATAACTTAGTTTTGTGTAATTAGCCTAACGCTGACTTAAAACAAAGTGAAACATGGATCTCGACCCACTAGAAAGTCTTCCAACGGGATTTTCCGAATCAAATGATGATGGTCATTTGTTTTGAATAAAATAGTGGGAGCATATTTAAAGGCCTAATTAAATATGTTGTTTTAATGATACTTATATTTTCATATTTCTCTTGTAGATTACCATGACAACAAACACATCAAACAATATTTTGCGATCCATCCTAGATAAGGAAAAATTGTCTGGGACAAATTTCCTGGATTGGCACCGTAATCTGAGGATTGTCCTCAAGCACGATAAGAAGCTGTATGTCTTGGAGACACTAGTTCCTGAGGAGGAACCTCCTAGTTCTGCACCAAAGGCAGAAAGAGATGCTTATAAGAAGCATTTCGATGATGTCAATGAAACCGCTTGCCTCATGCTTGCTACCATGAACTCTGAGTTGCAAAAGCAACACGAGAACATGTCTGCGTTCGATATGATCGGACATTTGAAAATGCTTTATCAAGAGCAAGCAAGAAATGAGAGGTTTCAGGTTTCAAAGTCCCTTTTTAACAACAAGTTAGCTAAGGGAGCCCCTGTAAGTCCCCATGTACTCAAGATGATTGGGTATGTGGAGAACCTTGACAGATTAGGGTTTCCCCTTGGGAAAGAACTTGCAATTGATCTGATCTTGCAATCGTTGCCAGAGAGCTTCAGTCAGTTTGTCCTGAATTTCAATATGAATGACTTGGACAAAAGTCTTCCAGAACTGCTAGGCATGTTGAGAACTGCTGAGCAGAATATGAAGACAAAAGGGAAATCCATTCTGATGGTCAGTAATGGAAAGAAACAGAACAAGAGGCCCATCAAACAGGGTGGTAGAGGGAAAGGCAAGGAAGTTGCCAAACCCAAACCCACTCCTCCTGTTTTGAAGCCTAGTGGAGGAATAGCAAAGGAGGGCACTTGCTTCCATTGCGGTAAGACCGGACATTGGAAGAGAAATTGCCCAAAGTACCTGGAAGATAAGAATAATGGAGTAGAGACTTCAAATTCAGGTATTTTTGTTATTAAAATTAATTTATCTACTTCTGCATCATGGGTATTAGATACTGGATGCGCTTCTCACATTTGTACTAATGTGCAGGGGCTAAAAAGGAGTAGAGATTTGGCAAAAGGTGAAGTTGACCTACGAGTTGGCAATGGAGCAAAGGTTGCTGCTTTAGCTGTAGGAACTTATGTTTTAACTTTGCATGTGGTTTAATAATTCAATTAGAGAACTGTTATGATGTACCTGCAATTAGCAGGAATATTATTTCCGTCTCTTGTTTGGACAAGTTTGGTTTTTCATTCATAATAAGGAACAATTGTTGCTCCATTTATTTGAATGATATATTCTATGCTACTGCAAAAATGAATAATGGACTATATGTCCTTGATCTTGAAATGCCAATTTATAACATTAATACTAAAAGGTTGAAACCTAATGAGTTGAATCCATCTTACCTTTGGCACTGTCGATTAGGCCACATAAATGAGAAACGCATTTCCAAACTCCATAAAGATGGACTCTTGGACTCTTTTGATTATGAATCATATGAGACATGCAGATCTTGTTTAATTGGAAAGATGACAAAGTCCCCATTCACAGGAAAAGGTGAAAGGGCTAATGATCTTTTGGCACTCATACATACTGATGTATGTGGACCACTGAACATACCAGCCAGAGGAGGTTTTCAGTACTTCATCACCTTTACTGATGACTTCAGTAGATACGGATATGTGTATTTAATGAAACACAAATCTGAGTCCTTTGAAAAGTTCAAGGAATTCAAGAATGAAGTACAAAACAAACTAGGTAAGAATATTAAAGTTCTTCGATCAGATCGAGGCGGTGAATATTTAAGCCTAGAATTTGATGACCATCTAAAAGAGTATGGGATTCTATCCCAACTTACTCCTCCTGGAACACCACAATGGAATGGTGTATCTGAGAGAAGAAATCGAACCTTGTTAGACATGGTCCGATCCATGATGAGTCACGTCGATCTTCCAAACTCCTTTTGGGGACATGCATTATTAACAGCAGCTTACACACTTAACCGTGTTCCATCCAAAAAGGTTGATAAGACACCATATGAGATATGGAGTGGTAAGAAACCACATATGTCTTACATGAAGATTTGGGGTTGCGAAGTTTACGTCAAACGACAAATTTCAACCAAGCTTGAGCCCAAATCTGACAAATGCTTATTTGTGGGGTATCCTAAAGAAACAAGAGGATATTACTTCTACAATCCTTCTGAGGGCAAAGTGTTTGTCGCTCGAACTGGAGTCTTTCTGGAAAGGGATTTTATTTCCAAAGGAAATAGTGGGAGGAAAATAGAGCTTGAAGAAATTCAAGAATCACAAAACATTGAAACACCTATGGAGGAACTAGAGCGGGAAACACAAGTAGTTGTGGAAGAGCAACCTGCTCAAGTAGAACAAGACCAGCGTAGGTCAAGCAGGATACGTCACCAACCTGAGAGATATGGATATCTCATAAGTGATCAGGGTGATGTATTACTCATGGATCAAGATGAGCCTGTGACCTACAAAGAGGCCATAACTGGTCCTGAGTCTGAGAAGTGGCTAGAAGCCATGAAATCTGAAATGGATTCCATGTACACAAACCAGGTTTGGACCTTGGTAGAACCTCCTATAGGAGTTAACCCTATAGGATGCAAGTGGGTCTTCAAGAAGAAGACTGACATGGATGGTAAGGTACATACCTATAAAGCAAGACTGGTTGCAAAAGGCTATAAACAAATTCATGGGGTTGACTATGATGAAACCTTTTCACCAGTTACAATGCTTAAATCTGTTCGGATTTTACTTGCCATCGCTGCATATCATGATTATGAAATATGGCAGATGGATGTAAAAACTGCTTTCCTTAATGGGAATCTTCTTGAGGATGTGTACATGACACAACCTGAAGGATTTGACATACCACAAGATGCCCAAAAGATATGCAAGTTACAGCGATCAATCTATGGATTGAAGCAAGCTTCCAGAAGCTGGAATCTTCGTTTTGATGAAACCGTAAAACAATATGGATTCATCAAAAATGAAGATGAACCTTGTGTCTACAAGAAGGTTAGTGGGAGCATGATCGTGTTTCTGGTATTATATGTAGATGACATATTACTCATTGGAAACGATGTCCCTACCTTGCAACAAGTAAAGACTTGGTTAGGGAATTGTTTTTCTATGAAAGACCTAGGTGAAGCAGCCTATATATTAGGAATTAGGATCTATAGAGATAGATCACAAAAACTGCTTGGCCTAAGTCAGAGTACATACATAGATAAACTGTTGAGACGCTTTAATATGCATGATTCCAAGAAAGGATTCATACCTATGCAACATGGTCTGTGTTTATCAAAAACACAATCCCCTTCAACTAAGGAAGAAAGGGATCGCATGAATAAGATTCCATATGCATCTGCAATAGGATCTATCATGTATGCCATGTTATGTACTCGACCAGATGTCTCGTATGCATTAAGTGCAACGAGTAGGTACCAATCTGATCCCGGTGATGCTCACTGGGTAGCTGTCAAGAATATCCTTAAGTACTTGAGAAGGACTAAGGATTCATTCTTGATATATGGAGGTCAGGAAGAGCTTGATGTAATTGGTTACACTGATGCTAGCTTCCAGACAGATAAGGATGATTTTAGATCACAATCTGGTTATGTGTTCTGTCTCAATGGTGGCGCTGTGAGCTGGAAAAGTTCAAAGCAAGAAACAATTGCTGATTCTACAACTGAGGCCAAGTATATTACTGCCTCAAATGTAGCAAAGGAAGCTGTTTGGATCAAGAAGTTCATTAGTGAACTAGGCATAGTCCCTAGCATTCTGGATCCCATTGGTTTATATTGTTATAACAATGGTGCTATCGCACAAGCTAAGGAGCCTAGATCTCACCAACGATCCAAACACATACTTAGGCGTTATCACCTCATTCGAGAGATAATCGATCGGGGAGATGTGAAGATATGCAGAGTACCTACACTTGACAATATCGCTGACCCATTAACAAAGCCTCTTGCGCAACAGAAGCATGATGGTCATACTAGATCTATGGGTATTAAGGGTATGCCTAATTGGCTCTAGTGCTAGTGGGAGATTGTTGGTGTAAGCCCTAGAGGCCAATACTTTTTGGTACTTGTATCGGATTATTCGTTTAATGATAAAAGGAATTTCTTTATTATGTTTGTTTTTCAGAATAATAAAGTCCCTAGAATAGTTAGTCTGTTTAATGAAATGTTAAGTGTGACTTAATCATGAGATCCCATTAAACATAAAGACATTATTCTTAAAATATCCGTAGTCAAGCTTTATTGCAAAGTGGGATAACATTAAAAGCATTGAGACTATTATGAAGATAGACTGATGATCACATCTCATGGATCATGGATAAAGAGTTATCAAGTCTTGACATAGGTATAAATATTAGGAGTAATATTTATACCGGATTGACCCGCTATGAGAATACTACATAGTATGTTATGCAAAGTGTCATAAGTTATTCTCATGGTGATAATGGTGTATTACCACCCTTCGACCTGAAACCACTATGGACCCTAGATGTAGAGTCGGGTGCTTTATTGCTGATCAAACATTATCCGTAACTGGATGATCATAAAGACAGTTGATGGGCACTCCACGAAGCATGCCGAGGGACATGAGTGTCCTAGATGGAATTTGCCAATCCTGCATAACAGGAGAAATGTCTAAGGGCCCAATATTGAACTGGACAAGGATCACACAGTGTATGCCTTGTGTTCAATATAGACATAGCGGCAAAAGGGTAATTGTACAAACATATATTATCACGAAAAAGGTTTTGTCAGATCACATGACATTTTCGTGACTTGGGTAGCAGTGATGTGTTGCTAGATACCGCTTATTGTTTATTATGTTAAATATATAATTTAATATAATTATCAACGTTACGAAATCCTACAGGGTCACACACATAAGGACAGTTTGATGAGAGATAGAGAAATCAAAGGAACACCGTAAGGTACGGTGCACTTAAGTGAAAAATAGAAATTCGGATAATATAATAATAATTATTGTTATTTTATAATGGTTATAAAATAATAATAAAATAAATATATTTATTATAATATGAGTTATTATAATAATATATAATATTATTATGGATCATGTGAATTGGGTTTTTAGCCCGCAGCCCACAAGAGAGTCTATAAAAGGAACCCTTGTGATGAAGCTTTCACTTGATGCAATTTCGTTTTTGATTCTCTTTTCTCACTCAAAGAATTCCGTTCGTAAGCAGCTAGCACTGTGACCGGAAGCTGTTCGTGTGGATTGAGTAGTGGCGTTGCACTTCATCAACGCTTGTGATCGCTGCATCAAAGATCTGAATCGCCACAAAGAGGTAACGATTCTATCACTGACCATGCTCATTCGTAAGGATCACTAAAGGAAATTTTTGTTTTCCGCTGCGTTTAGATCGCAATTTTCCTTCACAATCGTCGGCTTCTTCTCTCAACATGTGAGTTCCAAGTCTCACCTTGTTTCCTTCGACACATCTCATAACTCTAAAGATTCTCTCAATCTCCTTCAACCAGATCTGAGCACTGTCCGGATCAAACCTCCCCTTGAATACCAGCGGCTGATTCTTTCTAAACTCATCATTAGCGTTTGCATTTGGTGCACCTTGCACCTCCCTAGCCATTGCCTCCAACGCCGCAGCCATAGCATTGTCATTACGACCAGCCATATTCTGATGATTCCCAAAAATAACAACAAGGTTAAACAACCGTTCAACCAACATAACCACAAGACAGACACAACTGACTCAACACTAGCTCTGATACCACTTAATGTAACACCCCCTTTCTATACCCCCAAATAAACAATTAAATCATTTAGGCACTTAATAAAACTCTTCATTAGAGTATAAATTAACACATGGTATAAAAGAGGCACGTCACATTATCCAGGAAATTCAAAACACATACAACACCTGCTCATAAAGATATGCAATAAAGGGTAAATCACCACAAAGGAACTTAGTCCTTAAAACCCACATAACAATATTTAGAATAAAAGCGGAAACATCTAAACATTGAATCACTTCATTCATGTAAACATTATATACATCAACAGTTTAATTCAAGTCATAAGTCATGTTTACAAAATATTCACTAGTAGATACATACACAGATGTATTACAAAAGAATAAAAAAAATTCTTAACTACCCGGTGCTACATATCAGAGCCAACCGACCAAAAATAATGAAGCCACGCTTCACAAAAGACCTCCAGCAAACCTACTCTACAATGTCTCATAGAGCATCATAAAACAGCAGAAGGGTGAGAAACATTATCATAACAAACAATGCATATAATTATATATCTATATACACCAACATAGAATACACATAACATATTTCTCACCGCAACTCATCACAATTCATCACGTACCTCAAAATGTATATCTACACGACTAAGCATATTCACCGATCATGCTTCACAATTCACAACATTTCCACATAAACATTTACAATTATGTTTACTTCCACCAATACATCATAAACAGACACAATTATGTTCATTTCACCAATACATCATATGAAGATAATAATGCAACTCATAGAGACTGACTCACGACTCTATGCAGATGCAAATGCGGTACCGACTCATTCAGCAGGTTCAATTGAAGAACCAAATGGAACCATCGCTCGTTACCGAAGTAACTCCCCGTCGGGCCTATGATGTTCACCCATCGCTCACACCCCACATGGGCAGACGATGTTTCAGGATTGCTCACACCCCTCACGGGAACACAATCCGATTGCTCACACTCCACAAGGGCACACAATCGTTCTGCAGATTCTCCACGGAATCAAATATGAACCATCGCTAACACCCCACAAGGGCACACGATCGTTTCTGCAGATCCTTCTAGGGATCAACAATAAACCATCGCTCACATCCCATAAGGGCACACGAGGTTTCTGCAGATCCTATGCGGGATCAGACACACAAGAATGCAATCATGATGCTTCACATGCAAAACGACTCCATACACTCTTGAAATGCATACATATACACAAATATATAATCATGCATTCTTCACATCATACAAGTACATACAATTATGCACATTCACATCAATCTCATCATGCATTTTTCATTCAATTCAAACATATGCACAAAATTTCCAAACGACCACATTTCACACTCCACGATCCACAATCTAGGATTCACGCCATACGGCTACCCACAACACAAGATATCACAACATACAACTATGCATAATAAGAAAGGATTAAACATCATTAAACCAAACAATCGACAATTGGATGGAAAGCATAAGAAAACAACATGTTGACACGCTCGCTACCTTGCTCGCCTGGCGATCTCCTAGCGAGTGCTCGGTACCTGTTCGCCTAGCGAACAAACTCGCGAAGGCAAACAGAAGCCACTGACTTGAGTCGCTACCTCACTCGCTCAGCGAAGGCCTAGTGAATGCTCGCCACCCCCTTTCGCTACCAGTGAAGAGCACCAAAACCATTCTGTCCAAGTCTGAGACCGTTCGCTACTGGCTCTATAGCGAATGCTCGCGACCTGCTCGCCTAGAGAATTTGCTAGCGAGGGTCTGCGAACTCAGAATTTCCCACTGTCAAAAACTCTAAAACTCCTCAAAATCCACCCGATTCAATTCCAACTCGTTCCAGTAGCCTTAGCCCAACGTTCCTCGACTAAACTTAACCACTTATTCTCATTTTTAACCGTTAAAACTCTGTTTCTACCGATTAAATCAAATTCAACCTAAAATGGAAAATGAGCAAAACTCTCCCCAATCCAAAATCAAACCAATAGAAACATACATAATCATACACATCGAAAGAATAATAAAGTTTCACACCCTTACCCGATTAAATCGAAGCTTAGAAGTTGATTCTTGATGGTTTTAGGTTTTTCTCCTCTTCCTCCTCTTTTCTCTTCTTTCCTTTCTATTTCTTTCTATCTATTTTCTTTTCTCTCTATTTCCACTTATACTCTTTCTATTTTATCTCTCTCAAATAACAACTAATTAAAGATTATCTAAAACACCCTCTAATTAATTCCCAAAACTCTCCGAATAATAAAATAACATAATATGTACACATATCATATTAATATTCAAATTTCACAAATATAATAATAATCAATCAAAATAAATCAAAAGACTCAACAAAATGGGAAATTCAGAATCGGGGCGTTACAGCACCCGCATTAGTGCCGAACGATCCTTCGTGCACTTCCGTCATTAATAGGTCCGCTTCTTTTCCGTCAACACATATGAGTAGAACCATATCGTGGTTTCTCTTGTATAAAATGTCATTGCTAATGAAGAATTTGGATGACAATCTTCATATGGCTCTCTTGTCGATTCTAGAGGCGTCAACCGAATATTATTGATTTTGAAGAAAATTCCTGATGTCATGAAACCAAGGCTTGTCATCAGACTCTTCTTCTGTCATTATGATATATTATGGTACAGTCCTTCTTTCAATGCGAATCAGAGGTGCCTCGTTGACAAACTAGACCTTCCACATTGATGCTAGCATGGCTAAAGCATCTGTAATGTGATTCTCGGCTCTCAGAACATGTTTGAAGGTAATTTCATCGAAGTATTCAATCATTTCCAGAATATGATCTTTGTAGGGGATCAATTTTTCATCTCGAGTCTCCCATTCTTCTTTGAGTTGATAGACCACTAAGGCAGAGTCGCCAATCACTTCCAAAATTTTGATACGGAGATCAATAGCAGCTTCTAATCCCAGGATGCAGACTTCATACTCAGCTATGTTATTGGTACAAGAGAAACAAATTCTGGCGGTGAAAGCAGTATACCCTCCAGTTGGATTTTTCAAAACATCCCCGATACCATGTCCATTCTTGTTAGACGCCCCATCAAACATCATCTCCCAGCGGGACCCAAGTTCGGGACCTTCCTCAGGACCGAGTTTTGGCTTCAGACGTTGAATGTACATTACATCTTCATCTGGGAACTCAAACTTGAGCAGTTGATAATCATCCCCAAGATGCTCAACAAGGTGTTCTGACAAGACACTGCCTTTGATGGATTTTTGAGCGACACACTGAACGTCGTACTTTGATAAGAGCATATGGCATCTGGCTAATCTTTCTGTTTGAGCCGACTTTTCAAATATGTACTTTATCGGGTCCATCTTGGATATTAGCATAGTAGTGTGACATATCATATATTGTCTCAGACACTTGGCCGCCCAGGCTAGAGCACAACAAGCTTTTTCCAAAGGTGAGTAACGAATCTCGCAATATGTGAACTTCTTCCTCAGATAGTAGGTTGCATGTTCTTTCTTTCCTGACTCGTCAGTTTGGCCTAGGACGCAACCCATTGAATCTTCGAATACTGTCATGTACATGAATAGCGACTTTCCTGGCACCGGAGGAATTAATACTGAAGGTTCTTGGAGATACTTCTTGATCTTCTCGAATGCTGACTGGCAGTTCTCATTCCATACAACTGTTTGATCTTTTTGTATCAACTTAAAGATTGGCGTACAAGTAGGCGTCAAGTTAGAGATGAATCTGGAGATGTAGTTTAGTCGTCCAAGGAAACCTCTGACCTGCTTTTCCGTTTAAGGAGCTAGCATTTCTTGAATTTCTCTAACTTTGTTGAGGTCTACTTTGATTCCTCGTTGACTAACAATGAATCCGAGTAGCTTGCCAGAACGAACTCCGAACGTGCACTTAGCTGGATTTAGCCTTAACTGATACTTTTGGAGTCTCTCAAATAACTTCAGCAGATGATCCAAGTGATCCTCTTCGTTTAGGGATTTTGTGATCATGTCGTCTACATACACTTCAATTTCTTGATGCATCATGTCATGGAAAAGCGCGACCATGGCTCGTTGATATGTTGTTCTTTCATTTTTCAACCCGAAAGGCATGACCTTATAACAATAATTTCCCTAGCGTATAATGAAGGTCGTTTTTTCCATGTCGGCCGAATCCATCTTTATTTGGTTGTAGCCGGGGAATCCATCCATGAATGAAAATACTGCAAAACTGGTTGTGTTATCCACCAAAGTGTCAATATGTGGGAGAGGGAAGTCATCCTTCGGACTAGCTTTGTTCAGATCCATGTAGTCTACACACATCCTGACTTTACCGTCTTTCTTAGGGACTGGCACAATGCTGGCCACCCATTATGGGTACTTTGATACTGCTAAGAAGCCTACATTAATTTTCTTCTTGACTTCGTCTTTGATTTTGAGAGCCATGTCGGGTCTGGATCTTCAGAGCTTCTGCTTGATTGGAGGACACTCAGGCTTAAAAGGGAGCTTGTGCATAACAATGTCGGTATCCAACCCTGGCATGTCTTGATAAGACCAAGCGAACACATCAGCATAATCTTTAAGGAGCGTTATAAGTTTGTCTTTAACTTCTGACCCTAACGATGTCCCAATTTTGACCTCCCTTCTTTCTTTCTCAGAGCCTAATTTGATGACGTTAATCTGCTCTTTGTAGGGCTGAAGATAGGCACCTTCATACTCAGTCATTCTCATCAATTCTTAAGGGACCTCATAATCTTCAGCACTCTCTTCTTTGGCTTGAAAGACAAATGGACCACTACCAGAAGTAACCGAATGATCAATGGATTCTGTGGGTGATGGAGGTTTTCTGCATGGTTTTACAGGTTTGAGAATGATAAGACACACACACACACACAAACATGCAGATGATGGGTTGATTTTAATTTTTCAAACAAAGTTGTCATTTTTCCTTTTAACAAAAAGTGAAAATGATAAGGAGAAAACAAAAACAAGAGTTTTAACAAAAATACTTTTTCATTCATAGATCATTTCAAATTTCAAAGTGGCCCATACAAAATGATTCACTGGCCTTGGGCAAGACCAGGAATTTCTTAAAGAAAACAAAGCTAACAAGCAAATGTATTACTCTAAAGGTAAAATGACATGGATTACCATTGTCTCCCAATTGCGTAAAGCTGCTCCGCCTCGGATTATCAGGCTGTCAAGGTCGCTTTCTTTGTCTTCAACAATGACGACATTCACATGTACTCCGCTGCTTACGAATATCTCTTTCAATGTCTTCCTTTTCAGGGAGCCCTCTTCGGATGCATCTTCTAGAGTTGGTTTGTAACCCAACCATCGTCTGTCGTTTTCGGCACATGCATTGACTTCTATGATCTCCCCCCATCCCAATGGGAGTCCTGTTTTCATTGCATCCTTTATACTTTGAACAGAAGCAAAAGATGGACCACGAGTTATGGATGAATCATCAACCAACACGGCATGAGCGATTTCCAAAGCTTGGAAAGCAGTCTCAAGTGCATCTTCATCCGCTTCAATATATCTGAAGGAGGACAAATTGCTCACCATTAGATCCTCTTCCCCATTCACTATGACCAACTGTTCATTAGACACAAATTTCAATTTTTGTTCTAGGGTGGATGTGACAGTGCCTGCTGTGTGTATCCACGGTCTTCTCAGTAGACAACTGTCGCTACCGCGAAAATAAGGTGTCGGCAAAACAGAAGAGTCGCCACCTTTCGTTATTTATCCCTCAAAACGGGAAAGGAAACGATCGGAAAAACCTGACGAAAAGGTATAAGACAAGGTCATCGCAACCATTGTCTAGGTTCGGGAGTCGGTTACGCAAGGGGAAGGTATTAGCACCCCTCACGTCCATCGTACTCGATGGGATCCATGCTTGTTGTGTTTATCTGATGGGTCGGTTTACTATCTACCTATCAAGGTTGGCTTAAAAAAAGAAAAGAAAAATGACTCGGCAAAGCGTCGCACTTTATGCCTACGTATTCTCATCAGAGAATGAGAAATCAGAGTCAACGTAGTTCGCCTAACTATGGGTTACGGGGAGGGTGGCTCGCCAATACATCAGTATTGTGCCTATGTACTCTCAACAGACATGAGAGATCAGAGCTTACGTAGTTCGGGATAATACGGCTTACGGGAATTCAGATTCATCTGTTTTTTCGAGTAGGGTTAACAAACTGTTCCAGCAGTTTGGCGTACGCAGCTCGACCCTTGGAGACTTAGGCGTTACCGTTTGCGGTAGAACTGGGAGTTAACGACACTCTTTTCTTCAGAAAAGCTTCCTTTGAATTATGGTCCCACGGGGCAAAAAGGTTTGAAGTTTGTTTTCTGTCTTTTACGGAAGAACTGTTTTTTATGGATGTTTGCAACCAATATCGCACTAGAGACTATGACCTGAGAGTGAACGCGTCGTATGTCACCCAAAGGGTGCCATACTAAACATCCAGACTGTTGAAAAGAAACTCTCCAACAATCCTTTCTCAGATAGCTTAAGGCTCGTAACGTACGACGTTAGTTAACCTTTATTACTGTATTTTAATTTGTTTTGAGATGAGAAGAGAGGGGGGCAACTAAGGGGAGACTATCAAGTCCTAATGTTGTCATGCCAAGGATTCATCCTATGGTTGAGGTTTGAAACAGGGAACTCCTAGAAGTTATCATGCATAGGTTTCAACCTAAAGTTCTAATCATCACTTCCTTATCAAAGGAGGTGAGGTTCCTAGGGGATCATGTCAATGATAAACAGAAACCAATAAAGCATCAGCTTAAACAGTAAACAGATATACAGTAAACGACTGTAAAATGCATGCAATGCAAGTGAGGGAGGAAATGTGTGTGGGGCATCAGCCTCCACAAGCTCATCTCAACCTCAAGCCAGATATGAATGACGGTAATCATACAGAAGAAATAACATGCTATCAAGCAAAATATAATAACTGCAATCATACAGAAGAAATGAAATAAAATGCCATCAAGCAAACACAACAGACCACAAAGGCAAGGGAGTAGGGCTCTACCAAATACCAGCAAGCAAAGCCATACAGTAAAAATACAAGCAGAGGGAGCAACTCAACCTCTAATGCAATCATGCTCCTAGTTTACATCAGTCTAGATATGGACTTATTCTAATGCATCAAGCAAATCAAGCAAGTCACATCAATACAGTTGCACAGCAAGCAAACAGACAGGAAAGAAAGCAGATCAACAGCTTCTACAGCTTCACAGCAAAGCTCCTCTGACAGCAGCTCAGTCCTCAGTCTTCAACTGCTTTTCAAGTCTTTCATCATCAATAGCAAGTGTCAGCTTGCTTCTTCAGGCTTCTAAAATATCAAACATAAGTATCAACTTATCCTCTCTTCTTTAGGCCTCAGCTTCAAAGTGAACTCCGCCTTCAGGCCTCAATCCTAATAGCAAGTGTCAACTTGTTCCTTCAGGGACTCAATGCACTAAACACACAAGCATCAACTTGTTCCTTCAGGCACTCCCAGCATTGAACTCACAAGTACCAACTTGCTTCTTCCTCAAGCTTCAGCTTCTCCATTCAATCTCCAATGGATCCCCTTCACAAGTATCAACTTGTTCTTCATCTTCTTCAAGCTTCAGCTCTCTCTTCAATCTCAGCTTGATCTTCTTCCCACAAATATCAACTTAGTTCTCTTAATCTTCAAGCTTCATCTCCAAGGGCAATCTTCAAACACAGAGAAGTATCAACTTCTTGCCTTCAATCTTCTTCCAGCAAGGAACTCCATCCTCTAGCAGGGGAGAAAGATTCATCTAACAATAGCAAAGTTTGGAGGATTAGTAGCAGAGTGAAGACCAAAGGTCACCACTAAGCATCCTATCATCAGAGAAAGGGACCCTCAAAGGTTCTACCAACTGGTAAAAAGCCACACATCCTACCAAAGGAGGGATGAGGCCTTCACATGGGGACCTTACATGATAGGGAAGAATGGAAGTGATCAACAACTTCCATATTTATGAAAGGAGAGGATCTATCTAGAAGCTCTGCCTACAAACCCTAATCTTAACACCTAATCAACACTACACCAAAAGAAGGGAAGATCTTCACATCCAAGCTTCTTCAAGCATTCCATTTCATCCTCAACTTGCCTTCATCTTCAACCAAGGGTAAAAACAACACAAGCTTACCCTAAGGGAACCTAAGGGGTTAATCTAGTCAAATTAGTGCACTAGAATCATCTAAAGTTAGCACCTAAACTAAAATCAAACTAAAATAGTAAACCACATTATAAATTCCTACAAAAATTCCTAAGGGACCCTAATTCAATCATGAATCTACCATACAAAATTCATAGGTTGAATCATCCACCAAGTCTTAGAAATAAAACTTAAATCACATGGTACTAACCATAAACCCTAAAAATGGAGCTCCTAAAGTTTCAACTTAAAACTACCACCTACATTCATCACAAAAATGTGAGAAAAATCTAAGGGGAACATGCATCTCTATGCTAGCTACACACAAAAAATAAAGGCAAGAATCATCACCAAATGCTCAAACCAAATTCATCAAAACAAGGTATCAACCATGGTTATTTTAATATCAATTAAAATTCAACAAATGCAAATAAAATACAAAATGCATGAAATATTAATATTTTTTATCTAAAAAAAACTAGATTCAATCCTGAATCCATGGAAAAAATAATGGAATTAATTGAGTTAGTTTTCAATTTTTTATGAATTATTTCCTAGGTCACAAGAAATGATGAAAAATAAAGGAAAATAAGAGAAATTGATAAGCAAGCGTGGCAAATAGCAAGAATACTCAGTTCATTTCTGGATTGGGCCAAGGGGGGGTGTTGATATCAATCAGAGTGCTAAGCCCAACACAACTCAATTAATGAAACGGTGCGTTTCATTCTAATGTCTCTCTTCAGAATTTCCAAACAGATCGTGGCCTTCCATTTCATGCTTGAGTCAAGGGTCAAACCTACATCCAACGGGCATGCGTCATCGTCCCAAATTTAAACTCAGATGGAGGGAACCCTTCAGACGGTGGCCTGAGTTGCAGCGCCACCGTCTTCTCCGGTGAGCCAACCTCCACAGGTCATCAAAACCCATAAAACCAATCAATATCCTACTCCAAATTTGATGTTGATCACGAATCTACCCTCAGAATTTTCAAATTCCATCTCTAACTCAAAACACGACGCTATTTTCAGAGTTCACTCAAATCCTGATTTTCACCATTCCTTAAATTAAAGGTCTCAAATTAATCCTCACTCTTCACTGATCAATTTCCACCATCTGGCCATGAATAACCCTTCAAGAATCGTGAGATATCATCCTCAACAAAAAATGGTCACACACCTATTTTGTCTCTAATTCACCAACTTATGATCCTAAATCCAACTACAGGTTACAAGGATCTTAACCACATACATATTTCTAAGTTTCTCCTCATAAATCATGCATAATGATGAAATATATAAACCTGGTTTCAGAGAGGTAACAGAGATGGTTTTTGCTCACTTCAACTGCCAAGATGATGCAGACACGTTCCAAATTCAATCTCCAAGCCTTTGCACGCCTTGATTTGGCTTGATTCCCTCTTGAATTGAAAACCCGATTTCAACTTGAACCTCCAAAATTTCAATGGCTCCTTCTCTTACCAGCTTAAATTCCTTCCAAAAAAATGGTTGAGCTCACTCACTAGCTTATATAGAAATGGTTAGACTCATCTAGAAACTTATGGATCCATCCAAATGAGATTTTGGATTTTCAATTTCTCTTCAAAATATCACCCATGGCAACCACCATTATGACTCCTTCTTGGCATGGCTATGTGTGTAATCATCTTCTCATGAGATTTTGAATTGGTTTAGAGTGTTATTTTCCTTGCTTGCAAGCCAAAGGCATGTGTTGATTATGTTACTTCACCATGAAGAAATAAAGTAAAAGTGATTGAAATTGGGCCCAATTCAAAAAATTAATATTTCCATTGTCTCTAAAATGTATTTTCCAATCAAAATGACCTATAAGTTTGTATCATTTGGTCACAAAATGACTTATTTGAATTTTTGACCATTAAATCCTTTTAATTCTTCCTTTTTTCAAAATTTCTTGAACCAAGTCTCTCCTTGAGCCATTTCAATGCCTCCTTGATGCATGGTCAAGGTTAAAACTCCATTTTGAGCAACTTTCTAGTTGAACAAAGTTTCATTTGAAGCCTCTAAGTTGGTGAAAATAGCCTATGATCACAAATGACCTATAATCACCAAATGTCCAAAATACCCTTGACTTGTCAAAGCCATAACTTGAGTTCTACAAATCCTATCAAGGACTTCTAGTACTCTCTAGAAAACTAAGAGGATAAGGAATAACATTCATGTTGACCAAAAGTTCATAGGAATCATCCTTCTAGGGCAAACGTTTCATGCAAGTTGGGTAACTTTCAAGCTCCAAATTCACATTCCTCAGATGACTTGTAACTTGTCAAAGCCATAACTTGGGTTCTACAAATCCTATCAAGGACTTCTAGCACTCAACCTAAAGATAATATCATGCTCTACAACAATCATGTTGGGGGCAAGATGAGATGACAATCACATATTGAGCTAAATTGCCTTGAAGATAGGGGTCAAACTAGGGGATTTTACACTGTCGAGCCTTAGAAACCCTAGCTTGAAACTTCTCAAACTCTTTAATCATGATGAGTTGACCTTGGAATCATCCTTAGATAATATTAATGCATCAATCCATGATCACATGGCTCTTGGATTAAGTCTCAACCTTCTCCAAATCATCAGTTGACTTAGAGTTGACCCAATCAAACCCTAATTGCACCAATCATGGTTGAGGCTTCTTATTCTTGCACAATGACCTGTCTAGGCCTCGAAGTGATCTTAAACACTTCTCATGAGCTCTCTCAAGACCTCAAGTCCATCCTCATGGCCTCAGAATCATCTGACGGCTTTCCACAACTCTCAAGTTAGGAGGCACACCCTCTTGGCTTCAACCACTCTCTCTGAGGATCTTTTAACTTCTCTGACAGGGATATCAACCCTTGAACACTTGAATAACCTTCTTAGCTAGCTTCATAGTCTTGTATATCTCTTGATTGGTAATCATACCTCTTGATCTCCTGCATACATGTCAATGAAATGCAAATGATAATGCTAATGTGAATGAAATGAAACATAAGCTAGGTAAAGAAATGTTGGGCAAATTTTGGGGTGCAACAGCTGCCCCTATTCAAACGGCTTGGACCTGACTGGGTGAGAAGCGAACAGCTCTCAAACAATCAAGGTAAAAGGCGGTTGAATACCAACAATCCCGGAAATTTTCCAACTGCACAAGTACACGGTACTCTGATGGGGACAAATCTTCGGAACATGAAATGATAGTTGCACGGCAACTAGCTGGATAATACTGCTCTGAACCTCCTTCAGGATGATTCTCTGATTTATCTGATATCATTGCATCCTCAAATCATCGAGGGATCACTGGTTACACGGTAACGGGTGATTTGCCAACCGCACAGGTAAACAATACTTGGATTGGTAGGAACATCTTCAAAACTGAGCATGACAATTGCACGGCAACTCTCTTGGAGAATTGGTCACACGGTAATTGGTGAAGGGTCTAAGCTTAAATCTCCGTCAGGATGATCATCTGATTTTGCTATAGATCTTTGTTCTCAAGTCATCAAGGGTTCACCAGTTACGCGGTAACTGGTAATGGATGGTTGATCGTGCCGTCAGGCATCCTACGTCATAGCAGAAGAATTCCTTATTGTCACCTATGGACTCATCGTGTGGCTAGGCACGTCGACAACATCTTTGTCGGACTTCATCAGTAAGTCAATAAGGGATCACCGGTTACTCGGTAGCTGGTGAATGATGGCTGATTTTTTCGTCGGGCATTCTGCGCCATTACAGAAGAATTCCTTATCGTCGCCTATGGAATCATCATGTCGCTAGGCGCGTCGTCAACATCTTTGTCGGACTTCATCAGTAAGTCAATAAGGGATCACCGGTTACTCGGTAACTGGTGAATGATGGCTGATTATGTCGTCGGGCATTCTGCGCCACTGTAGAAGAATTCCTTCGGCCTCGCAGTCGGACTTCATCAGTAAGTCCTGAAATGGGATCTTTAGTCATTCACGGGTCAATAGGGATATACAATCTTCTATCGTTAGGCACTCCATGTCAGCTGAGATAACAGCTTCGACATTGTAGTTGGACTTCAGCGGTAAGTCTAGGAATTTGGCACTACTGCCAGACTTCAATCATCAAGTCTTCCAGGAAATTTCAACTTTTCTGTTTAAAACCTGCTGGGGATGACACATCTCCGCTGGGGATTCTGGAGAACTATCAAGTAACTCTGCTTCGGGGATCCAGAAATCATTCTGGGTGAATCAACTCTGTTGCGGACTTCAAGAATCATCTTGGACAAATAACTCCACCGGAGACTTCAAGAATCATCTTGAACCAATAATTCTGAGGGAGATTTCAGGAATCATCCTGAGCAAACACTCTGCTGGAGATTCTAAGCATCAACTTGAGCCACCAACTCTGGCTAATTCACTGGGGATTTTTAAGAATCGTCTTAAGTACACACCGTTCCTGAGGAATTCAAGAATCATCTTGAGCAAACCATTTCGCTGGGGAATTCAAGAATCATCTTGAACCAAACCATTCTGTAGAGGAACACCTGCAAAACAAGAACGGTAACGACCTAACTCATGTTTCGTATGCATATGCTTTGACAATGGCGCAATGCTCCACCCGGTGGAAATGCTACGCATTCTTAGGGTAAATGCTATGCAATCATGCAAAATGTTACGACCCCATCAGCAAAATAAATGCTGAAGGGAGAATCCTCCTGCCAAGGAGAAAGGACAACTCTGGTGGAGGAAAGAATCATCCTGCCGAGGAGAAGAAATCACACCAATCTCAATTGGATTCCGCCTGGGGAAATGATCTTCAGCCGATTGCTGTGGGGGAACAAAGTTCTACAAGAACCTGGACCGGCTCATCTAGGTGTACGAACCACAACTGCTGAGGAAGCAATATCAACCGCAAAAATAAATTGCATGGTCTTCGCGGCTAAACCTTCCTAGAGGTACCGACTCCGGTGGGGAAATACAGCATCGACTATTCAACACTCTACTGGAGAGAACCAATCATGGCCTGAACGGCTTCCAAGGACTCGGCTATCTTGGGGATCTGCAAACTCGATTGGGGAGGAAGGAATCATCCTGCTTACAGGGGAGAGTGCACCTCTGCGGGGAAGTGACGATCCTTCAGGATACATCTGGTTGGGGATAGAATCTTCTCTGGTTGGGGAAACATATCAATTCTTACGATCTCATGTTCAGACTCCATGGGGAAGTGCTGCTGAACTTGCTGGAGAGGAAGGAATCATCCTTCTTGGGAAACATACGGCGTACTGCCTGGAATATGCTATACCTGTAAAAACACAAACAAACAAACAAGATACCCTTCTAAAAGGGACCTATCAGGGTTATCATCTTGTGACAATGTTCAAGTAATTCACTGCTTCAACAATCAGTGGCCTAGGCCAGTAAGTTTATGTATGCGCATTTTATCAAAAACATCGGCGTTCTTTTTCGCAAACAAAACAGATAAATGCTAAACGAGCAAACAGAATTGCTGAATAGTATACATTTTATTAATAACGAACCCCTGAATGGGTGAAAATGTTTTACAACAGATGCAAGCTCCTGGAATGAGGAAGCTGCGCAAATATAAAAACATAAATATACATCAGTATATACACAAATGTCGGCAATGAGGCGTAGACGAACACCATGAGTTGATCCCTCTATGACCCACTCGACTTCAATACTTCTCCGACGCTTCAGTTTCAGAAGAGATTGATTCAGATAAACGGCCCTCAGGTCTTCCAAACCACTAAACAATGAAAGTCCACACGCGGAACGCAGTCATTTGCTTTTTCAAATCCCTAACTTTTGCCTGAATCTCCCTTTCGGGTTTTCGATTCACCGGGATACCCTTTTTTGCCAAAGTCGCCCTTTCAGGTTTTCGAGTTTGCGGGTGAACATTCTTTTCTTTTATATCCCTAATATTTTCCCGAACCTTTTTCCTCTTTTATTGTTCGTCGGGATGCCCTATTTTTGCCTGGATATTCTTTTTCTTTCCAGCGGGTCATTTTCTAAGCAAAGTATTTTTTAACTGCGTCCGCATTCACCGGGGATGCAAAATCTTCGCCATCCATCGTGGATAACAACAAGGCTCCTCCCGAAAAGACCTTGCTGACGACGTACGGACCTTCGTAATTGGGAGTCCACTTGCCCCGGTGATCAGAGTGTGGAGGAAGAATCTTCTTCAGGACGAGATCACCCGTCTGAAAGCTTCTAGGATGCACCTTCTTATCATAAGCTTTCTTCATTCGGCTTTGGTACAAACGATCATATGCAATCGATGCTAACCTCTTCTGGTCCATCAGGCTGAGCTGGTTTAGTCGGTTCTTAATCCATTCTGCCTCGTCGAGTTTCACGTCAACCAAAACTCGCAAAGAAGGAATCTCAACTTCCAACGGTAGGACAACTTCCATACCGTAGACCAGTGAGAAAGGAGTTGCCCCGGTTGATGTACGCACCGTTGTACAGTAACTGTGCAGTGCAAATGGCAGCATCTTGTGCCAATCCTTATAGGTCACAACCATCTTATGTACAATCTTCTTAATGTTCTTATTAGCCGCTTCAACGGTGCCATTCATCTTCGGCCGGTAAGGAGATGAGTTGTGGTGTTCAATCTTGAAACTCTGGCACAGCTTCTTCATCATCTTGTTATTCAGATTCGAACCATTATCTGTAATGATCTGTTCGGGAATTCCGTAACGACAGATGATGTCCCTCTTTATGAACTTATCCACCACCTGCTTGGTCACATTAGCGTATGAGGCTGCCTCCACCCACTTGGTGAAGTAGTCGATAGCTATTAGAATGAAGCGATGACTGTTAGATGCAGTGGGCTCGATCTTGCCTATCATGTCGATGCCCCACATGGAGAACGGCCATGGGGAGGACATGACATTTAACGGACACGGCGGCACATGAATCTTATCAGCATAAATCTGGCATTTATGACATCTTTTCGTGAATTTGAAGCAATCTGATTCCATCGTCAGCCAGTAATATCCTGCTCTCAGGATCCTTCTTGTCATAGCATGCTCGCCGGCGTGCGTACCAAATGTGCCTTCATGGATTTCTTCCATGAGCATACTCGCTTCTTTCTCATCTACACATCTGAGTAGCACGAGATCGTGGTTTCTTTTATACAAAACTCCATCAGGATTGAGATAAAAATTTCCAGACAGCCTCCTCAGAGTCTTCTTATCCTGGGTTGACGCTCCCGCAGGATACTCCTTAGTCATAAGGAATGTCTGGATGTCATGGAACCATGGCTTGCCGTCGGAGGCTTCCTCGATCGCAAAGACAAATGCAGGTCTATCAAGACAAGAAAGGACAATTCTTGGAGCTTCATTCCAAAAATTGACTTTATACATCGAAGCTAACGTGGCTAAGGCATCAGCCATCTGATTCTCAGCTCTGGGCACATGATGGAGTTCCACTCGATCAAAGAACGGAAGCAGCCTTCTGGCATAATTCACGTACGGCACCAAATTCGATTGACGAGTCTCCCACTCCCCTTTAATCTAGTTAATCACAAGTGTCGAGTCACCATATACATCTAGGTTCTTGATTCTCAAATCGATTGCCTCTTCTAGACCCATGATGCATGCTTTGTACTCCGCTTCGTTATTGGTGACCAGAAACGTCAGTCTCGCAGTAAACGGGATGTGGGATCCATGGGGAGTCATGATGATCGCCCCGATTCCACTTCCATAAGACTTAACCGCCCCGTCAAATATCAATTTCCACTGGGATTTCCTGTCTGGACCCTCGTCGGGCAACGGTTCATCGCAATCCTTCGCTTTGAGAAACATAATATCCTCATCAAGGAATTCAAATTTCATCGGCTGATAATCCTCAATCGGCTATTCGGCAAGGTATTCAGACAATACGCTACCCTTGATGGCCTTATGGGAAACGTACTGAATGACATATTTCGTCAACACCATTTGCCATCTGGCAATCCTGCCCGAAAGCGCTTGTTTCTCGAAGACGTACTTGATCGGATCCATCTTCGAAATTAGCATGGTTGTGTGATTGAGCATGTACTGTCGTAAACGTTTGGCAGCCCAGGCTAGTGCACAACACGTTTTCTCCAGCATCGAGTAACGAGATTCACAATCTGTGAACTTTTTGCTCAAATAATAGATGGCATGCTCCTTTCTGCCCGTCTCGTCGTGCTGACCGAGAACACACCCCATACTATTCTCAAGAACTGTCAAGTACATGATTAAGGGTCGTCCGGCCACTGGGGGTATCAAGATTGGAGGTTCCTGCAGATACTGTTTTATCTTATCAAACGCCTTCCGGCAATCCTCGTTCCAGATAATTGCCTGATTTTTCTTTAACAATTTGAACATCGGTTCACACGTGGCTGTGAGCTGAGAGATAAACCTTGCAATGTAGTTTATTCTGCCCAGGAAACCACGAACTTCTTTCTCATTTTTTGGCGCTGACATTTCTTATATTGCTTTTATTTTCGCAGGATCAACCTCAATGCCTCTTTCACTCACGAAAAACCCCAGTAGTTTTCCAGACCGCACTCCGAAAGTACACTTGTTAGGATTCAACCTCAACCTGAACTTCCTAAGCCTCTTAAAAAGCTTCAGCAAATTGACCAGATGTCCCTCCTCCGTTTGGGACTTCGCAATCATGTCATCAACATAGACTTCAATCTCATGATGAATCATATCATGAAACAAAGTGACCATTGCTCGTTGGTAAGTGGCCCATGCGTTCTTCAGACCGAAAGGCATTACCTTGTAGCAAAATGTTCCTCAAGGTGTAATAAACGTAGTTTTTTCCATGTCCTCCGGCGCCGTCTTGATTTGATTGTAGCCGGAGAAGCCATCCATGAACGAAAATACGGAGAACTGAGCTGTATTTTCGACCAACACATCAATATGGGGGAGCAGGAAATCATCTTTAGGGCTCGCCATATTCAAATCCCGATAATCGACGCACATTCGCACCTTACCGTCCTTCTTCGGTACAGGCACTATGTTGGCGACCCACGGAGGGTAAGTGGTGACCGCTAAGAAGCCAGCATCAAGCTGCTTTTGCACTTCTTCTTTGATCTTAACGGCCATATCTGGTCGTGTCCTTCTAAGCTTCTGCTTAATAGGAGGACAATCTTCTCGCAGCGGCAAGTGATGGACCACGATGTCAGTATCAAGTCCGGGCATATCTTCGTATGACCAAGCAAAGATGTCACTATACTCTCTTAGCATCTCGACCAATCTCTGCTTGACATCACTCTGCAATGCAGCCCCTATCCTGACGTTCCTGACAAGTTCTTTAGAACCCAAATTCACAATCTCAATCTCTTCTTCGTGAGGCAGAATAACTTTCTCTTCTTGTTTCAACAAGCGGGCCAACTCTTCGGGAAGGTCTTCGTCTTCGTCAATCTCTTCCTCGGCTTGATAGATCGGGCAATCGAAGTCGAAGTGAGTCAAAGAAGGTCCATAGTCGATGTCATCTGCTATGTGGATCCTGCAATAACAAGGGTTAAGATTAAAACAAGGATATGCAGGTTAGCACAAACCCCATTGCCATTTTTGTTGTTTTTCAAAACAAATATAAAACAGGAATAACAGAGATCACAACATTTGAATACGAAGAAAAACGCCTTTTGATTTATTAGTAAAATGCATGTACATAATCAAACAAGGCCCTGACAATAAAACCACTATGCCCCGGGTAGGACATAGGGTTGTACAACGATTGGAGAAAGTAAATCATTACTCTTTGCCTGTCACTTGGATGGTATCCCTGATGGACCAGTTGTTGAGGCTCCCGCCTGGTTTGCTTGGCTGGATCCAAGAGTCCAAATCGCAGTCGCTGTCTTCGCCGTCTTCAGACACCGCCGCTGGTAAACTGGATCGGCCCTTTACCTCGCGACGCACTGTGAGAAGAGGAGGCTTCAGTCGTAGGAGAGTATCCTAACCCAAACTTGTCTTGCTTGTTAGGTATCTCTAGAATTTGCCCCCAGCCTGGGGTAGATCCGGCCTGAACAACGGCCCGGGCTTCCTTGAAGGAAGAGAGAGTCATCTCTGGTTTCTCGGTCGCTACTGGAACCACTTCCTTGACCTTAACAGCTTTGAACGCCTGACATAGGGTTTCGTGGATTTCCCCATCCATCTCAACATACTTGAAGGGCGACAAATGGCTCACCATTATGTCTTCCTCGCCACAAACAGTTACGATGCTGCCTCCGACAGCATACTTGAGCTTCTGGTGCAACGTGGAGGTCACGGCACCAGCAGAATGGATCCATGGCCGGCCTAAGAGATAACTGTAGGCAGGCATGATGTCCATGATGTAGAAGACTGCGTCGAAAGTTTCTGGAGCCACTTGGATTGGTAGCGTCACCTCTCCGAAAACATGACGTTTGGTTCCATCGAACGCTTTCACAACCAGATCACTGGGTGTGCAAATCAATCCTCGAGTATCTAACTTCATCAATGCTTTCTTCGGAAGAACATTGAGCGATGACCCTGTGTCCACCAACACATGAGACATAATCATTCCCCTACACTCTATCGAGATGTGCAGGGCACTGTTGTGGTTTCTTCCCTTCGGCGTCAGCTCCAGGCCAGTGAACCCTAACCCGTTTCCAGCATTCACGTGGGCTACGACCCCTTCCAACTGGTTGACCGATATTTCCTGTGGTACATATGTGGCATTCAGAACTTTTAGCAGCGCGCTGCGATGTGCCTCAGAACACAGCAACAAATTCAGGATGGAAATTTTCGAGGGTGTTTGATGGAGGTGATCCACGATCTTGTAGTCACTCTTCTTAATCAACCTCATAAACTCTTCAGTGTCCTTAACAAGTAAGTCCTTCTCTACCCCACAAGGGGTTTCCTCAATGACTTTACTCTTTCCCTTATCGGTTACATCAGCTTTGTCCGCTTTGTCCGCCACAATCTCAGGTGGAGCAAATACTCTTCCGCTGCGAGTGATTCCGCCAATGCCCACTAGGTTATCCACAAACGACCCAGATGGTTCCAGTTCCAACTTCTGTCCATTACAGTAGACGTCTGCCGCATAATGCCATGGGACAGCATTGGTGCTTTCAAAAGGTATCGGCCCAGCCTTGGTGATGGTAATCGTGGGCGGTCTGGGTGCAGAAATGGTGATCGTCCGGCGAGGGATGGTGATGGTGGAAACCTCATCATCTTGCTTCAGCATTACCTCTCCAGATCCACATTCGGCCCTCTGGCTAAACTGCAAGATCCCTTCGGTCATCAGACTCTGAATCCCCTCTATCAACTGTTCACATCCATCAGGACGAGTCGCACAACCCATACATAGTTCTCCACAGCCTGGAAAGAAGCCTCTCTTCATCAGCTTGGCTTTAACGAAGCTAAGCGGTGTCTTCAGATCCTTGACATCAGTCAACACATCTAAATCCTCTTCCTCAATAATGGCATTCACCCCACCTCCCCTACGATTCGGCATAGGGTTCTTCATGACGTTTGGCACATTATCTGAGAAATTGATGATCTTAGCATCCACCATATCTTGCACCTTGTGCTTGAAGGCTTTGCAATTTTCTATCGTGCGGCCTGGTGCCCCTGAGTGAAACTCACAAGTTGTATTCGCATCATAACCTGGCGGAGGTGCCCCTGTCAAGGGAGCCAAGGTTCTCTTCTGGATTAGCTGTAACTGAAGCATAGTTTGTAACAGCTGAGCATAAGACATGGGCGGCGTCTCGAGCTGACGACTCGATAGAGGTGCCCTGTTCTGATACTTTCTGTACCCTTGCTGATTCAGCTGCTGCTGCTGCTGATGCTGTGGCTGGGGTTGTTGGACAGCGGGGATTGTTATACTGGCCACCTGCTGGTGAGGGACTTTACCCTTCCTTCGAGCGTTGGACACAACGCTCGTCTCTCCTTCCCGTCTTTTGCCACCATACGGTTTCTTTCCTCCTCCAGCTGAGGATAGATCACCTTGAATTTTCCCCAATTTGATCCCGTTTTCAACGTGCTCGCCGGTGATGATGAGATCCGAGAAGCTTCCAGACATACTACTGACCAATTTCTCGTAATAAACCCCTGGGAGGGTGGCTACAAACATTTCAACAAGCTCCCGTTCAACCATCGGCGGTTGAACTCTAGCTGCCAATTCACGCCACCGTTGGGCGTATTCCTTGAACCTTCGTTGTTTCTCTGTGACAAATTCTGCAGTTGGACCCAGTTCGGAGCCAAGTCACTGTTATATTGGTAATGGTGCATGAATGCGTCAGCAAGTTCCTTCCACGTGCGCACACTGGTATGCTCCAGACTCATGTACCATTCCAGGGATGGCCCAGACAAGCTATCCTGAAAGAAGTGCATCAGCAGCTTCTCGTCTTCAGAGTGAGAGGACATTTTCCAGTAGTATGATCTCAGGTGGACGCGAGGGCAGGTGGTGACCTTGTACTTTTCAAAGTTGGGTACCTTGAACTTGGGAGGCACCTTGAAATCACCAATCAGTCCCAACTTGGACATGTCGACACCCATAGTGTTCAGGTTCTCGAAATTCCTCATCTTGTCCTCGAGTGCCTTAAACCTCAGACGTGCTTCAGCAGTCAGCTCTCCTTCAGCACCTTTCTGTGAGAACAAGTCTTCTTGACGGTCTTCTAACCATGGCTAAGGCCCATACAGATTTCCAACACCTGTGTTGCCGTTGCCCAGTCCAACATTGACATTAGCTTCAAAATTTCCATTACCGACGCCAGTCGTATTACCATTGAGCACCATGTTAGCGATCACATTGCCGTTACCACTACCGTTCCCCCCGGTCACGGGGATGCCATTCTGAGGAGTTTCAACAGGTGGAGGGGTTGGAACAGTCCCACCATGGAGTACACCATTGCTGTCAACCCTTGAAATCAAAGGCTGGACCAAAGTTCTGAGCTGGTCTTGGCCATTGGCGACCACTTGCATGAGCTCCATGAAGCGGTCCATCCTCTCTCGGAGTTCTTGAACGTCAGTCTGCACTTGCTCCATTGCTCTAGCTCAATTTGCTCTGGTCGGATAGCGGTGGATTGGTCTTTGCTCAATCCTGGAACAACCTGAAACAACCTGTATACACAAAAGGGTTAGAAAAAACGACAAAGTGCTCGTTATGCAGATGCTTCATGCAAATGCAAATGTGTGTCTGTGCGTTAGGTAGATTTCCCCCGATCCTAGTGCCTGAGTGCCAGTGCTGATAATAAGAAGTCCGAGTCCAGTCATGGAAATAACATCTCATATACATAAAGAAAGCCCATCAAGGCGGTACACAACGTCACTGAGTACAAGCAGAATCAATAGCATGACCTCGACCAACAAGCCTGGTGATGGTCAGCATACAACAATGATCAAAACAAAAGGATTACAAACATAGTCAAGCACGGCCACAGGCGCGGAACTCTTCTAACAGATTCCTTGTTTCTGCATGATCAGGCCGAGTGAGCAACCCTTTGACGAGTAACTCCCTCTGCGTAATAGTGTACTGAAGACCTTCATTTGAGTCTTACCATGCTCCTTCGCCGAAACAATCTTCTAACTTCCGCTTCTTGGATTCAAACTTCAGTTTGCGCTCCTTCAGGTTAGCAAGAGCCTTGTTGATCAGGCCTTCAGCGGCATATCTGCGAGCAATTTCTTCATCAAACCTCTTCTCACTAGCCTTCACCTGGGCTTTCGACTTGGAGATCTGCTGCTTCAGCTTTTCCTCCCTTTCTTTGCCGTTGGCTAGGGTGGCCTTCCAATGCTGATTAAACTTGGATATTCTCCGGTACGCTTCATCCAAGTGTTGCTTCTTGGTGGCCAGTACATCATTGACAGCTTTGAAGTCTCGACCCAAGCGCTCACGCTCAGCTATCTGCTTAGTCAAGTCCGTCCCTAACTGGTTCACCAGCTCTGTCTGCCTCTTGAAGGAATGGACGGCTTCGCTTCTCTCGCTTCTGAGTTGAGCCAATTCTTTCTCCAGTTCTTCATTTTCCTTCTTCAGCTCGTCTCTCTCAGCTAACACCTGATTATGCTGCTGAATAGGCACGGTGGTAGGCTCTTCAATCACTGGAGGGCTTTCTGGCTGGGCAGGTGGAAACGGCATCCCTATAATATCTGCTCTGGCTCTTATCCAGGTCATGTACGGAGCGTAGGCTTGGCTATTACTTTTTCCCAGCAATGGTTTTCCCCGCTTACTGATACCATTCCAAGCGTGCTGAAGCTTAGACAACATGTCCCCCTCTAGAAGACCAGTGAGGTACAGAGATTCCTGCACCTCTTCATCCTTCGGCGGAGCTCTCAGAGCATAAGCAAACTGTCGGACCAGCAGAGATGGATTACAGTTGATACAGCCCTTCCTGCCTATCAAAGGCACATTCGGAAACCCACTGCAGCTGAAGATAATCTCGGTACCCAACCTATCTCTATCAAACCAGGCAATATCCTCCGCTGACAGACTCATCAAGCGCTCAGACCACTCAGTTGTGGCTGCAGACGAAGCAAAGGGACCCTTCTTGGGTAGGTGACTATCAAGCCATCTATAGAGTAGGGGCACACAGCACGAGACATTCTTACCCCTTCTGTTTTCTTTTTTGTAGTGGAAGGAATGGTAGACATCTCCTATCAAGGTAGGGACCAGATTCCCTGATGCAAAGATGTGGAAGGCGTCGAAGTCTACAAAGTCGGGCATATTAGGGAACATAATGATGTCGTATATGCAAAGAGCAAGGATAGTGTTGAACACGACCCAACAACCGTCTTTGGCACACTGCTGGGCCTTTCCCACTAAGAACTGCAAGGTGAAACCGGGAACCCTATTCCAACTAGACAAGACCAACTCGGAGGCATCCAGATGAAGTGAAGGGGCTAGACTAGCCAAATTAGGCTCAGCATCCATATGAACAAAGGGCATCTGACTCTTGATAGGCACACCTAACAAATCAGCGTACTCCTCTAGTGTAGGTGCGAGAATTAAGTCCGGGAAAGTAAAGCATCTCAAAGGAGGGTCGTAGAACTGCAGCAAGGCGTGCAACCCATTCAACTCAAACACAGAAGGTTTACGAACCAGGCTGAGCAGTTTCCCATAAGACTTTCTGAATTCACCTCTCATAGAATCATCTGCAAAAGCAATCAGACCAGTCAGCTGAACGACATAAGGAGTGGGGAGCTTGTAGGCCATAGTCTTCCTCAGAGAACCCCTGACAGCACAATAGAAGGCAAGAAAACCTGAATCGGGGGAAACGTTACCTGCAACACAGACACACGTTAATGATATGCAAATGAGTATGCAAAACAATGCAAAATGCAATCATGCAGCAGGAGATCAAGACGACTGTGCTGTTGAAGAGATGAAGGTTCTGTATCAACAAAACCACAATTCTGCTCTGTCAAGAACAACCACTAACCCTGATAAGAAGAAAACCCTAGTATCAGACCATAAATCTGTTATGTCAAGAACACACATCTCTGAAGATAAGGACCTCTGATACAGGACCATAACTCTGCTCTATCAAGAACAATCATACATTTGGTGATGAGAACCTCTGATACCAACAAAACTGATTCACTATCAAGAAAACCAGGTAGTCTGACGGTTAAGGTTTCTTGCAACAAACCCATCCCTGCTCACAGGTATGGACCTATACTGACACAAGTTCGGCATCCTATGCGGTCATCAGCATCAAAGACATTCAAGAGGGGTGATACGATACCCAGAAGGTGTGGCATCAGCGTCTCATGAAGCGGCCTCACTCAGCTGAATCCCAAATGATCGGTCCCCATAGTCGACAATCCTCCAAAGCAACAACTCCTCAGGCCCAAAGGTCCGGAAAAGAAGTCAACCGGGAGAACCTCATCTGAGCGTGGATTTCATGAGACACTAGTGCCTGCAAAGCAAGCACGCGCCCACTAATTTCCACAACTAATGCTAGGTACACTCAAGCCTGGGTCTGGCTTCTCACTCATCAGAATGCCCCTCCCACAACAGCACAGATAATCATATCATACTGAAAAGAAAATGCGGGAAATAAAATGCAATAAACAAACACAACCCAACAAGTAATCATACAGGCTCTAGGATTGACTCTCACAGGGGACGCTAGATCCCCAAACTGACTCGCATAAGGGACGTTGGATCCCAAGAAACTATCAAGTCCCCAGCAGAGTCGCCAGCTGTCGCTACCGCGAAAATAAGGTGCCGGAAAAATAGAAGAGTCGCCACCTTTCGTTATTTATCCCTCAGAACAGGAAAGGAAACGATCGGAAAAACCTGACGAAAAGGTATAAGACAAGGTCATCGCAACCATTGTCTGGGTTCGGGAGTCAGTTACGCAAGGGGAAGGTATTAGCACCCGTCACGTCCATCGTACTCAATGGGATCCACGCTTGTTGTGTTTATCTGATGGGTCGGTTTACTATCTACCTATCAAGGCTGGCTTAAAAAAGAAAAGAAAAATGACTCGGCAAAGCGTCGCACTTTATGCCTACGTATTCTCATCAGAGAATGAGAAATCAGAGTCAACGTAGTTCGCCTAACTACGGGTTACGGGGAAGGTGGCTCGCCAATACATCAGTATTGTGCCTACATACTCTCAACAGACATGAGAGATCAGAGCTTACGTAGTTCGGGATAATACGGCTTACGGGAATTCAGATTCATCTGTTTTTTCGAGTAGGGTTAACACACAGTTCCAGCAGTTTGGCGTACGCAGCTCGACCCTTGGAGACTTAGGCGTTACCGTTTGCGGTAGAACTGGGAGTTAACGACACTCTTTTCTTCAGAAAAGCTTCCTTTGAATTACGGGCCCACGGGGCAAAAAGGTTTGAAGTTTATTTTCTGTCTTTTACGGAAGAACTGTTTTTTATGGATGTTTGCAACCAATATCGCACTAGAGACTATGACCTGAGAGTGAACGCGTCGTATGTCACCCAAAGGGTGCCATACTAAACATCCAGACTGTTGAAAATAAACTCTCCAACAATCCTTTCTCAGATAGCTTAAGGCTCGTAACATACGACGTTAGTTAACCTTTATTAGTGTATTTTAATTTGTTTTGAGATGAGAAGAGAGGGGGCCAACTAAGGGGAGACTATCAAGTCCTAATGTTGTCATGCCAAGGATTCATCCTATGGTTGAGGTTTGAAACAGGGAACTCCTAGAAGTTATCATGCATAGGTTTCAACCTAAAGTTCTAATCATCACTTCCTTATCAAAGGAGGTGAGGTTCCTAGGGGATCATGTCAATGATAAACAGAAACCAATAAAGCATCAGCTTAAACAATAAACAGATATACAGTAAACGACTGTAAAATGCATGCAATGCAAGTGAGGGAGGAAATGTGTGGGGGGCATCAGCCTCCACAAGCTCATCTCAACCTCAAGCCAGATATGAATGACGGTAATCATACAGAAGAAATAACATGCCATCAAGCAAACACAACAGACCAAATAGGCAAGGGAGCAGGGCTCTACCAAATACCAGCAAGCAAAGCCATACAGTAAAAATACAAGCAGAGGGAGCAACTCAACCTCTAATGTAATCATGCTCCTAGTTTACATCAGTCTAGATATGGACTTATTCTAATGCATCAAGAAAATCAAGCAAGTCACATCAATACAGTTGCACAGCAAGCAAACAGACAGGAAAGAAAGCAGATCAACAGCTTCCACAGCTTCACAGCAAAGCTCCTCTGACAGCAGCTCAGTCCTCAGTCTTCAACTGCTTTTCAAGTCTTTCATCTTCAATAGCAAGTGTCAACTTGCTTCTTCAAGCTTCTAAAATATCAAACATAAGTATCAACTTATCCTCTCTTCTTTAGGCCTCAGCTTCAAAGTGCACGCCATCTTCAGGCCTCAATCCTAATAGCAAGTGTCAACTTGTTCCTTCAGGGACTCAATGCACTAAACACACAAGCATCAACTTGTTCCTTCAGGCACTCCCAGCATTGAACTCACAAGTACCAACTTGCTTCTTCCTCAAGATTCAGCTTCTCCATTCAATCTCCAATGGATCCCCTTCACAAGTATCAACTTGTTCTTCATCTTCTTCAAGCTTCAGCTCTCTCTTCAATCTCAGCTTGATCTTCTTCCCACAAATATCAACTTAGTTCTCTTGATCTTCAAGCTTCAGCTCCAAGGGCAATCTTCAAACACATAGAAGTATCAACTTCTAGCCTTCAATCTTCTTCCAGCAAGGAATTCCATCCTCTAGCAAGGGAGAAAGATTCATCTAACAAGAGAAAAGTTTGGATGATTAGTAGCAGAGTGAAGACCAAAGGTCACCACTAAGCATCCTATCATCAGAGAAAGGGACCCTCAAAGGTTCTACCAACTGGTAAAGAGCCACACATCCTACCAAAGGAGGGATGAGGCCTTCACCAGGGGACCTTACATCATAGGGAAGAATGGAAGTGATCAACACCTTCCATGTTTATGAAAGGAGATGATCTATCTAGAAGCTCTGCCTACAAACCCTAATCTTAACACCTAATCAACACTACACCAAAAGAAGGGAAGATCTTCACATCCAAGCTTCTTCAATCATTCCATTGCATCCTCAACTTGCCTTCATCTTCAACCAAGGGTAAAAACAACACAAGCTTACCCTAAGGGAACCTAAGGGGTTAATCTAGTCAAATTAGTGCACTAGAATCATCTAAAGTTAGCACCTAAACTAAAATCAAACTAAAATAGTAAACCACATTATAAATTCCTACAAAAATTTGTAAGGGACCCTAATTCAATCATGAATATACCATACAAAATTCAGAGGTTGAATCATCCACCAAGTCTTAGAAATAAAACTTAAATCACAAGGTACTAACCATAAACCCTAAAAATGGAGCTCCTAAAGTTTCAACTTAAAACTACCACCTACATTCATCACAAAAATGTTAGAAAAATCTAAAGGGAACATGCATCTCTATGCTAGGTACACACAAACAATCAAGGAAAGAATCATCACCAAATGCTTAAACCAAATTCATCATAACAAGGTATCAACCATCGTTATTTTAATATCAATTAAAATTCAACAAATGCAAATAAAATCAAAAATGCATGAAATATTAATATTTTTTATCTATAAAAAACTAGATTCAATCATGAAATCATGGAAAAAAGAATGGAATTAATTGAGTTAGTTTTCAATTTTTTATGAATTATTTCCTAAGTCACATGAAATGATGAAAAATAAAGGAAAATAAGATAAATTGATAAGCAAGCGTGGCAAATAGCAAGAATACTCATTTCATTTCTGGATTGGGCCAAGGGGGGGGGGTGTTGATATCAATCAGAGTGCTAAGCCCAAAACAACTCAATTAATGAAACGGTGCGTTTCATTCTAATGTCTCTCTTCAGAATTTCCAAACAGATCGTGGCCTTCCATTTCATGCTTGAGTCAAGGGTCAAACCTACATCCAACAGGCATGCGTCATCGTCCTAGATTTAAACTCAGATGGAGGGAACCCTTCAGACGGTGGCCTGAGTTGCAGCGCCACCGTCTTCTCCGGTGAGCCAACCTCCACAGGTCATCAAAACCCACAAAACCAATCACTATCCTACTCCAAATTTGATGTTGATCACGAATCTACCCTCAGAATTCTCTAATTCCATTTCTAACTCAAAACACGACGCCATTTTCAGAGTTCACTCAAATCTTGATTTTCACCATTCCTTAAATTAAAGGTCTCAAATTAATCCTCACTCTTCACTGATCAATTTCCACCATCTGGCCATGAATAACCCTTCAAGAATCATGAGATATCATCCTCAACAGAAAATGGTCACACACCTATTTTGTCTCTAATTCACCAACTTATGATCCTAAATCCAACTACAGGTTACAAGGATCTTAACCACATACATATTTCTAAGTTTCTCCTCCTAAATCATGCATAATGATGAAATATACAAACCTAGTTTCAGAGAGGTAACAGAGGTGGTTTTTGCTCACTTCAACTGCCAAGATGATGCAGACACGTTCCAAATTCAATCTCCAAGCCTTTGCACGCCTTGATTTGGCTTGATTCCCTATTGAATTGAAAACCCTATTTCAACTTGAACCTCCAAAATTTCAATGGCTCCTTCTCTTACCAGCTTCAATTCCTTCCAAAAAAATGGCTGAGCTCACTCACTAGCTTATATAGAAATGATTAGACTCATCTAGAAACTTCTGGATCCATCCAAATGAGATTTTGGATTTTCAATTTCTCTTCAAAATATCACCCATGGCAACCACCATTCTGACTCCTTCTTGGCATGGCTATGTGTGTAATCATCTTGTCATGAGATTTTGAATTGGTTTAGAGTGTTATTTTCCTTGCTTGCAAGCCAAAGGCATGTGTTGATTATGTTACTTCACCATGAAGAAATAAAGTAAAAGTGATTGAAATTGGGCCCAATTCAAAAAATTAATATTGCCATTGTCTCTAAAATGTATTTTCCAATCAAAATGACCTATAAGTTTGTATCATTTGGTCACAAAATGACTTATTTGAATTTTTGACCATTAAATCCTTTTAATTCTTCCTTTTTTCAAAATTTCTTGAACCAAGTCTCTCCTTGAGCCATTTCAATGCCTCCTTGATGCATGGTCAAGGTTAAAACTCCATTTTGAGCAACTTTCTAGTTGAACAAAGTTTCATTTGAAGCCTCTAAGTTGGTGAAAATAGCCTATGATCACAAATGACCTATAATCACCAAATGTCCAAAATACCCTTGACTTGTCAAAGCCATAACTTGAGTTCTACAAATCCTATCAAGGACTTCTAGTACTCTCTAGAAGTCTAAGAGGATAAGGAACAACATTCATGTTGACCAAAAGTTCATAGGAATCATCCTTTTAGGGCAAAAGTTTCATGCAAGTTGGGTAACTTTCAAGCTCTAAAGTCACATTCCTCAGATGACTTGTAACTTGTCAAAGCCATAACTTGGGTTCTACAAATCCTATCAAGGACTTCTAGTACTCAACTTAAAGCTAGTATCATGCTCTACAACAATAATGTTGGGGGTAAGATGAGATGAGAATCACATCTTGAGCTAAATTGCCTTGAAGATAGGGGTTAAACTAGGGGATTTTACACTGTCGAGCCTTAGAAACCGTAGCTTGAAACTTCTCAAACTATACAATAATGATGATTTGACCTTGGAATCATCCTTATAACATCTTAATGCATCAATCCATGATCACATGGCTCTTGGATTAAGTCTCAACCTTCTCCAAATCATCAGTTGACTTAGAGTTGACCCAATCAAACCCTAATTGCACCAATCATGGTTGAGGCTTCTTATTCTTGCACAATGACCTGTCTAGGCCTCAAAGTGATCCTCAACACTTCTCATGAGCTCTCTCAAGACCTCAAGTCCATCCTCATGGCCTCAGAATCATCTGATGGCTTTCCACAACTCTCAAGTTAGGAGGCACACCCTCTTGGCTTCAACCACTCTCTCTAAGGATCTTTTAACTTCTCTGACAGGGATATCAACCCTTGAACACTTGAATAACCTTCTTAGCTAGCTTCATAGTCTTTTATATCTCTTGATTGGTAATCATACCTCTTGATCTCCTGCATACATGTCAATGAAATGCAAATGATAATGCTAATGTGAATGAAATGAAACATAAGCTAGGTAAAGAAATGTTGGGCAAATTTTGGGGTGCAACAACAGCTATAAGCCGGATTTATATCCATCACCTGAAAGGTGATTTTGAAGACCTGGGGTCCTATCATGATTGGCAAGTCGACTTCTCCTATCACAGTTCTGCTTGACCCATCAAAAGCTTTTACAATTACAAAGGTATGCCTCATTTCGGCTCCTTGGTAAGCTAATTTGGCTAAAGTCCTTTTGGGCATCATGTTGAGTGCATACCCTGTATTAACGAGCACCCTGGCGAGTATGTCCTTTTCACATTTAATGGATACATACAAAGCACGATTGTGCTTGCATTTCTCAGCTGTCAGATCACTATCATCGATGCTTAATGTGTTGCATGCCGTGATGTTTGCAACAACATAGTCAAATTGTCCCACGGTAATATCTTTCATTACGTGAGCTTGCATCAGTATCTTCATCAAGGCTTGAAGATGCGCAGTGGAGCTTATCAATAATGATATGATTGAAATATTAGATGGCGTTTGGTTGAGTTGATTAACCACCCGATAATCACTTCGGAGGATTATGCTCAAGAACTCTTCCTTGTCATCCTTGGGGGCCTCTTTCCCTTTACTGGTGGGTTCTTTGGAAATTATTTCTTTTGGAGTAACTTCTCTTGGAACGATGACAATAGCTTTAGGAATGGTAGTGGTTGATTGAGAAACAATAGGATTTACTCGGGGCTGATATATTCGACCACTTCGGGTCATTCTGCTTCCCCTAGTGATGTTGGTTACATCTTCCTGCTTCCTTCCAGCATTCATATTATACCATGAATAGTCATACTTGGGCGTTATATCTCTTGGGTGAGGACCGAGCCCTTTCCTTGGATCGAACCTTGGTTGGTCCTTCCCAAATTTAGGTGCAGGATTGTTGTGAAATACCGGTCTAAAAGCTTTGGTGCAGGTGGTTCTGTCATTCTTATTTTTGAAAACTGCCCTATTGTTGGATTCTTTAGGCATGTTGAACATCGGTTCAATCACTGCCACATGTTCCTTCTTCCTTTTGCTACTGACCTGCAGCATTCCCTGGTTGGTTAACATTTGGACATCTCTTTGCACAAGTTTACAACCCGATGGATTTTGCCTACATTCCTCACAGTCTTCATGAGTGCTTTTGAGCAACAATGCTTGGGATAGCCTTTTATGTAATTCCACTAATGGTGTCTTTACTTCAGAGACTGTCGTGACTGTCTTTACCTCAGACTCTTCCCCTTCTTCAGTTATGACATTTACTCCACAATGATTTGGTAGAGGATTATCCTTCACGTTTGGGCGATTGTCCTCAAACGACAATATCTTTTTCTCTATCAACTCTCGAACGATATGTTGGAGAGAAAAGCACCCTTCTAGATCATGCCCCGCGACATTCTCGTGAAAAGTACAATGCATATTTGGATTGTAGTAATGGGGTAAAGGTTAGGTGGAGCACCTCATTTCCTTGTTTGGATGAGCCCTCTTTCTACCAGCATAGGATACAATTTGGTATAGCTTATGGGTATTGTCGCTACCACGAAAATAAGGTGCCGGCAAAACAGAAGAGTCGCCACCTTTCGTTATTTATCCCTCAGAACGGGAAAGGAAACAATCGGAAAAACCTGACGAAAGGGTATAAGACAAGGTCATCACAACCATGTCTGGGTTCGGGAGTCGGTTACGCAAGGGGAAGGTATTAGCACCCCTCACGTCCATCATACTCGATGGGATCCATGCTTGTTGTGTTTATCTGACGGGTTGGTTTTATCTATCTACCTATCAAGGCTGGCTTAAAAAAGAAAAGAAAATGACTCGGCAAAGCGTCGCACTTTATGCCTATGTATTATCATCAGAGAATGAGAAATCAGAGTCAACGTAGTTTGGCTAACTACGGGTTACGGGGAAGGTGGCTCGCCAATACGTCAGTATTGTGCCTACGTACTCTCAACAGATTTGAGAGATCAAAGCTTATGTAGTTTGGGATAATACGGATTACGGGGATTCAGATTCATCTGTTTTTTCGAGTAGGGTTAACAAACAGTTCCAGCAGTTTGGTGTATACAACTCGACCCTTGAAGACTTAGGCATTACCGTTTGCGGTAGAACTGGGAGTTAACGACACTCTTTTCTTCAGAAAAGCTTCCTTTGAATTATGGGCCCACAGGGCAAAAAGGTTTGAAGTTCGTTTTCTGTCTTTTA